>JAOVVJ010000025.1:0-639194 GCA_026230145.1 Diorhabda elongata
ACAACACCTTACAGTCCTGAATAAAATGGTAAGGCAGAACGCTTTAATAGAAGTTTGGTGGACAAAGCAAGGACCATGATGCAAGACGCTAATATTCCTAAAGAATTTTGGAGCGAAGCAGTTCGAGTAGCAGCATACGTTCTAAATAGAAGCCCAAGTAGTGCTTTACAAGTTATTCCGGCTGAAATATGGAATGGGAAGAAACCGGACATTAGTAATTTAAGAGTTTTTGGATCTACAGCATAGTGCCACATTCCAAAACAATTTAGAAAAAAATTTGATTCTAAAGCGAAGAAGTGTATGATGATTGGATACACAATGACAGGGTACAGATTATGGGATATCATGGAACAGAAAGTAGTCATTGCAAGATATGTAATGTTTAATGAGAGCGAATTTTATTTTAAAAATGAAGGAATGGAAAACTTGATAGCAAAAATGCAATAATAGAAGAAAGTGACGATGAACAAGAAGAAGTAAAACAAATACAAGAAGAGATACAGGTATTACAAGAAGATGATTTACAAGACAGAGGACAAGAAATACAAGAAAAACGAACCAGGCGAAAACCTAACAGATATAATGAGTTTGAAATGTATATGGCCTTTGATGCAATGTCATATGTTGAGAATGTACCCGAAACAGTGGAAGACTTGACTGATAGAAGAGACAAGGACTTATGGATGGAAGCGATGAAAAGAGAAATAAGTTCAATAGAGAAAAATAAAACTTGGAAAGAAGCACCAATGCCCAAGAATGCAGAAATACTAAGTACAAAGTGGGTATTTGCTAAGAAGCCTTTAGAAGAACAAATAAATGACAGAGATAAAGGAATTTTGGAAATAAATCAAGAAAGATATTTACAGGGAATTTTGAAAAGGTTTAATTTTGAAAATTCTAAACCATGTTCAACTCCAATAGACCCAAAATTTAGAATAGATCTAAACAAAAATGATACAAATGGAAACAAGCCAGTAAGAGAATTGATTGGGTGTTTGATGTTTTTAATGTTAGGGTCAAGACCAGACATCAGTTTCACAGTAAACTACTTTAGTAGATTTCAAGAAAGAAATTCAGAAGAAATTTGGATTGGACTAAAAAGGCTGTTAAGGTATTTAAAAGGAACATTAAAGGCAAGATTAAAGTATGAAAGGAGAATGAATGAATTACCATTGAGCTGTTATGTAGATTCGGATTGGGCAGGAGACGTGAATGACAGAAGATCAGTGTCGGGGTACGTTATTAAAGTTTTTGATAATACAGTATTGTGGGTAACCAGAAAGCAAAACTGTGTTGCATTGTCCAGTACTGAAGCGGAGTTGATAGCTTTATGTGCTGCTGTCCAGGATTCTTTGTGGTTAAAAAGATTGTTGCTAGATATGAATCCTGATGTGAATTTTTTTAAAGTATTTGAAGATAATCAGGGTTGTATTGCACTTGTTAAAAATCCTGAGAATAATAAACGTGTCAAACACATAGACATAAAATATAACTTTATTCATGAGAATGTAAAAAATGATTGTATTGTCCTTGAATATATAAATACAAAATGTCAGTTAGCAGACTTATTAACAAAAGGATTGCAAAAACCACAATTTTACTCAAATTGTAAACAATTAGGTTTAGATTTTGAAACGAGAGAGGGTTAATTTTATTCTATTTGTTAATTTCATGTAATATAGGTGATATTTTGAATATGATTGTATATTAATTTATAGACTCTATAAGATGCGCATTAAGAGAGGGTGTTATAATAGAAATCTTTAGGAGTTATTTTAAGTTAATGCTTTCTTATAGAGATGGCGCTTGATTTGTAGAAATAGTAGTTTAATGTTCTATGTACATAGTTTTGTTTTTGTAGTTGATTATTATTGAGAAAAGTAAGGTTAAGTTAATATATGGTTTTACCGGGTTTTTAGCACATGGTTGGTTTTGTAAGATATAAGTGATAGATGATGTATATATATGAAGATGTAAATAAAATGTATATAATGACCTAGATTGATTTTAATCAACACTGCTGTGTAACAAATAACAACACTTCTAGAGTAGTGTAGTTACAGCAATGTCCTAATCTATTTGAAATATTTATTTTTTTTTACTGCTTGTTGGACTTTTCATCGTCGTACCAAGAGTAATACGTTACCCAAAAAAATGCATCAGCAGCAATGTGATGAAAATAAAATTTACATTCTCAAAGTAGTAAATAATAGTCTGTTATTTTCTGAATGTCCTCCAAAAATCGGGTCAGTGTGATATCTTTCTAGGATCTGCGTTATTTCCATTACTTTTGGAACGTTATATAAACTTATTTGTATATTTTTCAATTTTACTTTCTTCTATAAGTTCTTTAATTGTGCACTTTGTAAAAATATAATCATTTTCATAAATCGTCATTTTCTCTATTCCATACTTTATCGACAGTTTATCGAGTTTCTCCAACGTTCGTCCTAAATCGAAGTTGTGTTTCCCTGCCGGTAACAGTTCGCTAAATTTTATTCTGTTTGTGATCCGTACGCTCATCCTTAGTGAGACACGGTTATTTTCAAAATGTGGGATAGGCGCTTCTAAATTATTTAATACTTTGATTACTGAAGGTTTTTCTACTGGCTTTTCTTCAACCTCTCTTCTATGTGCATGATCCTTTTCTCCTTTAGTTTTCCCGTTTCTAGTTTGTGCTCTTCTGATGGCTAATATGTGAGAGTTATATATAACTTAACTTTTAATTAACTGGAACCGTGTGTTTAAAAACCAACTTTATTTCTGACATAAATTTTATCAACAACTTCAATTACAAGACTGATATTATTTATTACAGTCGTGATATAAATAATCTTTTAGTAAACACAAGCTAAGCAATTCTACAATAAAATAAGTTCTTAATCAGCACAATATACTGTTCACCTAAGGGCAATGGCTTAGGTGACACCTCCCCCTTTAGAAGGAAGCTTCTCCTGGAAGCTGGATCCCATCTTCTGTTGCCTGCGGGTGATTCTTACTTGTCCTTCCTGAATGTTTCCTCTTATACATAATCCACAAGAAGGCCAATATCAATACTATATAAAGAAGAATAGTCCAAATACTGGGAATGTGAAAATTAGTGTTTCCCGTGAATATTGGCGTTACCCGTTGATTTGGAATATCCTTTAATTTTAACCCTTTTAAATCAATCTTCATTGGAGAAACGTGTAATTGATTTAATTTCAAATTTAATTCATTTATTACAAAAGGTTGTCCAAATGTATTTTGTTGAAATATTAACTCTTGGTTCCTAAATATAATTTTACATGATGAATTTTCTATTAAATAAATGCCTTTAAGAGTTCTCACTTCAGTTTCTTGCTTACATTTTATGATTAATTTTTCTTCTACAGGAAATATTGCCAAAAATTGATTTATCTCCGGAATAAGTTCAATGTGTTTCTTAATTATTTCAAATTTGGTATATTGACAATATGTAGAATTTCCTGTTAGCAATATGTTTTCTTTGCATCCATAATTATTATTGTGTTGCAAATGGTTAGGACATTGAAAAATATTGCCGCGAGTACCAATGTAATTTAGAGGTTTAATGACATTATTTGATTTAAGTAAAAATTTTGAATTAGGTATTAATGTTACGTATTTTGATATAATTTCTGTAGGTATAGGTAACATATAAAAAAGATTAAATAAAATATCATAGGTAATGGGTATCAATAAAAATATTGTATTTGTTTATTTTCTACTTTACAAACTACGTCTATGACGGCTTCAAATTCTAAAATATTTTTATGTTTTAATTCAAAGAGTAATTCTGCTTGGTAGTAATAATGCACTTTTTGCAACTATACAAATAAATCGTGAGATTTTATAATACTTGGATGTAATGTTCTAAGTTTACAGAAGGTCAAGGAATTTTCAACCGTTTCTAAAAAGTCTTGAATTACATTGAATGTGATAAGAAGTTCGTTTAATAACTTTCAAATATTTAATATTTTCCGCATTTGCTTGAAAATCTAGAATATCTCTTATCTCAAATATTTTCGTTATTAATAATTTTTCATTATACTGAATGTCCTGAATTGTCTTATTAAAATTATCAATTACTTGGCGACTAACAGAATATTGCATTCTTATTTGATTTTGCAGGTTCTCTTGGATTTGTTTTAAATGTTCCATAATTGAATTCTTTCTCCATCTTCAGAGTCAAAGTTTCCTGTAATTGTTTTTACTATTGATCCAAGACCGTTTATTAACCCTCTCTTTGGTCTATCTAAGGTAGAATGAATATTAATGTTATAAAATTTTTCTTCTATATTATTCCTAGTGTACTCTATTATATTTACAATATTTTCTGTCCGAAAGGTAGTCTCGTGAACTGTAATGAACCTTTTTCTGTGCTGAAGGATGTGCAGTTTTTAGAAGATTTTAATGTTTCTCGTATTTATTTCAACATTCTCATAATTTGTGTTTAAAATTCAAACATATGGATTTTTACTTGAAATGATTGCTCTAGCTAAAAATACTCCCTTTGCTATCTCTTGATGTTCTACTATTTTTTCTTTTCTTAACCTTTTGAAGTTTTCTGCCAACCTGTATACTCCACATCTCGGTGGTATAGCTAATGTGTCATATGCTGGGTTTTCAAAAATTTTGTCAGATACTGGGATTCTATTTTTGCTCCTTATATGCAATTGCTAATTGCTTGTTAATGTAAAGAATTATATTAATTTTTCCTAACGTTGTAGCTAATCCTGGCATTATTATACCCTTAATGCTTATTTTTTGATTAGTCTGAATTAATTGTTGAGGAAAATTTTGTGATATTTCAATTAATGAAATGTCTGCTCCTGTATCTAAGATAAAGTTGCAGATGTTATCTGAGATATTAGTCTGCATTTCTACAAAAGTGATAAGTCAAGCGTATAAATTGAATAATATCTAAAATCGTGGATTTATCATTTGTTCTACCCTTCAAAACCCCAACTGTTGATTTTCATTTACGGTGTCACTCTTTACCTCACACATTCTGACATTATTGTTATATCTTTGGTCTATGTTGTTGTCTTGTGTCCTTTAGGCGTGTTATATTGTCTTTCAAAGCGGTTGTATCTATTTTCCTTGGGCACATAGTTGTTTTTGTTTGCGTTAGCGCCATTACTGTATCTGTTGAACTTTTCTTTTGGTATCGCCCTGGATGATTATAATTTCTGCTAAAATTTCTTGAACGGTAATAGTTTTGATTACCCTTATAATACAGTACTTGCTGATTTGTCATTTTATCTACTGAAACCAATTTCCTAATTATTTCTTGTGTTGATTGGAAGTTACCAGCTGCGATTAGTGTTTTGGTCGATTCGGATGTGACGTTTGTCATTATTGATTTTATTGCCGCCTCCGTCGTGTATTTTTGCGCTAAGTTCTCCGGCATTCCTTCGGATATGTACGCTGTTTGCAGGTTTTCTGTCAACTTTTCAAGTTCTGTGGCGTAACTGTTAATATCTTTTCCGGTTTGTTTTAGTTTATTAAGTTTTGCTAACAGGAGACTGGGATTAACTCCTTTGATTCCACTTTTCAACTTTCGGCTTATTTCCTCTAATGCCGTTTCTGTAGTTATTAAATTTCTTGCTTTCCTGTAAGTCTTGTTTTAACAATTGCTACAGCATTTGTTTCGTTTCCCTGTATGTTCAATTGCAGAAGCTCCAATGCGTCTAAAAATGATTGCAATTTGCTGGCTTCTCCGCTGAATTCTGTTGGTAAAATTCTGCTAGCTAAATTAAAAAAATTCATTCATACTCTACGCCATTTCACCTTGTATATTGTTTTTAATACTTCACCCTTTAGTTCTTGCAAAATTGAGTGTTGTAATGAGATCTGATAATTTAATATTTCAAATATTCGTGATATTTTATCTTGAATCTCATCAAAATATAGTTTGCATAATTCTTGATGACATATATTTAAATTTTTTCTTATTAAATTATTAATTGAATTAATTAAATTGTTAATATTAATTATTAAAAATAAAATTATTATAAGAGCTTACTGAATTACTAATTACGTCCCTATGTATTTCGGGATTCTTTGGAACCTCTTTTTTTAAGACTCTTACTTTGTCTATTTATATCTTCCACTATTTCTTTTAGCTTTATATCAAATTCTTCTCAAGTTAATGACATTAATTAAGTTTAGTGTTTCTCGGCTCGTTTTAGTATAATCGTACAATACATAAATACATAAAATATAGATATAGGATATAACCATGTAACCTTAGTATAGACATAAATATTAAAAATGTAAGAATATAGACACATAAAGAATAAGAATATATATAACCATAAATTACACGTACAACTTATCATACATGAATTTCGTAGAAGTACTTACAGTTTTTATACACTTAGGGTTGCGACTGGTGCCTTTAGACCTCAGGTATCTTCTGTGTGTTTTCCAGACGGACCATACCAGTTTCAGGATTAGAACGATCACTATTATGTACATTAGCTCTGTCATTTGATTCATTGATTGTTCCTCCTAGACTATGAAATTGTTATTTACGGCTCCGTTGTCTTGGACTTCTTGTTTTGATGATTTGCCTCCCATTTTGTTTCTTAATTAAGGATGTTTTTGCTGAATCACTTAGTTTACTTAACCAATGTATGTTGATCAGGATCATTAGTAGCCTTGTGTTTCGCAGGATCGCCATGTATTGTTGGGGTATTTGGTCAGGAACAGTAATAATAAAAACATACAAAAATCACTGAGTGTTTATTACGTTAACATAGTACTTACAGCTAAGCCTTTTGACACTAAATACACTTTTCTATAATAAAACCGCCCTAATATACTAAGTCGACGAACTACCATGTCGAAAAATCATGTTTCCATTAATATTCTCTCTTTCGTATGAAGTGTCAGCAATATATATGTGTTTTTATGGCTATTGTGTACTCGACAAGGCTGGTATTGTTTACCTCTAATGAAAGTGAACACGATCTGTATTTGTTTCTAAACACGTACTGTTTTTAAATTTTTAAATTACTTATCAATTATGTAATTAATTAAAAATATATATAATCAGATATAGATTCAGTACACTTTGTTTCTGGATCGTAGAAATGTACCCAAGTCTCATCCATAGTAACAATTAGTTTTAAGAAGTTTACATCTTTTTCAAATCGAGCACAGATCAAACGCAATGCTCTACCCTTCCACGCTTCTTGTCAACATTCAAACATTTGGGGATCCATTTTGCAGCAATTTTTCATGTCCAAATTGACGTAAACTATATAATGAACGCGTTCGTATGAAATATTCAGTGCTGGAGATATCCGTTTTAGCCCAATTCAACGATCTGATAAAATCATGTCATGAACTGCATTGATATTTTCGGGGATTGACACAGAAACTGGCCTTCCCAATCGGTCATTATCTTCAAAAGAAAATTTACCTCTTTTGAAGGTTGCAGTCCAATTTTTCACGGTAGCATATGAAGGACATTGATTACCAAGAGTATTAAGCATATCTTCGTAAATCTGCTTACCTCTTAACCCTTTTAATTAATAATTGGAAATTTTTTTTGGAGACCATTGTGTTTGCCATTCATATTGACACCGTTATCCTGACCTCTCATGTCAGCAATATTAATATCCATTTCTTTCAAATAATTCAATTAAAAATCAGATAATCCCTAGCCAGTAGTATTTGTAACTGGGCACAATCCTAAAAAATGTTCTCGAATTTCTATACTTTTTGAATTGTCATTAATGAAAACGAACCTAACAATAATCGTTATCTGGTGGCTAATATCAGGTGTACAATCAAGAGTAATTGAAAAATATTTACAATATTTTAAGATTTCAATAATAGTTCTCTTTACTTCTCCTATCAGGAAACTTGATTCATTTTGTATTTTATTGTCCAAATAGTGGCATTTTTTTGCTATCTTTTTGAACCTTATCAATATGTTCGGCCATTACGTTATCAAATTTTGCAATTGTCTCCATAAGTTTAAAAAAATTGCCGTTACCTTTTTTGAAAAGTGTTTGAGTGTCCATCTTTTATTTTCCATTTGAATTAAATTTTGATTAAAAGAGTCGACCGTAAAACTTTTCTCAATTGATTTCTTCAAAGCAACCCATTTTCTAACACTCTCAAAATGCCTTTACTTGTTTCATGCCTTTCTAAATTCCGAGACAACTGTTGTTGATACTTTAAATAATTTTCAACAAAAACAAAAACAAAAAACTTTTTCATTACAAGTTAATTTTTTTTCTTTTTTGAAATAGGTTGCGCTAAAAGATCTATTTGAATAATTTACTAGATATACAAAATTTTTTAGTTGTACTGGTCCTAAATTTAAAATTGACATTCTAATATTACCTGCTAATACCCGCGGCCATTTAATAATTTCTTATTTACCTTAAGTATATCTTCACTAAATATCAAAATCAAATATTGAAAATGTGGGTGGGTCTTGGCTACATGGAGGTTGTGGTTCTTTATTGCTCCTGGACACAAAAAATTTTTTTTAATGATCCAGCTAATCGTTTTTTGCCTTTCTCTTTTTCTAACTTCCTTTTTTGGTATTGTGTACCAGAAAGTTTCTTTCGACCATCAAACATCTAAATAATTGAACTATGATAAAAAATTTGACAAATTGTCAAATATAAAATAATTAAAACCTACCGTTCAGTCCGTTCACAATCACTGAATAAAAATAAATCAAATAGACACTGATCTCTTTCCCTAATTCGTAATATCGCAATCTTTACTCTTTGGTTTTCAACTAATCAACTTAAATTAAAAAAAGTTAAAAAAAGGCTAGATAAACACGGCAATAATATTTTTTTCTTTTGCCTGGATATTACCTTAAAATTATTTTCTTAAAATATTTTTGAATTTTTTTCTCGAGAAAATTATTAGTTATTAAACTAATTTCAGTCTGAGGCTGAAGTTTCTGCTCATAGTTCAATATATCGCATAGAGATGACAACAATACACAATTTTTTTAAAAACTTCCTATTTCAAATTTTTTTATTGATATTACGATTTTTTTGTTAAGAAGTATGTGGAATGTCTGAAACTATTTTATTATACTAATTTGAATAATTTAATTCACACAGATGATGAATTTTTTTTCATTTGCGGGTTTAAAATGAGGAATTTTCTGTAACAACTCTTCATGATTGAGTTTCTCCATTCACTCAATGATTTTTTGGAAAAGTTTTTTATCATTAGACGAATGAAGAATTTGTTGTTCACCTTTATTCTGTTTACGATCTTTATTGCAGTAAAAACAAACATTATTAAGTTGTGGAACTGTTTCAGTATCTTCAATGTTATGTCAGAAATATCATGAAAAAAATTAGTTTCGTTAATACTTGAATCACAAGTCGAGCTGATAGCAACATCTAATGTTGACGACTATCTAAACTTGGAGCAACATCTTCTGAAAGTACCGCACTGTTGAAACAATAATTAGGATGTCCTGACATGCACTGGTTATTTGAATTTTTAGCAACATGTTCTGGTATTATTTCACTATTTATACTCAGTTCAGAATCTCCTGATGTTTAACTATTTAATCCCGAAGAAACAACCTTACATGCGATTTCATTGTTTGAGTCTCATCTTTCGCAATAGTTCTACTAATATCTACTGGAATACTCGATAATAAAACGTGCGGACAAAAATATAATTTTTGAAACGTTAATGACCCAAAAAATGTGTGTCTGTGAGACCTATCTAAAGACAAAAATTTTAAAATTACACGTTCAATAATTATTTAAAAATTCAGTATTATTATCTAAACAGGTAGGATGAGTATTAATAAACGCTTAATAAACGCTACCGCCAGCCAGGTAGCCCAAACACCAATCGAAAGAGCAAGAAGGACGACACATATAAAATCAGCTGACCTAAATTTCTTGTTTTCTAAACGTTGTCAGCTTCCATAATATAGAAAAACTATTGTTGATTTTGTTATTTGTTCCAATCGTTCACGTGTCTTTCGTCAATTATTAAGGTTAAGACTACATGAAGGAACAGAAGTATAAATAATAGATTATAACAGAGGTTGCAGCAGTAGCAAGCTTATTTGTGATAAATTGTAACTTAATGTGCCAAAACCAAATATTTTGAATTATAGCATTGTGTAAACATTACATAATGCCTTTCTCATAGATCTAGTACTTCCATTTTGTTGATAGACTACAAAATAGCAGCTGTAAAGACGAGAAACGATTGAACCTAACCACAATTGAAATGTGTTATTGATGAATCAGTTATATATTATGTAATACTCCTGTATGGACCGTTGGTATGGGAAAAAACGTCCCTACGTTACGGTGCCGACAATATTCATTTTCTCTCTCGTTCGACACACTTTATCTATACTGCGCATGCTTCATGCACGCAAAAGATGCGCAGAACTAACTGAAGCGCCCGGAGAGAGAACGTTACACTATTTGTTTCACTTCAAAGTAATACTTTTAGAAGAATTATCGTTGCTCTATGCATTAACATGAAATTTATAAGTTAATAGATGATTCGCCACACTTGATTACACCTATTATTTTTCTCACAATTCTAGTTCGTCAGTAAATCACAAAAAATAGAAGTAGCAAAAGAGTCTACGGAATTCAAGTATCACAATCATCAGTGAGAAATTCTATTAGAATAGTAACGAAATGCAAAACAAAGTCAGAAGGAAATCAAAATTTTCCTCTGTCAATCTACTGAACAATATCTATTTTTCTGATTCAATTTTAACATGATCTACCATGGAAAAATCATCGTGCTCTACGCATTAATTTGAAATTTAAAAATTAATAGATGATTTTCCGTTAACTTCAATAAAACATGTAGTTAAAGTATCTTACCTTTTATAATAAATCCTTCTAATATTTCAAGCTCCTAGAAATCAATGTAGTATCGTAGTGTCGGATCGTAAGGACTTTTTTCATATTCGAATGCTATAAATTTTTGAAATAAATCTATTTGTGTGGTCTTACTTTTTCTCATATTTGACCAGAAAACGAATATCTTATTCTTTCAAACGAAGGTTTCAACAAAATGGTTTTGTCTTTTTGGGTAATAGCATAATTTTCTATGCCAGAAAAAGTATCGAAATGGTTTTATTTTGAAACTGTCGAACTCTAATTCCATAATTTGTTAGATGTATCCCTTTAGGATTTTTTGGAAACTATTCGGTTTAATACTATCATGATATGGTCGTAATCATATGATAGGATCCTACTAAATGAAAATTTAAAGTTCTTGTAAAAAATGTTTTAAATTTGAAATTTCCACCAAATATTGAACGCGCCCGCCGTTCAAATACTGTCATCAAAATCTGGTTCTAGGTTAGGATCCACAATCAGCCGATAAATGATCTATCTGATCTCAAATAATAATAGTGTCCGAGAAGCTATTTTAATGATTTGACTTACCTGGAATTGTGACAGTCGCCGCCTCGTGACCGAACGACGCACGCGTTTCGCCTTACCGAGTAAGTAAAGAAACGATGAAAGTAGTGGTATTTCACCGGCGATGTTGCCATCTCCCACTTATGCTACACCTCTCATGTCTCCTTACAATGCCAGACTAGAGTCAAGCTCAACAGGGTCTTCTTTCAACGCTAATTTTTTCAAGCCCGTTCCCTTGGCAGTGGTTTCGCTAGATAGTGGGAGGGACACGCTATCGAGGTTTGTGTCACTGTGCATATCACCATGGTGATACTGCGCAATGTCACGGCCCACCTACCTTGCGGTATAAGGCTAGTTTCCGCCCAAAATCCACCGAGACCACTGCCAAGAGAACCCATCCCATCTCCTCTACTCCTAAAAATGAGCGGGAAAGAAGACCCCAATTTCTTTTCTTCATTGTCTCAATTCAAGGCTTACAATTATTTTTCTTATACAATTCTCAAACTTATATAACATATATCTAAACATTACATATAATTGTTAAAACTTATATACAATCGTTTGTGTTGGTCTAGTCATTTCTGTCTTTTTGTCTGTTTTCGTTGTTTCCAGGACTCGATAATTCGTTCTTCCCAAGCTGTTGTTTGGGGATAGACTTTTTTGTTTTGGTGCCATATTGCTTGCAGAGCCCTTTATTTAGTCTGGTTCATCGTCATAAATGGTCTGTTGCGCCCATTCGTTTAGCCATTCTGCGATCGTCTTGTTGTGTATGTCTATGTCTGTGGGCGGGTATTGAATATTAAGTATCCTGAGTCTTCTTATAAGTAAGGTTCTGGCTTGCAGTGCGTCGTGTTCTGTGCAGTAATTTCTTACATGTTGTATAGTCTCCGGCGTTTGACAATGTGTGCAGTTCCCGTCTGTTTCTCGTAAGTTGAAGCGCTCGTAATAGGTTTGGATATGTATGTGTCCGGTAAGTGCTTGTATAGTTTTCCAGTTTAGGTCTGCGTGTTTATGTTTCGTATGTTTTATCCACTCGTAGGCTTTGCGTCCGGTTATTATACACTTTCACGGTCACCTGGTTTTTTGGCTCTAGAAAATCGAAAAATGGTTGGATTTTATTAATGATCTTGGTCTCAAAATGTTCCATTTTACGGCAGATTTAAAAAAAAAATTAGTAGAAATAACTGGAATGAAAATTTCTCATAGTTTTACTGTTTTAAATCGTAAAAAAAACGGTTTTGCAAAATAATCCTTTATAGAAAAATTATCTCATTATCAGATAAAGTTCTTATATTTTTTTTTGTATTCTACATAAATTAATGAACAATTTAAAAAAAAATCCAAAAAGAATGATTTTTTCAGTTTCTATAGCTTAAAATGAAATCGATGAAAAACAATCAATTTTCGTGAATAGTTTCGTACTATATTCTTCAATGTTAATAGTTTTTGGACCATTAAAAATCGAAAAATAGATAAATTTTATAATTTTGGTCCTAAAATGTTCCATTTTACGACGAATTTATGGAAAACACGGGGGTAGTGGCTGAATTTGCGGTTTTTAATAGTTTTAAACTTTAAATAGTAGAAAAACGGGTTTTTCTAAATAATCTGTTACGAAAATTTTCTCTCGTTATCAAGTTCAGTTTCAAATCTTCAATTCCTTTGATATTCCAATTGACGCCTATTATTTAATTCCATTTTGGGAATCATCAATCTCATAGAAGATTTTGATGTCTTAAACTGATCTAAAAATCTTATTTTGGTCATCAATGTCATCATAAATTATTATAACATTGTTTGTATGGCATTGATACACTTTTGAGGTTCAAAATAAATTTTATAAGATCCATTTTTAATCTCAACTTTGTTAAAGCGGACGAAACAACAAAATTGAAGTCAAAAATGGGCTTAGATTATAATGTATAATGATATATTTGTAATCCGAATTTCAACTTCAAAGTTGTAATTAAAGACTTTGAATTTAAAAAAATATTTTAAATTCTGTCTCGGGGAGTTAACTATGGAGGGGAGGGTGTCGCGGGGGGGGGGGTTTGCTAAAAGAGCACAAAATAATGCTGTTTAACAAGTGTTACATAATTCTATTCTTTCAACTTATCTTTTGTATGAAATGAAAACAACACAGTAAACAATACTCATTTTATTTGCAAACAAAAAAATATTTTTTATTATAATTGAAAAAAAAAATTTACATTGTGAAATCTTCAAATATTTTAATCTGACCACGAAAATAAAACTTTTCTTTAATAAATTTTGTAGTCTTAACAAACATCAAATATTTCTTCAAAAAAACAAAAACAATAAAAAACAAAAACTGCTTCTAAAACTATTAATTATTGTTATTGCTAATATTATCACAAAACTCATGTAAAATTATAAAAAAGTTTATTATATTTTGTGCGAAACAAAAATTCGGCAATATACCCATATATATATATATATATATACCCATATATATATATATATATATATATATATATATATATATATATATATATATATATATATCTTCTTTCGAGCCATATTTGGATATATTTGCCCTCGCCGTTCTCCATGTCCTCTCTATGTTTTGAGTATGAGCGCTAGAATGTGGATCCACGAAATTTAAAGAATGATTTACCGTCAAATGTTTAAATACTACAATATCAATAAGTAAATTAACATACATGAAGGGAGATATTTTTTGGTTTCGAATTCAAATAAAAAAATTTCTTGGTAATTAAGCAATTTTGTTACTGAAACTTCAGACGAAAATAAGAATAAACAACTACCTTCATCATTCAAGCAGTCATAAGCTTTCCAGCAATCAGATATTATTGTGGTTCCGGGTTTAATTACTGGTTCCATAAAGAATGTTTTGGTTTCTCTCTCAATGCCTCCGAAAATCCATTTTCCTTCGATTACTCTTCCTTTATTGTATTTGCGACGACCAAACTTCGCTTCGTCAATTTCGACAACTTTTTTCCTACCACCAATTTTTGATGAACAGTTTTTAAATACCCAGAATTCACAAACTTCTCGAATAAATGAAGCCCAATCACAATAAGTTGTTGGAGATATTTTGAATTCATTCATTAAATGCTCATGAGGAGGGTTTAAAAGCAAATATTGGGAAATTATTGAGCAACTTTTCTCTAAACTCGATGATGAATCTTTAAACCACGAACCAGTACGAATAGATTGCTTGAAATTGCATTGTTGTACTTCAACTCTTTTATTAATAGTAACTTTTTTCTTCTTACGACATTGCCAAAATAGTGTTTTTGTATTTAAGTCACCTAATTTAATACAATTATTACAAAAACCTCAGATTCTATCGCACCATGATGAATTAAAAACTCAATTGTTCGTTTTGTATCACTGAATATTCTAAGTGCTTCAAATGTATTCAATTCACAATTATTGCAACTCATTGTCAATATATAGAACAGTCGATTTGATACTAATTTGATGAAATTTTTCCGTACATAGATTTGACAATCGATTATAGCGCCAATAGAGATCGATAACCAATACACATGTATTTTCAATATTGTTCTGTATCAGCGCCACACAAATACAAATCGATAATATTCTAATTACAATTGAAAATATTCGTAACATTGACAGTCGATAATGTGTGTAACAATCATCGACATAACCTAATTTATCGTTATCAAAATGCATAAATTGGAACATTCGTGTAAATGTGATTTTCATCTTTTTTTTAATAGAATACATTTTAGGCTGTAAAATACCGAAAAATTAACTTTTTTGAAATTTTTTTTTTCAAAATATTCATTTTTTTATGTAGATTGCGAAAAAAATATACGAAGTCACTTTTTTTGCATTTAAAGTCATGAAACTATAAAAAATATTTATTTTTTTAATTTTCGTATTTTTTTATAATTCCGCCGTAAAATAGAACATTTTGAGACCAAGATCATTAAAATCCATCCATTTTTCGATTTTCTAGAGCCAAAAAACCAGGTGACCGCGGAAGTGTATAATTACCTTGCGTCCTGTTGATTCGTTGTCCCATAGCCGTTGCCAATGTCTTATTGCACGGGTATGTCGTTCTTGTTTGTACATGTTTTTGGTGAAAAGTTCAGTAGTCTGTTCCGGTTGTTCGTACGAATCTTTCTGCTATTTGCATTCCGTGATGTTGTCTGTTTGTGTATTGCATCGTAATCCTTCTTCCCGTTTGTTCAAGGTCTTGTATATTTTTTGTCAGTTTTGTTGTGATTTTTGTGTTAGTGTTCATGTGTTGTAGTGTGTACATTGCGTTCTTTGAGTCTGTATGTATTATTTATATCAATGTTTATAAGTTAAGTGGGTAGGGACAGTGTGAATCTCGTTAATCCATTCATGCGCGTCACTAATTAGATGACGAGGCATTTGGCTATCAGCAATGTGTTTTTTCGCCGCGGCAAGCCGCACGGACCTGGACAGAGCCAGTTCTCAACACTCGTCATCATGCAGTCAAAGTGGCCTGTCACATACAAGGTCCCAAACCCCGCCTCTTCCATTTGCCAGTCCCTTCGGTGGAGACTACGTGCCACCCTATTTCACCCTGGACCCTTAAATCAATAAAGGTGGGTCTCGGTGGCCACAACAGCACGACATGGGGCCTTAGGAATTAACCTGCCCCGCCAATATTTCGTTTTCATAGTCCGGGCCACTTTCCAGGACGGACTCCTTTCCAAAGCGAGGCCAAGACATTGTATTCCCCAGCTGTATTAGGCTGGTGCGCGTCTGAAAGGATCCCACGACACTCCCTGTCCATGTTCCCAGGTACCAGGTCTGGAAGTGCACAGTGGTCCTCGATAGCCGAAGGTGGATGGTATCTATAAAAATATTTAGAATAAAAATATAAAATATTAAATCTACCTATATCCAATGGGAGTACACCTTCGGGCGAAAATCATATTGAGGCTTCTTAGTTTGAGTAGATGTTTCATCAGTCTATTTAAGATTGAGCCATAAAATAGCGATGAATTGAAAGGCTGCCAATAATAGTTTTGGTAATGTAAGATCTGACGTCTTGCTTAGAATACTAGAAATGATATTATTATCTCGACACCAGATTCCACGCGCTCCCACGACTAGAGGGGCCACGACGATATGTTTCCCAGGGTATCGGGATGTCATGGCACTTAGGAAGCGTGGCTCGCTATAAATGGCGCTCTTGTTCAGAGCGGCTAGGGAAAGGGAGCTAGATACCTCCCAGCTGACGGCAATGTCACACAGTATGGCTCTTGAACCAATCTGGAGCACGAGATAATCAAGTTATACCCAGGCCGCCACCTCTTATAGAGGCATGCAGATAAGCATCCGCACATGTTCGGTTCAGACCAAGAAACTTTCTAACGGATACTCTGATGATCGTATCAGCGGATTTTAAAGTCTTCTTGGTGACTATGGCGCTTTGTAATTGATCTTGTATGCGCGGCAACAAGAAGTGTTTAAAGATGTTAGGTTTCTGTGCCGGTTGAAGTCCTACTTTGTTTATTCTATAGAGGTGGATTTTGAGGTCGGAAATGGTGGATCGAGTCTGTCCCATGACTCCATACCGCCTGCCCAGGTACTTAAACATATCCAGAGGTTTTAATTGGCGGATGAACTGACCCTCTGCCGCGAATAGAGGCCGAGTAACCACGTAAGAGTGTTTGTTGCCTCAGTTGACGTTAACCGATATGGCAACACACTTTGTCGGGTTATTCGACATCCCTCGCTTCGCAATGAACTCAGTAACATTTCTAAGCTGCTTAGTGGCACTCTTGACAGACTCTGCCAATAGCACTAGGTCATCCGCATACGCTAGTACTGACACCTTCATGTCATCTGAGACAGGTATGCCCGACCCACCATTCTCCAGTTCGACCTACTAATCCACTACTAAGTTGAAAAGATAGGGCGATAAAGGGTCTCCCTGCTTTACGCCTCTATCGATGTTGATTCTCCTTGTTTCCTTGTTGCCAGCAGAGACTATGGTATAAGATTTTAGGTAGGAGTCCATTATATACATTTTTGTTGTCTCGTCTATACCGAACCTGTTCAGAGCTCGCAGGGTGGACCATTGCGATACTGTGTCGAAGGCTTTAGAAAGGTCTAACGACAAGATGTTGTATGGCTTAGCTCTACGTCTTCTTTCCTTGATGAGCGTTTGGTGTAAGATGTTATTCAGCAGGACACCATTGATCTTCATGAAACCTCTTTGGTTGGCGTGTATCGGTAACGCCCAGAGGCCGAGTAACCACGTTAGAGTGTTTGTTGCCTCGGTTGACGTTAACCGATATGGCAACACTCTTTGTCTGGTTAATCGACATCTCTCGCTTCGCAAAGAACTCAGTAACAGTTCTAAGCTGCTTAGTGGCACCCTTGACAGACTCTGCCAATAGCACTAGGTCATCCGCATACGCTAGTACTGACACCTTCATGTCATCTGAGACAGGTATGCCCGACCCACCATTCTCTAGTTCGCAAACCAACTCGTCCACTACGAAGTTGAAAAGATAGGGCGATAAAGGGGCTTCCTGCTTTACGCCTCTATCGATGTTAATTCTCCTTGTTTTCTTGTTGCCAGAAGAGACTATGGTATAAGATTTTAGGTAGGAGTCCATTATATACCTTTATGTTGTCTCGTCTATAACGAACCTGTTAAGAGCTCGCAGGGTGGACCATTGCGATACTGTGTCGAAGGCTTTAAAAAGGTCTAACGACAAGATGTTTATGGCTTAACTCTACGTCTTCTTTCCTTGATGAGCGTTTGGTGTGAGATGTTATTTAACAGGACACCATTGATCTTCATGAAACCTCTTTGGTTGGCGTGTATCGGTAACGCCCAGAAACACCTCGTTAGTAACTCCAAAGAGAAACATGACATTATATAATAGAACCAATCTCTTCACAGGGGCCGTTTTAAGAGCTAGCAGGCGCACTGCGTCTGGACCAGCCGCCCCTGATTTTGATGTGTTAATGGCCCATAGGATATCTGACTCTGTAATTGGCTGGTCCAGCTTATGTTCCTCTTACTGATCTAAGATTGGTTTGGTGTCTAAGAGAGAGGGACTTCCGAATATGCCTCTGTACTCTGACTCTATTACGCAATGTCAGGTTGTACATCGTCCCCCCAGAGTGGTTTCCCGTCTAGGATTTCACGCGCTAAAGCGGCTCGATCGGATCGATATCGTCGTTGGACGACATTGTAATTATAAAAACGCTCATGGTTCCTGTTATTAAAGATTGGGGCCCTGCGGTTTCAGTTTGCCTTCGTTTTGGGCTTCCCAGTCCCTGCTTCGTTGAAGAGTGCAGTAATATATTCATTCACCTCTTTTCTCACTCCCTCTCTATGGCGGTCTAGGTTGAAGAAATGAGAGTAACGGAATAAAGTGCTATCATAAGTGTTCCATCCGTCATTAGCGTGACAGTAATTGTATAAAAACATAGAGATAGTTTTATGCTGGTGTTCTATCGCAATGGGTACGAACTCCTCAGCATTCGGATTAAGACTTGACGATCTTTAAAGCTCGAGTCCCTGCTCCGATCTCTAGGACTCTCAAGAAGAGAGAACTCCACCACTTCACCTTCTGCTTCCTCGTGGGGCCGCGCGTTTTCGTTCTCAAGTTGTTCGAGGGCCTCGATGTTGTTGTCTTTTCTAAGGAATTCGAGGAGTTCCTTGTATCTATCCTGTTTCCGTCTATATTCGATTGAGTCGATTGTACGGTTAGAATAGATACTCTGGAGATGTTTGTTAATAAAACGGCCAGTATGGGCGAGTTCGTGTTTGGACATTTCTATGTAGTCTTCATCCTCGAATTCAATGGGGGCATTAGGCTTTTCGTAGATATTCGCAAGCTCCTCATTGTACTCCACGGGGTGTGTTCTCCGCATATGTTGTCGCATTCCAGCTTAAGACTTATAAGTTTGTTCCCATACGGAGCAAACATTGCCGTCAGCCGAGGGTGCACCCCGGCAGCGTAGCCTTCTTAAATGGGTTTGAAGCCCAGTATCAGTGGCGAAAGTTTTACCACTTATGCACAAGACCATAGTTCTAGGACTGAAACTAGGTCTGCCTCTACCACGGAGAGGTGTACAGAACTTGATTAGGAGGGGCTGCAAACTTGAAAAGCTCCCTTATTGTTAATATTTTCATAACACTTTTATGTGATACACCTCGGACGGCTTCTACATACAAACCTTCTCCATTCAATTTTCACAATTCATCTTTTTCGACAAGTTCATATATATAAAGGAATCTCATTTCATAATAGTTGTTTTTCATTATTATTACTATTTTCATACAACTCTTATATAATACACCTCAGACGTTCAAACATCGAGCGGCCATCTAATATCATAATACTTTTTTCCCTTATTGTTAATATTTTCATAACACTTTTATATAATATACCTTGAACGGCTTCTACATACAAAACATCTCCATTCAATTTTCACAATTCATCTTTTTCGACAAGTTCCTATATCGAGAGCAATCTAATTTAATAATAATATATACTATTTCATAATACATCATTATAACTAGGTGTGTCTTTTCGCGGCAAGCCGCACGGACCTGGACAGAGCCAGTTCTCAACACTTGTCTGGCTCAGTATAAATGGCGCTCTTGTTCAGATCGGCTAGGGAAAGGGAACTAGATACTTCCTAGCTGACGGCAATGTCACACAGTATGGCTCTTGAACCCATCTGGAGCACGAGATAATCAAGTTATACCCAGGCCGCCACCTCTTATAGGGGCATGCAGATAAGCATCCGCACATGTTCGATTCAGACCAAGAAACTTTCTAACGGATACTCTGATGATCGTATCAGCGGCTTTTAAAGTCTTCTTGGTGACCATGGCTCTTTGTAATTGATCTTGTATGCGCGGCAACAAGAAGTGTTTAACGATGTTAAGTTTCTGTGCCGGTTGAAGTCCTACTTTGTTTATTCTATAGAGCTTGATTTTGAGGTCGGAAATGGTGGATCGAGTCTGTCCCATGACTCCATACCGCCTGCCCAGGTACTTAAACATATCCAGAGGTGTTAATTGGCGGATGAACTGACCCTCTGCCGCGAATAGAGGCTGAGTAACCACGTAAGAGTGTTTGTTGCCTCAGTTGACGTTAACCGATATGGCAACACTCTTTGTCGGGTTATTCGACATCCCTCGCTTCGCAATGAACTCAGTAACATTTCTAAGCTGCTTAGTGGCACTCTTGACAGACTCTGCCAATAGCACTAGGTCATCCGCATACGCTAGTACTGACACCTTCATGTCATCTGAGACAGGTATGCCCGACCCACCATTCTCCAGTTCGACCTACTAATCCACTACTAAGTTGAAAAGATAGGGCGATAAAGGGTCTCCCTGCTTTACGCCTCTATCGATGTTGATTCTCCTTGTTTCCTTGTTGCCAGCAGAGACTATGGTATAAGATTTTAGGTAGGAGTCCATTATAAACATTTTTGTTGTCTCGTCTATACCGAACCTGTTCAGAGCTCGCAGGTGGACCATTGCGATACTGTGTCGAAGGCTTTAAAAAGGTCTAACGACAAGATGTTTATGGCTTAACTCTACGTCTTCTTTCCTTGATGAGCGTTTGGTGTGAGATGTTATTCAGCAGGACACCATTGATCTTCATGAAACCTCTTTGGTTGGCGTGTATCGGTAACGCCCAGAAACACCTCGGGAGTAACTCCAAAGAGAAACATGACATTATATAATAGAACCAATCTCTTCACAGGGGCCGTTTTAAGAGCTAGCAGGCGCACTGCGTCTGGACCAGTCGCCCCTGATTTTGATGTGTTAATGGCCCATAGGGTATCTGACTCTGTAATTGGCTGGTCCAGCTTATGTTCCTCTTACTGATCTAAGATTGGTTTGGTGTCTAAGAGAGAGGGACTTCCGAATATGCCCCTGTACTCGGAATCTATTACGCAATGTCAGGTTCTACATCGTCCCCCCAGAGTGGTTTCCCGTCTAGGATTTCACGCGCCAAAGCGGCTCGATCGGATCGATATCGTCGTTAGACGTCATTGTATTTATAAAAACGCTCATGGTTCCTGTTATTAAAGACTGGGGCCCTGCAGTTTCAGTTTGCCTTCGTTTTGGGCTTCGTTGAAGAGTCCAGTAATTTATTCATTCACCTCTTTTCTCACTCCCTCTCTATGGCGGTCTAGATTGGAGAAATGAGAGGAACGGAATAAAGTGCTATCATAAGTGTTCCATCCGTCATTAGCGTGCCAGTAATTGTATAAAAACATAGAGATAGTGTTATGCTGGTGTTCTATCGCAATGGGTACGAACTCCTCAGCATTCGGATTAAGACTTTGACGATCTTCAAAGCTCGAGTCCCTGCTCCGATCTCTAGGACTCTCGAGAAGAGAGAACTCCACTACTTCACCTTCTGCTTCCTCGTGGGGCCGCGTGTTTTCGTTCTCAAGTTGTTCGAGGGCCTCAATGTTGTTTTCTTTTCTAAGGAATTCGAGGAGTTCCTTGTATCTATCCTGTTTCCGTCTATATTCGATTGAGTCGATTGTACGGTTAGAATAGATACTCTGGAGATGTTTGTTAATAAAACGGCCAGTATAGGCGAGTTCGTGTTTGGACATTTCTATGTAGTCTTCATCCTCGAATTCAACGGGGGTATTAGGCTTTTCGAAGATATTCTCAAGCTCCTCATTGTACTCCACGGGGTGTGTTCTCCGCATGTGTTGTCGCATTCCAGCTTAAGACTTATAAGTTTGTTTCCATACGGAGCAAACATTGCCGTCAGCCGGGGGTGCACCCCGGCAGCGTAGCCTTCTTAAATGGGTTTGAAGCCCAGTATCAGTGGCGACAGTTTTACCACATATGCACAAAACCATAGCTCTAGGACTGAAACTAGGTCTGTCGTAAGTTCGTTTCAGTTGTTAGGGGATAGTTGGATAGACAGGAAAAGACTTGTCTACCACTTAGATAAAAAGTCGGAAGGTGTACTATTGAACTGATTAATATTTTCATAACACTTATATAATATACCTTGAACGGCTTCTACATACAAAACATCTCCATTCAATTTTCACAATTCATCTTTTTCGACAAGTTCCTATATCGAGAGCAATCTAATTTAATAATAATATATACTATTTCATAATACATCATTATAACTAGGTGTGTCTTTTCGCGGCAAGCCGCACGGACCTGGACAGAGCCAGTTCTCAACACTTGTCATCATGCAGTCAAAGTGGCCTGTCACATACAAGGTCCCAAACCCCGCCTCTTCCATTTGCCAGTCCCTTCAGTGGGGACTACATGCCACCCTAGTTCACCCTGGACCCTTAAATCAATAAAGGTGGGTCTCGGTGGCCACAACAGCACGACATGAGGCCTTAGGAATTAACCTGCCCCGCCAATATTTCGTTTTCATAGTACGCGCCACTTTCCAGGACGGACTCCTTTCCAAAGCGAGGCCAAGACATTGTATTCCCCAGCTGTATTAGGCTGGTGCGCGTCTGAAAGGATCCCGCGACACTCCCTGTTCATGTTCAGGTACCAGGTCTGGAAGTGCACAGTGGTCCTCGATAGCCGAAGGTTGATAGTATCTATAAAAATTTTTAGAATAAAAATATAAAATATTAAATCTACCTATATCTAATGGTAGTACACCTTCGGGAGAAAATCATATCGAGGCTTCTTAGTTTGAGTAGATGTTTCATCAGTCTATTTAATATTGAGCCATAAAATAGCGATAAATTGAAAGGCTGCCAATAATAGTTTTGGTAATGTAAGATCTGATGTCTTGCTTAGAATACTAGAAATGATATTATTATCTCGACACCAGATTCCACGCGCTCCCACCACGACTAGAGGGGCCACGACAATATGTTTCCCAGGGTATCGGGATGTCATGGCACTTAGGAAGCGTGGCTCGCTATAAATGGCGCTCCTATTTAGAGCGGCTAGGGAAAGGGAGCTAGCACACTATGACTCTTTAACCTATTTGGAGCACGAGATCGGGTTTCTTTAATGCGCCGTCGATGCATCTAATGTGGGGTTCAAATTCTACTACCCATCATTTCTTCTCGGCAATTTTTCGCGAATTAACGAGCTGGTCGTGCCGCCTTATTCTCTGCCAATGTGACGCAGGACGTTTTTGTAATACATGGCTAAGTGACTCGTTACGATCACATCCCATCCTACATTTTCTCTCATGTAGTGGATTGGACGGGATTCCCCTAGTGGGTAGAAGATTGCCTCGAAGCTGCACAGCTCTTTTAAAATCTGACCCTGACCAGTAGGACGGAGGGTTGTTGACCCAGCTACCACTTTCTGTGGAGCAGTCACCTTGATGGAGACCATTGCCAGAATATCCGTTTTCCAGTCTCTCGATCATCTGCCGTGAGATGATGCTACTGCTGCCGCCGCTGTTATTTGTCCACATCAACAGTTTTTCATATAGTTTGACGCTATAAGGCAGGGAAAGAACAGCTGCCGTTCTTGGCATAGCACTATTTATTAAATTATTGAAGCGTCTTTTCATTATTGCGGACACTTGTTCGGATAAGCAAGTTATACCCAGGCCGCCACCTCTTATAGGGGCATGCAGATAATCATTAGCACATGTTCGGTTCAGACGAAGAAACTTTCTAACGGATACTCTGATGATCGTATCAGCGGCTTTTAAAGTCTTCTTGGTGACTAAGGCGCTTTGTAATTGATCTTGTA
Source organism: Diorhabda elongata (assembly GCA_026230145.1). Classification (NCBI taxonomy): domain Eukaryota; kingdom Metazoa; phylum Arthropoda; class Insecta; order Coleoptera; family Chrysomelidae; genus Diorhabda; species Diorhabda elongata. The sequence continues at coordinate 24,118 of JAOVVJ010000025.1, forward strand.
TGCGCGGTAACAAGAAGTGTTTAACGATGTTAAGTTTCTGTACGGGTTGAAGTCCTGCTTTGTTTATTCTATCGAGCTGGATTTTGAGGTCGGAAATGGTGGATCGAGTCTGTCCCAAGACTCCATACTGCCTGCCCAGGTATTTAAACATATCCTGAGGTGTTAATTGGCGGATGAACTGACCCTCTGCCGCGAATAGAGGCCGAGTAACCACGTAAGAGTGTTTGTTGCCTTGGTTAACGTTAACCGATATGGCAACACTCTTTGTCGGGTTAATCGACATCCCTCGCATCGTAAAGAACTCAGTAAAGTTCTAAGCTGCTTAGTGGCACCCTTGACAGACTCTGCCAATAGCACTAGGTCATCCGCATAGGAGAGAGGGACTTCCGAATATGCCCCTGTACTCGGATTCTATTGACGCAATGTCAGGCTGTACATCGTCCCCCCAGAGTGGTTTCTCGTCTAGGATCGCAAATTGAAATTGAAAAGTAAATTCCCAAAAAATTTTTCTCCGAAGTTCGGAAAATTTTTAGCCTAGCGCGAGAGACCTGATTTTTCGCAATCCAAAAATATCCGAATTTTTGAAATTACCCCTTTGAGAACCTCAATTGGGAGTGTGCAACTTTTTTACGTTTCAAGATAGCGAAAAATTGGAGAGTACGTTTTGGGGACAAAAAATATCCATAATCCCACGAACAAAATTTTGGGGGGTCTAGGGGGGAAAATTTGTTGGAAAAAATTCCGAAGTGGATCTGAAAATTTTGTTTTTCTGGAATTTTGACATTTAAATATACGCGCCTTCACTTTGTGAGGGTGCCTGGAATCGCTAAATATTGAACCTGCAGATGCGATTTTCGCAGGATTTTCCGGATTTTGAGCGCCTAAAATTGAAATAGGCTCGAAATATTTTTAGCACACCCCCCTCCCAAGAGTTGCTCCGAATAGTACCGGAAAGCTCAAAATGGTGTTTTTAGGTAGATGCTGCATATAGCTACCAAAGTGAGAAAAAAATTCTAACCTCAAAATTTAGCGTCACCTGTGACGTCATTTATTAACACCGATGGGTGAAGTTATATATATATATATATATATATATATATATATATATATATATATCAATCGATAGATCGATAGAGGAGAAACATGGAATTTTTTGCTCATATACAGAGTGGTCTCGAAAAGTTTTCGTAATTTTTCTGATTCGTAATCTCGAAATTTCGAGGATAATCTCGTGAGGTGAAGGTGATATCTATATGCCTATATACGTATTTTTATTTTCCCAATATTTTTTGTCTCTTGCATTTTTTTGGTATTTGTCATACTAAGAAAGTTATGTTTTTTATTTTTGATATTGAGAGGAGGGCAAGCTTCGCTTGAGGGGGGCATGACATTTTTGTCGAAACAATTCAGGCCCTCCATCATAAAGTATAACCAGGTGAATAGTCAAAAATTTTTGAAAGGGGGGGAAATAATACTTTTTCTGAAATCTCCTTTGACGAATATATGATATTTAATCTTTTTCCCCATACTTTAAGACGAACCCATATTTTCAAAAATTTGGCACAAAACCGAGAAATTTCCGGAATATTGTCATCCCTGAGTATAAAATTGAATAAATTCGAAACTATGACAGTTATCATGCTATTTATGGTATCAATCGATTAAGAAAATCTCCATTTCACTCATTAGTCTCATTGCAATTCTTCATTGCCAAACATACGCGTATTATACAGGGTGGAAGTCGAGACAAATTTTTTTCTCAAAAAATTCCACATAAAAATTCATATTATCTACAGATCATCAGCTAAAACGTGGTAATGAGGAAAAATAGAAAAAAAACCATAGGTACTATCATAGAAAAAATATATCTCTTTTCCCTTGGTTACACAAGGCGAGTTAGAGAGCTTTGACTTTGAGCTTTTGCAATGGAATTCGACATTTCAAAGGGTACCCCTGTGGAATGAAAATGGAGAAAAAATCTTTTGACTCCGATTTCAATTAAATTTTGTACATGGGGGTTAAATGATATAGGGATTCGACAAGAGTTGTCAGTTTCCGGAAAAAAAAATTTGACAAGGGGATAATCCGTGAAAATCAAGCCTCGGATTGTCCTCCCATAAATAGCGAACCGTGTTTTATTATTATTGAAACCGAAGAATATCGGAGGTACTGAGTTTGAGCTTTTGCAACGACATTTCAAAGGGTACCCCTGTGGAATGAAAATGGACAAAAAATCTTTTGGCTCCGATTTCAAAAAAATTTCGTACATGGGGATTAAATGATATAGGGATTCGACAAGAGTTGTCAGTTTCCGCAAAAAAAAATTTGACAAGGGGAAAATCCATGAAAATTGAATTTTCGTAAAAACGATATTTCCAATCTAAAAAATAATACTTTTTCTGAAATCTCCGTTGACGAATATATGATATTTAATCTTTTTCCCCATACTTTAAGACGAACCCATATTTTCAAAAATTTGGCACAAAACCGAGAAATTTCCGGAATATTGTTGTCATCCCTGAGTATAATATTGAATAAATTCGAAACTATGAGAGTTATCACATGCTATTTATGGTATCAATCGATTAAGAAAATCTCCATTTCACTCATTAGTCTCATTGTAATTCTTCATTGCCAAACATACGCGTATTATACAGGGTGAAAGTCGAGACAAATTTTTTTCTCAAAAAATTCCACATAAAAATTCATATTATCTGCAGATCATCAGCTAAAACGTGGTAATGAGGAAAAATCGAAAAAAGACCATAGGTACTATCATAGAAAAAATATACCTCTTTCCCCTTGGTTACACAAGGCGAGTTAGAGAGCTTTGACTTTGAGCTTTTGCAACGGAATTCGACATTTCAAAGGAATGAAAATGGAGAAAAAATCTTTTGACTCCGATTTCAATTAAATTTTGTACATGGGGGGTTAAATGATATAGGGATTCGACAAGAGTTGTCAGTTTCCGGAAAAAAAAATTTGACAAGGGGATAATCCGTGAAAATCAAGCCTCGGATTGTCCTTCCATTAATAGCGAACCGTGCCACTTTTTTGATGACGCTAGCTGGCGAAAATAATCACATAGATGGATGGAGAATCAAATTTGGAGAAAAAAATTTAAACCAAAAATTTCTCCCCACTCCCCCCTCTCATAGGTGATTTGGATTGCTCAGAGCTGGAGAGAGTTACGTTCACGTGATGTTCCAAATGTTTCTATTCGAGTATTTCGGCCAACGAAAAAAATTAAGTCCCCCCCGATAATCCCCCCTCAAAAAAGTTCTACGGCGCAGCTGAAACCCACTTTTTCATTATTCGAGCTAGAGAAAAATTGAAAAATGATTGGGATAGAGAATAATCTGTACAATGTATGCAATACATGACCCGATTTTTTCTTTTGAAAAAATTTACGGGGAAAAATTGAAAAGTAAATCCCCAAAAATATTTTTTTCGAATTTCGGAAAATTTTTAGCCTAGCTCGATAGTCGTGATTTTTCTCAATCCAAAAATATTCGAAGTTTTGAAATTGGCCCCTTTTTTGGGAGGTCTAGGTGGAGACAAAAGTCGGAATTTTCGGAGAACCTCAATTGGGGGTGTGCAACTTTTTTACGTTACACGATAGCGAAAAAATGGGAAGTACGTTTTGGGGACAAAAAAATATCCATAATCCCACGATCAAAATTGTGTGTGTGGATGGAAAAATCTTCATAATATCCATCAGAAGTTGTCCCAGGTGTGCATCGCTTCACACAACCTAACCTAACATACATTATTTCTTTATTTTTGGACAAGTACCTATTATATCGAGCGGAATATAATTTCATAATATTTTTTCCCCTTTGTATTACTATTTTCATACAACTTTTATATGTTACACCCCGAACGGCTCCTACATACAAAACACCTCCATTCAATTTTCACAATTCATCTTTTTCGACAAGTTCCTATATCGAGCGGAATTTAATTTCATAATACTTTTTTTCGTTATTGTTGATATTTTCCATAACACATTTATATAATATACCTCGAACGGCTTCTACATACAAAACATCTCCATTCAATTTTCACAATTCATCTTTTTCGACAAGTTCATATATTTAAGGAAATCTCATTTCATAATACTAGACACTAGCGCTCTCTGCCGGCCAGACGACAAACTTAATACGGTTTTATAGACACTAGCGCCCTCTGCCGGCGACTCACCGAACTTAACACGGTTTCATAGACATTAGCGCCCTCTGCCGGCCAGACGACAAACTAAAAACGAACTTTTTCTAATCTAATTTTCACAATACATCTATCTCGTCAAGTTTATATATTGAGCAGAATCTACTTTGATAATAAATTCTTTTTTCATTATTATTACTATTTCATACAACTTTTATATGTTACACCTCGAACGGTTTCTATTTTCATAAAACTTTAAACTAACCTAACCTAACCTTTTTTTTAGTGTGGATGGAAAAATCTTCATAATATCCATCAGAGGTTGTCCCAGGTGTGCATCGTTTCACACAACCTAACCTAACATACATCTCATTTCATAATACTTTTTTTTTCATAATTATTACTATTTTCATACAACTTTTATATAATACACCTCGGACGTTCGTACATCGAGCGGCGATCTAATTTCATAATACTTGTTTCCGTTATTGTTAATATTTTCATAAAACTTTTATATAATATACCTCGAACGACTTCTACATACAAAACATCTCCATTCAATTTTCACAATTCATCTTTTTCGACAAGTTCATATATTTAGGGAAATCTCATTTCATAATACTTAAACCATGTCGCTTACAATCTAGCGAGGGGAGAGATAATGTCGAAATTCTAGTCCGGTCGACGTAATTATCTTATTTTATCATTTCGATTAATTTTAGATAGATTTATAGTCGAATCGGTGATATTTTATGAAAAATAAGAAAAATATAAATAAAGCGTGGCGCTGAAAATTATATATTTTCAATAATAAGTGCAGCAAACACGCAAACGAAAAAGTAAATAACAATGTGTTCATATACACGAGAATATAGATGATTATAATATTATGTATAAATATAAAATATATGTAATATTAAAAAACGTCATCATAATTCTCATCCTCATCCTGGATATTGTTATTAAAACTATTTCGATAATAGTTTTATTATAAAACACGCACAGTTCCCTGGTTGATCCTGCTAGTAGTCATATGCTTGTCTCAAAGATTAAGCCATGCATGTCTCAGTACAAGCCAAATTAAGGTGAAACCGCGAAAGGCTCATTAAATCAGTTATGGTTCCTTAGATCGTACCCACATTTACTTGGATAACTATGGTAATTCTAAAGCTAATACATGCAAACAGAGTTCCGACCGGAGACGGAAGGAGCGCTTTTATTAGATCAAAACCAATCGGTTGCGGGCTTCCTCGTCATCGTACAATTTGGTGACTCTGAAAAACTTTTCGCTGATCGCACGGTCTCGCACCGGCGACGCATCTTTCAAATGTCTGCCTTATCAACTGACGATGGTAGGTTCTGCGCCTACCATGATTGTAACGGGTAACAGGGAATCAGGGTTCGAATCCGGAGAGGGAGCCTGAGAAACGGCTACCACATCCAAGGAAGGCAGCAGGCGCGCAAATTACCCACTCCCGGCACGGGGAGGTAGTGACGAAAAATAACGATAAGGGACTCATCCGAGGCCCCGTAATCGGAATGAGTACACTATAAACCCTTTAACGAGGATCAATTAGAGGGCAAGTATGGTGCCAGCAGCCGCGGTAATTCCAGCTCCAAGAGCGTATATTGAAGTTGTTGCGGTTAACGAGGAATTCCCAGTAAGCGCGAGTCATAAGCTCGCGTTGATTACGTCCCTGCCCTTTGTACACACCGCCCGTCGCTACTACCGATTGAATGATTTAGTGAGGTCTTCGGACTGAGCGCGGTGGCGTTTCGGCGTCGCCGATGCTTCGAAAAAATTACGCGATTTTTGAACACAACGACGCTATACCATAAATTAATCATGTATTTATATATGAAATACATAAAATTTGTTTGGTAGAGTTATATTTATATATATATATTTATATATATATATATATATATATATATATATATATGACCAGTGTTTTTTTTTATATCATTTACACTGTATCGGCAAAATATATGAATTATATATTAAAAATATATATGTATAGCTTGCTCTGCCGCCCTCTCTAAAAAAAACAAATAATGTTATATTCCATATGATGATTAAAAACACACGTTTTTTTGTGATAATTTAACGAATTGTATTTAAATATCATAATATATATCGACCTCAGAGCAGGTGAGATTACACACTGAATTTAAGCATATTATTAAGCGGAGGAAAAGAAACTAACTAGGATTCCCTCAGTAGCTGCGAGCGAACAGGGAAAAGCCCAGCACCTAATTCCGTGGTCGATATCGGCCACCAGGAAATGTGGTGTTAGGGAGGATCCGTTTATCACGAGATCGTGCGGCGCGTCCAAGTCCTTCTTGAACGGGGCCACAGCCCATAGAGGGTGCCAGGCCCGTAGCGACCGTTGCCGATTGCGTGAGGATCTCTCCTGAGAGTCGGGTTGCTTGAGAGTGCAGCCCTAAGTGGGTGGTAAACTCCATCTAAGGCTAAATATGACCACGAGACCGATAGCGAACAAGTACCGTGAGGGAAAGTTGAAAAGCACTTTGAAGAGAGAGTTCAAGAGTACGTGAAACCGTTCAGGAGTAAACCTGAGAAGATTTTGATGTCTTAAACTGATCTAAAAATCTTATTTTGGTCATCAATGTCATCATAAATTATTATAACATTGTTTTTATGGCATTGATACACTTTTGAGGTTCAAAATAAATTTTATAAGATCCATTTTTAACATCAACTTTGTTAAAGCGGACGAAACAACAAAATTGAAGTAAAAAATGGGCTTAGATTATAATGTATAATGATATATTTGTAATCCGAATTTCAACTTCAAAGTTGTAATTAAAGACTTTGGATTTGAAAAAATATTTTAAATTCTGTCTCGGGGAGTTAACTATTGAGGGGTTGGTGTCGCTGGGGGGGGGGGGGGGGGTTGCTAAAAGAGCACAAAATAATGCTGTTTAACAAGTGTTACATAATTCTATTCTTTCAACTTATCTTTTGTATGAAATGAAAACAACACAGTAAACAATACTCATTTTATTCACAAACAAAAAAATATTTTTTCTACGACCGTGCGTTTTAACCCACTTTCCCGCACGCATTTTAGTTTTGAAAGTGTCACTTTCCCGCACTAGTGCGGGAAAGTAAAATTGTGCAAATTTTGACTTTATTAGATAGTTTTTCACTTCTTCTTTACTATTGTTACTAGGTAAATAAATATTTGCGAAATAGTCCATCAAATAAAATTTAAACATTTTCTAGCTTTTTGTTGCATTCTTAGTTTTTTCAAAATATAAAATAATACAGATATTTTTTATATAACCATGTAATTGTTACTAAAACGTCAAAGTTGTTCAAAACGTTTTGGAAGTGACCGAATAAGTGCAATCTTCTTCTAAATTAAACCACATTAAACCGAATCCGATACAATAATATTAATGGATTCATCCGACGAAGAACTTCCCGAAGCCATTTTGAACGCTGCAAATGAAACTAATTCTGAGCTGTTACCTGCCAAATGACAAAACCGTTGCCGTCATCGTCATCTTTATGCGACCTGCAACCGATGCCATCCTCATCGACGTCATCTACCTTCCAGTTGACCGGCAATTCTAGTCTAGTCTACAGAATGCAACAAATTGTGTTTTCAATATTAATATTCATAATAATGAGTAGTTTTTAGTTGAAATTTTGTATATTATTATGTTTGATGGAATAAAATAATTTTTGAAAAATGGGTTGGTATACTTTTTTGTATATACGGTCGTAGAAAAAATAATGTTCCTAACTCATGCGTAAAGTATCTTTCCCGCACTTGACCGCTTGCCCGAACTCCGCTCCACGTCGTTCGGGACAACTGCAGTCGCGTGCGGGAAAGTATCACTTTCCGCACTTGTTAGGAAAATAACTATTTTATTATAATTGAAAAAAAAAATTTACATTGTGAAATCCTCAAATATTTTAATCTGAACATGAAAATAAAACTTTTCTTTAATAAATTTTGTAGTCTTAACAAACATCAAATATTTCTTCAAAAAAAAACAAAAAGAATAAAAAACAAAAACTGCTTCTAAAACTATTAATTATTGTTATTGCTAATATTATCGCAAAACCCATGTAAAATTATAAGAAAGTTATGTAGTCTTTGACAATGATTATTATATTTTGTGCGAAACAAAAATTCGGCAATATACCCAAACATGTTCTCTTCTTTCGAGTCATATTTGGATATATTTGCCCTCGCCGTTCTCCATGTCCTCTCTATGTTTTGCGTATGAGCGCTAGAATGTGGATCCTAGAAATTTAAAGAATGATTTACCGTCAAATGTTTAAATCCTACAATATCAATAAGTAAATTTACATACATGAAGGGAGATATTTTTTGGCTTCGAATTCAAATAAAAATATTTCTTGGTAGTAAAGCAATTTTGTTACTGAAACTGTTCCGGTTGTTCGTGCGAATCTTTCGCTAACCTATCTGCTATTTGCATTCCGTGATGTTGTCTGTTTGTGTATTGTATCGTAATCCTTCTTCCCGTTTGTTCAAGGTCTTGTATATTTTTTGTCAGTTTTGTTGTGATTTTTGTGTTAGTGTTCATGTGTTGTAGTGTGTACATTGCGTTCTTTGAGTCTGTATGTATTGTTTCTGTCGCTGGTGTGTTTTGCGCTAATTCAAGTAGTTTTATTGTTCCCATGTATATTGCTTACAGCTTGAGTGTGTTGATGTCGCATGTAGTGGTTATCTTAATTTTATGATGTTGTGTGGTATTTTTTATGTATATTCCTATGGTTGAACTCTCATCTTTTTTGCTAGCGTCAGTGTAGATGTGCAGTTGTGTAGTTTGTTCTTCTTGTGTCTCGTCTGTTAAACGCAGGTGTAGTGGTCTTCTAGTCGGGTGTCAATGGCTTCTGTGGTTTCCGTCCATCTCTGAAACCGTATTGCCTATCGTCAATATTGTTTGTCTGTTCTAGGTAGTAAGTTAGTCTTTTCGCTGTCATTTTGTCGAGAATTTTCCCTAGTGTTGGTAGCAGGCAGATTGGTCTTTTAGAGCCGTTCTTTTTTGATAACCACACCATGTCTGAGGTCTTCCAAATGTTAGGAAAGTGTCCTTCTTGTAGGCATGCGTTATATAGTGATGTTAATTCTCTGACGTTGTATTCGTTTGTAATGTTTATTATCTCTTTAGGTATATTGTCATTTGATGTCGCTTTTTTGTTTTTCATTATTGCTACTATCCACTGTACTTCTTGTTCTGTGAAGATCGGATCTTCGGGTGTGGTGAAGTCCCTGGTCATATTTTGTCTTTTTTCTGTTTGTAAGGGGGTGTCGTTTTGTATGTCGTCTGGAGGGATGTATATTTCGTGTAATGTCATTATTGTCTCGTCTCTTGTGGTTGACCATGTTCCGTCCTGTTTTTCTATCGTTTTGAGGGAGTGGTCGGTTGTGGTTCCTGCTCTTAGTATTTTATATGCTGTTTCCCATGGGTTATCCGGGTCATTGTCGGTGAGGAATTGGCGTAATGAGTTTATTTTATTTCCTTTTATCTCTTTTTTGTATATTCTTCTTTGTTCTCTGTATATGTTTAGTTTAATTGTTCTTTCTATTGGGTCTTGTTCTTGTTGATATTGTTTTCGTTTCTTGTTCGCTTTCTGTCTTAGTCCGGTCAGCTCTTGGGCCAACCATATTTGAGTTTTTCTTTTTTTTTGGCCCGTTTTCCATGATATTAACATAGTTGTTTTGGTATTTCTGCGCTGTACTTTCTGCGTCGTGCAGCGGGGTCCAGTCAAGATTATCTGTAATTCTTTTAATTTGCTCGTTATCCGTGTTGTTAAAGTCGTATTTTATTTTTATTGTTTTTTGTCGCTCATCTCTCATGTTTTGTCTTATGTTGTATGTTATATATGCGTGGTCGCTGAGTGTCTCCTCGTTCTGTACAGTCCAGTCCGTTAAGGTTACTTCCTTTGTTATAGTTAAGTCTACCCAACATTTCCCTCTATTGCTGATAAATGTCGGTGGGATGTCGTGTGTGTTATTAATAAAGTAGGTTTTCGAAGTTATCCAGTCCAGTATGTTCTCTCCTCTGGCGTCATTTGTGTCTCCTCTCCATCCAGTGTTTTTTGCATTGAAGTCTCTCGCTAGTATAAAGGGGTTTGTTATTTCCTCTATTTTCCTTATGTGTCTATCTAGTCTTTTATTCCTATTGCCCCCTGGTTCGTCGTATATATTGATGATGTGTATTGTTATTTCTTGTAATTGGATGGTTGTGGTATTCCCGTCAGTCATAGAGGTGATCGTCATCGGTTTGTACTTAGCCTTTGTGCTTGTGCATGTTTTACTATGTTTATTGTGTCTCGTCATTATATAGTTAGGAGGTGGCTTTATGTCGTGAAATGGTTCCTGTATTAGGATTATGTCGATGTCTTGATCATTGCATGTTTGGAACTGCTGGTCTGTCGCTCTTTTACCTTTTCCGCTGTTATGCTGTATAAATTTTATTGTCATCTATGTTGGTGTGTGTTTTGTGTTTGTGTGTTTCTAGTTTGTCTTTTGTTTTGTGTGTGGGTGTGTTTTAGTAGTTAATATTGCGTCTTATCTCGTTCAGTTTTTTTATGTAAATTGGGCAGTTTCTATCTCTTGCTTCGTGCCTAGTTTGTGGTAATCTAAGCAGTCTGCAGTTGTGGCAATCTACATCTATCGTTGTGCATGTTTTTGGGTCATGCGCGTCTCCGCACCGGAAACAGGTGTATTTTTGGCCAGTGCAGTATTTGGCCGAGTGTCCGTATCTACTGCATTTGAAACATAGGGTCACTGAGACGTGTTCCTGCGTGTAAAGTTTCGTCAGGTCGATGTAGATGTATCCTTTTGACATGATGGCCCTGAAGATGTCCGCTGGGCACTGAAGCAATATGTTTTCCTTGTAAGGGTTGCGACATGGTCTACCTCCGAGTCTCTTGCATTCTGTTTTGATCCTATTCCGAACTGCTGCTGTAGATCCTCGTTTTCATTTAGTATATCCTGAAGTAGATCTTCGTCTTTTATTCCTTTTTGTACGCCTGTGATTAATACTATCGGGTCGTGTTGTGTCGTCATTGTTTTTGTTTTAAGGTTTGTGTTATTTTCTAATTTTTCTTTTATTTTTGTTTGTGTATCTCTATCTTTATTTACAAGTATTATTCCAGTTTTGGTTCTTATTATGGTCTCTATCTCTAATGGCTTGACTATTTTTTTGACAATATCGAGAGCTTTCCGAGGGTCCTCTGTGTCGTTTTTGACCAAGGTCTCGAAAACTCTCGGTATTTTCGGGGGGGAGTTCCAGGTAGGCATTGGTAATTGTGGTGCTTGTTCAGGTAGTGAGGCATATGTCCTTGTTGTGGGTGGTGTCGGGGGTTTAGGGTGTTATTCTGATGGATGGTTTGAGGATATGGGGGTGTTGGGGTTGCGGTTTGTCTTGTTAGGTAGTGTTGACATTTTATCCAGTCTACTTTCTAGGTCGTATATTTTGTTTAAAATGTCGTCTAGTTTGTCGTTATTGTTGTCCTTACTCTTGTCTTTGTTGGTTTTTAGTCTGTTAATCGTTATTTCTTGATCAAATGCTTTTCTGACATTGCTTCCCGTACCGTGAGTTGGTCTTTTTTGGTGAAGCTAATTTTTCCCCTGGCTTCCGGGGAGCTCCTGGTTATGGATTGTTCTACTGCTACGGTCAATCTTCTTGCCATTTCCATTATCTCCGTCATGCTTGTTCCTTGTTGTAGTCTTGTGTTTGTCTGCCCCGCTTCTTCTTCTGAGTCTGTTTCTTGTTTTCTTTTGTATCCTGGTGTTCTCTTCGGCGATTGTACTAGTTTTCTATATTTGAAAACAGGTTCACTCTGCGCTCCCGATATGTCTTTTTTCCCGCTCGTGTCCGTGTCACTTTCATTTTCTGTTAGGACCATGTTTATAATCACGTTAACGAGAGCAGTATTTGTTTATCTGTTTATGACTTTCAATGTCACTACATCACTGGGTGATGACTTAACCTAGTAAATGTTTTGTTTACGCTAAATCTGTCTATGTTACAACCTATAACTATGTTTCATACGATAAGATAAAAAAAGCCGAATTTGGTAGGCGCACCAAGTTCGGATATTAATGTTTATGAGTTAAGTGGGTAGGGACAGTGTGAATCTCATTAATCCATTCATGCGCGTCACTACTTAGATGACGAGGCATTTGGCTATCAGAAATGTGTCTTTTCGCCGCGGCAAGCCGCACGGACCTGAACAGAGCCACTTTACAACACTTGTCATCATGCAGTCAAAGTGGCCTGTCACATACAAGGTCCCAAACCCCGCCTCTTCCATTTGCCAGTCCCTTCAGTGGAGACTACGTGCCACCCTATTTCACCCTGGACCCTTAAATCAATAAAGGTGGGTCTCTGTGGCCACAACAGCACGACATGGGGCCTTAGGAATTAACCTGCCCCGCCAATATTTCGTTTTCATAGTCCGCGCCAGTTTCCAGGACGGACTCCTTTCCAAAGCGAGGCCAAGACATTGTATTCCCCAGCTGTATTAGGCTGGTGCGCGTCTGAAAGGATCCCACGACACTCCCACCTATATCTAATGGTAGTACACCTTCGGGCGAAAATCATATTGAGGCTTCTTAGTTTGAGTAGATGTTTAATCAGTCTATTTAAGATTGAGCCATAAAATAGCGATGAATTGAAAGGCTGCCAATAATAGTTTTGGTAATGTAAGATCTGATGTCTTGCTTAGAATACTAGAAATGATATTATTATGTCAACACCAGATTCCACGCGCTCCCACGACTAGAGGGGCCACGACGATATGTTTCCAGGGTATCGAGATGTCATGGCACTTAGGAAGCGTGGCACGCTATAAATGGCGCTCCTATTTAGAGCGGCTAGGGAAAGGGAGCTAGCACACTATGGCTCTTTAACCTATTTGGAGCACGAGATCGGGTTTCTTTAATGCGCCGTCGATGCATCTAATGTGGGGTTCAACTTCTACTACCCATCATTTCTACTCGGCAATTTTTCGCGTATGCGTAACAAGCTGGTCGTGCCGCCTTATTCTCTGCCAATGTGACGCAGGACGTTTTTTTAATACATGGCTAAGTGACTCGTTACGATTACATCCCATCCTACATTTTGTCTCATGTAGTGGATTGGACGGGATGCCCTTAGTGGGTAGGAGATTGCCTCGAAGTTGCACAGCTCTTTCAAAATCTGACCCTGACCAGTAGGGCTGAGGGTTGTTGATCCAGCTTCCACTTTCTGTGGAGACCTTTGCTAGAATATATGTTTTCCAGTCTCTCGATCATCTGCCGTGCGATGATGCTACTGCTTCCGCCGCTGTTATTTGTCCACATCAACAGTTTTTCATATAGTTTAACGCTATAAGGCAGGTACAGAACAGCTGCCGTTGTTGGCGTAGCACTATTTATTAACTTATTAAAGCGTCTTTTCTTTATGGCGGGAACTTGTTGGGATAAGCAAGTTATACCCAGGCCGCCATCTCTTATAGAGGCATGCAGATAAGCATCAGCACATGTTCAGACCAAGAAACTTTCTAACGGATACTCTGATGATCTTATTAGCGGATTTTAAAGTCTTCTTGGTGACTATGGCGCTTTGTAATTGATCTTGTATGCGCGGCAACAGGAAGTGTTTAACGATGTTAAGTTTCTGTGCCGGTTGAAGTACTACTTTGTTTATTCTATAGAGCTGGATTTTGAGGTCGGAAATGGTGACTCCATACCGCCTGCCCAGGTATTTAAACATATCGTGATGTGTTAATTGGCGGATGATCTGATCCTCTGCCGCGTATAGAGGCCGAGTGCTTTTCAGATAAAAGTATCCACCTTTAATAACTTTTGTAATACTGGTATTTAGAAAAAATCCAAAAACACGTCAATTTATGTTGGAAGGGGCAAGCATTATGGCTTATTTAAACTTACTGGAAAAGCCACCCCCTCACCCCTAGCGGCATCCCCTTTATTTTTTTAAATTACTTTTCATATTTTTTATGTAAAATTTGGATACTCCTCTTTGAGCTGATTTCAAAAATGTATAATACTTGTAGGTTAAAGTGGTTAGTTTATGAGATAAACAATTTTTCTTTTAAGAGCACAAATTTTACTTATTATTTACTTTCACCTTATTTGCCTGTACTAAAATGGGTTGTACAACAGTTCAAACTCTTTAATCTTTTTAACTGTGCTATTTATTCTACTTAAAAAATCCAAACAACAAAAAACTCTACTTTTTATTGTTTGACATTGTCAACTAGAATTTATAGTCACTATTGATAGTGTAATTTGATACATTATTTATTTTGTTTCTCTGAAATGGTTTACTCTTTGCAAGAAAGAATTGAAATTGTAGGTTTATACTACCAAAATAATAATTGTGCAAGAGCTGCTGCTAGAATATTTAACGAATTACATGACGGAAGACATGCAACTCATAAGTATGTAATTCAACTGATGCAGAAATTTACCACAACAGGGTCTGTTTGCAATAAAGTGCATAAGCGAGAGGGACTCGTAAATAACGAAGCAATCCAAATGGCAATTTTAGGGCAAGTCAGCTTAGAGGCTCAACAACCCCAATCGTTGTCAACAATAAGTAGAGCGATCGGTGTTTCATCTTCAACAGTTTTCCGAGCTCCCCCACACTATGCTATTCCTGTCCGACAATTTTTAAACGAAACATTCCCCGCTCGTTGGATAGGTAGAAGGGGGCAGATGATGGAGTGGCCTCCTAGGTCACCGGATTTAACACCCCTAGACTTCTTTTAATGGGGGTATTTAAAAACAAAAGTTTATGCTACCCAACCAGAATCTCTGGATGATTTACGAGAGAGGATAGAAAATGAATGTCGACAATTAAATCCAGCCGTATTAAGCAATGTCAGAGAGAGGCATTTCAAAATAGATTATACCATTGTATGGAAGTGAATGGTACTCATTTTGAACACTTATTGTAACTTCATAATAAATAGCACAGTTAAAAAGATTAAAGAGTTTGAACTGTTGTACAACCCATTTTAGTACAGGCAAATAAGGTGAAAGTAAATAATAAGTAAAATTTGTGCTCTTAAAAGAAAAATTGTTTATCTCATAAACTAACCACTTTAACCTACAAGTATTATACATTTTTGAAATCAGCTCAAAGAGGAGTATCCAAATTTTACATAAAAAATATGAAAAGTAATTTAAAAAAATAAAGGGGATGCTGCTAGGGGTGAGGGGGTGGCTTTTCCAGTAAGTTTAAATAAGCCATAATGCTTGCCCCTTCCAACATAAATTGACGTGTTTTTGAATTTTTTCTAAATACCAGTATTACAAAAGTTATTAAAGGTGGATTCTTTTATTTTAAAAGCACTGTATATATATATATATATATATATATATATATATATATATATATATATATATAGAGTGAAATATAAAATTTAAATTCCAAATATATTCTACTTGATATATTCGGGAGGAGGAGTCGCTTCTAACTAGTCCTCCCATTGATAGCGAACCGTGCCACTTTTTTGATGACGATAGCTGGCGAAAATAAACACATAGATGGATGGAGAATCAATTTGGAGAAAAAAATTTAATACCAAAAATTTCCCCCCACTCAACCCTTTCATAGGTGATTTGGATTGCTCAGAGCTGGAGAGAGCTATGTTCACGGGATGTTCCAAATGTTTCTATTCGAGTATTTCGGCTAACGATAAAACCCCCCCAAAAAAGTTCTAGGGCGCAGCTGAAACCCACTTTTTTATTATTCGAGCTAGAGAAAAATTGAAAAATGATTGGGATAGAGAATAATCTGTACAATGTATGCAATACATGAACCGAGTTTTTCCTTCGAAAAATTGAAAAGTAAATCCCCAAAAATATTTTTTTCGAATTTCGGAAAATTTTTAGCCTAGCTTGATAGACCTGAATTTTCTCAATTCAAAAATATTCGAATTTTTGAAATTGGCCCTTTTTTGGGGGGGTCTAAGTGGAGCCAAAAGTCGGAATTTTCGGAGAACCTCAATTGGAGGTGTGCAACTTTTTTACGTTACACGATAGCGAAAAAATGGGAAGTACGTTTTGGGGACAAAAAAATATCCATAATCCCACAATGAAAATTGTGTGTGTGGATGGAAAAATTTTCATAATATCCATCGGAAGTTGTCCCAGGTGTGCATCGCTTCACACAACCTAACCTAACATACATCTATTTTTTTATTTTTGGACAAGTACCTATTATATCGAGCGGAATATAATTTCATAATATTTTTTTTCCCTTTGTATTCCTATTTTCATACAACTTTTATGTTACACCCCGAACGACAAAACACCTCCATAATCCTTTTTTTTGTTATTGTTGATATTTTCCATAACACTTTTATATAATATACCTCGAACGGCTTCTACATACAAAACATCTTCATTCAATCTTTTTCGACAAGTTCATATATTTAGGGAAATCTCATTTCATAATACTAGACACTAGCGTCCTCTGCCGGCCAGACGACAAACTTAACACGGTTTTATAGACACAAGCGCCCTCTGCCGGCCAGACGACAAACTTAACACGGTTTTATAGACACTAGCGCCCTCTGCCGGCGAGTCACCGAACTTAACATGGTTTTATAGACACTAGCGCCCTCTGCCGGCGAGACGACAAACTTAACACGGTTTCATAGACACTAACGCCCTCTGCCGGCGAGTCACCGAACTTAACACGGTTTTATAGACACTAGCGCCCTCTGCCGGCCAGACGACAAACTAATAAACACGAACTTTTTCTAATCTAATTTTCACAATACATCTATCTCGTCAAGTTTATATATCAAGCAGAATCTACTTTGATAATAAATTTTTTTTTTCGTTATTATTACTATTTCATACAACTTTTATATGCTACACCTCGAACGGTTTCTATTTTCATAAAACTTTAAACTAACCTAACCTAACCTTTTTTTTTAGTGTGGATCGAAAAATCTTCATAATATCCATCAGAATTTGTTTCAGGTGTGCATCGCTTCACACAACCTAACCTAACATACATCTCATTTTATAATACTTGTTTTTCATAATTATTACTATTTTCATACAACTTTTATATAATACACCTCGGACGTTCGTTCATCGAGCGGCAATCTAATTTCATAATACTTTTTTCCCTTATTGTTGATATTTTCATAACACTCTTATATAATATACCTCGAACGGCTTCTACATATAAAACATCTCCTTTCAACTTTCACAATTCATCTTTTTCGAAAACTTCCTATATCGAGCGAAATATAATTTCATAATACTTGTTTTTCATTATTATCACTAATTTTAATTTCATACAATTTTTATATAATACACCTCGTACGTTCGTACATCGAGCGGCGATCTAATTTCATAATACTTTTTCCGTTATTGTTAATATTTTCCATAACACTTTTATATAATATACCTCGAACGACTTCTACATACAAAACGTCTCCATTCAATTTTCACAATTCATCTTTTTCGAAAAGTTCCTATATCGAGCGGAATATAATTTCATAATACTTCATTTTTCATTATTATCACTAATTTCATACAACTTTTATATAATATACCTCGGACGTTCATACATCGAGAGGCCATCTAATTTGATAATACTTTTTTCCCTTATTGTTGATATTTTCATAACACTCTTATATAATATACCTCAAACGGCTTCTACATACAAAACATATCCATTCAATTTTCACAATTCATCTTTTTCGACAAGTTCATGTATATAGAGGAATCTCATTTCATAATACTTGTTTTTCATAATTATTACTATTTTCATACAACTTTTATATAATACACTTCGTACATCGAGCGGCGATCTAATTTCATAATCCTTTTTCGCTTTATTGTTAATATTTTCATAACAATTTTATATAATATACCTCAAACGGCTTCTACATACAAAACATATCCATTCAATTTTCACAATTCATCTTTTTCGACAAGTTCATGTATATAGAGGAATCTCATTTCATAATACTTGTTTTTCATAATTATTACTATTTTCATACAACTTTTATATAATACACTTCGTACATCGAGCGGCGATCTAATTTCATAATACTTTTTCCCTTTATTGTTAATATTTTCATAACAATTTTATATAATATACCTCGAACGGCTTCTACATACAAATATCTCTATTCAATTTTCACAATTCATCTTTTTCGACAAGTTCAAATATTTAGGGAAATATAATTTCATAATACTTGTTTTTCATTATTATCACAAATAACGCCACTTTTTTGATGACGCTAGCTGGCGAAAATAGTCACATAGATGGATGGAGAATGAAATTTGGAGAAAAAAATTTAATATTAAAAGTTAGATAGAGGAGAAACAGAATTTTTTTGGTCATATACAAAGTGGTCTCGAAAAGTAATTTTTCTGATTCGAAATCTCGAAATTTCGAGGATAATCTCGTGAGTTAAGGGTGATATCTATATGCCTATGTACGTAATTTTATTTTTCCAATTTTTTTGTCCCTTGCATATTTTTCGTATTTCACATATTAAGAAAGTTATGTTTTTTATTTTTGATATTGAGAGGGGGGCAAGCTTCGCTTGAGGGGGGCATGACATTTTTGTCGAAACAATTGAGACGCTCCATCATAAAGTATAACCAGGTGAGTAGCTAAAAATTTTTGAAAGAGGGGCCGACCCCCGAACCCCCTCAAAATTTTGACCAAATGGCTCAAAAATTGGTATCTTCGTATAAAAATACGTCATATTTCATATATATATATGTATATTGTAATAATTTATTTCTACCTCTACTATTGTTTTTATTATTGTTTTTATTTTTCTATTGTTGTCGCTAGCACGTTATTTGCCGGGCATGAAACTCATTCTCTCTTTGAGTTCTGGCATAAATAAATAACTTATGGATGTTTTTCCTTTTAACAAATCAATAGGAGGGTCGCGGCGGTGTGCACAGAAGGATTGGCCGTGAGGCCGTCTGGAGCCGCCGTCGGTGCAGATCTTGGTGGTAGTAGTTGGTGGGGTAACCCAAAAGGACCTGGAGACGCCGTCGGGAGATCCGGGAAGAGTTTTCTTTTCTGCATAAGCGTTCGAGTTCCGTGGAATCCTCTAGCAGGGAGATATGGTTTGGAACGCGAAGAGCACCGCAGTTGCAGCGGTGTCCGGATCTTCCCCTCGGACCTTGAAAATCCAGGAGAGGGCCACGTGGAGGCTCGCGCCGGTTCGTATCCATATCCGCAGCAGGTCTCCAAGGTGAAGAGCCTCTAGTCAATAGAATAATGTAGGTAAGGGAAGTGGTCAAATTGGATCCGTAACTTTGGGATAAGGATTGACTCCGAGTTCGGTCCCGTGCCTTGGCCTCCCGCGGAACCGTCTTGCTGCGAGGTTCCATATTACCTTAATCGGTATTTGGATATCCTCTTCGGCTGCCATTCAACGGTCAGCTCAGAACTGGCACGGACTAGGGGAATCCGACTGTCTAATTAAAACAAAGCATTGCGATGGCCCCAACGGGTGTTGACTCAATGTGATTTCTGCCTAGTGCTCTGAATGTCAAAGTGAAGAAATTCAAGCAAGCGCGGGTAAACAGCGGAAGTAACTATGACTCTCTTGGGTTAGGAACTGTAGCGGAGAGAGTATTACGACCGGAAATTTTGAAGGCGGTTAGAAAGCGGCAAAGCGACCTTTTCTGTTCAATTCCAAGCCTTTAAAACCCCGGTTGTGAGCTTCTAAAGTTTGCAGCCCCTCCTAATCAAGTTCTGTACACCTCCCAGTGGTAGAGTCGGTAACACGCTAGAATTTATTTTAGCGTGGCTAACGTATAGAGCGCCCCAGATAGGATTCTTAGTCTTGATCCAACACGGCAATCTCTTGTCTATTCTAAGAGATTAGGATCATCCGAAGACTGCCCCACGGTCACCTATCTGGCTCCTTTATCGGACCATGCCCACCTCCAGACTCCTGGGGGTTCTAGTTTTAGGGATAGTAAACCTTCCGACTTTTTATCTAAGTGGTAGACAAGTCTTTTTCTGTCTACCCAACTATCCCTTATTAACTGAATTGAACTTACGACAGACCTAGTTTCACTCCTAGAACTATAGTCTTATGCATATGTGGTAAAACTTTCGCCACTTATACTGGGCTTCAGACCCATTTAAGAAGGCTACGCTGCCGGGGTGCACCCCTTGTAGACGGCAATGTATGCTCCGTATGCAAACAAACTTATAAGACTTATGCTGGAATGCGACAGCACATGCGGAGAGCACACCCCGTGGAGTACAATGAGAAGCTTGAGAATCTCTACGAAAAGCCTAATGCCCCCGTTGAATTTGAGGATGAAGACTACATTGAAATGGCCAAACATGAACTCGCCTACACAGGCCGTTTCATTAACAAACATCTCCATAGTATCTATCCTAACCGTACAATCGACTCTATCAAATATAGACGGAAACAGGATAGATACAAGGAACTCCTCGAATTCCTGAGAAAAGAAAACAACATCGAGGCACGCGTAGACGTTTTCGAACAACTTGAGAACGAAAACGCGCGGCCCCACGAGGAAGCAGAAGGCGAAGTAGTGGAGTTCTCTCTTCTCGAGAGTCCTAGAGATCGAGGCAGGGACTCAAGCTTTAAATATCGTCAAAGTCTTAATCCGAATGCTGAGGAGTTCGTACCCATTGCGATAGAACACCGGCATAATATCTTTACGTTTTTATCCAATTACTGGCAAGCTAATAACGGATGGAACACTCATGATAGCACTCTATTCCGTTACTCTCAATTCACCAACCTAGACCGCCATAGAGAGGGAGTGAGAAAAGAGGTGAATGATTATATTACTGCTCTCTTCAACGATGCAGGGACTGTGAAGCCCAAAACGAAGGCAAACGGAAACCGCTGGGCCCCAGTCTTAAATAACAGGAACCATGAGCGTTCTTATAAATACAAAGTCGTCCAACGCCGATATCGATCCGATCGAGCCGCTTTGGCGTATGATGTCCTAGACGGGAAACCGCTCTGGGGGGACGATGTACTACCTGACATTGCGTCAATAGAGTCCGAGTACAGGGGCATATTCGGAAGTCTCTCTCTCCTAGACAACGAACCAATCTTAGATCTGAAAGAGGAACATAAACTGGACCAGCCAATTACAGAGTCAGACATCCTATGGGCCATTAACACATCCAAATCGGGGGCGGCTGGTCCAGACGCAGTGCCCCTGCTAGCTCTCAAAAAGGCCCCTGTGAAGAGATTGGTTCTATTATATAACGTCATGTTTCTCTTTGGAGTTACCCCCGAGGTGCTCCGAGGGAACAGGACAACTCTTATTCCTAAAGGGGGGAACCGACGCTTGATTAACAACTGGAGACCGATCACAATATCATCGGTCATTGTTAGGGTGTTTCTACGTGTCCTTGGTAAGCGCTTTTTGGCGTTACCGATACACGTCAACCAAAGAGGTTTCATGAAGATCGATGGTGTCCAGTTGAATAACATCTCACTCCAAACGCTCATCAAGAAAAGAAGACGTAGAGTAAAGCTATACAATATCTTGTCGTTGGACCTTTCTAAAGCCTTCGACACAGTATCGCAATGGTCCATCCTGCGAGCTCTGAACAGGTTCGGTATAGACGAGACAACTAAAAGGTATATAATGGACTCGTACCTAAAATCTTATACCATAGTCTCTGCTGGCAACAAGAAAACAAGGAGAATTAACATCGATAGAGGCGTAAAGCAGGGAGACCCTTTATCGCCCTATCTTTTCAACTTAGTAGTGGACGAGTTGGTTTGCGAACTAGAGAATGGTGGGTCGGGCATACCTGTCTCAGATGACATGAAGGTGTCAGTACTAGCGTATGCGGATGACCTAGTGCTGTTGGCCGAGTCTGTCAAGGGTGCCACAAAGCAGCTTAGAACTGTTACTGAGTTCTTTGCGAAGCGAGGGATGTCGATTAACCCGACAAAGAGTGTTGCCATATCGGTTAACGTCAACCGAGGCAACAAACACTCTTACGTGGTTACTCGGCCTCTATTCGCGGCAGAGGGTCAGTTCATCCGCCAATTAACACCTCAGGATATGTTTAAATACCTGGGCAGGCGGTATGGAGTCATGGGACAGACTCGATCCACCATTTTCGACCTCAAAAGCCAGCTCGATAGAATAAACAAAGCAGGACTTCAATCGGCACAGAAACATCGTCAAACACTTCTTGTTGCCGCGCATACAATATCAACTACAAAGCGCCATAGTCACCAAGAAAACTTTAAAAGCCGCTGATACGATGATCAGAGTATCCGTTAGAAAGTTTCTTTGTCTGAACCGAACATGTGCTGATGCTTATCTGCATGCCCCTATAAGAGGTGGCGGCTTGGGTATAACTTGCTTATCCCAACAAGTGCCCGCCATGATGAAAAGACGCTTTAATAACTTGATAAATAGTGCTACGCCAACAACGGCAG
This sequence comes from Diorhabda elongata, assembly GCA_026230145.1. NCBI lineage: Eukaryota > Metazoa > Arthropoda > Insecta > Coleoptera > Chrysomelidae > Diorhabda > Diorhabda elongata. Next base: position 46,769 of record JAOVVJ010000025.1, read on the forward strand.
CTGTTCTTTCCCTGCCTTATAGCGTCAATCTATATGAAAAATGTTGTGGACAAATAACAGCGGCGGCAGCAGTAGCATGATCGCACGGCAGATGATCGAGAGACTGGAAAACGGATATTCTGGCAATGATCTCCATCAAGGTGACTGCTCCACAGAAAGTGGTAGCTAGGTCAACAACCCTCCGCCCTACTGGTCAGGGTCAGATTTGAAAAGAGCTGTGCAACTTCGAGGCAATCTCCTACCCACTATGGGCATCCCGTCCAATCCACTACATGAGAGAAAATGTAGGATGGGATGTGATCGTAACGAGTCACTTAGCCATGTTTTACAAAAATGTCCTGCGTCACATTGGCAGAGAATAAGACGGCATGACCAGCTCGTTACGCTTACTCGAAAATTTGCCGAGAAGGATGGGTAGTTGAACCCCACATTAGATGCATCGACGGCGCATTGAAGAAACCCGATCTCGTGCTCCAGATGGGTTCAAGAGCCATAGTGTGCGACATTGCCGTCAGCTGGGAGGGACCTAGCTTCCTTTCCCTAGCCGCTCTGAATAAGAGCGCCATTTATAGCGAGCCACGCTTCCTAAGTGCCATGACATCCCGATACCCTGGGAAACATATCGTCGTGGCCCCTCTAGTCGTGGGAGCGCGTGGAATCTGGTGTCGAGATAATAATATCATTTCTAGTATTCTCGGCTGTTCTAAGCAAGACATCAGATCTTACATTACCAAAACTATTATTGGCAGCCTCTTCATTCATCGCTATTTTATGGCTCAATCTTAAATAGGCTGATGAAACATATACTCAGACTATGAAGCCTCTATATGATTTTCGCCCGAAGGTGTACTACCATTAAATATAGGTAGATATAATATTTAATTTTATTTCATAAATTTTTTACAGAACATCCACCTGGTACTTGGGAACAGGGACTGGGGGTGTCGTGGATTCCATTCATAAGCGCACCAGCCAACTACAGCTGGGTAATACAATGTCTTGGCCTCGCTTTGGAAAGGAGTCCGTCCTAGAAAGTGGCGCGGACTATGAAAACGAAATATTGACGGGGCAGGTTAATTCCTAAGGCCCCATGTCGTGCTGTTGTGGCCACCGAGGCCCACCCTTATTGATTTAAGGGTCCAGGATGAACCAGGGTGGCACATAGTGCCTCTGAAGGGACTGGCAAATGGAAGAGGCGGGGTTTGGGACCTTGTATGCGACAGGCCACTTTGACAGCATGATGACAAGTGTTGAGAACTGGCTCTGTCCAGGTCCGTGTGGCTTGCCGCGGCGAAAAGACACATTTCTGATAGCCAAATGCCTCGTCATCTAATTCGTGACGCGCATGAATGGATTAACGAGATTCCCACTGTCCCTACCCACTCACTTTATATCCGAACTCGGTAGAGAACGGACGCGTTTGCTTCAGTGGTTGGTTGACAGTGATCTCGTGAGGACCCCAAATAGGCCTTAAAATTCAGAAATATGCAACCTTGACGCTATCGTCAAGGTTAATGCGCCTAATTAAGTGTTGACAATGTGTCCGATAAAAGTAACTCGGGCTCCAGTGGAAGTGACTACAGTGGGCCCCAGTAGGGCTTAAAAATCGAAAATATGCAACCTTGACGGCCTGCGTAACAAAGTAAACAAGTGGTAACAAAGAGCGATAAGTGCGGACACTTGTCAAAGTGCGAAGCTGTTGCCCAGGGCGAGAGTGGTGAGAGAGACATTGGACTCTTTGTAAGTAGAAAACTTAAAAACATTAATAGTCGAACTTGGTGCGCATACCAAATTCGACATTTTTTCTTTTTTTTTAACATCGTATAAAACATAGTTATAGGGTGTAACATAGACTTATTTAGCGTAAATAAAACACTAGGAACACTTCATCACACAGTGATATAGTGACATTGAAAATCATAAACAGATAAACTCTCGTTAACGCAACTATAAACATGGTCTTAACAGAAAATGAAAGTGATACGGACACGAGCGGGAAAAAAGACATATCGGGAGTGCAGAGTGGACCTGTTTTCAAATATAGGAAACTAGTACAGTCGCCGAAAAGAACACCAGGATACAAAAGAAAACAAGAAACCGACTCAGAAGAAGAAGCGAGACAGACAAACACAAGACCACAACAAGGCACAAGCATGACTGAGATTATGGAAAAGGCAAGTAGATTGACCGTAGCAGTAGAACAATCCATAACCAGGAGCTCCCCGGAAGCCAGGGGAAAAATTAGCTTCACCAAAAAAGACCAACTCACCGTACGGGAAGCAATGTCAGAAAAGCATTTGATCAAGAAATAACGATTAACATACTAAAAACCAACAAAGACAAGAGTAACGACAACAATAACGACAAACTAGACGACATCTTAAACAAAATAAACGACCTAGAAAGTAGACTGGATAAAATGACAACACTACCTAACAAGACACAGACCGCAACCCCAACACCCCCATACCCTCACACCATTCATCAGAATAACACCCTAAACCCCCCGACAATACCCACAACAAGGACATACGCCTCACTAGCTGCACAAGTACCAACGACACAGAGGACCCTCAGAAAGCCCTCGATATTGTCAAAAAAATAGTCAAGCCATCAGAGATAGAAAACATAAGAAGAACCAAAACTGGAATAATAATTGTAAATAAAGATAGAGATACACAAACAAAAATAAAAGAAAAATTAGAAAACAACACAAACCTTAAAACAAAATCAATGACGACACAACAAGACCCGATAGTATTAATCACAGGCGTACAAAAAGGAATAAAAGTCGAAGATCTACTTCAGGATATACTAAATGAAAACGAGGATCTACAGCAGCAGTTCGGGAATAGGATCAAAACAGAATGCAAGAGACTCGGAGGTAGACCATGTCGCAACCCTTACAAGGAAAACATATTGCTTCAGTGCCCAGCGGACATCTTCAGGGCCGTCATGTCAAAGGGATACATCTACATCGACCTGACGAAACTTAACACGTCTCAGTGACCTTATGTTTCAAATGCAGTAGATACGGACACTCGGCCAAATACTGCACTGGCCAAAAATACACCTGTTTCCGGTGCGGAGACGCGCATGACCCAAAAACATGCACAACGATAGATGTAGATTGCCGAAACTGCAGAATGCTTAGATTACCACAAACTAGACACGAAGCAAGAGATAGAAACTGCCTAATTTACATAAAAAAACTGAACGAGATCAGACGCAATATTAACTACTAAAACACACCCACACACAAAACAAAAGACAAACTAAAAACACAAACACAAAACACACACCAACATAGATGACAATAAAATTTATACAGCATAACAGCGGAAAAGGTAAAAGAGCGACATACCAGCAGTTCCAAACATGCAATGATCAAGACATCGACATAATCCTAATACAGGAACCATTTCACGACATAAAGCCACCTCCTAACTACATAATGACGAGACACAATAAACATAGTAAGACATGCACAATCAGAAAGGCTAAGTACAAACCGTTGACGATCACCTCTATGACTGACGAGAATACCACAACCATCCAATTACAATTACAAGATATAACATCATCAATATATACGACGAACCAGGGGGCAATAGGAATAAAAGACTAGATAGACACATAAGGAAAATAGAGGAAATAACAAACCCCTTTATACTAGCAGGAGATTTCAATGCCAAAAACACTGGATGGGGAGGAGACACAAATGACGCCAGAGGAGAGGACATACTGGACTGGATAACTTCGAAAACCTACTTTATTAATAACACACACGACAGCCCACCGACATTTATCAGCAACAGAGGGAAAAGTTGGGTAGATTTAACTATAACAAAGGAAGTAACCTTAACGGACTGGACCGTACACAACGAGGAGACACTCAGCGACCACGCATATATAACATACAACATAAGACAAAACATGAGAGATGAGCGACAAAAAACAAGAAAGACAAAATATGACTTCAACAACACGGATAACGAGCAAATCAAAAGAATTACAGATAATCTTGACTGGACCCCGCTGCACGACGCAGAAAGTACAGCGCAGAAATACCAAAACAACTATGTTAATATCATGGAAAACGGTGTAAAAAAGATAAAAAAGAAAAACTCAAATATGGTGGACTCAAGAACTGACCAGACTAAGACAGAAAACGAACAAGAAACGAAAACAGTACCAACAAGAACAAGACCCAATAGAAAGAACAATTAAACTAAACATATACAGAGAACAAAGAAGAATATACAAAAAAGAGATAAAAGAAAATAAAATAAACTCACTACGCCAATTCCTCACCGACAACGACCCGGATAACCCATGGGAAACAGCATATAAAATACTAAGAGCAGGAACCACAACCGACCACTCCCTCAAAACGATAGAAAAACAGGACGGAACTTGGACAAACACAAGAGAGGAGACAATAATGACATTACATGAAATATATTTCCCTGTAGACGACATACAAAACGACACCCCTCTACAAACAGAAAAAAGACAAAATATGACCAGGGACTTCACCACACCCGAAGATCCGATCTTCACAGAACAAGAAGTACAGTGGACAGTAGCAATAATGAAAAACAAAAAAGCGACATCAAATGACAATATACCTAAAGAGATAATAAACATAACAAACGAATACAACGTAGAGAATTAACATTACTATATAACGCATGCCTACAAGAAGGACACTTTCCTAATATTTGGAAGACCGCAGACATGATTCGAAATCTCGAAATTAAGTTAAGGGTAATATCTATATGCCTATGTACGTAATTTTATTTTTCCAATTTTTTTGTCCCTTGCATATTTTTCGTATTTCACATATTAAGAAAGTTATGTTTTTTATTTTTGATATTGAGAGGGGGGCAAGCTTCGCTTGAGGGGGGCATGACATTTTTGTCGAAACAATTGAGACGCTCCATCATAAAGTATAACCAGGTGAGTAGCTAAAAATTTTTGAAAGAGGGGCCGACCCCCGAACCCCCTCAAAATTTTGACCAAATGGCTCAAAAATTGGTATCTTCGTATAAAAATACGTCATATTTCATATATATATGTATATTGTAATAATTTATTTCTACCTCTACTATTGTTTTTATTATTGTTTTTATTTTTCTATTGTTGTCGCTAGCACGTTATTTGCCGGGCATGAAACTCATTCTCTCTTTGAGTTCTGGCATAAATAAATAACTTATGGATGTTTTTCCTTTTAACAAATCAATAAAAGTTTTATGTTAAAAGTTAATTGTATTATTTTTAATTCAAATAAAGTTTAATAAAATGTAGTTGAGTACGGCTATGAGTCTAACCTGAAGTTAGCCGTTCCTCTAATTTGATAATTCTACACAGTTCTCTGTTATAAATCGACTCAGATGAATATTCTATTATTTAGATGTACAATATAAGGAAAATACTAAAAAATTATGTCAATTTCATATGATATAATCAAGAAGTTCTATTTCTGTGGAAGGATTACATATGATACATTGAACAAAATTTAATTATACTACACAATTCATATTATTTCTGCGGAAAAAGAATCTTAACCTCACAAATAAGGAATTTTATCCATTGTCAACGTAAGTATAGGTAATATTCCTTTTTTTTTATAAATTATTTTATATTGTTACTATTATTATTATTGGCCAATAATAATACCTGAAGGAACTGACCTAAGATGATAATATCTTGCAATATCAGATCTAAAACTTGCATTTACTTCTGTGAATTGTCAGTAACAAAACTTCAACTCATTGGATTAGTAACAAATCTTTAACTCATTGGATTTTCTTCAGTCCAGATATTTATCTTCCATTCATCTTTAATAATTCGCAATTATTTTGTATTTTGATTCAAATTTAACTTCTATTTCTTATAACTTTGCACTCCCCATTCTCTTTTCTGCTGATACCTTTTTTTTTTAATAATGATCCTCCTTTTTTTTCCCAACCATATAATATGACTGACTAGACTTTTGCTCTTGTCTCCTCACAATGTCCTTCACTTTTCAAACACTTGTCAGTTCTTATATTTATGTTTTTAAATAAACTTTTATTTCATTAATAGTTTATGAATTTTCACTATTATGGGTCATTTTGGCAACAGTTTCATATATTTTTTTAAAAAAAATCAATCTTCCACTAAGTTTTATATTAATTTATAATTAATAACATTATTCTATGATACAAATTATGATTTGTACATATGCAATCCTTTTAGAATATATCATTTTTAATAAATAATTCCTTATATATAAAATAACTATAATTAATTAACTTACAAATATCAATTCATTTTCTTCTATTTTTTTTATCGATTTTCTGCCTTTAGTTTAGTTATTATCTTTAGTAAAACTAATCTCAATAAATTATAAATTTTCATTATGTACCTACTTGCTTTTAGATTTCTGATCATTTCAATTCCCCCCATAATTAAAATTTATAATTTCACTATCCATAATCAATTCTTTATGAATTCCAATTAAATTATCTATTTAATAATGTATAAAACTCCCTATCACTAATAATTGTATGAAGTCTTCAAACTCAATTTCCTCAATATATCTGTAGTTTCTATTTCCAATCTTTTATCCATCAATCCAATTTCAATTAATCAACATTCTTATTTAAAATACTGTGATTATCTTTTTCCTACTTTATACTATTCTCTCTATTCCTATAATTATCGTTTATTTCGCCATATTATTATAATAATAATCTTCATATTTCTCCCCCCATTTCTATAATTTCCCCTTTTATTTAATAATTCGCATTTTTCAATATTATCATCATATTCTTATTTCTCTCTTTTCAATTCTATAATTATTCATATATCTTTATTTTCTTTATTATAATATTATATCATTAATAACAATATAACTCAATCATCCTACAATTAACCTATATCATATTTCGTCAGTTTCTTCATTTACTTTTCATAATATCTCATTAATTATCACAGTATGTTAAATAAAATCATCATAATACCCATTCATACAATTTTAATTTAACATTAATCTAATTCTACTAATAACTCATTATTAACTATCAAAGTTCCCCTGAATGCTCCCGTGAGAGGATCAACTAATATATAAATATTTTGTGCATTGTCATAATCTACCATGTATGGTCCCTCATATGGCAATAATAATTTTGCACATCGATTTTCTGATGTTTTTGGTACCTGTAAAGAACGAACAATCACTAATTCTCCTTTTCTAAAGTTAGTTTTCTTTTTATTCTTTCCATTCATTCTTTTAACATATCTTTTAGCATTATCTTGCAATCTTTTATTTACTTTCAAAATAATTTCTTCCATTTCTATAACTCGATTACTCACCCAAGGTCTAGCTGGTTCAATTCCTTTAGCAAGTAATTCAGGACATTCCTTAGTTATACCATGTGGAGTCTGGTTAAGAAATTTTTCCATTTTTCCATCATTTCTTCAAATGGTTATAAGAAATTTTTAATCATTCTCAACTAATTCCGATTTATTCCCTGTGTACCTTGCAATTTTGATTATTTTTCCAAACGGTTTTAACATCAGATTGCATTAGAATCTATTTGTAAGTATTTCATAAAATTCTAATCAGCAATCTGGATTATCGTTTGTTAGTTCCTGAAGTTGTTTAATTTTATATTGACTCTATTTCTCTTTTTCAAAATTCTCAACACAGATGTTTTTCATCATTACGTAAGTTTTGATAGGGTTTCCTCGAAATTTACCATCACATCCATTTTTGTGATGCAGTTTTGGAAAAATTTCCGACAAATCCAGATTCATGGAATTTTTGTTCTTTTCTGTTAGAAATTATTAACGATGTCTAGCAATATAGAATAATTTCAAATACTTTTTTGGCAAAAATAAAATTAACGGACTGTCAGTTGCTCAGTTGCGACATACTTCACAATTACTCTTGTGTGTTTGAAATGAAATTACTTTTATATATATTATATATATATATATATATATATATATATATATATATATATATATATATATATATATATAAATATATTCGTCTTGTCGATTAGACGAAATTCTTCCGTTTTTATTGATATAACATGCCGTTTTCGATTATACAACAATATTAATAACAACATATACTATATTGTTATTATTGTTAATAGTTACACTTCATACTAATCTTTATATTCGATTGAACGAGGTTTTCAAGCAATATTATTGTGTATCCAAAACTCGAGACGTGTTTTCTCATTATATATTTCAGATAGAATTCCATTTTTCACACACTTTTTTTCGTTTCAACTTTCTATATACATCTTTTACCGATAATATTACATTTTCTAATATTGTTACGGCTTCTATTTTATTTATTGATTCATAACACAATATTTCGGTTAAACTTTTTATATAAGTTTTTTTAGTCATTCGTAAGCTCATTTGTCGGATCGATGGTTCCTATTTCCATTACAAATTCATATACCATTTTTCCGTTAAGGTTATTTTTCTGTGGGCATTACTATTTTCACAACACTTTTATATAAAAAACCCCTGACGGATGTAGGCATCCAGAACATCTATATCCATTAAATTTCCATCAAGTTCCTATATAGAGAGCAATCTAATTTCATAATACTTGTTTTTCATCATTATTACTATCTTCACAAAACTTTTATATAACACACCTCGAACGGCTTCTACATACAAAACAACATCTCCATTCAATTTTCACAATTCATCTTTTTCGACGAGTTCCTATATCCTACCGGCCAGAAGACAAAATAAACACGATTGTATAAACCCTAGCTCCCCCTGCCGGCCAGACACCAAACTTAACACGGTTTTATAGACACTAGCGTCGTCTGCCGGCCATACACCAAACTTAACACGGTTTTATAGACACTAGCGCCCTCTGCCGGCCAGTCACCGAACTTAACACGGTTTTATAGACACTAGCGCCCTCTGCCGGCGAGTCACCGAACTTAACGCGGTTTCATAGACACTAGCGCCCTCTGCCGGCCAGACGACAAACTAAACACGAACTTTTTCTAATCTAATTTTCACAATACATCTATCTCGTCAAGTTTATATATCGAGCAGAATCTACTTTGATAATAAATTTTTTTTTTCGTTATTATTACTATTTCATACAACTTTTATATGTTACACCTCGAACGGTTTCTATTTTCATAAAACTTTAAACTAACCTAACCTAACCTAACCTAACCTTTTTTTTTGTGGGTGGGAAAATCTTCGAAAGACTTCTGGGAAGGTGTCCCAGGCGTGCTGGATTCACCCGTTACCCGGGCGCCTACCAGCTAAAAACCCACCCTCTTCTCCGCCGACGCATGTGGAACCGTTCTTAGCGAACATCGCGTCACATGCGCCGGCTGTACTCTTCATCTCCGTGTTCTTCATCTAGTAAATAAATAAAACACATGCACTACGCGTAAGAAACACATAATACACATACACATAATAAATATAAATAAAAAACCTACCTAATTAAACTGTATAAATAAAACTTAACCTAACTTATCCTATCTTTAAAAGCATATGTATAGATTAAAACTTAGCCTATCTCAAAATTTGTAGAAAAACATAAAAATTAGAAATCTAATATAAATAAAATACCCTACTATAAATAAAACTTAAATCTATTTTAAAATTGTATAGATAAAAATGTATAAATAAAATCCTAAATCTAATTTTAAAATTTTGTATAAATAAAAAATAAAATCTATCCTAAATTTAGCTTTAAAATTGTATAAATATATAAAACTCCCTAACTCTACTTTGTATATATAAAAAAATAAAATCGGTGTATAGACATGTAATAAAATTTTAAAAACTTGTATAAATAAAATCAATTAAAATTAATAAATTAAGACGCCACACGCTACAATCACAACTACATATTAAAAATGTCGTACACCTTCTTTTCTTTGATGGCAGCGATCATAATATTCCTGCACCTCAGGGTGCCGTTACTTCTTATTGCTTTTTTTAGTTCGTTCTGTTTCTGCCGGTGGACTCGACATTCCGTCACCACGTGACGGGGGTCCTCCGTCACATCGCAGATGGGGCATAGGTCATCTCTCGTTTTTTTTTATTCCATAAGTATATTTTTTGAAAGACCCATGCCCCGTCAGAAATTGTGTAAAATAATAATTCGTTCTGCGGTGTGCGCACTTATACCACTCCGTCACATCCGGTATCAGTGTCTTTGTCCACGCGGCTTTGGCACCCTCTTCCCTCCACTCTCGCTGCCATTTGTCCAAGCTGACTTCTCTTTCTTCTTTTTTTATACGTTCGATGTTTTTGTCCCTGTCAGCCTGAACTCTCCTATAGATTCTGACCCTCTCGTCCACCATTATGTGGATCGGGATCACTCCCGCGATCGTCTGCAGCGCAATTGCAGAGACAGTTCTGTATGCGCTGCAGACCCGAAGCAGCGGTTTCCGTTGTGCTGTTGTGTATAGATTTTTGTATTTTTGTATTTTCATAACTTCCGCCCATACCGGTGCCCCATAGAGGAGGATCGAATGTATATTTTCTAATAGTACCCTCCTCCTCTGGCTGCCGGGGCCACCTATGTTAGGCAGCATCTTTTGTAGGGCGGAAGTTCTTTCTCCTGCTTTTTTAACCGCTGCTTCCACGTGCTTCGAGAAGATCAGTCTATTATCGAAGGTTACGCCCAGGTATTTTACTGTTTTTTGGGAAATGACAAGTTGGCCGTCTCCGAGATCGAATTGAATTCGATCCCGGAACGCTCTAGGTCCTCTAAGCACTATTATTTCCGTTTTCTCTACTGCTATTTGCAGGTCCATCTGCTCTATCCAGCTTTTTATTCTAATCAAGTTTTCTTTAATTATATCTATGATGCCCCAATTCATATCGCTTTCCGCTAATATGGCTAGATCGTCAGCGTATGCGATCGATTTGGCACCGCCCTCTAGTTCTAATCGGAGTACCCCGTCTTAAAGTATATTCCAAAGGGTCGGTCCTAACACCGACCCTTGGGGTACTCCGGCGGTCAATTGGATTTGTTGCCTTCTCGATACGCATACTCTCCTTTCCGTTAGGTAGTCCTTTATAATATTTACCAGATATACTGGGGCCTTCATTTCACTTAATTTTTTGATTATCAGGCCCCAGTTGGCCGAATTAAAAGCGTTTTTAATGTCGACCATTATAAGGACCACCCATCTTTTTCTCGAAGCTTTCGCCGCATCGTGTACCCACTTTGCGGCGTCCACTGCTGAACGACCTTTGTGGAAGCCGTACTGCTGATCTGACAGAGCTGCTCTGCTGTCCAGGAAATTTTCTAATCTTTTTTTAATTAAGATTTCATAGTATTTTCCCAGACAGTCTAACAACCATACCGGCCTATATGAGGCCGGCGAATCGGGGGGTTTCCCAGGTTTCAACAATAGTATTAAATTTGCTATTTTTAATTCTCTAGGAAACTCTTGCCTGCACAGTAGTTCGTTAAAAACGGATGTAATAATTTCAGGCCTCGTTTTGATCAGGGTTTTGATTGCCTCTGGTGGCAGGCCATCAGGGCCGGGGGCTTTACCCTGCTTGATATCTTCGGCAGCGGCCAGGATCTCTTCCGACGTGAATTTTGGTACAGCCGCGTCGCTTTCCATGTGGAAGTTTTCTTCCCTTTTATTAGGGAAGAGTAGCGACGCGGCCTCTAGCCGCTGCTCTTCGTTTAAGTTGTATGGGGCGACGGCTCTCAACGCTCTCATTGTGATTTTATATGCGTCGCCCCATATATCCTTTTCAAGGTCTTCACATATGGCCCGCCATCTTTTCTTCTTTTCATTTTTTATTAACTTGCCCAGAGCTTTTTTTTTCTGTTTGTATGTGTCTTTATACCTTTCTTCGCCCCCGCTTCTGGTGTATGTCCTCCGGGCAAGGAGGTAATCCTCTCGGAGTTTCTCTATCTCATCGTTCCACCAATATGGCATTTGTCTATTTTGATTTTTTTTGTTTTTATTATCTTTTATTACTTTGTCTTTAATATCTTTTAGTACTAACTGAAGAGTCTCGAAGTTCACCACCTTTTTTTTGTCTATTTCTAAGTTTTTTATTTTGTCTATTAATTTATTCCTGTATATGTTTTTGTTAGTTCGGTTTATGTTATTATTTGGTTTTTTTGTCTTGCTTTTAATGTCGTAGGTGATGAACTTGTGGTGGGTAAATATCTGATCGTCGAGAACATCCCAGTTTGCAATTTTTCTGGATGACCCCTCACTAGCAAGAGTCACATCGATGTGACTCCTGCTAGTGCCCCTCACAAACGTTGGTTTTTTATTATTTATTGCCACTATATTCATTTGGGCCATCTAGTCGTCCCAGAGGTCACACCTCATTAATAGGGGATCCCCACTGAGACGATTTTGCGTTAACGTCCCCGACAATCAGAAAGTTCTTATTGCCGGTGACGGTATTCATTATTTTCTTTATTGTTTTTCTATATTCAATCATAGAGACATTGGGGGAAACGTAACAGGCCACGATCGTGATCTCGCAGTCAAGCTCGACCACGACGTAGCCCGCCTCTCTTTGCAAGTTCCTCACCCCAATATCCCTATTCCTGAATAATACCGCCACGTCCTTTCTCTTATCTTGTACCCAACCACCCCCCTCACTCAGTTTTTTATTTGGTTCAGAAACGATAAGTAGATCCGCTTCGAGTTGAGCAGCTTTAACGTGGGTCAGGTCATGAGCTAGTCTAGCCCTTCCCACATTAATCTGCAAAACCCTGATGCCGGTCTTGCTAGAGGCCATTTTTATTTTATCCTAAAAGCGTGTCGATTGGTACTCTATATCTATTCTAAATACCCCAGTCGCTATTTACCAAATACTATATTTCGATACTTAGGGCACGCCATCGTATCCGTCCTATGGCCTTTATTGTCGCACGAGAGGCACCACGCCTCATTTTGGCACTCTTGTGCCCGGTGCCCCTCTTTGATACAATTGAAGCAGCACCTGCTTCTATCCTTGCCGCTACAATTTATTGCTAGGGTGGCCGTCTGTCCGCCTCCCCTGCTCTCCCTCATGCCTCTTACCTCTATTTCTTCCCTGTCGATGCCGGTCCACTCACAGACGGCCTCCTTTAATTCTGAAGGAGTGACCGATGGGTCTACCTCCATGACGGTGAAGATTGATTTTTTCCTCTTCACCGTCATATCCATTTTTGTCCCAATTCTGCTTTTTATTTCTTCTTTTAGTCTTTCGGCCGCCCCTTGGCCCTTTACTTTTACTGGGACTGGAGGTTGATGTTGTTATTAATATTGTTGTATAATCGGAAACGGCATGTTATATCAATAAAAACGGAAGAATTTCGTCTAATCGACAAGACGAATATATATATATATATATATATATATATATATTATATTATATATTATATATATATATATATATATATATATATATATATATATATATATATATGTAAGTCGAAAACGAAAAACTTTTAGGAAATTCTACTTATAAAAAATGCCGTTTCCCGAATACAACAATAACTCTTTACTATTAACAATATAATTTGTTAATGTCTTTATATAATATTTATTGTTGTATAAGAGAAAACGGCATATTTATAAATAATTGAAAATAGGGGTCTCGTCTAATCGACAAGACGAATCCCCAAGCTAAGGGCTGAGTCTCAATAGATCGCAGCGTGGAAACTGCTCTACCAGGTACAACACCCTGCCAGGTACGTAAGTCGTCTACAGACAATTCCGAGTTCCAACATCGAAATGATTGTTTTACCCATATTCGTCTATTAAAAGATCGTGTCGAACATATCAAGGATCGATCCCACCGTCGACAAATGATCTTTTATAGATATAGGGCTCGTGCGACGACCGCAACAAAGCTACGATCGCCTAGTAAAGTCACATTGTTTTGAGTCTTTCGACTCTCGGAACTCCAAGAGATATCGTTGCCACCTTTGACTAGAAAGGATACGGCCTTAGAGGCGTTCAAGCATAATCCCACGGATGGTAGCTTCGCACCATTACCCGCTCGAGTAAGTGCGTCAACCAAATGTCCGAACCTGCGGTTCCTCTCGTACTGAGCAGGATTACTATCGCAACGACGAGTCATCAGTAGGGTAAAACTAACCTGTCTCACGACGGTCTAAACCCAGCTCACGTTCCCTTTAAACGGGTGAACTAGTTAGAAGCGGCCGCGACATCGCGGCTCCTCCTCCTCGGAATATATCGAAGTTGAATATATTTGGAATATGAATTATATATTTCCCTCTATATATGAATACATATATCTATTATATATATATATATACATACATAACTACATCGATTGATGCCATAAATACCAAGACAACACCCATAGTTTCGAATTTATTCAATTTTATAATCAGGGATGACAACAATATTCCGAAAATTTCTCGTTTTTGTGCCAAAATCTTCAAAATATGGGTTTGTCTAAAAGTATGGGAAAAATGATCAAATATCATGTATTTGTCAACGGAGATTACACAAGAAGTATTATTTTTTAGATTGGAAATATCGTTCTAACAAAAACTCAATTTTCATGGATTTTCACGGATTTTCCCCTTGTCAAAATTTTTTTTCCTGAAAACTGAAAATTTTCGTCGAATCCCCATATAATTCAACCCCCATGTACGGAATTTGGTTGGAATCGGAGTCAAAAGATTTTTCTCCATTTCTATTCCACAGGGGTACCCTTTGAAATGTCGAATTCCGTTGCAATAGCTAAAATTCAAAGCTCTATAACTCGCCTTGTATAATCAAGGGAGAGGAGGTATATTTTTTCTACGATAGCACCTATGGTCTTCTTCCGATTTTTTCTCATTACCACGTTTCAGCTGCTGATCTGTAGATAATATGAATTTTTATGTGGATTTTTTTGAGAGAAAATTTTTCTCAAATTTCACCCTGTATAATACGCGTATGTTGGAGAATGTGGAATTGCAATGGAATTGAGGACAGACATTGAAGTTTTCTTAATCGATTGATACCATAAATAGCACGATAACTCTCATAGTTTCGAATTTATTCAATTTTATACTCAGGGATGACAACAATATTCCGGAAATTTCTCAGTTTTGTGGCTAAATTTTTGAAAATATGGGTTCGTCTAAAAGTATGGCGGAAAAGATCAAATATCATATATTCGTCGCCGGAAATTTCAGAAAAAGTATTATTTTTTAGATTGGAAGTATAGTTTTGACGAAAATTCAATTTTCAAGGATTTTCACGGAATTTCCCCTTGTAAAAATTTTTTTTCCCGAAAACTGACATCTCTTGTCGAATCTCCATATCATTTGACCCCTATGTACGAAATTTGGTTGAAATCGGATCCAAAATATTAAGAAGAAAAGTATAACGATTACTCGACTCATTATTTTCAGCTCAATGGATTTATTATTACTATTATACTAAATTCGAATTTCAATTTTTTTTGTTTTTATTTTCAAGGGTAAAAAAGAAGAATATATTTTTTCCAAACAATATCATTGTTGTGCTTTCGGATTCTGTATATTTTTATTTATATTATTATACCATAGACGTGGGACATATAATTTTTCAAGGGATATAATTTACAAAAAATTTAGAATCTTAATTCGAATAAAATTCAAATATTGTGGATCGTGTGATGGAAAAAATGAAATAAGACGTATTTTTATACGAGGATACCAATTTTTGAGTTATTTTGCCAAAGTGTTATAGTTGAAAAGAGAAAAAAAATATTTTCTAAAAATTCTTCAAGTAAAGTACGAGGGAAAAATTTTTTTTTCCAAAATTGATGAGAACGTAGAAAGTCTTATCACGCGTGTAGTCTATATTCGGAATTTCGTCCCAATCGGCAGTAGTTTACTATTTTTTAAACGACAAAAACCATAATTTTCGGTTGTTTTTAATTTTTTTATCCATGTTATTGAATTTTAATGGTAAAACTAATATCACCATCGGCTTTCCCATCTCCGAAAACCCCTTATCTCAAATTTTCAGCCAAATCGTAAAACAAAATTTAACAACCCCTCCTTAGCCGGTCCTGATGAAATATTCGAAGTCAATTTTAACCCATTAAACCTAGTTTTGGAAAATTTTTATGATCGGAACCGTTCTTCTGGCCAAATTTTACCCCTCCTCACAAATTTTCATCCAAATCGGAGCATCTTGAAAATTTGCCTTTTAGAGCCGGTCCTTGTACTAGTTAACGCGCAACATGAGCCGTATTTTTTTTCGTGACGGCGTCGACTCGTAGGGATTTATTTCTGATGTCTAAAAACTGAGCATCTCTCCACCTATCGGCAATCCAAATCACCTATGAGAGGGGGGAGTGGGGGGAAATTTTTGGTATGAAATTTTTTTCTCCAAATTTGATTCTCCATCCATTTATGTGATTATTTTCGCCAGCTAGCGTCATCAAAAAAGTGGTACGGTTCGCTATTAATGGGAGGACAATCCGACGCTTGATTTTCACGGATTTTCCTCTCGTCAAATTTTTTTTTGCGGAAACTGACAACTCTTGTCGAATTCCTATATCATTTAACACCCATGTACAAAATTTGGTTGAAATCGGAGCCAAACGATTTTTTCTCCATTTTCATTCCACAGGGGTACCCTTTGAAATGTCGAATTCCGTTGTAAAAGCTTTAAGTCAAAGCTATATAACTCGCCTTGTATAATCAAGGGAGAGGAGGTATATTTTTTCTACGATAGCACCTATGGTCTTCTTCCGATTTTTTCTCATTACCACGTTTCAGCTGCTGATCTGTAGATAATATGAATTTTTATGTGGATTTTTTTGAGAGAAAATTTTTCTCAAATTTCACCCTGTATAATACGCGTATGTTGGAGAATGTGGAATTGCAATGGAATTGAGGACAGACATTGAAGTTTTCTTAATCGATTGATACCATAAATAGCACGATAACTCTCATAGTTTCGAATTTATTCAATTTTATACTCAGGGATGACAACAATATTCCGGAAATTTCTCAGTTTTGTGGCTAAATTTTTGAAAATATGGGTTCGTCTAAAAGTATGGCGGAAAAGATCAAATATCATATATTCGTCGCCGGAGATTTCAGAAAAAGTATTATTTTTTAGATTGGAAGTATAGTTTTGACGAAAATTCAATTTTCAAGGATTTTCACGGAATTTCCCCTTGTAAAAATTTTTTTTTCCGAAAACTGACATCTCTTGTCGAATCCCCATATCATTTGACCCCTATGTACGAAATTTGGTTGAAATCGGATCCAAAATATTAAGAAGAAAAGTATAACGATTACTCGACTCATTATTTTCAGCTCAATGGATTTATTATTACTATTATACTAAATTCGAATTTCAATTTTTTTTGTTTTTATTTTCAAGGGTAAAATAAGAAGAATATATTTTTTCCAAACAATATCATTGTTGTGCTTTCGGATTCTGTATATTTTTATTTATATTATTATACCATAGACGTGGGACATATAATTTTTCAAGGGATATAATTTACAAAAAATTTAGAATCTTAATTCGAATAAAATTCAAATATTGTGGATCGTGTGATGGAAAAAATGAAATAAGACGTATTTTTATACGAGGATACCAATTTTTGAGTTATTTTGCCAAAGTGTTATAGTTGAAAAGAGAAAAAAAATATTTTCTAAAATTTCTTCGAGTAAAGTATGAGGGAAAAATTTTTTTTTCCAAAATTGATGAGAACGTAGAAAGTCTTATCACGCGTGTAGTCTATATTCGGAATTTCGTCCCAATCGGCAGTAGTTTACTATTTTTTAAACGACAAAAACCATAATTTTCGGTTGTTTTTAATTTTTTTATCCATGTTATTGGATTTTAATGGTAAAACTAATATCACCATCGGCTTTCCCATCTCCGAAAACCCCTTATCTCAAATTTTCAGCCAAATCGTAAAACAAAATTTAACAACCCCTCCTTAGCCGGTCCTGATGAAATATTCGAAGTCAATTTTAACCCATTAAACCTAGTTTTGGAAAATTTTTATGATCGGAACCGTTCTTCTGGCCAAATTTTACCCCTCCTCACAAATTTTCATCCAAATCGGAGCATCTTGAAAATTTGCCTTTTAGAGCCGGTCCTTGTACTAGTTAACGCGCAACATGAGCTGGGTTTTTGAAGGGGAAGGAGACGTCGTAGAAAAAAAATAAAAAAACCGTTGTATAGAAAATCAAAAATAATTAAGATTGAGGGTGCTACGGACCCCCCTAAAAAATTTTGAGGGGGGCAGGGGGGCAGCCCCCCCTTTCAAAAATTTTTGGCTACTCACCTGGTTATACTTTATGATGGAGGGTCTGAATTGTTTCGACAAAAATGTCATGCCCCCCTCGAGCGAAGCTTGCCCCCCTCTCAATATCAAAAATAAAAAACGTAACTTTCTTAATATGTCAAATACGAAAAATATGCAAATGACAAAAAAAATTGGAAAAATAAAATTACGTACATAGGCATATAGATATCTCCTCCAACTTACGAGATTATCCTCGAAATTTCGAGATTACGAATCAGAAAAATTACGAAAACTTTTCGAGACCACTCTGTATATGACCAAGAAAATTCTATGTTTCTCCTCTATCGATTGATATATATAACTTTACTCATCGGTGCCCATAAATGACGTCACAGGTGACGCCAAATTTTGAGGTTAGAATTTTTTTCTCACCTCGGTAGCTATATGGAGCATACTCTCATGCCTAAAAACACCATTTCGAGCCTTCCGGTGCTATTCGGAGCAACTCCTGGGAGGGTGGTGGGGGGGGCGCTAAAAATATTTCGAGCCTATTTCAATTATGGGCGCTCAAAATCCGGAAGATCCTGCGAAAATAGCACCTCCAGGTTCAATATTTAGCGATTCCTGGCACCCTCACAAAGTGGGGGGAATTCGGTAATAATTTATACCAATGACTAGGGTATGTCGAGGCGCTTCCCGCCGGCATATTCAAACGTCAAAATTCCGGAAAAACCAAATTTTCAAATCCACTTCGGAATTTTTTCCCACGAATTTTCCCCCCCGGACCCCCCGAAATTTTTATCGTGGGATTATGGATATTTTTTTGTCCCCAAAACGTACTTCCCATTTTTTCGCTATCGTGTAACGTAAAAAAGTTGCACACCCCCAATCGAGGTTCTCGAAAAATTCCGACTTTTGGCTCCACCTAGACCCCCCAAAAAAGGGGCCAATTTCAAAAATTCGAATATTTTTGGATTGAGAAAAATCAGGTCTATCGAGCTAGGCTAAAAATTTTCCGAAATTCGAAAAAAAATTTTTTGAGGATTTACTTTTCAATTTTTCCCCGTAATTTTTTTCAAATAAAAAAATCTGATCAATCACTCCATAGACTAGATAGATTTTTTACTACATTATGGTTTTTTTATTTTTTTCCTAGGCCCATTGATTCAGAAGTACCCATTCCGCCGGACCCGCTATCGATCGAGGGAGGGGGTGGGGGGTTAGGTCGTATTTTTTTTCGTGACGGCGTCGACTCGTAGGGATTTATTTCTGATGTCTAAAAACTGAGCATCTCTCCACCTATCGGCAATCCAAATCACCTATGAGAGGGGGGAGTGGGGGGAAATTTTTGGTATGAAATTTTTTTCTCCAAATTTGATTCTCCATCCATCTATGTGATTATTTTCGCCAGCTAGCGTCATCAAAAAAGTGGTACGGTTCGCTATTAATGGGAGGACTAGTTAGAAGCGGCCGCGACATCGCGGCTCCTCCTCCTCGGAATATATCGAAGTTGAATATATTTGGAATATGAATTATATATTTCCCTCTATATATGAATACATATATATATATATATATATATATATATATATTTATATATATATATATATATATATATATATATATATATATATATATATATATATATATATATATATATATATAATAAACATAACTACATCGATTGATGCCATAAATACCAAGATAACACCCATAGTTTCGAATTTATTCAATTTTATAATCAGGGATGACAACAATATTCCGAAAATTTCTCGTTTTTGTGCCAAAATCTTTAAAATATGGGTTTGTCTAAAAGTATGGGAAAAATGAACAAATATCATGTATTTGTCAACGGAGATTTCACAAGAAGTATTATTTTTTAGATTGGAAATATCGTTCTAACGAAAATTCAATTTTCATGGATTTTCACGGATTTTCCCCTTGTCAAATTTTTTTTTCCTGAAAACTGACAATTTTCGTCGAATCCCCATATAATTCAACCCTCATGTACGGAATTTGGTTGGAATCGGAGTCAAAAGATTTTTCTCCATTTCTATTCCACAGGGGTACCCTTTGAAATGTCGAATTCCGATGCAAAAGCTCAAATTCAAAGCACTATAACTCGCCTTGTATAATCAAGGGAGAGGAGGTATATCTTTCCTTTGATAGCATCTATGGTCTTCTTCCGATTTTTTCTCATTACCACGTTTCAGCTGCTGATCTGTAGATAATGTGAATTTTTATGTGGATTTTTTTGAGAAAAAAATTTGTCTCGACTTTCACCCTGTATAATACGCGTATGTATGGGAATGAAAAATTACAACTAGACTAATGAGTGGAATGAAGATTTTCTTAATCGATTGATGCCACAAATAACATGATAACTCTCATAGTTTCGAATTTATTCAATTTTATACTCAGGGATGACATCAATATTCCGGAAATTTCTCAGTTTTGTGGCTAAATTTTTAAAAATATGGGTTTGTCTAAAAGTATGGCGG
Organism: Diorhabda elongata; assembly: GCA_026230145.1. Lineage (NCBI taxonomy): Eukaryota > Metazoa > Arthropoda > Insecta > Coleoptera > Chrysomelidae > Diorhabda > Diorhabda elongata. The sequence continues at coordinate 67,528 of JAOVVJ010000025.1, forward strand.
AAAAGATCAAATATCATATATTCGTCGCCGGAGATTTCAGAAAAAGTATTATTTTTTAGATTGGAAATAACGTTTCTACGAAAATTCAATTTTCATGGATTTTCACGAATTTTCCCCTTGTTAAAATTTTTTTTCCAGAAAACTGACAATTTTTATCGAATCCCCATATAATTCAACCCCCATGTACGGAATTTGGTCGAAATCGGAGCCAAACGACTTTTTCTCCATTTCTATTCCACAGGGGTACCCTTTGAAATGTCGAATTCCGTTGCAAAAGCTCAAATTCAAAGCTCTATAACTCGCCTTGTATAATCAAGGGAGAGGAGGTATATTTTTTCTACGATAGCACCTATGATCTTCTTCCGATTTTTTCTCATTACCACGTTTCAGCTGCGGATCTGTAGATAATATGAATTTTTATGTGGATTTTTTTGAGAAAAAAATTTGTCTCAAATTTCACCCTGTATAATACGCGTATGTTGGAGAATGTGGAATTGCAATGGAATTGAGGACAGACATTGAAGTTTTCTTAATCGATTGATGCCACAAATAACATGATAACTCTCATAGTTTCGAATTTATTCAATTTTATACTCAGGGATGACATCAATATTCCGGAAATTTCTCAGTTTTGTGGCTAAATTTTTAAAAATATGGGTTCGTCTAAAAGTATGGGGAAAAAGGTCAAATATCATATATTCGTCGCCGGAGATTTCAGAAAAAGTATTATTTCTTAGATTGGAAATATCTTTTTTCACGAAAATTCAATTCTCATGGATTTTCACGGATTTTCCCCTTGTTATAATTTTTTTTTCCCGAAAACTGACATCTCTTGTCGAATCCCCATATCATTTGACCCCTATGTACGAAATTTGGTTGAAATCGGATCCAAAATATTAAGAAGAAAAGTATAACGATTACTCGACTCATTATTTTCAGCTCAATGGATTTATTATTACTATTATACTAAATTCGAATTTCAAATTTTTTTGTTTTTATTTTCAAGGGTAAAATAAGAAGAATATATTTTTTCCAAACAATATCATTGTTGTGCTTTCGGATTCTGTATATTTTTATTTATATTATTATACCATAGACGTGGGACATATAATTTTTCAAGGGATATAATTTACAAAAAATTTAGAATCTTAATTCGAATAAAATTCAAATATTGTGGATCGTGTGATGGAAAAAATGAAATAAGACGTATTTTTATACGAGGATACCAATTTTTGAGTTATTTTGCCAAAGTGTTATAGTTGAAAAGAGAAAAAAAATATTTTCTAAAAATTCTTCAAGTAAAGTACGAGGGAAAAATTTTTTTTTCCCAAATCGATGAGAAGGTGGGAAATCTTATCACGCATATACTCTATATTCGGAATTTTGTTAAAATCGGCAGTAGTTTACTATTTTTTAAACGACAAAATCCAAAATTTTCGGTGTTTTTAATTTTTTTATCCATATTATTGGATTTTAATGGTAAAACTAATATCACCATCGGCTTTCTCATCCCCGAGAACCCCTTATCTCAAATTTTCAGCCAAATCGTGAAACAAAATTTAACAACCCCTCCTTAGCCGGTCCTGATGAAATATTCGAAGTCAATTTTAACCCATTAAACCTAGTTTTGGAAAATTTTTATGAGCGGAACCGTTCTTCTGGCCAAATTTTACCCCTCCTCACAAATTTTCATCCAAATCGGAGCATCTTGAAAATTTGCCCTTTAGAGCCGGTCCTTGTACTAGTTAACGCGCAACATGAGCTGGGTTTTTGAAGGGGAAGGAGACGTCGTAGAAAAAAAATAAAAAAACCGCTGTATAGAAAATCAAAAATAATGAAGATTGAGGCTGCTACGGACCCCCCGAAAAAATTTTGAGGGGGGCAGGGGTGCAGCCCCCCCTTTCAAAAATTTTTGGCTACTCACCTGGTTATACTTTATGATGGAGGGTCTGAATTGTTTCGACAATAATGTCATGCCCCCCTCGAGCAAAGCTTGCCCCCCTCTCAATATCGAAAATAAAAAACGTAACTTTCTTAATATGTCAAATACGGAAAATATGCAAGAGACAAAAAAAACTGGAAAAATAAAATTATGTACATAGGCATATAGATATCCCTCTCAACTTACGAGATTATCCTCGAAATTCCGAGATTACGAATCAGAAAAATTACGAAAACTTTTCGAGACCACTCTGTATATGACCAAAAAAATTCTATGTTTCTCCTCCATCGATTGATATATATATAACTTTACTCATCGGTGCCCATAAATGACGTCACAGGTGACGCTAAATTTGGAGGTTAGTCAAAAGATTTTTCTCCATTTTCATTCCACAGGGGTACCCTTTGAAATGTCGAATTCCGATGCAAAAGCTCAAATTCAAAGCACTATAACTCGCCTTGTATAATCAAGGGAGAGGAGGTATATCTTTTCTTTGATAACATCTATGGTCTTCTTCCGATTTTTTCTCATTACCACGTTTCAGCTGCTGATCTGTAGATAATGTGAATTTTTATGTGGATTTTTTTGAGAAAAAAACATGTCTCGACTTTCACCCTGTATAATACGCGTATGTATGGGAATGAAGAATTGCAATGAGACCAATGAGTGAAATGAAGATTTTCTTAATCGATTGATACCATAAATAGCATGATAACTCTCATAGTTTCGAATTTATTCAATTTTATACTCAGGGATGACATCAATATTCCGGAAATTTCTCAGTTTTGTGGCTAAATTTTTGAAAATATGGGATCGTCTAAAAGTATGGGGGAAAAGATCAAATATCATATATCCGTCGCCGGAGATTTCAGAAAAAGTATTATTTTTTAGATTGGAAATAATGTTTCTACGAAAATTCAATTTTCATGGATTTTCACGGATTTTCCCCTTGTCAAAATTTTTTTTCCTGAAAACTGACAATTTTCGTCGAATCCCCATATAATTCAACCCCCATGTACGGAATTTGGTTGGAATCGGAGTCAAAAGATATTTCTCCATTTCTATTCCACAGGGGTACCCTTTGAAATGTCGAATTCCGTTGCAAAAGCTCAAATTCAAAGCTCTATAACTCGCCTTGTATAATAAAGGGAGAGGAGGTATATTTTTTCTATGATAGCACCTATGGTCTTCTTCCGATTTTTTCTCATTACCACGTTTCAGCTGCGGATCTGTAGATAATATGAATTTTTATGTGGATTTTTTTGAGAAAAAATTTTTCTCAAATTTCACCCTGTATAATACGCGTATGTTGGAGAATGTGGAATTGCAATGGAATTGAGGACAGACATTGAAGTTTTCTTAATCGATTGATACCATAAATAGCACGATAACTCTCATAGTTTCGAATTTATTCAATTTTATACTCGGGGATGACAACAATATTCCGGAAATTCCTCGGTTTTGTGCCAAAATCTTGAAAATATGGGTTCGTCTAAAAGTATTGGGAAAAATATCAAATATCATATATTCGTTGCCGGAGATTTCAGAAAAGGTATTATTTCTTAGATTGGAAATATATTTTTTTACGAAAATTCAATTCTCATGGATTTTCACGGATTTTCCCCTTGTTATAATTTTTTTTCCGAAAACTGACATCTCTTGTCGAATCCCCATATCATTTGACCCCTATGTACGAAATTTGGTTGAAATCGGATCCAAAATATTAAGAAGAAAAGTATAATGATTACTCGACTCATTATTTTCAGCTCAATGGATTTATTATTACTATTATACTAAATTCGAATTTCAAATTTTTTTGTTTTTATTTTCAAGGGTAAAATAAGAAGAATATATTTTTTCCAAACAATATCATTGTTGTGCTTTCGGATTCTGTATATTTTTATTTATATTATTATACCATAGACGTGGGACATATAATTTTTCAAGGGATATAATTTACAAAAAATTTAGAATCTTAATTCGAATAAATTTCAAATATTGTGGATCGCGTGATGGAAAAAACGAAACATGACGTATTTCTATACGAGGATACCAATTTTTAAACCATTTTGTCAAAGTTGTGAAGTTGAAAAGAGAAAAAAAATATTTTCTAAAAATTCTTCAAGTAAAGTATGAGGGAAAAATTTTTTTTTCCAAAATTGATGAGAAGGTAGGAAATCTTATCAAGCATATACTCTTTATTCGGAATTTTGTTAAAATCGGCAGTAGTTTACTATTTTTTAAACGACAAAATCCAAAAACTCGAAAATCAGCTAGAAAACCTCGAAAATTAGCTAGAAAAACTCAGGTATCAGCTAGAAAAACTGAAAACTTAGCCATAAAAACTCAGAAATTAGTCATAAGAACCCAAAAATTAGCCATAAAAACCCTAAAATTAGCCATAAAACCCAAAAATTTGCCAGAAAAACTCGAAAATTAACTTGAAAAACTCAGAAATTGGCCACAAAAACCCAAAAATTGTTAGAAAAACTCAAAAATTAGCTTTAAAATCTCGAAACAATCGATAAAACATGGAAATTAGCTGAAAAAGTTCAAAAAATAGCCATAAAAACTTAAAAATTAGCCATTAAACCCGAAAATTAGAAAGAAAACCCCGAAAATTAGCTATAAAAACTCAGAAATTAGCCACAAAAACCTAAAAATTGTTAGATAAACTCAAAAATTAGCCATAAAAACCCGAAAATTAGTCATTAAACGTGAAAATTAGATAGAGAAACTCAAAAATTAGCCACAAAACCCAAAAATTGTTAGAAAAACTCAAAAATTAGCTTTAAAAACTCAAAAAATAGCTATAAAACATGAAAATTATCCATAAAAACTTAAAAATTAGCCATTAGACTCAAAAATTAGCAAGAAAATCTCGAAAATTAGCTAGAAAAACTCAGAAATTAGATAGAAAAACTCAAGAATCAGCTAGAAAATTTCGGAAATTAGCCACAAAAACTCAAAAATTAGCCATGAAAACTCAACAATTAGCCATGAAACCCAAAAATTAGTCAAAAAACTCGAAAATTAGCCATAAAAACCCAAAAATTAGCCATTAAACGCGAAAATTAGATAGAGAAACTCAAAAATTAGCTAGAAAAACTCAAGAATTAGCTAGAAAAACTCGGAAATTAGCCACAAAAACTCAAAAGCTAGCCATGAAAACTCAACAATTAGCCATGAAACCCAAAAATTAGTCAGAAATACTCGAAAATTAGCTAGAAAAACTCAGAAATCAGCTAGAAAAACTCAAGAATCAGCTAGAAAATTTCGGAAATTAGCCACAAAAACTCAAAAATTAGCCATGAAAACTCAACAATTAGCCATGAAACCCAAAAATTAGTCAAAAAACTCGAAAATTAGCCATAAAAACCCAAAAATTAGCCATTAAACGCGAAAATTAGATAGAGAAACTCAAAAATTAGCTAGAAAAACTCAAGAATTAGCTAGAAAAACTCGGAAATTAGCCACAAAAACTCAAAAGCTAGCCATGAAAACTCAACAATTAGCCATGAAACCCAAAAATTAGTCAGAAATACTCGAAAATTAGCTAGAAAAACTCAGAAATCAGCTAGAAAAACTCAAAAATTAGCCTCAAAACCCAAAAATTGTTAGAAAAACTAAAAAATCAGCTTTAAAAACTCGAAACAAGCTATAAAACATGAAAATTAGCTGAAAAAACTCAAAAAATAGCCATGAAAACTTGAAAATTAGCCATTAAACCCAAAAATTAGTAAGAAAATCTCGGAAATTAGCTATAAAAACTCAGAAATTAGCCACAAAAACCCAAAAAATGTTTAAAAAAACTCAAAAATTAGCCATAAAAACCCGAAAATTATCCATTAAACGCGAAAATTAGATAGAGAAACTCAAAAATTAGCCACAAAACCCAAAAAATGTTAGAAAAACTCAAAAATTGGCTTTAAAAATTCAAAAAATAGCTATAAAACATGAAAATTAGCCATAAAAACTTAAAAATTAGCCATTAAACTCAAAAATTAGCAAGAAAAACTCGAAAATTAGCAAGAAAAACTCAGAAATTAGCTAGAAAAACTCAAGAATTAGCTAGAAAAACTCGGAAATCAACCACAAAAACTCAAAAATTAGCCATGAAAACTCAACAATTAGCCATGAAACCCAAAAATTAGTTAGAAAAACACAAAAATTAGCCATAAAAACCCAAAAATTAGCCATTAAACGCGAAAATTAGATAGAGAAACTCAAAAATTAGCTAGAAAAACTCAAGAATTAGCTAGAAAAACTCGGAAATTAGCCACAAAAACTCAAAAGCTAGCCATGAAAACTCAACAATTAGCCATGAAACCCAAAAATTAGTCAGAAATACTCGAAAATTAGCTAGAAAACCTCAAAAATTAACTAGAAAAACTCAGAAAACAGCTAGAACTCAAAACTTAGCCATAAAAACCCAGAAATTAGCCATAAAAACTCAAAAATTAGCCATAAAACCCAAAAATTTGCCAGATAAACTCGAGAATTAGCTTGAAAAACTCAGAAATTAGCCACAAAAACCCGAAAATTGTTAGAATAGCTCAAAAATTAGCCATAAAAACTCAGAAAATAGCTATAAAACATAAGAATTAGCTGAAAAAACTCAAAAATTAGCCATAAAAACTAAAAAATTAGCCATAAAATACAAAAATTAGCCAGAAAAACTCGTAAATTAACTAGGAAAACTCAAAATTTAGCCATAAAACCCAAAAATTAGCTAGAAAAACTCAAGAGTTAGCTAAAAAATCTCGGAAATTAGCCACAAAAACTCAGAAATTAGCCATGAAAAACCAACAATTAGCCATGAAACCCGAAAATTAGCCATACAAACCCGAAAATTATCCATTAAACGCGGAAATTAGATAGAGAAACTCAAAAATTAGCCACAAAACTCAAAAATTGTTAGAAAAACTCAAAAATTAGCCATAAAAACCCAAAAATTAGCTATTAAACGCGTAAATTATGTAGAGGAACTCAAAAACTAGCCGCAAAACCCAAAAATTGTTAGAAAAACTCAAAAATTAGCTTTAAAACCTCAAAAAGTAGCTATAAAACATGAAAATTATCCATAAAAACTAAAAATTAGCCATTAGACTAAAAATTTAGCAAGAAAATCTCGAAAATTAGCTAGAAAAACTGAGAAATTAGCTAGAAAAACTCAAGAATCAGCTAGAAAAACTCGGAAATTAGCCACAAAAACTCAAAAATTAGCCATGAAAACTCAACAATTAGCCACGAAACCCAAAAATTAGTCAGAAAAACTCGAAAATTAGCTAGAAAACCTCGAAAATTAGCTAGAAAAACTCAGAAATCAGCTAGAAAAACTCAAAAATTATCCATTAAACCCAAAAATTAGATAGAGATACTCAAAAATTAGCTAGAAAATCCCAAAAATTAGCTAGAAAAACTCAAAAATTAGCCTCAAAACCCAAAAAATGTTAGAAAAACTAAAAAATCAGCATTAAAAACTCGAAACAAGCTATAAAACATGGAAATTAGCTGAAAAAACTCAAAAAATAGCCATGAAAACTTAAAAATTAGCCATTAAACCCAAAAATTAGCAAGAAAATCTCGGAAATTAGCTATAAAAACTCAGAAATCAGCCACAAAAACCCAAAAAATATTGAAAAAAATTCATAAATTAGCCATAAAAACCCGAAAATTATCCATTAAACGCGAAAATTAGATAGAGAAACTCAAAAATTAGCCACAAAACCCAAAAATTCAAAAATTAGCTTTAAAAATTCAAAAAATAGCTATAAAACATGAAAATTAGCCATAAAAACTTAAAAATTAGCCATTAAACTAAAAAATTAGCAAGAATAACTCAAAAATTAGCTAGAAAAACTCAGAAATTAGCTAGAAAAACTCGGAAATCAGACACAAAAACTCAAAAATTAGCCATGAAACCCAAAAATTAGTTAGAAAAACACAAAAATCAGCCATAAAACCCCAAAAATTAGCCATTAAACGCGAAAATTAGATAGAGAAACTCGAAAATTAGCTAGAAAAACTCAAGAATTAGCTAGGAACACTCGGAAATTAGCCACAAAAACTCAAAAGCTAGCCATGAAAACTCAACAATTAGCCATGAAACCCAAAAATTAGTCAGAAATACTCGAAAATTAGCTAGAAAACCTCAAAAATTAACGAGAAAAACTCAGAAATCAACTAGAAGAACTCAAAACTTAGCCATAAAAACCCAGAAATTAGCCATAAAAACTCAAAAATTAGCCATAAAAACCCTAAAATTAGCCATAAAACCCAAAAATTTGCCAGAAAAACTTGAAAATTAGCTCGAAAAACTCAGAAATTAGCCACAAAAACCCGAAAATTGTTAGAATAGCTCAAAAATTAGCCATAAAAACTCAAAAAATAGCTATAAAACATAAGAATTAGCTGGAAAAACTCAAAACTTAGCCATAAAAACTAAAAAATTAGCCATAAAATACAAAAATTAGCCAGAAAAACTCGTAAATTAACTAGGAAAACTCAAAATTTAGCCATAAAACCCAAAAATTAGCTAGAAAAACTCAAGTTAGCTAAAAAAACACGGAAATTAGCCACAAAAACTCAGAAATTAGCCATGAAAAACCAACAACAACTCAACAATTAGCCATGAAACACAAAAATTTGCTAGAAAAATTCTGAAATTAGCTTGAAAAACTCAGAAATTAGCCATAAAATCCCAAAAATAAGCCATAAAAACCCAAAAATTAGCCATAAAAACTAAGAAATTAGCCATTAAACTCAAAAAGTAGCAATAAAAACCAAATAATTAGCCAATAAAACCGAAAATTAGATAGAGAAACTCAAAAATTAGCTGAAAAAACACAAAAATTAGCTAGAAAAACTCAAAAATTAGCCTCAAAACCCAAAAATTGTTAGAAAAACTCAAAAATTAGCTTTAAAAACTCGAAACAAGCTATAAAACATGAAAATTAGCTGAAAAAACTCAAAAAATAGCCATAAAAACTTAAAAATTAGCCATTAAACCCAAAAATTAGCAAGAAAATCTCGAAAATTAGCTATAAAAACTCAGAAATTGGCCACAAAATCCCATGAAATGTTAGAAAAACTCAAAAATTAGCCATAAAAAGCGAAAATCAGCCATTAAACGCGAAAATTAGATAGAGAAACTCAAAAATCAGCTAGAAAAACACAAGAATTAGCTAGAAAAACTCGGAAATTAGCCACAAAAACTCAAAAATTAGCCATGAAAACTCAACAATTAGCCATGAAACTAAAAAATTAGTTAGAAAAACTCAAAAATTAGCCATAAAAACCCAAAAATTTGCCATTAAACGCGAAAATTAGATAGAGAAACTCAAAAATTAGCAAGAAAAACACAAGAATTAGCTAGAAAAACTCGGAAATTAGCCACAAAAACTCAAAAATTAGCCATGAAAACTCAACAATTAGCCATGAAACCCAAAAATTAGTCAGAAATACTCGAAAATTAGCTAGAAAACCTCGAAAAATAGCTAGAAAAACTCAAAAGTTAGCCATAAAAACTCAGGAATTAGCCATAAAAACCCAAAAATTAGCCATAAAAACCCAAAAATTAGCCATAAAACCCAAAAATTTGTCAGAAAAACTCGAAAATTAGCTTGAAAAACTCATAAATTGGCCACAAAAACCCAAAAATTGTTAGAAAAACTCAAAAATTAGCTTAAAAAACTCGAAACAAGCTATAAAACATGAGAATTAACTGAAAAAACTCAAAAAATAGCCATAAAAACCCTAAACTTAGCCATTAAACCCAAAAATTAGCAAGAAAATCTCGAAAATTAGCTATAAAAACTCAGAAATCAGTCACAAAAACTCAAAAATTGTCAGAAAAACTCAAAAATTAGCCATGAAAACTCAACAATTGGCCATGAAACCCAAAAATTAGTCAGAAAAACTCGGAAATTAGCTAGAAAACCTCGAAAACTAGCTAGAAAAACTCAGAAATCAGCTAGTAAAACTCAAAACTTAGCCATAAAAACTCAGAAATTAGCCATAAGAACCCAAAAATTGTTAGAAAAACTCAAAAATTAGCCATCAAAACCCGAAAATTACCTATTGAACGCGAAAATTAGATTCAGAAACTCAAAAATTAGCTAGAAAAACTCGGAAATTGATAGAAAAACCCAAAAATTAGCTGGAAAAACTCAAAAATTAGCCACAAAACCCAAAAATTGTTAGAAAAACTCAAAAATTAGCCATGAAAACTCAACAATTAGCCATGAAACCCGAAAATTAGTCAGAAAAACTCGAAAATTAGCCATAAAAACCAAAAAATTAGCCATTAAACCCAAAAATTAGATAGGGAAACTCAAAAATTAGCTGAAAACCCAAAAATTAGATAGAAAAACTCAAAAATTAGCCCTAAAACTCAAAAATTTGCCAGAAAACCTCAAAAATTAGCTAGAAAAACTCAGAAATCAGCTAGGAGAACTCAAAACTTAGCCATAAAAACTCAGAAATTAGCCATAAAAATTCAAAAATTAGCCATAAAAACCCTAAAATTAGCCATAAAACCCAAAAATTAGCCAGAAAAACTCGAAAATTAGCTAGAAAAACTCAGAAATAAGGTAGAAAAACTCAAAAATTAGCTTTAAAATCTCGAAACAAGCTATAAAACATGAAAATTAGCTGAAAAAACTCAAAAAATAGCCATAAAAACTTAAAAATTAGCCATTAAACCCAAAAATTAGCAAGAAAATCTCGAAAATTAGCTATAAAAACTCAGAAATTGGCCACAAAATCCCATGAAATGTTAGAAAAACTCAAAAATTAGCCATAAAAAGCGAAAATCAGCCATTAAACGCGAAAATTAGATAGAGAAACTCAAAAATCAGCTAGAAAAACACAAGAATTAGCTAGAAAAACTCGGAAATTAGCCACAAAAACTCAAAAATTAGCCATGAAAACTCAACAATTAGCCATGAAACTAAAAAATTAGTTAGAAAAACTCAAAAATTAGCCATAAAAACCCAAAAATTTGCCATTAAACGCGAAAATTAGATAGAGAAACTCAAAAATTAGCAAGAAAAACACAAGAATTAGCTAGAAAAACTCGGAAATTAGCCACAAAAACTCAAAAATTAGCCATGAAAACTCAACAATTAGCCATGAAACCCAAAAATTAGTCAGAAATACTCGAAAATTAGCTAGAAAACCTCGAAAAATAGCTAGAAAAACTCAAAAGTTAGCCATAAAAACTCAGGAATTAGCCATAAAAACCCAAAAATTAGCCATAAAAACCCAAAAATTAGCCATAAAACCCAAAAATTTGTCAGAAAAACTCGAAAATTAGCTTGAAAAACTCATAAATTGGCCACAAAAACCCAAAAATTGTTAGAAAAACTCAAAAATTAGCTTAAAAAACTCGAAACAAGCTATAAAACATGAGAATTAACTGAAAAAACTCAAAAAATAGCCATAAAAACCCTAAACTTAGCCATTAAACCCAAAAATTAGCAAGAAAATCTCGAAAATTAGCTATAAAAACTCAGAAATCAGTCACAAAAACTCAAAAATTGTCAGAAAAACTCAAAAATTAGCCATGAAAACTCAACAATTGGCCATGAAACCCAAAAATTAGTCAGAAAAACTCGGAAATTAGCTAGAAAACCTCGAAAACTAGCTAGAAAAACTCAGAAATCAGCTAGTAAAACTCAAAACTTAGCCATAAAAACTCAGAAATTAGCCATAAGAACCCAAAAATTGTTAGAAAAACTCAAAAATTAGCCATCAAAACCCGAAAATTACCTATTGAACGCGAAAATTAGATTCAGAAACTCAAAAATTAGCTAGAAAAACTCGGAAATTGCTAGAAAAACCCAAAAATTAGCTGGAAAAACTCAAAAATTAGCCACAAAACCCAAAAATTGTTAGAAAAACTCAAAAATTAGCCATGAAAACTCAACAATTAGCCATGAAACCCGAAAATTAGTCAGAAAAACTCGAAAATTAGCCATAAAAACCAAAAAATTAGCCATTAAACCCAAAAATTAGATAGGGAAACTCAAAAATTAGCTGAAAACCCAAAAATTAGATAGAAAAACTCAAAAATTAGCCATAAAACTCAAAAATTTGCCAGAAAACCTCAAAAATTAGCTAGGAAAACTCAGAAATCAGCTAGGAGAACTCAAAACTTAGCCATAAAAACTCAGAAATTAGCCATAAAAATTCAAAAATTAGCCATAAAAACCCTAAAATTAGCCATAAAACCCAAAAATTAGCCAGAAAAACTCGAAAATTAGCTAGAAAAACTCAGAAATAAGGTAGAAAAACTCAAAAATTAGCTTTAAAATCTCGAAACAAGCTATAAAACATGAAAATTAGCTAAAATAACATAAAAATTAGCCACAAAAACTTAAAAAATAGCCATTAAACTCAGAAATTAGCAAGGAAAACGCGAAAATTAGATAGAGAATATCAAAAATTAGCCAAAAAAACTCAGAAATTAGCTGGAAAAACTCAGGAATTTGCTAGAAAAACTCGGAAATTAGCCACAAAAACACAAAAATTAGCCATGAAAACTCAACAATTAGCCATGAAACCCAAAAATCAGTTAGAAAAACTCAAAAATTAGCCATAAAAACCCAAAAATTAGCCATTAAACGCGAAAATTAGATAGAGAAACTCAAAAATTAGCTAGAAAAACTCAAGAATTAGCTAGAAAAACTCGGAAATTAGCGACAAAAACTCAAAAATTAGCCATGAAAACTCAACAATTATCCATGAAACCCAAAAATTAGTCAGAAATACTCGAAAATTAGCTAGAAAACCTCAAAAATTAGCTAGAAAAACTCAGAAATCAGCTATAAAAACCCAAAAATTATCCATAAAACCCGAAAATTTGTCAGAAAAACTCGAAAATTAGCTTGAAAAACTCAGAAATTGGCCACAAAAACCCAAAAATTGTTAGAAAAACTCAAAAATCAGCCATAAAAACCAAAAAATTAGCCATTAAACCCGAAAATTAGATAGAGAAACTCAAAAATTAGCAAAAAAACTCGAAAATTAGCTATAAAAACTTAGAAATTAGCCACATGAGGTTCATCAATCAGCTAGAAAAACTCAACAATCAGCTAGAAAAACTCAAAAATTGGCTAGAAAACCCAAAAATTAGCTATAAAATCCAAACATTTGCTGGAAAAATTCAAAAATTAGCTTGAAAAACTCAGAAATTAGCCACAAAAACCCAAAATTTGTTAGAAAAACTCGAAAATTAGCCATAAAAACCCAAAAATTAGCTATTAAACGCGTAAATTAGATAGAGAAACTCAAAAATCATCTAGAAAAACACAAAAATTGGCTGGAAAAACTCAAAAATTAGCCTCAAAACCCAAAAATTGTTGGAAAAACTCAAAATTTAGCTTTAAAAACTCGAAAAATAGCTATAAAACATGGAAATTAGTCATAAAAACTCAAAAATTAGCCATCAAACTCAAAAATTAGCCATCAAACTCAAAAATTAGCAAGAAAAACTCGAAAATTAGCTAGAAAAACTCAGAAATTAGCCACAAAAACCCAACAATCAGCTAGTAACACTCAAAAATTAGCTAAAAAACCCATAAAATTGGATAGAAAAACTCAAAAACTGGGTAGAAAAACCCAAAAATTAGCTATAAAAACCCAAAAATTAGCTATAAAACCCAAAAGTTTGCTAGAAAAACTAAAAAATTAGCTATAAAACCCAAAAATTAGCTGAAAAAACTCAACAATTAGCCATAAAACCCAAAAATCAGCTAGAAAAACCCAAAAATCAGCTGAAAAACCCAAAAACTAGCTAGAAAAACTCAAAAACTAGCCATAAAAAACTCTAAAATTAGCCACAGAAATCCAAAAATTAGCCATAAAAACCCAAAAATTAGCCATAAAACCCAAAAATTTGCCAGAAAAACTCGAAAATTAGCTTGAAAAACTCAGAAATTGGCCACAAAAACCCAAAATTTGTTAGAAAAACTCAAAAATATGCCATAAAAACCAAAAAATCAGCCATTAAACCCGAAAATTAGATAGAGAAACTCAAAAATTAGCTGAATAACCCAAAAATTTGCCAGAAAAACCCAAAATTTAACCATAAAACCCAAAAATTAGCTGAAAAACCCAAAAATTAGCCATAAAACCCAAAATTTAGCTAGAGAAACTCAAAAATTAGCTAGGAAAACTCAGACATTAGCCACAAAAACCCAAAAATTGTCAGAAAAACACTAAAATTAGCCATTGAACCCAAAAATTTGCCAGAAAAACTCGAAAATTGGCTTGAAAAACTAAGAAATTGGCCACAAAAACCCGAACTTTGTTAGAAAAACTCAAAAATATGCCATAAAAACCAAAAAATTAGCCATTAAACCCAAGAATTAGATAGAAAAACTCAAAAATTAGCCATAAAACCCAAAAATTAGCCGCAAAAACCCAAAATTTAGCTAGAAAAACTCAAAAATTAGCTAGAAAAACTCGAAAATTAGCCAAAAAAACTCAAAAACTAGCAATAAAAACCCAAAAATTAGCCAGAAAAACTCAAAAATTAGCCATGAAAAACCAACAACAACTCAGCAACTCAACAATTAGCCATGAAACCCAAAAATTAGTTAGAAAAACTCAAAAATTAGCCATAAAAACCCAAAAATTAGCCATTAAACGCGAAAATTAGATAGAGAAACTCAAAAATTAGCCACAAAACCCAAAAATTGTTAGAAAAACTCAAAAATTAGCCGTAAAAACCCAAAAATTAGCTATTAAACGCGTAAATTAGATAGAGGAACTCAAAAATTAGCTAGAAAAGCTCAAAAATTAGCCACAAAACCCAAAAATTGTTAGAAAACCTCAAAAATTAGCTTTAAAAACTCAAAAAGTAGCTATAAAACATGAAAATTATCCATAAAAACTTAACAATTAGCCATTAGACTAAAAAATTAGCAAGAAAAACTCAAGAATTAGCTAGAAAAACTCGGAAATTAGACACAAAAACTCAAAAAATTAGGCCATGAAAACTCAACAATTAGCGATGAAACCCAAAAATTGATCAGAAATACTCGAAAATTAGCTAGAAAACCTCAAAAATTAGCTAGAAAAACTCAGAAATCAGCTAGTAGAACTCAAAACTTAGCCATAAAAACTCAGAAATTAGCAATGAAAACTCAACAATTAGCCATGAAACCCAAAAATTTGTCAGAAAAACTCGAAAATTAGCTAGAAACCTCGAACATTAGCTGGAAAAACTCAGAAATCAGCTGGAAAAACTCAAAACTTAGCCATAAAAACTCAGAAATTAGCCATAAAAACCCAAAAATTAGCCATTAAACGCGAAAATTAGATTGAGAAACTCAAAAATTAGCTGGAAAAACTCAGAAATTAGCTAGAAAAACTCAAAACTTAGCTAGAAAAACTCAAGAATTAGCTAGAAAAACTCAGAAATTAGCCACAAAAACCCAAAAAATGTTAGAAAAACTCAAAAATTAGCCATAAAAACCCGAAAATTATCCATGAAACGCGAAAATTAGATAGAGAAACTCAAAAATTAGCCAAAAAAACTCAAAATTCAGCTAGAAAAACCCAAAAATTAGCCAGAAAAACCCAAAAATTAGCCAGAAAAACTAAAAAATTAGCTAGAAAAACTCAAAAATTAGCCATAAAACCCAAAAATTAGCCGGAAAAACTCAAAAATTAGCCATGAAAAACCAACAACAACTCAGCAACTCAACAATTAGCCATGAAACCCAAAAATTAGTTAGAAAAACTCAAAAATTAGCCATAAAAACCCAAAAATTAGCCATTAAACGCGAAAATTAGATAGAGAAACTCAAAAATTAGCCACAATACCCAAAAATTGTTAGAAAAACTCAAAAATTAGCCGTAAAAACCCAAAAATTAGCTATTAAACGCGTAAATTAGATAGAGGAACTCAAAAATTAGCTAGAAAAACTCAAAAATTAGCCACAAAACCCAAAAATTGTTAGAAAAACTCAAAAATTAGCTTTAAAAACTCAAAAAGTAGCTATAAAACATGAAAATTATCCATAAAAACTTAACAATTAGCCATTAGACTAAAAAATTAGCAAGAAAAACTCAAGAATTAGCTAGAAAAACTCGGAAATTAGACACAAAAACTCAAAAAATTAGCCATGAAAACTCAACAATTAGCGATGAAACCCAAAAATTAATCAGAAATACTCGAAAATTAGCTAGAAAACCTCAAAAATTAGCTAGAAAAACTCAGAAATCAGCTAGGAGAACTCAAAACTTAGCCATAAAAACTCAGAAATTAGCAATGAAAACTCAACAATTAGCCATGAAACCCAAAAATTTGTCAGAAAAACTCGAAAATTAGCTAGAAACCTCGAACATTAGCTGGAAAAACTCAGAAATCAGCTGGAAAAACTCAGAAATTAGCCATAAAAACCCAAAAATTAGCCATTAAACGCGAAAATTAGATTGAGAAACTCAAAAATTAGCTGGAAAAACTCAGAAATTAGCTAGAAAAACTCAAAACTTAGCTAGAAAAACTCAAGAATTAGCTAGAAAAACTCAGAAATTAGCCACAAAAACCCAAAAAATGTTAGAAAAACTCAAAAATTAGCCATAAAAACCCGAAAATTATCCATTAAACGCGAAAATTAGATAGAGAAACTCAAAAATTAGCCAAAAAAACTCAAAATTCAGCTAGAAAAACCCAAAAATTAGCCAGAAAAACCCAAAAATTAGCTAGAAAAACTCAAAAATTAGCAATAAAAACCCAAAAATTAGCCAGAAAAACTCAAAAATTAGCTAGAAAAACTCAAAAATTAGCCATAAAACCCAAAAATTAGCAATAAAAACCCAAAAATTAGCCAGAAAAACTAAAAAGTTAGCTAGAAAAACTCAAAAATTAGCCATAAAACCCAAAAATTAGCCAGAAAAACCCAAAATTCAGCTAGAAAAACTCAAAAATTAGCTAGAAAAACTCAGAAATCAGATAGAAAAACTTAAAACTTAGCCATAAAAACCCAATAATTAGCCATTAAACGCGAAAATTAGATGGTAAAACTCAAAAATTAGCTAGAAAAACTCAGAAATTAGCTAGAAAAAACCCAAAAATTAGCTAGAAAAACTCAAGAATTAGCTAGAAAACCTCGGAAATTAGCCACAAAAACTCAAAAATTTGCCTTGAAAACTAAACAATTAGAAATGAAACCCAAAAATTAGTCAGAAAAACTCGAAAATTAGCTAGAAAACCTCGAGAATTAGCTAGAAAAACCCAGAAAAACTCAAAAATTTGCCATAAAACCCAAAAATTAGCCAGAAAAACCCAAAAATTAGCCAAAAAAACCCAAAAATTAGCCAAAAAAACTCAAAAATTAGCTAGAAAAACTCGAAAATTAGCCATAAAACCCAAAAATTAGCCAGAAAAACCCAAAATTCAGCTAGAAAAACCCAAAATTTAGCTAGAAAAACCCAAAATTTAGCTAGGAAAACTCAGAAATCAGCCACAAAAACCCAAAAATTGGCTATGAAAACCCAAAAATTAGCTAAAAAACTCAAAAATTAGCCAGAAAAACCCAAAAATTAGCCAAAAAAACTCAAAAATTAGCTAGAAAAACTTAAAAATTAGCTAGGAAAACTCAGAAATTAGCCACAAAAACCCAAAAATTGGCTATAAAAACCCAAAAATTAGCTAAAAAAAACTCAAGAATTAGTTAGAAAAACTCAGAAATTAGCCATGAAAACCCAACAATTAGCCATAAAACCCGAAAATTAGCCAGAAAAACTCGAAAATTAACTAGAAAAACTAAAAATTTAGCCATAAAACCCAAAAATTAGCTGAAAAACTCAAAAATTAGCTAGAGAAACTCAGAAATTAGCCTCAAAACCCAACAATTTGCCAGAAAAACGCAAAATTTAGCTAGAGAAACTCAAAAATTAGCTAGGAATACTCAGAAATTAGCCACAAAAACCCAAAAATTGTCAGAAAAACCCAAAAATTAGCCATAAAACCCAAAAATTTGCCAGAAAAACTCGAAAATTAGCTTGAAAAACTCAGAAATTGGCCACAAAAACCCGAAATTTGTTAGAAAAACTCAAAAATATGCCATAAAAACCAAAAAATTAGCCATTAAACCCAAAAATTAGATAGAGAAACTCAAAAATTAGCTGAAAACCCAAAAATTAGATAGAAAAACTCAAAAATTAGCCATAAAACCCAAAAATTTGCCAGAAAAACCCAAAATTTAGCCATAAAACCCAAAAATTAGCTGAAAAACTCAAAAATTAGCCATAAAACCCAAAATTTAGCTAGAGAAACTCAAAATTTAGCTAGGAAAACTCATAAATTAGCCACAAAAACCCAAAAAGTGTCAGAAAAACCCTGAAATTAGCCATTAAACCCAAAAATTTGCCAGAAAAACTCTATAATTAGCTTGAAAAACTCAGAAATTAGCTGGAAAAACTCAGAAATTAGCTAGACAAACTCAAGAATCAGCTAGAAAAACTCGGAAATTAGCCACAAAAACTCAAAAATTAGCCATGAAAACTCAACAATTAGCCATGAAACCCAAAAATTAGTCAGAAAAACTCGAAATTTTGCTAGAAAACATCGAAAATTAGCTAGAAAAACTCAGAAATCACCTAGATAAACTCAAAACTTAGCCATAAAAACTCAGAAATTAGCCATTAAACCCGAAAATTAGATAGAGAAACTCAAAAATTAGCTAGAAAAACCCAAAAATTAGCTAGAAAAACTCAAAAACTAGCCATAAAACCCAAAAATTGTTAGAAAAACTCAAAAATTAGCTTTAAAAACTCGAAAATTAGCTAGAAAACCTCAAAAATTAGCTAGAAAAACTCAGAAATCAGCTATAAAAACCCAAAAATTAGCCATAAAACCCGAAAATTTGTCAGAAAAACTCGAAAATTAGCTTGAAAAACTCAGAAATTGGCCACAAAAACCCAAAAATTGTTAGAAAAACTCAAAAATCAGCCATAAAAACCAAAAAATTAGCCATTAAACCCGAAAATTAGATAGAGAAACTCAAAAATTAGCCATAAAAACTCAAAAATTAGCTAGAAAAACTCAAGAATTAGCTAGAAAAACTCAGAAATTAGCCACAAAAACCCAAAATTTGTTAGAAAAACTCGAAAATTAGCCATAAAAACCCAAAAATTAGCTATTAAACGCGTAAAT
The DNA here is from genome assembly GCA_026230145.1 of Diorhabda elongata. NCBI lineage: Eukaryota > Metazoa > Arthropoda > Insecta > Coleoptera > Chrysomelidae > Diorhabda > Diorhabda elongata. The sequence continues at coordinate 86,643 of JAOVVJ010000025.1, forward strand.
TAGATAGAGAAACTCAAAAATCATCTAGAAAAACACAAAAATTGGCTGGAAAAACTCAAAAATTAGCCTCAAAACCCAAAAATTGTTGGAAAAACTCAAAATTTAGCTTTAAAAACTCGAAAAATAGCTATAAAACATGGAAATTAGTCATAAAAACTCAAAAATTAGCCATCAAACTCAAAAATTAGCCATCAAACTCAAAAATTAGCAAGAAAAACTCGAAAATTAGCTAGAAAAACTCAGAAATTAGCCACAAAAACCCAACAATCAGCTAGTAACACTCAAAAATTAGCTAAAAAACCCATAAAATTGGATAGAAAAACTCAAAAACTGGGTAGAAAAACCCAAAAATTAGCTATAAAAACCCAAAAATTAGCTATAAAACCCAAAAGTTTGCTAGAAAAACTAAAAAATTAGCTATAAAACCCAAAAATTAGCTGAAAAAACTCAACAATTAGCCATAAAACCCAAAAATCAGCTAGAAAAACCCAAAAATCAGCTGAAAAACCCAAAAACTAGCTAGAAAAACTCAAAAACTAGCCATAAAAAACTCTAAAATTAGCCACAGAAATCCAAAAATTAGCCATAAAAACCCAAAAATTAGCCATAAAACCCAAAAATTTGCCAGAAAAACTCGAAAATTAGCTTGAAAAACTCAGAAATTGGCCACAAAAACCCAAAATTTGTTAGAAAAACTCAAAAATATGCCATAAAAACCAAAAAATCAGCCATTAAACCCGAAAATTAGATAGAGAAACTCAAAAATTAGCTGAAAAACCCAAAAATTTGCCAGAAAAACCCAAAATTTAACCATAAAACCCAAAAATTAGCTGAAAAACCCAAAAATTAGCCATAAAACCCAAAATTTAGCTAGAGAAACTCAAAAATTAGCTAGGAAATCTCAGACATTAGCCACAAAAACCCAAAAATTGTCAGAAAAACACTAAAATTAGCCATTGAACCCAAAAATTTGCCAGAAAAACTCGGAAATTGGCTTGAAAAACTAAGAAATTGGCCACAAAAACCCGAAATTTGTTAGAAAAACTCAAAAATATGCCATAAAAACCAAAAAATTAGCCATTAAACCCAAGAATTAGATAGAAAAACTCAAAAATTAGCCATAAAACCCAAAAATTAGTCGGAAAAACCCAAAATTTAGCTAGAAAAACTCAAAAATCAGCTAGAAAAACCCAAAAATCAGCTGAAAAACCCAAAAACTAGCTAGAAAAACTCAAAAACTAGCCATAAAAAACTCTAAAATTAGCCACAGAAATCCAAAAATTAGCCATAAAAACCCAAAAATTAGCCATAAAACCCAAAAATTTGCCAGAAAAACTCGAAAATTAGCTTGAAAAACTCAGAAATTGGCCACAAAAACCCAAAATTTGTTAGAAAAACTCAAAAATATGCCATAAAAACCAAAAAATCAGCCATTAAACCCGAAAATTAGATAGAGAAACTCAAAAATTAGCTGAAAAACCCAAAAATTTGCCAGAAAAACCCAAAATTTAACCATAAAACCCAAAAATTAGCTGAAAAACCCAAAAATTAGCCATAAAACCCAAAATTTAGCTAGAGAAACTCAAAAATTAGCTAGGAAAACTCAGACATTAGCCACAAAAACCCAAAAATTGTCAGAAAAACACTAAAATTAGCCATTGAACCCAAAAATTTGCCAGAAAAACTCGGAAATTGGCTTGAAAAACTAAGAAATTGGCCACAAAAACCCGAAATTTGTTAGAAAAACTCAAAAATATGCCATAAAAACCAAAAAATTAGCCATTAAACCCAAGAATTAGATAGAAAAACTCAAAAATTAGCCATAAAACCCAAAAATTAGCCGGAAAAACCCAAAATTTAGCTAGAAAAACTCAAAAATTAGCTAGAAAAACTCGAAAATTAGCCAAAAAAACTCAAAAACTAGCAATAAAAACCCAAAAATTAGCCAGAAAAACTCAAAAATTAGCCATGAAAAACGAACAACAACTCAGCAACTCAACAATTAGCCATGAAACCCAAAAATTAGTTAGAAAAACTCAAAAATTAGCCATAAAAACCCAAAAATTAGCCATTAAACGCGAAAATTAGATAGAGAAACTCAAAAATTAGCCACAAAACCCAAAAATTGTTAGAAAAACTCAAAAATTAGCCGTAAAAACCCAAAAATTAGCTATTAAACGCGTAAATTAGATAGAGGAACTCAAAAATTAGCTAGAAAAACTCAAAAATTAGCCACAAAACCCAAAAATTGTTAGAAAAACTCAAAAATTAGCTTTAAAAACTCAAAAAGTAGCTATAAAACATGAAAATTATCCATAAAAACTTAACAATTAGCCATTAGACTAAAAAATTAGCAAGAAAAACTCAAGAATTAGCTAGAAAAACTCGGAAATTAGACACAAAAACTCAAAAAATTAGCCATGAAAACTCAACAATTAGCGATGAAACCCAAAAATTAATCAGAAATACTCGAAAATTAGCTAGAAAACCTCAAAAATTAGCTAGAAAAACTCAGAAATCAGCTAGGAGAACTCAAAACTTAGCCATAAAAACTCAGAAATTAGCAATGAAAACTCAACAATTAGCCATGAAACCCAAAAATTTGTCAGAAAAACTCGAAAATTAGCTAGAAACCTCGAACATTAGCTTTAAAAACTCAGAAATCAGCTGGAAAAACTCAAAACTTAGCCATAAAAACTCAGAAATTAGCCATAAAAACCCAAAAATTAGCCATTAAACGCGAAAATTAGATTGAGAAACTCAAAAATTAGCTGGAAAAACTCAGAAATTAGCTAGAAAAACTCAAAACTTAGCTAGAAAAACTCAAGAATTAGCTAGAAAAACTCAGAAATTAGCCACAAAAACCCAAAAAATGTTAGAAAAACTCAAAAATTAGCCATAAAAACCCGAAAATTATCCATGAAACGCGAAAATTAGATAGAGAAACTCAAAAATTAGCCAAAAAAACTCAAAATTCAGCTAGAAAAACCCAAAAATTAGCCAGAAAAACCCAAAAATTAGCCAGAAAAACTAAAAAATTAGCTAGAAAAACTCAAAAATTAGCCATAAAACCCAAAAATTAGCCGGAAAAACCCAAAATTTAGCTAGAAAAACTCAAAAATTAGCTAGAAAAACTCGAAAATTAGCCAAAAAAACTCAAAAACTAGCAATAAAAACCCAAAAATTAGCCAAAAAAACTCAAAAATTAGCCATGAAAAACCAACAACAACTCAGCAACTCAACAATTAGCCATGAAACCCAAAAATTAGTTAGAAAAACTCAAAAATTAGCCATAAAAACCCAAAAATTAGCCATTAAACGCGAAAATTAGTTAGAAAAACTCAAAAATTAGCCATAAAAACCCAAAAATTAGCCATTAAACGCGAAAATTAGATAGAGAAACTCAAAAATTAGCCACAAAACCCAAAAATTGTTAGAAAAACTCAAAAATTAGCCGTAAAAACCCAAAAATTAGCTATTAAACGCGTAAATTAGATAGAGGAACTCAAAAATTAGCTAGAAAAACTCAAAAATTAGCCACAAAACCCAAAAATTGTTAGAAAAACTCAAAAATTAGCTTTAAAAACTCAAAAAGTAGCTATAAAACATGAAAATTATCCATAAAAACTTAACAATTAGCCATTAGACTAAAAAATTAGCAAGAAAAACTCAAGAATTAGCTAGAAAAACTCGGAAATTAGACACAAAAACTCAAAAAATTAGCCATGAAAACTCAACAATTAGCGATGAAACCCAAAAATTAATCAGAAATACTCGAAAATTAGCTAGAAAACCTCAAAAATTAGCTAGAAAAACTCAGAAATCAGCTAGGAGAACTCAAAACTTAGCCATAAAAACTCAGAAATTAGCAATGAAAACTCAACAATTAGCCATGAAACCCAAAAATTTGTCAGAAAAACTCGAAAATTAGCTAGAAACCTCGAACATTAGCTGGAAAAACTCAGAAATCAGCTGGAAAAACTCAAAACTTAGCCATAAAAACTCAGAAATTAGCCATAAAAACCCAAAAATTAGCCATTAAACGCGAAAATTAGATTGAGAAACTCAAAAATTAGCTGGAAAAACTCAGAAATTAGCTAGAAAAACTCAAAACTTAGCTAGAAAAACTCAAGAATTAGCTAGAAAAACTCAGAAATTAGCCACAAAAACCCAAAAAATGTTAGAAAAACTCAAAAATTAGCCATAAAAACCCGAAAATTATCCATTAAACGCGAAAATTAGATAGAGAAACTCAAAAATTAGCCAAAAAAACTCAAAATTCAGCTAGAAAAACCCAAAAATTAGCCAGAAAAACCCAAAAATTAGCTAGAAAAACTCAAAAATTAGCAATAAAAACCCAAAAATTAGCCAGAGAAACTCAAAAATTAGCTAGAAAAACTCAAAAATTAGCCATAAAACCCAAAAATTAGCAATAAAAACCCAAAAATTAGCCAGAAAAACTAAAAAATTAGCTAGAAAAACTCAAAAATTAGCCATAAAACCCAAAAATTAGCCAGAAAAACCCAAAATTCAGCTAGAAAAACTCGAAAATTAACTAGAAAAACTCAAAAATTAGCTAGAAAAACTCAGAAATCAGATAGAAAAACTTAAAACTTAGCCATAAAAACTCAGAAATTAGCCATAAAAACCCAATAATTAGCCATTAAACGCGAAAATTAGATGGTAAAACTCAAAAATTAGCTAGAAAAACTCAGAAATTAGCTAGAAAAAACCCAAAAATTAGCTAGAAAAACTCAAGAATTAGCTAGAAAACCTCGGAAATTAGCCACAAAAACTCAAAAATTTGCCTTGAAAACTAAACAATTAGAAATGAAACCCAAAAATTAGTCAGAAAAACTCGAAAATTAGCTAGAAAACCTCGAGAATTAGCTAGAAAAACCCAGAAAAACTCAAAAATTTGCCATAAAACCCAAAAATTAGCCAGAAAAACCCAAAAATTAGCCAAAAAAACTCAAAAATTAGCTAGAAAAACTCGAAAATTAGCCATAAAACCCAAAAATTAGCCAGAAAAACCCAAAATTCAGCTAGAAAAACCCAAAATTTAGCTAGAAAAACCCAAAAATTGGCTATGAAAACCCAAAAATTAGCTAAAAAACTCAAAAATTAGCCAGAAAAACCCAAAAATTAGCCAAAAAAACTCAAAAATTAGCTAGAAAAACTTAAAAATTAGCTAGGAAAACTCAGAAATTAGCCACAAAAACCCAAAAATTGGCTATAAAAACCCAAAAATTAGCTAAAAAAAACTCAAGAATTAGTTAGAAAAACTCAGAAATTAGCCATGAAAACCCAACAATTAGTCATAAAACCCGAAAATTAGCCAGAAAAACTCGAAAACTAACTAGAAAAACTAAAAATTTAGCCATAAAACCCAAAAATTAGCTGAAAAACTCAAAAATTAGCCAAAAAAACTCAAAATTCAGCTAGAAAAACCCAAAAATTAGCCAGAAAAACCCAAAAATTAGCTAGAAAAACTCAAAAATTAGCAATAAAAACCCAAAAATTAGCCAGAGAAACTCGAAAATTAGCTAGAAAAACTCAAAAATTAGCCATAAAACCCAAAAATTAGCAATAAAAACCCAAAAATTAGCCAGAAAAACTAAAAAATTAGCTAGAAAAACTCAAAAATTAGCCATAAAACCCAAAAATTAGCCAGAAAAACCCAAAATTCAGCTAGAAAAACTCGAAAATTAGCTAGAAAAACTCAAAAATTAGCTAGAAAAACTCAGAAATCAGATAGAAAAACTTAAAACTTAGCCATAAAAACTCAGAAATTAGCCATAAAAACCCAATAATTAGCCATTAAACGCGAAAATTAATTGGTAAAACTCAAAAATTAGCTAGAAAAACTCAGAAATTAGCTAGAAAAAACCCAAAAATTAGCTAGAAAAACTCAAGAATTAGCTAGAAAACCTCGGAAATTAGCCACAAAAACTCAAAAATTTGCCTTGAAAACTAAACAATTAGAAATGAAACCCAAAAATTAGTCAGAAAAACTCGAAAATTAGCTAGAAAACCTCGAGAATTAGCTAGAAAAACCCAGAAAAACTCAAAAATTTGCCATAAAACCCAAAAATTAGCCAGAAAAACCCAAAAATTAGCCAAAAAAAACTCAAAAATTAGCTAGAAAAACTCGAAAATTAGCCATAAAACCCAAAAATTAGCCAGAAAAACCCAAAATTCAGCTAGAAAAACCCAAAATTTAGCTAGAAAAACCCAAAAATTGGCTATGAAAACCCAAAAATTAGCTAAAAAACTCAAAAATTAGCCAGAAAAACCCAAAAATTAGCCAAAAAAACTCAAAAATTAGCTAGAAAAACTTAAAAATTAGCTAGGAAAACTCAGAAATTAGCCACAAAAACCCAAAAATTGGCTATAAAAACCCAAAAATTAGCTAAAAAAAACTCAAGAATTAGTTAGAAAAACTCAGAAATTAGCCATGAAAACCCAACAATTAGCCATAAAACCCGAAAATTAGCCAGAAAAACTCGAAAATTAACTAGAAAAACTAAAAATTTAGCCATAAAACCCAAAAATTAGCTGAAAAACTCAAAAATTAGCTAGAGAAACTCAGAAATTAGCCTCAAAACCCAACAATTTGCCAGAAAAACGCAAAATTTAGCTAGAGAAACTCAAAAATTAGCTAGGAAAACTCAGAAATTAGCCACAAAAACCCAAAAATTGTCAGAAAAACCCAAAAGTTAGCCATAAAACCCAAAAATTTGCCAGAAAAACTCGAAAATTAGCTTGAAAAACTCAGAAATTGGCCACAAAAACCCAAAATTTGTTAGAAAAACTCAAAAATATGCCATAAAAACCAAAGAATTAGCCATTAAACCCAAAAATTAGATAGAGAAACTCAAAAATTAGCTGAAAACCCAAAAATTAGATAGAAAAACTCAAAAATTAGCCATAAAACCCAAAAATTTGCCAGAAAAACCCAAAATTTAGCCATAAAACCCAAAAATTAGCTGGAAAACCCAAAAATTAGCTAGAAAAACTCAAAAATTAGCCATAAAACCCAAAATTTAGCTAGAGAAACTCAAAATTTAGCTAGGAAAACTCATAAATTAGCCACAAAAACCCAAAAAGTGTCAGAAAAACCCTGAAATTAGCCATTAAACCCAAAAATTTGCCAGAAAAACTCTATAATTAGCTTGAAAAACTCAGAAATTAGCTGGAAAAACTCAGAAATTAGCTAGAAAAACTCAAGAATCAGCTAGAAAAACTCGGAAATTAGCCACAAAAACTCAACAATTAGCCATGAAAACTCAACAATTAGCCATGAAACCCAAAAATTAGTCAGAAAAACTCGAAATTTTGCTAGAAAACATCGAAAATTAGCTAGAAAAACTCAGAAATCAGCTAGATAAACTCAAAACTTAGCCATAAAAACTCAGAAATTAGCCATTAAACCCGAAAATTAGATAGAGAAACTCAAAAATTAGCTAGAAAAACCCAAAAATTAGCTAGAAAAACTCAAAAACTAGCCATAAAACCCAAAAATTGGTAGAAAAACTCAAAAATTAGCTTTAAAAACTCGAAAATTAGCTAGAAAACCTCAAAAATTAGCTAGAAAAACTCAGAAATCAGCTATAAAAACCCAAAAATTAGCCGTAAAACCCGAAAATTTGTCAGAAAAACTCGAAAATTAGCTTGAAAAACTCAGAAATTGGCCACAAAAACCCAAAAATTGTTAGAAAAACTCAAAAATCAGCCATAAAAACCAAAAAATTAGCCATTAAACCCGAAAATTAGATAGAGAAACTCAAAAATTAGCCATAAAAACCCAAAAATTAGCTAGAAAACCTCAAAAACTAGCTAGAAAAACTCAAAAACTAGCCATAAAAAACTCTAAAATTAGCCACAGAAATCCAATAATTAGCCATAAAAACCCAAAAATCAGCCATAAAACCCAAAAACTAGCTGAAGAAACTCAAAAATTAGCCTCAAAACTCAGAAATTGGCCATAAAAACCCTAAAATTAGCCATAAAACCCAAAAATTCTTAGAAAAACTCAAAAATTAGCTTTAAAAACTCAAAAAATAGCTAAAAAACATGAAAATTAGCCATAAAAACTTGAAAATTAGCCATTAAACTCAAAAATTAGCAAGAAAAACTCGAAAATTAGCTAGAAAAACTCAGAAATCAGCTAGATAAACTCAAAACTTAGCCATAAAAACTCAGAAATTAGCCATTAAACCCGAAAATTAGATAGAGAAACTCAAAAATTAGCTGAAAAAACCCAGTAATTAGCCATAAAAACTGAAAAATTAGCCACAAAACGTAAAAATTGTTAGAAAAACTCAAAAATTAGCTTAAAAAACTCAAAAAATAGCTATAAAACATGAAAATTAGCCATAAAAACTCAAAAATTAGTCATTAAACTCAAAAATTAGCAAGAAAAACTCGAAAATTAGCTAGAAAAACTCAGAAATTAGCTAGAAAAACTCAAAAATTAGCTTTAAAATCTCAAAACAAGCTATAAAACATGAAAATTAGCTGAAAAAACATAAAAATTAGCCATAAAAACTTAAAAATTAGCCATTAAACTCAAAAATTAGCAAGAAAAACGCGAAAATTAGATAGAGAAAATCAAAAATTAGCTAGAAAAACTCAAGAATTAGCTAGAAAAACTCGGAAATTAGACACAAAAACTCAAAAAATTAGCCATGAAAACTCAACAATTAGCGATGAAACCCAAAAATTAATCAGAAATACTCGAAAATTAGCTAGAAAACGTCAAAAATTAGCTAGAAAAACTCAGAAATCAGCTAGGAGAACTCAAAACTTAGCCATAAAAACTCAGAAATTAGCAATGAAAACTCAACAATTAGCCATGAAACCCAAAAATTTGTCAGAAAAACTCGAAAGCTAGCTAGAAACCTCGAACATTAGCTGGAAAAACTCAGAAATCAGCTGGAAAAACTCAAAACTTAGCCATAAAAACTCAGAAATTAGCCATAAAAACCCAAAAATTAGCCATTAAACGCGAAAATTAGATTGAGAAACTCAAAAATTAGCTGGAAAAACTCAGAAATTAGCTAGAAAAACTCAAAAATTAGCTAGAAAAACTCAAGAATTAGCTAGAAAAACTCAGATATTAGCCACAAAAACTCAAAAAATGTTAGAAAAACTCAAAAATTAGCCATAAAAACCCGAAAATTATCCATTAAACGCGAAAATTAGATAGAGAAACTCAAAAATTAGCCACAAAACCCAAAAATTGTTAGAAAAACTCAAAAATTAGCCATAAAAACCCAAAAATTAGCTATTAAACGCGTAAACTAGATAGAGGAACTCAAAAATTAGCTGGAAAAACTCAAAAATTAGCCACAAAACTCAAAAATTGTTAGAAAAACTCAAAAATTAGCTTTAAAAACTCAAAAAGTAGCTATAAAACATGAAAATTATCCATAAAAACTTGAAAATTAGCCATTAGACTAAAAAATTAGCAAGAAAAACTCAAGAATTAGCTAGAAAAACTCGGAAATTAGACACAAAAACTCAAAAAATTAGCCATGAAAACTCAACAATTAGCGATGAAACCCAAAAATTAATCAGAAATACTCGAAAATTAGCTAGAAAACCTCAAAAATTAGCTAGAAAAACTCAGAAATCAGCTAGGAGAACTCAAAACTTAGCCATAAAAACTCAGAAATTAGCAATGAAAACTCAACAATTAGCCATGAAACCCAAAAATTTGTCAGAAAAACTCGAAAATTAGCTAGAATCCTCGAACATTAGCTGGAAAAACTCAGAAATCAGCTGGAAAAACTCAAAACTTAGCCATAAAAACTCAGAAATTAGCCATAAAAACCCAAAAATTACCCATTAAACGCGAAAATTAGATTGAGAAACTCAAAAATTAGCTAGAAAAACTCAAGAATTAGCTAGAAAAACTCAGATATTAGCCACAAAAACTCAAAAAATGTTAGAAAAACTCAAAAATCAGCCATTAAAACCCGAAAATTATCCATTAAACGCGAAAATTAGATAGAGAAACTCAAAAATTAGCCACAAAACCCAAAAATTGTTAGAAAAACTCAAAAATTAGCCATAAAAACCCAAAAATTAGCTATTAAATGCGTAAATTAGATAGAGGAACTCAAAAATTAGCTAGAAAAACTCAAAAATTAGCCACAAAACCCAAAAATTGTTGGAAAAACTCAAAAATTAGCTTTAAAAACTCAAAAAGTAGCTATAAAACATGAAAATTATCCATAAAAACTTAACAATTAGCCATTAGACTAAAAAATTAGCAAGAAAAACTCGAAAATTAGCTAGAAAAACTGAAAAATTAGCTAGAAAAACTCGGAAATTAGCCACAAAAACTCAAAAATTAGCCATGAAAACTCAACAATTAGTCATGAAACCCAAAAATTAGTCAGAAAAACTCGAAAATTAGCTAGAAAACCTCGAAAATTAGCTAGAAAAACTCAGAAATCAGCTGGAAAAACTCAAAAATTATCCATTAAACCCGAAAATTAGATGGAGAAACTCAAAAATTAGCTAGAAAAACCCAAAAATAAGCTAGAAAAACTCAAAAATTAGCCTCAAAACTCAAAAATTGTTAGAAAAACTAAAAAATCAGCTTTAAAAACTCGAAACAAGCTATAAAACATGAAAATTAGCTGAAAAAACTCAAAAAATAGCCATGAAAACTTAAAAATTAGCCATTAAACCTGAAAATTAGCAAGAAAATCTCGGAAATTAGCTATAAAAACTCAGAAATTAGCCATAAAAACCCAGAAATTGATAGAAAAACTCAAAAATTAGCCATAAAAACCCAAAAATTATCCATTAAACGCGAAAATTAGATGGAGAAACTCAAGAATTAGCTGGAAAAACTCGGAAATTAGCCACAAAAACTCAAAAATTAGCCATGAAAACTCAACAACAACTCAACAACTCAACAATTAGCCATGAAACACAAAAATTTGCTAGAAAAATTCTACAATTAGCTTGAAAAACTCAGAAATTAGCCTTAAAAACCAAAAAATTAGCTATTTAACGCATTAAACGCGTAAATTAGATAGAGAAACTCAAAAATTAGATAAAAAAACTCAGAAATTAGCTAGAAAACCAAAAATTTAGCGAGAAAAACTCAAGAATTAGCTAGGAAAACTCGGAAATTAGCCACAAAAACTCAAAAATTAGCCATGAAAACTCAACAATTAGCCATGAAACCCAAAAATTTGTCAGAAAAACTCGAAAATTAGCTAGAAAACCTCGAACATTAGCTGGAAAAACTCAGAAATCAGCTGGAAAAACTCAAAACTTAGCCATAAAAACTCAGAAATTAGCCATAAAAACCCAAAAATTAGCCATTAAACGCGAAAATTAGATTGAGAAACTCGAAAATTAGCTGGAAAAACTCAGAAATTAGCCACAAAAACCCAAAAAATGTTAGAAAAACTCAAAAATTAGCCATAAAAACCCGAAAATTATCCATTAAACGCGAAAATTAGATAGAGAAACTCAAAAATTAGCCACAAAACCCAAAAATTGTTAGAAAAACACAAAAATTAGCCATAAAAACCCAAAAATTAGCCATTAAACGCGAAAATTAGATAGAGAAACTCAAAAATTAGCTAGAAAAACTCAAGAATTAGCTAGAAACACTCGGAAATTAGCCACAAAATCTCAAAAGCTAGCCATGAGAACTCAACAATTAGCCATGAAACCCAAAAATTAGTCAGAAATACTCGAAAATTAGCTAGAAAACCTCAAAAATTAACGAGAAAAACTCAAAAATCAGCCATAAAAACCAAAAAATTAGCCATTAAACCCGAAAATTAGATAGAGAAACTCAAAAATTAGCCATAAAAACCCAAAAATTAGCTAGAAAACCTCAAAAACTAGCTAGAAAAACTCAAAAACTAGCCATAAAAAACTCTAAAGTTAGCCACAGAAATCCAATAATTAGCCATAAAAACCCAAAAATCAGCCATAAAACCCAAAAACTAGCTGAAGAAACTCAAAAATTAGCCTCAAAACTCAGAAATTGGCCATAAAAACCCTAAAATTAGCCATAAAACTCAAAAATTAGCTTTAAAAACTCAAAAAATAGCTAAAAAACATGAAAATTAGCCATAAAAACTTGAAAATTAGCCATTAAACTCAAAAATTAGCAAGAAAAACTCGAAAATTAGCTAGAAAAACTCAGAAATCAGCTAGATAAACTCAAAACTTAGCCATAAAAACTCAGAAATTAGCCATTAAACCCGAAAATTAGATAGAGAAACTCAAAAATTAGCTGAAAAAACCCAGTAATTAGCCATAAAAACTGAAAAGTTAGCCACAAAACGTAAAAATTGTTAGAAAAACTCAAAAATTTGCTTCAAAAACTCAAAAAATAGCTATAAAACATGAAAATTAGCCATAAAAACTCAAAAATTAGTCATTAAACTCAAAAATTAGCAAGAAAAACTCGAAAATTAGCTAGAAAAACTCAGAAATTAGCTAGAAAAACTCAAAAATTAGCTTTAAAATCTCAAAACAAGCTATAAAACATGAAAATTAGCTGAAAAAACATAAAAATTAGCCATAAAAACTTAAAAATTAGATAGAGAAAATCAAAAATTAGCTAGAAAAACTCAAGAATTAGCTAGAAAAACTCGGAAATTAGACACAAAAACTCAAAAAATTAGCCATGAAAACTCAACAATTAGCGATGAAACCCAAAAATTAATCAGAAATACTCGAAAATTAGCTAGAAAACCTCAAAAATTAGCTAGAAAAACTCAGAAATCAGCTAGGAGAACTCAAAACTTAGCCATAAAAACTCAGAAATTAGCAATGAAAACTCAACAATTAGCCATGAAACCCAAAAATTTGTCAGAAAAACTCGAAAGCTAGCTAGAAACCTCGAACATTAGCTGGAAAAACTCAAAACTTAGCCATAAAAACTCAGAAATTAGCCATAAAAACCCAAAAATTAGCCATTAAACATGAAAATTAGATTGAGAAACTCAAAAATTAGCTGGAAAAACTCAGAAATTAGCTAGAAAAACTCAAAAATTAGCTAGAAAAACTCAAGAATTAGCTAGAAAAACTCAGATATTAGCCACAAAAACTCAAAAAATGTTAGAAAAACTCAAAAATTAGCCATAAAAACCCGAAAATTATCCATTAAACGCGAAAATTAGATAGAGAAACTCAAAAATTAGCCACAAAACCCAAAAATTGTTAGAAAAACTCAAAAATTAGCCATAAAAACCCAAAAATTAGCTATTAAACGCGTAAACTAGATAGAGGAACTCAAAAATTAGCTGGAAAAACTCAAAAATTAGCCACAAAACCCAAAAATTGTTAGAAAAACTCAGAAATCAGCTAGGAGAACTCAAAACTTAGCCATAAAAACTCAGAAATTAGCAATGAAAACTCAACAATTAGCCATGAAACCCAAAAATTTGTCAGAAAAACTCGAAAATTAGCTAGAAACCTCGAACATTAGCTGGAAAAACTCAGAAATCAGCTGGAAAAACTCAAAACTTAGCCATAAAAACTCAGAAATTAGCCATAAAAACCCAAAAATTACCCATTAAACGCGAAAATTAGATTGAGAAACTCAAAAATTAGCTAGAAAAACTCAAGAATTAGCTAGAAAAACTCAGATATTAGCCACAAAAACTCAAAAAATGTTAGAAAAACTCAAAAATTAGCCATTAAAACCCGAAAATTATCCATTAAACGCGAAAATTAGATAGAGAAACTCAAAAATTAGCCACAAAACCCAAAAATTGTTAGAAAAACTCAAAAATTAGCCATAAAAACCCAAAAATTAGCTATTAAACGCGTAAATTAGATAGAGGAACTCAAAAATTAGCTAGAAAAACTCAAAAATTAGCCACAAAACCCAAAAATTGTTGGAAAAACTCAAAAATTAGCTTTAAAAACTCAAAAAGTAGCTATAAAACATGAAAATTATCCATAAAAACTTAACAATTAGCCATTAGACTAAAAAATTAGCAAGAAAAACTCGAAAATTAGCTAGAAAAACTGAAAAATTAGCTAGAAAAACTCAAGAATTAGCTAGAAAAACTCAGATATTAGCCACAAAAACTCAAAAAATGTTAGAAAAACTCAAAAATTAGCCATTAAAACCCGAAAATTATCCATTAAACGCGAAAATTAGATAGAGAAACTCAAAAATTAGCCACAAAACCCAAAAATTGTTAGAAAAACTCAAAAATTAGCCATAAAAACCCAAAAATTAGCTATTAAACTCGTAAATTAGATAGAGGAACTCAAAAATTAGCTAGAAAAACTCAAAAATTAGCCACAAAACCCAAAAATTGTTGGAAAAACTCAAAAATTAGCTTTAAAAACTCAAAAAGTAGCTATAAAACATGAAAATTATCCATAAAAACTTAACAATTAGCCATTAGACTAAAAAATTAGCAAGAAAAACTCGAAAATTAGCTAGAAAAACTGAAAAATTAGCTAGAAAAACTCGGAAATTAGCCACAAAAACTCAAAAATTAGCCATGAAAACTCAACAATTAGCCATGAAACCCAAAAATTAGTCAGAAAAACTCGAAAATTAGCTAGAAAACCTCGAAAATTAGCTAGAAAAACTCAGAAATCAGCTGGAAACCTCAAAAATTATCCATTAAACCCGAAAATTAGATAGAGAAACTCAAAAATTAGCTAGAAAAACCCAAAAATAAGCTAGAAAAACTCAAAAATTAGCCTCAAAACTCAAAAATTGTTAGAAAAACTAAAAAATCAGCTTTAAAAACTCGAAACAAGATATAAAACATGAAAATTAGCTGAAAAAACTCAAAAAATAGCCATGAAAACTTAAAAATTAGCCATTAAACCTGAAAATTAGCAAGAAAATCTCGGAAATTAGCTATAAAAACTCAGAAATTAGCCATAAAAACCCAAAAATTGATAGAAAAACTCAAAAATTAGCCATAAAAACCCAAAAATTATCCATTAAACGCGAAAATTAGATGGAGAAACTCAAGAATTAGCTGGAAAAACTCGGAAATTAGCCACAAAAACTCAAAAATTAGCCATGAAAACTCAACAACAACTCAACAACTCAACAATTAGCCATGAAACACAAAAGTTTGCTAGAAAAATTCTAAAATTAGCTTGAAAAACTCAGAAATTAGCCATAAAAACCAAAAAATTAGCTATTTAACGCATTAAACGCGTAAATTAGATAGAGAAACTCAAAAATTAGATAAAAAAACTCAGAAATTAGCTAGAAAACCAAAAATTTAGCGAGAAAAACTCAAGAATTAGCTAGGAAAACTCGGAAATTAGCCACAAAAACTCAAAAATTAGCCATGAAAACTCAACAATTAGCCATGAAACCCAAAAATTTGTCAGAAAAACTCGAAAATTAGCTAGAAAACCTCGAACATTAGCTGGAAAAACTCAGAAATCAGCTGGAAAAACTCAAAACTTAGCCATAAAAACTCAGAAATTAGCCATAAAAACCCAAAAATTAGCCATTAAACGCGAAAATTAGATTGAGAAACTCGAAAATTAGCTGGAAAAACTCAGAAATTAGCCACAAAAACCCAAAAAATGTTAGAAAAACTCAAAAATTAGCCATAAAAACCCGAAAATTATCCATTAAACGCGAAAATTAGATAGAGAAACTCAAAAATTAGCCACAAAACCCAAAAATTGTTAGAAAAACACAAAAATTAGCCATAAAAACCCAAAAATTAGCCATTAAACGCGAAAATTAGATAGAGAAACTCAAAAATTAGCTAGAAAAACTCAAGAATTAGCTAGAAACACTCGGAAATTAGCCACAAAATCTCAAAAGCTAGCCATGAGAACTCAACAATTAGCCATGAAACCCAAAAATTAGTCAGAAATACTCGAAAATTAGCTAGAAAACCTCAAAAATTAACGAGAAAAACTCAGAAATCAGCTAGAAGAACTCATAACTTAGCCATAAAAACCCAGAAATTAGCCATAAAAACTCAAAAATTAGCCATAAAAACCCTAAAATTAGCCATAAAACCCAAAAATTTGCCAGAAAAACTTGAAAATTAGCTCGAAAAACTCAGAAGTTAGCCACAAAAACCCGAAAATTGTTAGAATAGCTTAAAAATTAGCCATAAAAACTCAAAAAATAGCTATAAAACATAAGAATTAGCTGGAAAAACTAAAAAATTAGCCATAAAAACTAAAAAATTAGCCATAAAATACAAAAATTAGCCAGAAAAACTCGTAAATTAACTAGGAAAACTCAAAATTTAGCCATAAAACCCAAAAATTAGCTAGAAAAACTCAAAAGTTAGCTAAAAAACTCGGAAGTTAGCCACAAAAACTCAGAAATTAGCCATGAAAAACCAACATTTAGCCATGAAACCCGAAAATTAGCCAGAAAAACTCGAAAATTAACTAGAAAAACTCAAAATTTAGCCATAAAACCAGAAAATTAGCTGGATAAACTCAAGAATTAGCTGGAAAAACTCGGAAATTAGCCACAAAGACTCAAAAATTAGCCATGAAAACTCAACAACAACTCAACAACTCAACAATTAGCCATGAAACACAAAAATTTGCTAGAAAAATTCTAAAATTAGCTTGAAAAACTCAGAAATTAGCCATAAAAACCCAAAAATTAGCTATTTAACGCATTAAACGCGTAAATTAGATAGAGAAACTCAAAAATTAGATAAAAAACTCAGAAATTAGCTAGAAAACCAAAAAATTAGCGAGAAAAACTCAAGAATTAGCTAGGAAAACTCGGAAATTAGCCACAAAAACTCAAAAATTAGCCATGAAAACTCAACAATTAGCCATGAAACCCAAAAATTTGTCAGAAAAACTCGAAAATTAGCTAGAAAAACTCAAAAATTAGCTAGAAAAACTCAAGAATTAGCTAGAAAAACTCAGATATTAGCCACAAAAACTCAAAAAATGTTAGAAAAACTCAAAAATTAGCCATAAAAACCCGAAAATTATCCATTAAACCCGAAAATTATCCATTAAACGCGAAAATTAGATAGAGAAACTCAAAAATTAGCCACAAAACCCAAAAATTGTTAGAAAAACTCAAAAATTAGCCATAAAAACCCAAAAATTAGCTATTAAACGCGTAAACTAGATAGAGGAACTCAAAAATTAGCTGGAAAAACTCAAAAATTAGCCACAAAACCCAAAAATTGTTAGAAAAACTCAAAAATTAGCCATAAAAACCCAAAAATTGTTGGAAAAACTCAAAAATTAGCTTTAAAAACTCAAAAAGTAGCTATAAAACATGAAAATTATCCATAAAAACTTAACAATTAGCCATTAGACTAAAAAATTAGCAAGAAAAACTCGAAAATTAGCTAGAAAAACTGAAAAATTAGCTAGAAAAACTCGGAAATTAGCCACAAAAACTCAAAAATTAGCCATGAAAACTCAACAATTAGCCATGAAACCCAAAAATTAGTCAGAAAAACTCGAAAATTAGCTAGAAAACCTCGAAAATTAGCTAGAAAAACTCAGAAATCAGCTGGAAAAACTCAAAAATTATCCATTAAACCCGAAAATTAGATAGAGAAACTCAAAAATTAGCTAGAAAAACCCAAAAATAAGCTAGAAAAACTCAAAAATTAGCTTCAAAACTCAAAAATTGTTAGAAAAACTAAAAAATCAGCTTTAAAAACACGAAACAAGCTATAAAACATGAAAATTAGCTGAAAAAACTCAAAAAATAGCCATGAAAACTTAAAAATTAGCCATTAAACCTGAAAATTAGCAAGAAAATCTCGGAAATTAGCTATAAAAACTCAGAAATTAGCCATAAAAACCCAAAAATTGATAGAAAAACTCAAAAATTAGCCATAAAAACCCAAAAATTATCCATTAAACGCGAAAATTAGATGGAGAAACTCAAGAATTAGCTGGAAAAACTCGGAAATTAGCCACAAAAACTCAAAAATTAGCCATGAAAACTCAACAACAACTCAACAACTCAACAATTAGCCATGAAACACAAAAATTTGCTAGAAAAATTCTAAAATTAGCTTGAAAAACTCAGAAATTAGCCATAAAAACCAAAAAATTAGCTATTTAACGCATTAAACGCGTAAATTAGATAGAGAAACTCAAAAATTAGATAAAAAAACTCAGAAATTAGCTAGAAAACCAAAAATTTAGCGAGAAAAACTCAAGAATTAGCTAGGAAAACTCGGAAATTAGCCACAAAAACTCAAAAATTAGCCATGAAAACTCAACAATTAGCCATGAAACCCAAAAATTTGTCAGAAAAACTCGAAAATTAGCTAGAAAACCTCGAACATTAGCTGGAAAAACTCAGAAATCAGCTGGAAAAACTCAAAACCTAGCCATAAAAACTCAGAAATTAGCCATAAAAACCCAAAAATTAGCCATTAAACGCGAAAATTAGATTGAGAAACTCGAAAATTAGCTAGAAAAACTCAAGAATTAGCTAGAAACACTCGGAAATTAGCCACAAAATCTCAAAAGCTAGCCATGAGAACTCAACAATTAGCCATGAAACCCAAAAATTAGTCAGAAATACTCGAAAATTAGCTAGAAAACCTCAAAAATTAACGAGAAAAACTCAGAAATCAGCTAGAAGAACTCAT
This sequence comes from Diorhabda elongata, assembly GCA_026230145.1. Taxonomy (NCBI): domain Eukaryota; kingdom Metazoa; phylum Arthropoda; class Insecta; order Coleoptera; family Chrysomelidae; genus Diorhabda; species Diorhabda elongata. The sequence goes on from JAOVVJ010000025.1 coordinate 105,242, forward strand.
AACTTAGCCATAAAAACCCAGAAATTAGCCATAAAAACTCAAAAATTAGCCATAAAAACCCTAAAATTAGCCATAAAACCCAAAAATTTGCCAGAAAAACTTGAAAATTAGCTCGAAAAACTCAGAAGTTAGCCACAAAAACCCGAAAATTGTTAGAATAGCTTAAAAATTAGCCATAAAAACTCAAAAAATAGCTATAAAACATAAGAATTAGCTGGAAAAACTAAAAAATTAGCCATAAAAACTAAAAAATTAGCCATAAAATACAAAAATTAGCCAGAAAAACTCGTAAATTAACTAGGAAAACTCAAAATTTAGCCATAAAACCCAAAAATTAGCTAGAAAAACTCAAAAGTTAGCTAAAAAAACTCGGAAGTTAGCCACAAAAACTCAAAAATTAGCCATGAAAAACCAACAACAACTCAGCAACTCAACAATTAGCCATGAATCCCAAAAATTAGTTAGAAAAACTCAAAAATTAGCCATAAAAACCCAAAAATTAGCCATTAAACGCGAAAATTAGATAGAGAAACTCGAAAATTAGCCACAAAACCCAAAAATTGTTTGAAAAAATTCAAAAATTAGCTTTAAAAATTCAGAAAATAGCTATAAAACATGAAAATTAGCCATAAAAACTTGAAAATTAGCCATTACACTCAGAAATTAGCAAGAAAAACTCGAAAATTAGCTAGAAAAACACAGAAATTAGCTAGAAAAACTCAAGAATTAGCTAGAAAAACTCGGAAATCAGCCACAAAAACTAAAAAATTAGCCATGAAACCCAAAAATTAGTTAGAAAAACACAAACATTAGCCATAAAAACCCAAAAATTAGCCATTAAACGCGAAAATTAGATAGAGAAACTCAAAAATTAGCTAGAAAAACTCAAGAATTAGCTAGAAACACTCGGAAATTAGCCACAAAAACTCAAAAGCTAGCCATGAGAACTCAACAATTAGCCATGAAACCCAAAAATTAGTCAGAAATACTCGAAAATTAGCTAGAAAACCTCAAAAATTAACGAGAAAAACTCAGAAATCAGCTAGAAGAACTCAAAACTTAGCCATAAAAACCCAGAAATTAGCCATAAAAACTCAAAAATTAGCCATAAAAACCCTAAAATTAGCCATAAAACCCAAAAATTTGCCAGAAAAACTTGAAAATTAGCTCTAAAAACTCAGAAGTTAGCCACAAAAACCCGAAAATTGTTAGAATAGCTTAAAAATTAGCCATAAAAACTCAAAAATAGCTATAAAACATAAGAATTAGCTGGAAAAACTAAAAAACTAGCCATAAAAACTAAAAAATTAGCCATAAAATACAAAAATTAGCCAGAAAAAGTCGTAAATTAACTAGGAAAACTCAAAATTCAGCCATAAAACCCAAAAATTAGCTAGAAAAACTCAAAAGTTAGCTAAAAAACTCGGAAGTTAGCCACAAAAACTCAGAAATTAGCCATGAAAAACCAACATTTAGCCATGAAACCCGAAAATTAGCCAGAAAAACTCGAAAATTAACTAGAAAAACTCAAAATTTAGCCATAAAACCAGAAAATTAGCTGGATAAACTCAAGAATTAGCTGGAAAAACTCGGAAATTAGCCACAAAGACTCAAAAATTAGCCATGAAAACTCAACAACAACTCAACAACTCAACAATTAGCCATGAAACACAAAAATTTGCTAGAAAAATTCTAAAATTAGCTTGAAAAACTCAGAAATTAGCCATAAAAACCCAAAAATTAGCTATTTAACGCATTAAACGCGTAAATTAGATAGAGAAACTCAAAAATTAGATAAAAAACTCAGAAATTAGCTAGAAAACCAAAAAATTAGCGAGAAAAACTCAAGAATTAGCTAGGAAAACTCGGAAATTAGCCACAAAAACTCAAAAATTAGCCATGAAAACTCAACAATTAGCCATGAAACCCAAAAATTTGTCAGAAAAACTCGAAAATTAGCTAGAAAAACTCAAAAATTAGCTAGAAAAACTCAAGAATTAGCTAGAAAAACTCAGATATTAGCCACAAAAACTCAAAAAATGTTAGAAAAACTCAAAAATTAGCCATAAAAACCCGAAAATTATCCATTAAACCCGAAAATTATCCATTAAACGCGAAAATTAGATAGAGAAACTCAAAAATTAGCCACAAAACCCAAAAATTGTTAGAAAAACTCAAAAATTAGCCATAAAAACCCAAAAATTAGCTATTAAACGCGTAAACTAGATAGAGGAACTCAAAAATTAGCTGGAAAAACTCAAAAATTAGCCACAAAACCCAAAAATTGTTAGAAAAACTCAAAAATTAGCTTTAAAAACTCAAAAAGTAGCTATAAAACATGAAAATTATCCATAAAAACTTAAAAATTAGCCATTAGACTAAAAAATTAGCAAGAAAAACTCAAGAATTAGCTAGAAAAACTCGGAAATTAGACACAAAAACTCAAAAAATTAGCCATGAAAACTCAACAATTAGCGATGAAACCCAAAAATTAATCAGAAATACTCGAAAATTAGCTAGAAAACCTCAAAAATTAGCTAGAAAAACTCAGAAATCAGGTAGGAGAACTCAAAACTTAGCCATAAAAACTCAGAAATTAGCAATGAAAACTCAACAATTAGCCATGAAACCCAAAAATTTGTCAGAAAAACTCGAAAATTAGCTAGAAACCTCGAACATTAGCTGGAAAAACTCAGAAATCAGCTGGAAAAACTCAAAACTTAGCCATAAAAACTCAGAAATTAGCCATAAAAACCCAAAAATTACCCATTAAACGCGAAAATTAGATTGAGAAACTCAAAAATTAGCTAGAAAAACTCAAGAATTAGCTAGAAAAACTCAGATATTAGCCACAAAAACTCAAAAAATGTTAGAAAAACTCAAAAATTAGCCATTAAAACCCGAAAATTATCCATTAAACGCGAAAATTAGATAGAGAAACTCAAAAATTAGCCACAAAACCCAAAAATTGTTAGAAAAACTCAAAAATTAGCCATAAAAACCCAAAAATTGTTGGAAAAACTCAAAAATTAGCTTTAAAAACTCAAAAAGTAGCTATAAAACATGAAAATTATCCATAAAAACTTAACAATTAGCCATTAGACTAAAAAATTAGCAAGAAAAACTCGAAAATTAGCTAGAAAAACTGAAAAATTAGCTAGAAAAACTCGGAAATTAGCCACAAAAACTCAAAAATTAGCCATGAAAACTCAACAATTAGCCATGAAACCCAAAAATTAGTCAGAAAAACTCGAAAATTAGCTAGAAAACCTCGAAAATTAGCTAGAAAAACTCAGAAATCAGCTGGAAAAACTCAAAAATTATCCATTAAACCCGAAAATTAGATAGAGAAACTCAAAAATTAGCTAGAAAAACCCAAAAATAAGCTAGAAAAACTCAAAAATTAGCTTCAAAACTCAAAAATTGTTAGAAAAACTAAAAAATCAGCTTTAAAAACACGAAACAAGCTATAAAACATGAAAATTAGCTGAAAAAACTCAAAAAATAGCCATGAAAACTTAAAAATTAGCCATTAAACCTGAAAATTAGCAAGAAAATCTCGGAAATTAGCTATAAAAACTCAGAAATTAGCCATAAAAACCCAAAAATTGATAGAAAAACTCAAAAATTAGCCATAAAAACCCAAAAATTATCCATTAAACGCGAAAATTAGATGGAGAAACTCAAGAATTAGCTGGAAAAACTCGGAAATTAGCCACAAAAACTCAAAAATTAGCCATGAAAACTCAACAACAACTCAACAACTCAACAATTAGCCATGAAACACAAAAATTTGCTAGAAAAATTCTAAAATTAGCTTGAAAAACTCAGAAATTAGCCATAAAAACCAAAAAATTAGCTATTTAACGCATTAAACGCGTAAATTAGATAGAGAAACTCAAAAATTAGATAAAAAAACTCAGAAATTAGCTAGAAAACCAAAAATTTAGCGAGAAAAACTCAAGAATTAGCTAGGAAAACTCGGAAATTAGCCACAAAAACTCAAAAATTAGCCATGAAAACTCAACAATTAGCCATGAAACCCAAAAATTTGTCAGAAAAACTCGAAAATTAGCTAGAAAACCTCGAACATTAGCTGGAAAAACTCAGAAATCAGCTGGAAAAACTCAAAACCTAGCCATAAAAACTCAGAAATTAGCCATAAAAACCCAAAAATTAGCCATTAAACGCGAAAATTAGATTGAGAAACTCGAAAATTAGCTAGAAAAACTCAAGAATTAGCTAGAAACACTCGGAAATTAGCCACAAAATCTCAAAAGCTAGCCATGAGAACTCAACAATTAGCCATGAAACCCAAAAATTAGTCAGAAATACTCGAAAATTAGCTAGAAAACCTCAAAAATTAACGAGAAAAACTCAGAAATCAGCTAGAAGAACTCATAACTTAGCCATAAAAACCCAGAAATTAGCCATAAAAACTCAAAAATTAGCCATAAAAACCCTAAAATTAGCCATAAAACCCAAAAATTTGCCAGAAAAACTTGAAAATTAGCTCGAAAAACTCAGAAGTTAGCCACAAAAACCCGAAAATTGTTAGAATAGCTTAAAAATTAGCCATAAAAACTCAAAAAATAGCTATAAAACATAAGAATTAGCTGGAAAAACTAAAAAATTAGCCATAAAAACTAAAAAATTAGCCATAAAATACAAAAATTAGCCAGAAAAACTCGTAAATTAACTAGGAAAACTCAAAATTTAGCCATAAAACCCAAAAATTAGCTAGAAAAACTCAAAAGTTAGCTAAAAAAACTCGGAAGTTAGCCACAAAAACTCAAAAATTAGCCATGAAAAACCAACAACAACTCAGCAACTCAACAATTAGCCATGAATCCCAAAAATTAGTTAGAAAAACTCAAAAATTAGCCATAAAAACCCAAAAATTAGCCATTAAACGCGAAAATTAGATAGAGAAACTCGAAAATTAGCCACAAAACCCAAAAATTGTTTGAAAAAATTCAAAAATTAGCTTTAAAAATTCAGAAAATAGCTATAAAACATGAAAATTAGCCATAAAAACTTGAAAATTAGCCATTACACTCAGAAATTAGCAAGAAAAACTCGAAAATTAGCTAGAAAAACACAGAAATTAGCTAGAAAAACTCAAGAATTAGCTAGAAAAACTCGGAAATCAGCCACAAAAACTAAAAAATTAGCCATGAAACCCAAAAATTAGTTAGAAAAACACAAACATTAGCCATAAAAACCCAAAAATTAGCCATTAAACGCGAAAATTAGATAGAGAAACTCAAAAATTAGCTAGAAAAACTCAAGAATTAGCTAGAAACACTCGGAAATTAGCCACAAAAACTCAAAAGCTAGCCATGAGAACTCAACAATTAGCCATGAAACCCAAAAATTAGTCAGAAATACTCGAAAATTAGCTAGAAAACCTCAAAAATTAACGAGAAAAACTCAGAAATCAGCTAGAAGAACTCAAAACTTAGCCATAAAAACCCAGAAATTAGCCATAAAAACTCAAAAATTAGCCATAAAAACCCTAAAATTAGCCATAAAACCCAAAAATTTGCCAGAAAAACTTGAAAATTAGCTCTAAAAACTCAGAAGTTAGCCACAAAAACCCGAAAATTGTTAGAATAGCTTAAAAATTAGCCATAAAAACTCAAAAATAGCTATAAAACATAAGAATTAGCTGGAAAAACTAAAAAACTAGCCATAAAAACTAAAAAATTAGCCATAAAATACAAAAATTAGCCAGAAAAAGTCGTAAATTAACTAGGAAAACTCAAAATTCAGCCATAAAACCCAAAAATTAGCTAGAAAAACTCAAAAGTTAGCTAAAAAAACTCGGAAATTAGCCACAAAAACTCAGAAATTAGCCATGAAAACTCAACAATTAGCCATGAAACCCAAAAATTAGTTAGAAAAACTCAAAAATTAGCCATAAAAACCCAAAAATTAGCCATTAAACGCGAAAATTAGATAGAGAAACTCAAAAATTAGCCATAAAAACCCAAAAATTAGCCATTAAACGCGAAAATTAGATAGAGAAACTCAAAAATTAGCTAGAAAAACTCAAGAATTAGCTAGAAAAACTCAAGAATTAGCTAGAAAAACTCGGAAATCAGCCACAAAAACTCAAAAATTAGCCATGAAAACTCAACAATTAGCCATGAAACCCAAAAATTAGTTAGAAAAACTCAAAAATTAGCCATAAAAACCCAAAAATTAGCCATTAAACGCGAAAATTAGATAGAGAAACTCAAAAATTAGCTAAAAAAACTCAAGAATTAGCTAGAAAAACTCGGAAATTAGCCACAAAAACTCAAAAATTAGCCATGAAAACTCAACAATTAGCCATGAAACCCAAAAATTTGTCAGAAAAACTCGAAAATTAGCTAGAAAACCTCGAAAATTAGCCATAAAAACTCAAAAATTAGCCATAAAAACCCTAAAATTAGCCATAAAACCCAAAAATTTGCCAGAAAAACTCAGAAATTAGCCACAAAAACCCGAAAATTGTTAGAATAGCTCGAAAATTATCCATAAAAACTCAGAAAATAGCTATAAAACATAAGAATTAGCTGAAAAAACTCAAAAAACTCAAAAATTAGCCATAAAAACTAAGAAATTAGCCATAAAATACAAAAATTAGCCAGAAAAACTCGTAAGTTAACTAGGAAAACTCAAAATTTAGCCATAAAACCCAGAAATTAGCTGGAAAAACTCAAGAGTTAGCTAAAAAACTCGGAAATTAGCCACAAAACTCAGAAATTAGCCATGAAAAACTAACAATTAGCCATGAAACCCGAAAATTAGCCAGAAAAACTCGAAAATTAACTAGAAAAACTCAAAATTTAGCCATAAAACCCAAAAATTAGCTGGAAAAACTCAAGAATTAGCTGGAAAAACTCGGAAATTAGCCATAAAAACCCAAAAATTAGCTATTAAACGCGTAAATTAGATAGAGAAACTCAAAAATTAGATAGAAAAACTCAAAAAGTACTTAGAAAACCAAAAAATTAGCTAAAAAAACTCAAGAATCAGCTAGGAGAACTCGGAAATTAGCCACAAAAACTCAAAAATTAGCCATGAAAACTCAACAATTAGCCATGAAACCCAAAAATTTGTCAGAAAAACTCGAAAATTAGCTAGAAAACCTCGAAAATTAGCTAGAAAAACTCAGAAATCAGCTAGAAAAACTTAAAAATTATCCATTAAACCCGAAAATTAGATAGAGAAACTCAAAAATTAGCTAGAAAAACCCAAAAATTAGCTAGAAAAACTCAAAAATTAGCCTCAAAACCCAAAAATTGTTAGAAAAACTAAAAAATCAGCTTTAAAAACTCGAAACAAGCTATAAAACATGAAAATTAGCTGAAAAAACTCAAAAAATAGCCATGAAAACTTAAAAATTAGCCATTAAACCTAAAAATTAGCAAGAAAATCTCTGAAATTAGCTATAAAAACTCAGAAATTAGCCACAAAAACCCGGAAATTGTAAGAATAACTCAAAAAATAGCTATAAAACATGAGAATTAGCTGGAAAAACTCAAAAATTAGCCATAAAAACTAAAAAATTAGCCATAAAAACTAAAAAATTAGCCATAAAATACAAAAATTAGCCAGAAAAACTCAAAATTTAGCCATAAAACCCAAAAATTAGCTAGAAAAACTCAAGAGTTAGCTAAAAAAACTCGGAAATTAGCCACAAAAACTCAAAAATTAGCCATGAAAAACCAACAACAACTCAGCAACTCAACAATTAGCCATGAATCCCAAAAATTAGTTAGAAAAACTCAAAAATTAGCCATAAAAACCCAAAAATTAGCCATTAAACGCGAAAATTAGATAGAGAAACTCGAAAATTAGCCACAAAACCCAAAAATTGTTTGAAAAAATTCAAAAATTAGCTTTAAAAATTCAGAAAATAGCTATAAAACATGAAAATTAGCCATAAAAACTTGAAAATTAGCCATTACACTCAGAAATTAGCAAGAAAAACTCGAAAATTAGCTAGAAAAACACAGAAATTAGCTAGAAAAACTCAAGAATTAGCTAGAAAAACTCGGAAATCAGCCACAAAAACTAAAAAATTAGCCATGAAACCCAAAAATTAGTTAGAAAAACACAAACATTAGCCATAAAAACCCAAAAATTAGTCATTAAACGCGAAAATTAGATAGAGAAACTCAAAAATTAGCTAGAAAAACTCAAGAATTAGCTAGAAACACTCGGAAATTAGCCACAAAAACTCAAAAGCTAGCCATGAGAACTCAACAATTAGCCATGAAACCCAAAAATTAGTCAGAAATACTCGAAAATTAGCTAGAAAACCTCAAAAATTAACGAGAAAAACTCAGAAATCAGCTAGAAGAACTCAAAACTTAGCCATAAAAACCCAGAAATTAGCCATAAAAACTCAAAAATTAGCCATAAAAACCCTAAAATTAGCCATAAAACCCAAAAATTTGCCAGAAAAACTTGAAAATTAGCTCGAAAAACTCAGAAGTTAGCCACAAAAACCCGAAAATTGTTAGAATAGCTTAAAAATTAGCCATAAAAACTCAAAAATAGCTATAAAACATAAGAATTAGCTGGAAAAACTAAAAAACTAGCCATAAAAACTAAAAAATTAGCCATAAAATACAAAAATTAGCCAGAAAAAGTCGTAAATTAACTAGGAAAACTCAAAATTCAGCCATAAAACCCAAAAATTAGCTAGAAAAACTCAAAAGTTAGCTAAAAAAACTCGGAAATTAGCCACAAAAACTCAGAAATTAGCCATGAAAACTCAACAATTAGCCATGAAACCCAAAAATTAGTTAGAAAAACTCAAAAATTAGCCATAAAAACCCAAAAATTAGCCATTAAACGCGAAAATTAGATAGAGAAACTCAAAAATTAGCCATAAAAACCCAAAAATTAGCCATTAAACGCGAAAATTAGATAGAGAAACTCAAAAATTAGCTAGAAAAACTCAAGAATTAGCTAGAAAAACTCAAGAATTAGCTAGAAAAACTCGGAAATCAGCCACAAAAACTCAAAAATTAGCCATGAAAACTCAACAATTAGCCATGAAACTCAAAAATTAGTTAGAAAAACTCAAAAATTAGCCATAAAAACCCAAAAATTAGCCATTAAACGCGAAAATTAGATAGAGAAACTCAAAAATTAGCTAAAAAAACTCAAGAATTAGCTAGAAAAACTCGGAAATTAGCCACAAAAACTCAAAAATTAGCCATGAAAACTCAACAATTAGCCATGAAACCCAAAAATTAGTTAGAAAAACTCAAAAATTAGCCATAAAAACCCAAAAATTAGCCATTAAACGCGAAAATTAGATAGAGAAACTCAAAAATTAGCCATGAAAACTCAACAACAACTCAGCAACTCAACAATTAGCCATGAAACCCAAAAATTAGTTAGAAAAACTCAAAAATTAGCCATAAAAACCCAAAAATTAGCCATTAAACGCGAAAATTAGATAGAGAAACTCAAAAATTAGCTAGAAAAACTCAAGAATTAGCTAGAAAAACTCGGAAATCAGCCACAAAAACTCAAAAATTAGCCATGAAAGCTCAACAATTAGCCATGAAACCAAAAAATTAGTTAGAAAAACTCAAAAATTAGCCATAAAAACCCGAAAATTATCCATTAAACGCGAAAATTAGATAGAGAAACTCAAAAATTATCTAGAAAAACTCAAGAATTAGCTAGAAAAACTTGGAAATTAGCCACAAAAACTCAAAAGCTAGCCATGAAAACTCAACAATTAGCCATGAAACCCAAAAATTAGTCAGAAATACACGAAAATTAGCTAGAAAACCTCAAAAATTAACTAGAAAAACTCAGAAATCAGCTAGAACTCAAAACTTAGCCATAAAAACCCAGAAATTAGCCATAAAAACTCAAAAATTAGCCATAAAAACCCTAAAATTAGCCATAAAACCCAAAAATTTGCCAGAAAAACTCAGAAATTAGCCACAAAAACCCGAAAATTGTTAGAATAGCTCGAAAATTATCCATAAAAACTCAGAAAATAGCTATAAAACATAAGAATTAGCTGAAAAAACTCAAAAATTAGCCATAAAAACTAAGAAATTAGCCATAAAATACAAAAATTAGCCAGAAAAACTCGTAAGTTAACTAGGAAAACTCAAAATTTAGCCATAAAACCCAGAAATTAGCTAGAAAAACTCAAGAGTTAGCTAAAAAACTCGGAAATTAGCCACAAAACTCAGAAATTAGCCATGAAAAACTAACAATTAGCCATGAAACCCGAAAATTAGCCAGAAAAACTCGAAAATTAACTAGAAAAACTCAAAATTTAGCCATAAAACCCAAAAATTAGCTGGAAAAACTCAAGAATTAGCTGGAAAAACTCGGAAATTAGCCATAAAAACCCAAAAATTAGCTATTAAACGCGTAAATTAGATAGAGAAACTCAAAAATTAGATAGAAAAACTCAAAAAGTACTTAGAAAACCAAAAAATTAGCTAAAAAAACTCAAGAATCAGCTAGGAAAACTCGGAAATTAGCCACAAAAACTCAAAAATTAGCCATGAAAACTCAACAATTAGCCATGAAACCCAAAAATTTGTCAGAAAAACTCGAAAATTAGCTAGAAACCTCGAAACAATCTATAAAACATGGAAAAAACTCAGAAAATAGCCATGAAAACTTAAAAATTAGCCATTAAACCCAAAAATTAGCAAGAAAATATCGGAAAAATTTAAAAAAAAACTCAAAAATTAGCCATAAAAACCCGAAAATTATCCATTAAACGCGAAAATTAGATAGAGAAACTCAAAAATTATCTAGAAAAACTCAAGAATTAGCTAGAAAAACTTGGAAATTAGCCACAAAAACTCAAAAGCTAGCCATGAAAACTCAACAATTAGCCATGAAACCCAAAAATTAGTCAGAAATACACGAAAATTAGCTAGAAAACCTCAAAAATTAACTAGAAAAACTCAGAAATCAGCTAGAACTCAAAACTTAGCCATAAAAACCCAGAAATTAGCCATAAAAACTCAAAAATTAGCCATAAAAACCCTAAAATTAGCCATAAAACCCAAAAATTTGCCAGAAAAACTCAGAAATTAGCCACAAAAACCCGAAAATTGTTAGAATAGCTCGAAAATTATCCATAAAAACTCAGAAAATAGCTATAAAACATAAGAATTAGCTGAAAAAACTCAAAAATTAGCCATAAAAACTAAGAAATTAGCCATAAAATACAAAAATTAGCCAGAAAAACTCGTAAGTTAACTAGGAAAACTCAAAATTTAGCCATAAAACCCAGAAATTAGCTAGAAAAACTCAAGAGTTAGCTAAAAAACTCGGAAATTAGCCACAAAACTCAGAAATTAGCCATGAAAAACTAACAATTAGCCATGAAACCCGAAAATTAGCCAGAAAAACTAGAAAATTAACTAGAAAAACTCAAAATTTAGCCATAAAACCCAAAAATTAGCTGGAAAAACTCAAGAATTAGCTGGAAAAACTCGGAAATTAGCCATAAAAACCCAAAAATTAGCTATTAAACGCGTAAATTAGATAGAGAAACTCAAAAATTAGATAGAAAAACTCAAAAAGTACTTAGAAAACCAAAAAATTAGCTAAAAAAACTCAAGAATCAGCTAGGAAAACTCGGAAATTAGCCACAAAAACTCAAAAATTAGCCATGAAAACTCAACAATTAGCCATGAAACCCAAAAATTTGTCAGAAAAACTCGAAAATTAGCTAGAAACCTCGAACATTAGCTGGAAAAACTCAGAAATCAGCTGGAAAAACTCAAAACTTAGCCATAAAAACTCAGAAATTAGCCATAAAAACCCAAAAATTAGCCATTAAACGCGAAAATTAGATTGAGAAACTCAAAAATTAGCTGGAAAAACTCAGAAATTAGCTAGAAAAACTCAAAAATTAGCTAGAAAACTCAAGAATCAGCTAGAAAAACTCAGATATCAGCCACAAAAACCCAAAAAATGTTAGAAAAACTCAAAAATTAGCCATAAAAACCCGAAAATTATCCATTAAACGCGAAAAATAGATAGAGAAACTCAAAAATTAGCCACAAAACCCAAAAATTGTTAGAAAAACTCAAAAATTAGCCATAAAAACCCAAAAATTAGCTATTAAACGCGTAAATTAGATAGAGGAACTCAAAAATTAGCTAGAAAAACTCAAAAATCAGCCATAAAAACCCAAAAATTAGCCATTAAACGCGAAAATTAGATAGAGAAACTCGAAAATTAGCCACAAAACCCAAAAATTGTTTGAAAAAATTCAAAAATTAGCTTTAAAAATTCAGAAAATAGCTATAAAACATGAAAATTAGCCATAAAAACTTGAAAATTAGCCATTAAACTCAGAAATTAGCAAAAAAAATCGAAAATTAGCTAGAAAAACACAGAAATTAGCTAGAAAAACTCAAGAATTAGCTAGAAAAACTCGGAAATCAGCCACAAAAACTAAAAAATTAGCCATGAAACCCAAAAATTAGTTAGAAAAACACAAAAATTAGCCATAAAAACCCAAAAATTAGCCATTAAACGCGAAAATTAGATAGAGAAACTCAAAAATTAGCTAGAAAAACTCAAGAATTAGCTAGAAACACTCGGAAATTAGCCACAAAAACTCAAAAGCTAGCCATGAGAACTCAACAATTAGCCATGAAACCCAAAAATTAGTCAGAAATACTCGAAAATTAGCTAGAAAACCTCAAAAATTAACGAGAAAAACTCAGAAATCAGCTAGAAGAACTCAAAACTTAGCCATAAAAACCCAGAAATTAGCCATAAAAACTCAAAAATTAGCCATAAAAACCCTAAAATTAGCCATAAAACCCAAAAATTTGCCAGAAAAACTTGAAAATTAGCTCGAAAAACTCAGAAGTTAGCCACAAAAACCCGAAAATTGTTAGAATAGCTTAAAAATTAGCCATAAAAACTCAAAAATAGCTATAAAACATAAGAATTAGCTGGAAAAACTAAAAAATTAGCCATAAAAACTAAAAAATTAGCCATAAAAACTAAAAAATTAGCCATAAAATACAAAAATTAGCCAGAAAAAGTCGTAAATTAACTAGGAAAACTCAAAATTTAGCCATAAAACCCAAAAATTAGCTAGAAAAACTCAAAAGTTAGCTAAAAAAACTCGGAAATTAGCCACAAAAACTCAGAAATTAGCCATGAAAACTCAACAATTAGCCATGAAACCCAAAAATTAGTTAGAAAAACTCAAAAATTAGCCATAAAAACCCAAAAATTAGCCATTAAACGCGAAAATTAGATAGAGAAACTCAAAAATTAGCCATAAAAACCCAAAAATTAGCCATTAAACGCGAAAATTAGATAGAGAAACTCAAAAATTAGCTAGAAAAACTCAAGAATTAGCTAGAAAAACTCAAGAATTAGCTAGAAAAACTCGGAAATCAGCCACAAAAACTCAAAAATTAGCCATGAAAACTCAACAATTAGCCATGGAACCCAAAAATTAGTTAGAAAAACTCAAAAATTAGCCATAAAAACCCAAAAATTAGCCATTAAACGCGAAAATTAGATAGAGAAACTCAAAAATTAGATAAAAAACTCAGAAATTAGCTAGAAAACCAAAAAATTAGCGAGAAAAACTCAAGAATTAGCTAGGAAAACTCGGAAATTAGCAACAAAAACTCAAAAATTAGCCATGAAAACTCAACAATTAGCCATGAAACCCAAAAATTTGTCAGAAAAACTCGAAAATTAGCTAGAAAACCTCGAACATTAGCTGGAAAAACTCAGAAATCAGCTGGAAAAACTCAAAACTTAGCCATAAAAACTCAGAAATTAGCCATAAAAACCCAAAAATTAGCCATTAAACGCGAAAATTAGATAGAGAAACTCAAAAATTAGCTAGAAAAACTCAAGAATTAGCTAGAAAAACTCAAGAATTAGCTAGAAAAACTCGGAAATCAGCCACAAAAACTCAAAAATTAGCCATGAAAACTCAACAATTAGCCATGGAACCCAAAAATTAGTTAGAAAAACTCAAAAATTAGCCATAAAAACCCAAAAATTAGCCATTAAACGCGAAAATTAGATAGAGAAACTCAAAAATTAGATAAAAAACTCAGAAATTAGCTAGAAAACCAAAAAATTAGCGAGAAAAACTCAAGAATTAGCTAGGAAAACTCGGAAATTAGCAACAAAAACTCAAAAATTAGCCATGAAAACTCAACAATTAGCCATGAAACCCAAAAATTTGTCAGAAAAACTCGAAAATTAGCTAGAAAACCTCGAACATTAGCTGGAAAAACTCAGAAATCAGCTGGAAAAACTCAAAACTTAGCCATAAAAACTCAGAAATTAGCCATAAAAACCCAAAAATTAGCCATTAAACGCGAAAATTAGATTGAGAAACTCGAAAATTAGCTGGAAAAACTCAGAAATTAGCTAGAAAAACTCAAAAATTAGCTAGAAAAACTCAAGAATTAGCTAGAAAAACTCAGAAATTAGCCACAAAAACCCAAAAAATGTTAGAAAAACTCAAAAATTAGCCATAAAAACCCGAAAATTATCCATTAAACGCGAAAATTAGATAGAGAAACTCAAAAATTAGCCACAAAACCCAAAAATTGTTAGAAAAACACAAAAATTAGCCATAAAAACCCAAAAATTAGCCATTAAACGCGAAAATTAGATAGAGAAACTCAAAAATTAGCTAGAAAAACTCAAGAATTAGCTAGAAACACTCGGAAATTAGCCACAAAAACTCAAAAGCTAGCCATGAGAACTCCACAATTAGCCATGAAACTCAAAAATTAGTCAGAAATACTCGAAAATTAGCTAGAAAACCTCAAAAATTAACGAGAAAAACTCAGAAATCAGCTAGAAGAACTCAAAACTTAGCCATAAAAACCCAGAAATTAGCCATAAAAACTCGAAAATTAGCCATAAAAACCCTAAAATTAGCCATAAAACCCAAAAATTTGCCAGAAAAACTTGAAAATTAGCTCGAAAAACTCAGAAGTTAGCCACAAAAACCCGAAAATTGTTAGAATAGCTTAAAAATTAGCCATAAAAACTCAAAAAATAGCTATAAAACATAAGAATTAGCTGGAAAAACTGAAAAATTAGCCATAAAAACTAAAAAATTAGCCATAAAATACAAAAATTAGCCAGAAAAACTCGTAAATTAACTAGGAAAACTCGAAATTTAGCCATAAAACCCAAAAATTAGCTAGAAAAACTCAAAAGTTAGCTAAAAAAACTCGGAAATTAGCCACAAAAACTCAGAAATTAGCCATGAAAAACCAACAATTAGCCATGAAACCCGAAAATTAGCCAGAAAAACTCGAAAATTAACTAGAAAAACTCAAAATTTAGCCATAAAACCAGAAAATTAGCTGGATAAACTCAAGAATTAGCTGGAGAAACTCGGAAATTAGCCACAAAAACTCAAAAATTAGCCATGAAAACTCAACAACAACTCAACAACTCAACAATTAGCCATGAAACACAAAAATTTGCTAGAAAAATTCTAAAATTAGCTTGAAAAACTCAAGAATTAGCTAGAAAAACTCGGAAATCAGCCACAAAAACTCAAAAATTAGCCATGAAAACTCAACAATTAGCCATAAAACTTAAAAATTAGTTAGAAAAACTCAAAAATTAGTCATAAAAACCCAAAAATTAGCCATTAAACGCGAAAATTAGATAGAGGAACTCAAAAATTAGCTAGAAAAACTCAAGAATTAGCTGGAAAAACTCGGAAATTAGCCACAAAAACTCAAAAATTAGCCATGAAAACTCAACAATTAGCCATGAAACCCAAAAATTAGTTAAAAAAACTCAAAAATTAGCCATAAAAACCCAAAAATTAGCCATTAAACGCGAAAATTAGATAGAGAAACTCAAAAATTAGCTAAAAAAACTCAAGAATTAGCTAGAAAAACTCGGAAATTAGCCACAAAAACTCAAAAATTAGCCATGAAAACTCAACAATTAGCCATGAAACCCAAAATTTAGTTAGAAAAACTCAAAAATTAGCCATAAAAACCCAAAAATTAGCCATTAAACGCGAAAATTAGATAGAGAAACTCAAAAATTAGCTAAAAAAACTCAAGAATTAGCTAGAAAAACTCGGAAATTAGCCACAAAAACTCAAAAATTAGCCATGAAAACTCAACAATTAGCCATGAAACCCAAAAATTAGTTAGAAAAACTCAAAAATTAGCCATAAAAACCCAAAAATTAGCCATTAAACGCGAAAATTAGATAGAGAAACTCAAAAATTAGCCATAAAAACCCAAAAATTAGCCATTAAACGCGAAAATTAGATAGAGAAACTCAAAAATTAGCTAGAAAAACTCAAGAATTAGCTAGAAAAACTCGGAAATCAGCCACAAAAACTCAAAAATTAGCCATGAAAACTCAACAATTAGCCATGAAACCCAAAAATTAGTTAGAAAAACTCAAAAATTAGCCATAAAAACCCAAAAATTAGCCATTAAACGCGAAAATTAGATAGAGAAACTCAAAAATTAGCCATAAAAACCCAAAAATCAGCTATTAAACGCGTAAATTAGATAGAGGAACTCAAAAATTAGCTAGAAAAACTCAAAAATTAGCTAGAAAAACTCAAAAATTAGCCACAAAACCCAAAAATTGTTAGAAAAACTCAAAAATTAGCTTTAAAACCTCAAAGAGTAGCTATACAACATGAAAATTTTCCATAAAAACTTAAAAATTAGCCATTAGACTCAAAAATTAGAAAAACTCAGAAATTAGCTAGAAAAACTCAAGAATTAGCTAGAAAAACTCGGAAATCAGCCACAAAAACTCAAAAATTAGCCATGAAAACTCAACAATTAGCCATGAAACCCAAAAATTAGTTAGAAAAACTCAAAAATTAGCCATAAAAACCCAAAAATTAGCCATTAAACGCGAAAATTAGATAGAGAAACTCAAAAATTAGCTAAAAAAACTCAAGGATTAGCTAGAAAAACTCGGAAATTAGCCACAAAAACTCAAAAATTAGCCATGAAAACTCAACAATTAGCCATGAAACCCAAAAATTAGTTAGAAAAACTCAAAAATTAGCCATAAAAACCCAAAAATTAGCCATTAAACGCGAAAATTTGATAGAGAAACTGAAAAATTAGCTAAAAAAACTCAAGAATTAGCTAGAAAAACTCGGAAATTAGCCACAAAAACTCAAAAATTAGCCATGAAAACTCAACAATTACCCATGAAACCCAAAAATTAGTTAGAAAAACTCGAAAATTAGCCATAAAAACCCAAAAATTAGCCATTAAACGCGGAAATTAGATAGAGAAACTCAAAAATTAGCTAGAAAAACTCAAGAATTAGCTAGAAAAACTCGGAAATCAGCCACAAAAACTCAAAAATTAGCCATGAAAACTCAACAATTAGCCATGAAACCCAAAAATTAGTTAGAAAAACTCAAAAATTAGCCATAAAAACCCAAAAATTAGCCATTAAACGCGAAAATTAGATAGAGAAACTCAAAAATTAGCTAGAAATACTCAAGAATTAGCTAGAAAAACTCAGAAATTGGCCACAAAAACCCAAAAATTGTCAAAAAAACTCAAAAATTAGCTTTAAAATCTCGAAACAATCCATAAAACATGGAAAAAACTCAAAAAATAGCCATGAAAACTTAAAAATTAGCCATTAAACCTAAAAATTAGCAAGAAAATCTCGGAAATTAGCTATAAAAACTTAGAAATTAGCCACAAAAACCCAAAAAATGTTAAAAAAACTCAAAAATTAGCCATAAAAACCCGAAAATTATCCATTAAACGCGAAAATTAGATGGAGAAACTTAAAAATTAGCCACAAAACCCAAAAATTGTTTGAAAAAATTCAAAAATTAGCTTTAAAAATTCAAAAAATAGCTATAAAACATGAAAATTAGCCATAAAAACTTGAAAATTAGCCATTAAACTCAAAAATTAGCAAGAAAAACTCAGAAATTGGCTAGAAAAACTCAAGAATTAGCTAGAAAAACTCGGAAATCAGCCACAAAAACTAAAAAATTAGTCATGAAACCCAAAAATTTGTTAGAAAAACCCGAAAATTAGCCATAAAAACCCAAAAATCAGCCATTAAACGCGAAAATTAGATAGAGAAACTCAAAAATTAGCTAGAAAAACTCAAGAATTAGCTAGAAACACTCGGAAATTAGCCACAAAAACTCAAAAATTAGCCATGAAAACTCAACAATTAGCCTTGAAACCCAAAAATTTGTCAGAAAAACTCGAAAACCTCGAACATTAGCTGGAAAAACTCAGAAATCAGCTGGAAAAACTCAAAACTTAGCCATAAAAACTCAGAAATTAGCCATAAAAACCCAAAAATTAGCCATTAAACGCGAAAATTAGATTGAGAAACTCGAAAATTAGCTGGAAAAACTCAAAAATTAGCTAGAAAAACTCAGAAATTAGCCACAAAAACCCAAAAAATGTTAGAAAAACTCAAAAATTAGCCATAAAAACCCGAAAATTATCCATTAAACGCGAAAATTAGATAGAGAAACTCAAAAATTAGCCATAAAAACCCAAAAATCAGCTATTAAACGCGTAAATTAGATAGAGGAACTCAAAAATTAGCTAGAAAAACTCAAAAATTAGCCACAAAACCCAAAAATTGTTAGAAAAACTCAAAAATTAGCTTTAAAAACTCAAAGAGTAGCTATACAACATGAAAATTTTCCATAAAAACTTAAAAATTAGCCAATAGACTCAAAAATTAGAAAAACTCAGAAATTAGCTAGAAAAACTCAAGAATTAGCTAGAAAAACTCGGAAATCAGCCACAAAAACTCAAAAATTAGCCATGAAAACTCAACAATTAGCCATGAAACCCAAAAATTAGTTAGAAAAACTCAAAAATTAGCCATAAAAACACAAAAATTAGCCATTAAACGCGAAAATTAGATAGAGAAACTGGAAAATTAGCTAAAAAAACTCAAGAATTAGCTAGAAAAACTCGGAAATTAGCCAAAAGAACTCAAAAATTAGCCATGAAAACCCAAAAATTAGTTAGAAAAACTCAAAAATTAGCCATAAAAACCTAAAAATTAGCCATTAAACGCGAAAATTAGATAGAGAAACTCAAAAATTAGCCATAAAAACCCAAAAATTAGCCATTAAACGCGAAAATTAGATAGAGAAACTCAAAAATTAGCTAGAAAAACTCAAGAATTAGCTAGAAAAACTCGGAAATCAGCCACAAAAACTCAAAAATTAGCCATGAAAACTCAACAATTAGTCATGAAACCCAAAAATTAGTTGGAAAAACTCAAAAATTAGCCATAAAAACCCAAAAATTGTTAGAAAAACTCAAAAATTAGCTTTAAAATCTCGAAACAATCTATAAAACATGGAAAAAACTCAAAAAATAGCCATGAAAACTTAAAAATTAGCCATTAAACCCAAAAATTAGCAAGAAAATATCGGAAAAATTTAAAAAAAAACTCAAAAATTAGCCATAAAAACCCGAAAATTATCCATTAAACGCGAAAATTAGATAGAGAAACTCAAAAATTATCTAGAAAAACTCAAGAATTAGCTAGAAAAACTCGGAAATTAGCCACAAAAACTCAAAAGCTAGCCATGAAAACTCAACAATTAGCCATGAAACCCAAAAATTAGTCAGAAATACTCGAAAATTAGCTAGAAAACCTCAAAAATTAACTAGAAAAACTCAGAAATCAGCTAGAACTCAAAACTTAGCCATAAAAACCCAGAAATTAGCCATAAAAACTCAAAAATTAGCCATAAAAACCCTAAAATTAGCCATAAAACCCAAAAATTTGCCAGAAAAACTCAGAAATTAGCCACAAAAACCCGAAAATTGTTAGAATAGCTCGAAATTTATCCATAAAAACTCAGAAAATGGCTATAAAACATAAGAATTAGCTGAAAAAACTCAAAAATTAGCCTTAAAAACTAAGAAATTAGCCATAAAATACAAAAATTAGCCAGAAAAACTCGTAAGTTAACTGGGAAAACTCAAAATTTAGCCATAAAACCCAAAAATTAGCTAGAAAAACTCAAGAGTTAGCTAAAAAACTCGGAAATTAGCCACAAAAACTCAGAAATTAGCCATGAAAAACTAACAATTAGCCATGAAACCCGAAAATTAGCCAGAAAAACTCGAAAATTAACTAGAAAAACTCAAAATTTAGCCATAAAACCCAAAAATTAGCTGGAAAAACTCAAGAATTAGCTGGAAAAACTCGGAAATTAGCCATAAAAACCCAAAAATTAGCTATTAAACGCGTAAATTAGATAGAGAAACTCAAAAATTAGATAGAAAAACTCAAAAAGTACTTAGAAAACCAAAAAATTAGCTAAAAAAACTCAAGAATCAGCTAGGAAAACTCGGAAATTAGCCACAAAAACTCAAAAATTAGCCATGAAAACTCAACAATTAGCCATGAAACCCAAAAATTTGTCAGAAAAACTCGAAAATTAGCTAGAAACCTCGAAACAATCTATAAAACATGGAAAAAACTCAGAAAATAGCCATGAAAACTTAAAAATTAGCCATTAAACCCAAAAATTAGCAAGAAAATATCGGAAAAATTTAAAAAAAAACTCAAAAATTAGCCATAAAAACCCGAAAATTATCCATTAAACGCGAAAATTAGATAGAGAAACTCAAAAATTATCTAGAAAAACTCAAGAATTAGCTAGAAAAACTTGGAAATTAGCCACAAAAACTCAAAAGCTAGCCATGAAAACTCAACAATTAGCCATGAAACCCAAAAATTAGTCAGAAATACACGAAAATTAGCTAGAAAAACTCAAAATTTAGCCATAAAACCCAAAAATTAGCTGGAAAAACTCAAGAATTAGCTGGAAAAACTCGGAAATTAGCCATAAAAACCCAAAAATTAGCTATTAAACGCGTAAATTAGATAGAGAAACTCAAAAATTAGATAGAAATACTCAAAAAGTACTTAGAAAACCAAAAAATTAGCTAAAAAAACTCAAGAATCAGCTAGAAAAACTCGGAAATTAGCCACAAAAACTCAAAAATTAGCCATGAAAACTCAACAATTAGCCATGAAACCCAAAAATTTGTCAGAAAAACTCGAAAATTAGCTAGAAACCTCGAACATTAGCTGGAAAAACTCAGAAATCAGCTGGAAAAACTCAAAACTTAGCCATAAAAACTCAGAAATTAGCCATAAAAACCCAAAAATTAGCCATTAAACGCGAAAATTAGATTGAGAAACTCAAAAATTAGCTGGAAAAACTCAGAAATTAGCTAGAAAAACTCAAAAATTAGCTAGAAAACTCAAGAATCAGCTAGAAAAACTCAGATATCAGCCACAAAAACCCAAAAAATGATAGAAAAACTCATAAATTAGCCATAAAAACCCGAAAATTATCCATTAAACGCGAAAATTAGATAGAGAAACTCAAAAATTAGCCACAAAACCCAAAAATTGTTAGAAAAACTCAAAAATAAGCCATAAAAACCCAAAAATTAGCTATTAAACGCGTAAATTAGATAGAGGAACTCAAAAATTAGCTAGAAAAACTCAAAAATTAGCCACAAAACCCAAACATTGTTAGAAAAACTCAAAAATTAGCTCTAAAAACTCAAAAAGTAGCTATAAAACATGAAAATTATCCGTAAAAACTTAAAAATTAGCCATTAGACTAAAAAATTAGCAAGAAAAACTAGAAAATTAGCTAGAAAAACTGAAAAATTAGCTAGAAAAACTCAAGAATCAGCTAGAAAAACTCGGAAATTAGCCACAAAAACTCAAAAATTAGCCATGAAAACTCAACAATTAGCCATGAAACCCAAAAATTAGTCAGAAAAACTCGAAAATTAGCTAGAAAACCTCGAAAATTAGCTAGAAAAACTCAGAAATCAGCTAGAAAAACTCAAAAATTATCCATTAAACCCGAAAATTAGATAGAGAAACTCAAAAATTAGCTAGAAAAACCCAAAAATTAGCTAGAAAAACTCAAAAATTAGCCTCAAAACCCAAAAATTGTTAGAAAAACTAAAAAATCAGCTTTAAAAACTCGAAACAAGCTATAAAACATGAAAATTAGCTGAAAAAACTCAAAAAATAGCCATGAAAACTTAAGAATTAGCCATTAAACCTTAAAATTAGCAAGAAAATCTCGGAAATTAGCTATAAAAACTCAGAAATTAGCCACAAAAACCCAAAAAAAGTTAAAAAAACTCAAAAATTAGCCATAAAAACCCGAAAATTATCCATTAAACGCGAAAATTAGATGGAGAAACTTAAAAATTAGCCACAAAACCCAAAAATTGTTTGAAAAAACTCAAAAATTAGCTTTAAAAATTCAAAAAATAGCTATAAAACATGAAAATTAGCCATAAAAACTTGAAAATTAGCCATTAAACTCAAAAATTAGCAAGAAAAACTCGAAAATTAGCTAGAAAAACTCAGAAATTGGCTAGAAAAACTCAAGAATTAGCTAGAAAAACTCGGAAATAAGCCACAAAAACTAAAAAATTAGCCATGAAACCCAAAAATTAGTTAGAAAAACACAAAAATTAGCCATAAAAACCCAAAAATTAGCCATTAAACACGAAAATTAGATAGAGAAACTCAAAAATTAGCTAGAAAAACTCAAGAATTAGCTAGAAACACTCGGAAATTAGCCACAAAAACTCAAAAGCTAGCCATGAAAACTCAACAATTAGCCATGAAACCCAAAAATTTGTCAGAAAAACTCGAAAATTAGCTAGAAAACCTCGAACATTAGCTGGAAAAACTCAGAAATCAGCTGGAAAAACTCAAAACTTAGCCATAAAAACCCAAAAATTAGCCATTAAACGCGAAAATTAGATTGAGAAACTCGAAAATTAGCTGGAAAAACTCAGAAATTAGCTAGAAAAACTCAAAAATTAGCTAGAAAAACTCAGAAATTAGCCACAAAAACCCAAAAAATGTTAGAAAAACTCAAAAATTAGCCATAAAAACCCGAAAATTATCCATTAAACGCGAAAATTAGATAGAGAAACTCAAAAATTAGCCATAAAAACCCAAAAATCAGCTATTAAACGCGTAAATTAGATAGAGGAACTCAAAAATTAGCTAGAAAAACTCAAAAATTAGCTAGAAAAACTCAAAAATTAGCTAGAAAAACTCAAAAATTAGCCACAAAACCCAAAAATTGTTAGAAAAACTCGAAAATTAGCTTTAAAAACTCAAAAAGTAGCTATACAACATGAAAATTTTCCATAAAAACTTAAAAATTAGCCATTAGACTCAAAAATTAGAAAAAACTCAGAAATTAGCTAGAAAAACTCAAGAATTAGCTAGAAAAACTCGGAAATCAGCCACAAAAACTCAAAAATTAGCCATAAAAACTCAACAATTAGCCATGAAACCCAAAAATTAGTTAGAAAAACTCAAAAATTAGCCATAAAAACCCAAAAATTAGCCATTAAACGCGAAAATTAGATAGAGAAACTCAAAAATTAGCTAAAAAAACTCAAGAATTAGCTAGAAAAACTCGGAAATTAGCCACAAAAACTCAAAAATTAGCCATGAAAACTCAACAATTAGCCATGAAACCCAAAAATTAGTTAGAAAAACTCAAAAATTAGCCATAAAAACCCAAAAATTAGCCATTAAACGCGAAAATTAGATAGAGAAACTCAAAAATTAGCCATGAAAACTCAACAACAACTCAGCAACTCAACAATTAGCCATGAAACCCAAAAATTAGTTAGAAAAACTCAAAAATTAGCCATAAAAACCCAAATATTAGACATTAAACGCGAAAATTAGATAGAGAAACTCAAAAATTAGCTAGAAAAACTCAAGAATTAGCTAGAAAAACTCGGAAATCAGCCACAAAAACTCAAAAATTAGCCATGAAAACTCAACAATTAGCCATGAAACCCAAAAATTAGTTAGAAAAACTCAAAAATTAGCCATAAAAACCCAAATATTAGACATTAAACGCGAAAATTAGATAGAGAAACTCAAAAATTAGCTAAAAAAACTCAAGAATTAGCTAGAAAAACTCGGAAATTAGCCACAAAAACTCAAAAATTAGCCATGAAAACTCAACAATTAGCCATGAAACCCAAAAATTAGTTAGAAAAACTCAAAAATTAGCCATAAAAACCCAAAAATTAGCCATTAAACGCGAAAATTAGATAGAGAAACTCAAAAATTAGCCATGAAAACTCAACAACAACTCAGCAACTCAACAATTAGCCATGAAACCCAAAAATTAGTTAGAAAAACTCAAAAATTAGCCATAAAAACCCAAAAATTAGCCATTAAACGCGAAAATTAGATAGAGAAACTCAAAAATTAGCTAGAAAAACTCAAGAATTAGCTAGAAAAACTCAGAAATTGGCCACAAAAACCCAAAAATTGTTAGAAAAACTCAAAAATTAGCTCTAAAATCTCGAAACAATCTATAAAACATGGAAATAACTCAAAAAATAGCCATGAAAACTTAAAAATTAGCCATTAAACCCAAAAATTAGCAAGAAAATATCGGAAAAATTTAAAAAAAAACTCAAAAATTAGCCATAAAAACCCGAAAATTATCCATTAAACGCGAAAATTAGAAAGAGAAACTCAAAAATTAGCTAGAAAAACTCAAGAATTAGCTAGAAAAACTCAGAAATTGGCCACAAAAACCCAAAAATTGTTAGAAAAACTCAAAAATTAGCTCTAAAATCTCGAAACAATCTATAAAACATGGAAATAACTCAAAAAATAGCCATGAAAACTTAAAAATTAGCCATTAAACCCAAAAATTAGCAAGAAAATATCGGAAAAATTTAAAAAAAAACTCAAAAATTAGCCATAAAAACCCGAAAATTATCCATTAAACGCGAAAATTAGAAAGAGAAACTCAAAAATTAGCTAGAAAAACTCAAGAATTAGCTAGAAAAACTCGGAAATTAGCCACAAAAACTCAAAAGCTAGCCATGAAAACTCAACAATTAGCCATGAAACCCAAAAATTAGTCAGAAATACTCGAAAATTAGCTAGAAAACCTCAAAAATTAACTAGAAAAACTCAGAAATCAGCTAGAACTCAAAACTTAGCCATAAAAACCCAGAAATTAGCCATAAAAACTCAAAAATTAGCCATAAAATCCCTAAAATTAGCCATAAAACCCAAAAATTTGCCAGAAAAACTCAGAAATTAGCCACAAAAACCCGAAAATTGTTAGAATAGCTCGAAAATTATCCATAAAAACTCAGAAAATAGCTATAAAACATAAGAATTAGCTGAAAAAACTCAAAAATTAGCCATAAAAACTAAGAAATTAGCCATAAAATACAAAAATTAGCCAGAAAAACTCGTAAATTAACTAGGAAAACTCAAAATTTAGCCATAAAACCCAAAAATTAGCTAGAAAAACTCAAGAGTTAGCTAAAAAAACTCGGAAATTAGCCACAAAAACTCAGAAATTAGCCATGAAAAACTAACAATTAGCCATGAAACCCGAAAATTAGCCAGAAAAACTCGAAAATTAAATAGAAAAACTCAAAATTTAGCCATAAAACCCAAAAATTAGCTGGAAAAACTCAAGAATTAGCTGGAAAAACTCGGAAATTAGCCATAAAAACCCAAAAATTAGCTATTAAACGCGTAAATTAGATAGAGAAACTCAAAAATTAGATAGAAAAACTCAAAAAGTACTTAGAAAACCAAAAAATTAGCTAAAAAAACTCAAGAATCAGCTAGGAAAACTCGGAAATTAGCCACAAAAACTCAAAAATTATCCATGAAAACTCAACAATTAGCCATGAAACCCAAAATATTGTCAGAAAAACTCGAAAATTAGCTAGAAACCTCGAACATTAGCTTGAAAAACTCAGAAATCAGCTGGAAAAACTCAAAACTTAGCCATAAAAACTCAGAAATTAGCCAAAAAACCCAAAAATTAGCCATTAAACGCGAAAATTAGATTGAGAAACTCAAAAATTAGCTGGAAAAACTCAGAAATTAGCTAGAAAAACTCAAAAATTAGCTAGAAAACTCAAGAATCAGCTAGAAAAACTCAGATATCAGCCACAAAAACCCAAAAAATGTTAGAAAAACTCAAAAATTAGCCATAAAAACCCGAAAATTATCCATTGAACGCGAAAATTAGATAGAGAAACTCAAAAATTAGCCACAAAACCCAAAAATTGTTAGAAAAACTCAAAAATTAGCCATAAAAACCCACAAATTAGCTATTAAACGCGTAAATTAGATAGAGGAACTCAAAAATTAGATAGAAAAACTCAAAAATTAGCCACAAAACCCAAAAATTGTTGGAAAAACTCAAAAATTAGCTTTAAAAACTCAAAAAGTAGCTATAAAACATGAAAATTATCCATGAAAACTTGAAAATTAGCCATTAGACTAAAAAATTAGCAAGAAAAACTCGAAAATTAGCTAGAAAAACTGAAAAATTAGCTAGAAAAACTCAAGAATCAGCTAGAAAAACTCGGAAATTAGCCACAAAAACTCAAAAATTAGCCATGAAAACTCAACAATTAGCCATGAAACCCAAAAATTAGTCAGAAAAACTCGAAAATTAGCTAGAAAACCTCGAAAATTAGCTAGAAAAACTCAGAAATCAGCTAGAAAAACTCAAAAATTATCCATTAAACCCGAAAATTAGATAGAGAAACTCAAAAATTAGCTAGAAAAACCCAAAAATTAGCTAGAAAAACTCAAAAATTAGCCTCAAAACCCAAAAATTGTTAGAAAAACTAAAAAATCAGCTTTAAAAACTCGAAACAAGCTATAAAACATGAAAATTAGCTGAAAAAACTCAAAAAATAGCCATGAAAACTTAAAAATTAGCCATTAAACCTAAAAATTAGCAAGAAAATCTCGGAAATCAGCTATAAAAACTCAGAAATTAGCCACAAAAACCCAAAAAATGTTAAAAAAACTCAAAAATTAGCCATAAAAACCCGAAAATTATCCATTAAACGCGAAAATTATATGGGGAAACTTAAAAATTAGCCACAAAACCCAAAAATTGTTTGAAAAAATTCAAAAATTAGCTTTAAAAATTCAAAAAATAGCTATAAAACATGAAAATTAGCCATAAAAACTTGAAAATTAGCCATTAAACTCAAAAATTAGCAAGAAAAACTCGAAAATTAGCTAGAAAAACTCAGAAATTAGCTAGAAAAACTCAAGAATTAGCTAGAAAAACTCGGAAATCAGCCACAAAAACTAAAAAATTAGCCATGAAACCCAAAAATTAGTTAGAAAAACACAAAAATTAGCCATAAAAACCCAAAAATTAGCCATTAAACGCGAAAATTAGATAGAGAAACTCAAAAATTAGCTAGAAAAACTCAAGAATTAGCTAGAAACACTCGGAAATTAGCCACAAAAACTCAAAAGCTAGCCATGAAAACTCAACAATTAGCCATGAAACCCAAAAATTAGTCAGAAATACTCGAAAATTAGCTAGAAAACCTCAAAAATTAACGAGAAAAACTCAGAAATCAGCTAGAAGAACTCAAAACTTAGCCATAAAAACCCAGAAATTAGCCATAAAAACTCAAAAATTGTTAGAATAGCTCGAAAATTATCCATAAAAACTCAGAAAATAGCTATAAAACATAAGAATTAGCTGAAAAAACTCAAAAATCAGCCATAAAAACTAAAAAATTAGCCATAAAACCCAAAAATTAGCTAGAAAAACTCAGGAGTTAGCTAAAAAAACTCGGAAATTAGCCACAAAAACTCAGAAATTAGCCATGAAAAACCAACAATTAGCCATGAAACCCGAAAATTAGCCAGAAAAACTCGAAAATTAACTAGAAAAACTCAAAATTTAGTCATGAAACCCAAAAATTAGCTGGAAAAACTCGGAAATTAGCCATAAAAACCCAAAAATTAGCTATTAAACGCGTAAATTAGATAGAGAAACTCAAAAATTAGATAGAAAAACTCAAAAAGTACCCAGAAAACCAAAAAATTAGCTAAAAAAACTCAAGAATTAGCTAGGAAAACTCGGAAATTAGCCACAAAAACTCAACAATTAGCCATGAAACCCAAAAATTTGTTAGAAAAACTCGAAAATTAGCTAGAAACCTCGAACATTAGCTGGAAAAACTCAGAAATCAGCTGGAAAAACTCAAAACTTAGCCATAAAAACTCAGAAATTAGCCATAAAAACCCAAAATTTAGCCATTAAACGCGAAAATTAGATTGAGAAACTCAAAAATTAGCTAGAAAACTCAAGAATTAGCTAGAAAAACTCATATATTAGCCACAAAAACCCAAAAAATGTTAGAAAAACTCAAAAATTAGACATAAAAACCCGAAAATTATCCATTAAACGCGAAAATTAGATAGAGAAACTCAAAAATTAGCCACAAAACCCAAAAATTGTTAGAAAAACTCAAAAATTAGCCATAAAAACCCAAAAATTAGCTATTAAACGCGTAAATTAGATAGAGGAACTCAAAAATTAGCTAGAAAAACTCAAAAATTAGCCACAAAACCCAAAAATTGTTAGAAAAACTCAAAAATTAGCTTTAAAAACTCAAAAAGTAGCTATAAAACATGAAAATTATCCATAAAAACTTGGAAATTAGCCATTAGACTGAAAAATTAGCAAGAAAAACTCGAAAATTAGCTAGAAAAACTGAAAAATTAGCTAGAAAAACTCAAGAATCAGCTAGAAAAACTCGGAAATTAGCCACAAAAACTCAAAAATTAGCCATGAAAACTCAACAATTAGCCATGAAACCCAAAAACTAGTCAGAAAAACTCGAAAATTAGCTAGAAAATCTTGAAAATTAGCTGGAAAAACTCAGAAATCAGCTAGAAAAACTCAAAAATTATCCATTAAACCCGAAAATTAGATAGAGAAACTCAAAAATTAGCTAGAAAAACCCAAAAATTAGCTAGAAAAACTCAAAAATTAGCCTCAAAACCCAAAAATTGTTAGAAAAACTAAAAAATCAGCTTTAAAAACTCGAAACAAGCTATAAAACATGAAAATTAGCTGA
Source organism: Diorhabda elongata (assembly GCA_026230145.1). Lineage (NCBI taxonomy): Eukaryota > Metazoa > Arthropoda > Insecta > Coleoptera > Chrysomelidae > Diorhabda > Diorhabda elongata. The sequence continues at coordinate 134,242 of JAOVVJ010000025.1, forward strand.
AAAAACTCAAAAAATAGCCATGAAAACTTAAAAATTAGCCATTAAACCTAAAAATTAGCAAGAAAATCTCGGAAATTAGCTATAAAAACTCAGAAATTAGCCACAAAAACCCAAAAAATGTTAGAAAAACTCAAAAATTAGCCATAAAAACCCGAAAATTATCCATTAAACGCGAAAATTAGATAGAGAAACTCAAAAATTAGCCACAAAACCCAAAAATTGTTAGAAAAACTCAAAAATTAGCCATAAAAACCCACAAATTAGCTATTAAACGCGTAAATTAGATAGAGGAACTCAAAAATTAGATAGAAAAACTCAAAAATTAGCCACAAAACCCAAAAATTGTTAGAAAAACTCAAAAATTAGCTTTAAAAACTCAAAAAGTAGCTATAAAACATGAAAATTATCCATGAAAACTTGAAAATTAGCCATTAGACTAAAAAATTAGCAAGAAAAACTCGAAAATTAGCTAGAAAAACTGAAAAATTAGCTAGAAAAACTCAAGAATCAGCTAGAAAAACTCGGAAATTAGTCACAAAAACTCAAAAATTAGCCATGAAAACTCAACAATTAGCCATGAAACCCAAAAATTAGTCAGAAAAACTCGAAAATTAGCTAGAAAACCTCGAAAATTAGCTAGAAAAACTCAGAAATCAGCTAGAAAAACTCAAAAATTATCCATTAAACCCGAAAATTAGATAGAGAAACTCAAAAATTAGCTAGAAAAACCCAAAAATTAGCTAGAAAAACTCAAAAATTAGCCTCAAAACCCAAAAATTGTTAGAAAAACTAAAAAATCAGCTTTAAAAACTCGAAACAAGCTATAAAACATGAAAATTAGCTGAAAAAACTCAAAAAATAGCCATGAAAACTTAAAAATTAGCCATTAAACCTAAAAATTAGCAAGAAAATCTCGGAAATCAGCTATAAAAACTCAGAAATTAGCCACAAAAACCCAAAAAATGTTAAAAAAACTCAAAAATTAGCCATAAAAACCCGAAAATTATCCATTAAACGCGAAAATTATATGGGGAAACTTAAAAATTAGCCACAAAACCCAAAAATTGTTTGAAAAAATTCAAAAATTAGCTTTAAAAATTCAAAAAATAGCTATAAAACATGAAAATTAGCCATAAAAACTTGAAAATTAGCCATTAAACTCAAAAATTAGCAAGAAAAACTCGAAAATTAGCTAGAAAAACTCAGAAATTAGCTAGAAAAACTCAAGAATTAGCTAGAAAAACTCGGAAATCAGCCACAAAAACTAAAAAATTAGCCATGAAACCCAAAAATTAGTTAGAAAAACACAAAAATTAGCCATAAAAACCCAAAAATTAGCCATTAAACGCGAAAATTAGATAGAGAAACTCAAAAATTAGCTAGAAAAACTCAAGAATTAGCTAGAAACACTCGGAAATTAGCCACAAAAACTCAAAAGCTAGCCATGAAAACTCAACAATTAGCCATGAAACCCAAAAATTAGTCAGAAATACTCGAAAATTAGCTAGAAAACCTCAAAAATTAACGAGAAAAACTCAGAAATCAGCTAGAAGAACTCAAAACTTAGCCATAAAAACCCAGAAATTAGCCATAAAAACTCAAAAATTGTTAGAATAGCTCGAAAATTATCCATAAAAACTCAGAAAATAGCTATAAAACATAAGAATTAGCTGAAAAAACTCAAAAATCAGCCATAAAAACTAAAAAATTAGCCATAAAACCCAAAAATTAGCTAGAAAAACTCAGGAGTTAGCTAAAAAAACTCGGAAATTAGCCACAAAAACTCAGAAATTAGCCATGAAAAACCAACAATTAGCCATGAAACCCGAAAATTAGCCAGAAAAACTCGAAAATTAACTAGAAAAACTCAAAATTTAGTCATGAAACCCAAAAATTAGCTGGAAAAACTCGGAAATTAGCCATAAAAACCCAAAAATTAGCTATTAAACGCGTAAATTAGATAGAGAAACTCAAAAATTAGATAGAAAAACTCAAAAAGTACCCAGAAAACCAAAAAATTAGCTAAAAAAACTCAAGAATTAGCTAGGAAAACTCGGAAATTAGCCACAAAAACTCAACAATTAGCCATGAAACCCAAAAATTTGTTAGAAAAACTCGAAAATTAGCTAGAAACCTCGAACATTAGCTGGAAAAACTCAGAAATCAGCTGGAAAAACTCAAAACTTAGCCATAAAAACTCAGAAATTAGCCATAAAAACCCAAAATTTAGCCATTAAACGCGAAAATTAGATTGAGAAACTCAAAAATTAGCTGGAAAAACTCAGAAATTAGCTAGAAAAACTCAAAAATTAGCTAGAAAACTCAAGAATTAGCTAGAAAAACTCATATATTAGCCACAAAAACCCAAAAAATGTTAGAAAAACTCAAAAATTAGACATAAAAACCCGAAAATTATCCATTAAACGCGAAAATTAGATAGAGAAACTCAAAAATTAGCCACAAAACCCAAAAATTGTTAGAAAAACTCAAAAATTAGCCATAAAAACCCAAAAATTAGCTATTAAACGCGTAAATTAGATAGAGGAACTCAAAAATTAGCTAGAAAAACTCAAAAATTAGCCACAAAACCCAAAAATTGTTAGAAAAACTCAAAAATTAGCTTTAAAAACTCAAAAAGTAGCTATAAAACATGAAAATTATCCATAAAAACTTGGAAATTAGCCATTAGACTGAAAAATTAGCAAGAAAAACTCGAAAATTAGCTAGAAAAACTGAAAAATTAGCTAGAAAAACTCAAGAATCAGCTAGAAAAACTCGGAAATTAGCCACAAAAACTCAAAAATTAGCCATGAAAACTCAACAATTAGCCATGAAACCCAAAAACTAGTCAGAAAAACTCGAAAATTAGCTAGAAAATCTTGAAAATTAGCTGGAAAAACTCAGAAATCAGCTAGAAAAACTCAAAAATTATCCATTAAACCCGAAAATTAGATAGAGAAACTCAAAAATTAGCTAGAAAAACCCAAAAATTAGCTAGAAAAACTCAAAAATTAGCCTCAAAACCCAAAAATTGTTAGAAAAACTAAAAAATCAGCTTTAAAAACTCGAAACAAGCTATAAAACATGAAAATTAGCTGAAAAAACTCAAAAAATAGCCATGAAAACTTAAAAATTAGCCATTAAACCTAAAAATTAGCAAGAAAATCTCGGAAATTAGCTATAAAAACTCAGAAATTAGCCACAAAAACCCAAAAAATGTTAGAAAAACTCAAAAATTAGCCATAAAAACCCGAAAATTATCCATTAAACGCGAAAATTAGATAGAGAAACTCAAAAATTAGCCATAAAAACCCAAAAATCAGCTATTAAACACGTAAATTAGATAGAGGAACTCAAAAATTAGCTAGAAAAACTCAAAAATTAGCTAGAAAAACTCATAAATTAGCCACAAAACCCAAAAATTGTTAGAAAAACTCAAAAATTAGCTTTAAAAACTCAAAAAGTAGCTATACAACATGAAAATTTTCCATAAAAACTTAAAAATTAGCCATTAGACTCAAAAATTAGAAAAACTCAGAAATTAGCTAGAAAAACTCAAGAATTAGCTAGAAAAACTCGGAAATCAGCCACAAAAACTCAAAAATTAGCCATGAAAACTCAACAATTAGCCATGAAACCCAAAAATTAGTTAGAAAAACTCAAAAATTAGCCATAAAAACCCAAAAATTAGCCATTAAACGCGAAAATTAGATAGAGAAACTCAAAAATTAGCTGAAAAAACTCAAGAATTAGCTAGAAAAACTCGGAAATTAGCCACAAAAACTCAAAAATTAGCCATGAAAACTCAACAATTAGCCATGAAACCCAAAAATTAGTTAGAAAAACTCAAAAATTAGCCATAAAAACCCAAAAATTAGCCATTAAACGCGAAAATTAGATAGAGAAACTCAAAAATTAGCTGGAAAAACTCAAGAATTAGCTAGAAAAACTCGGAAATTAGCCACAAAAACTCAAAAATTAGCCATGAAAACTCAACAATTAGCCATGAAACCCAAAAATTAGTTAGAAAAACTCAAAAATTAGCCATAAAAACCCAAAAATTAGCCATTAAACGCGAAAATTAGATAGAGAAACTGAAAAATTAGCTAAAAAAACTCAAGAATTAGCTAGAAAAACTCGGAAATTAGTCACAAAAACTCAAAAATTAGCCATGAAAACTCATCAATTTTTTATGGCTAATTTCTGAGTTTTTATGGCTAAGTTTTGAGTTTTTCCAGCTGATTTCTGAGTTTTTCCAGCTAATGTTCGAGGTTTCTAGCTAATTTTCAAGTTTTTCTGACAAATTTTTGGGTTTCATGGCTAATTGTTGAGTTTTCATGGCTAATTTTTGAGTTTTTGTGGCTAATTTCCGAGTTTTCATAGCTAATTCTTGAGTTTTTTTAGCTAATTTTTTGGCTTTCTGGGTACTTTTTGAGTTTTTCTATCTAATTTTTGAGTTTCTCTATCTAATTTTCGCGTTTAATGGCTAATTTTTGGGTTTTTATGGCTAATTTTTGAGTTTTTCTAACTAATTTTTTGGTTTCATGGCTAATTGTTGAGGTTTCATGGCTAATTTTTGAGTTTTTGTGGCTGATTTCCGAGTTTTTCTAGCTAATTCTTGAGTTTTTCTAGCTAATTTTTGAGTTTCTCTATCTAATTTTCGCGTTTAATGTCTAATTTTTGGGTTTTTATGGCTAATTTTTGAGTTTTTCTAACTAATTTTTGGGTTTCATGGCTAATTGTTGAGTTGCTGAGTTGTTGTTGAGTTTTCATGGCTAATTTTTGAGTTTCTCTATCTAATTTTCGCGTTTAATGGCTAATTTTTGAGTTTTTGTGGCTGATTTCCGAGTTTTTCTAGCTAATTCTTGAGTTTTTCTAGCTAATTTTTGAGTTTCTCTATCTAATTTTCGCGTTTAATGTCTAATTTTTGGGTTTTTATGGCTAATTTTTGAGTTTTTCTAACTAATTTTTGGGTTTCATGGCTAATTGTTGAGTTGCTGAGTTGTTGTTGAGTTTTCATGGCTAATTTTTGAGTTTCTCTATCTAATTTTCGCGTTTAATGGCTAATTTTTGGGTTTTTATGGCCAATTTTTGAGTTTCTCTAACTAATTTTTGGGTTTCATGGCTAATTGTTGAGTTTTCATGGCTAATTTTTGAGTTTTTGTGGCTAATTTCCGAGTTTTCCTAGCTAATTCTTGAGTTTTTTTAGCTAATTTTTGAGTTTCTCTATCTAATTTTCGCGTTTAATGGCTAATTTTTGGGTTTTTATGGCTAATTTTTGAGTTTTTCTAACTAATTTTTGGGTTTCATGGCTAATTGTTGAGTTTTCATGGCTAATTTTTGAAATTTTGTGGCTGATTTCCGAGTTTTTCTAGCTAATTCTTGAGTTTTTCTAGCTAATTTTTGAGTTTCTCTATCTAATTTTCGCGTTTAATGGCTAATTTTTGGGTTTTTATGGCTAATTTTTGAGTTTTTCTATCTAATTTTCGCGTTTAATGGCTAATTTTTGGGTTTTTATGGCTAATTTTTGAGTTTTTCTAACTAATTTTTGGGTTTCATGGCTAATTGTTGAGTTTTCATGGCTAATTTTTGAGTTTTTGTGGCTAATTTCCGAGTGTTTCTAGCTAATTCTTGAGTTTTTCTAGCTAATTTTTGAGTTTCTCTATCTAATTTTCGCGTTTAATGGCTAATTTTTGGGTTTTTATGGCTAATTTTTGTGTTTTTCTAACTAATTTTTGGGTTTCATGGCTAATTTTTTAGTTTTTGTGGCTGATTTCCGAGTTTTTCTAGCTAATTCTTGAGTTTTTCTAGCTAATTTCTGAGTTTTTCTAGCTAATTTTCGAGTTTTTCTTGCTAATTTTTGAGTTTAATGGCTAATTTTCAAGTTTTTATGGCTAATTTTCATGTTTTACAGCTATTTTTTGAATTTTTAAAGCTAATTTTTGAATTTTTTCAAACAATTTTTGGGTTTTGTGGCTAATTTTCAAGTTTCCCCATCTAATTTTCGCGTTTAATGGATAATTTTCGGGTTTTTATGGCTAATTTTTGAGTTTTTTCAACATTTTTTGGGTTTTTGTGGCTAATTTCTGAGTTTTTATAGCTAATTTCCGAGATTTTCTTGCTAATTTTTAGGTTTAATGGCTAATTTTTAAGTTTTCATGGCTATTTTTTGAGTTTTTTCAGCTAATTTTCATGTTTTATAGCTTGTTTCGAGTTTTTAAAGCTGATTTTTTAGTTTTTCTAACAATTTTTGGGTTTTGAGGCTAATTTTTGAGTTTTTCTAGCTAATTTTTGGGTTTTTCTAGCCATGAAAACTCAACAATTAACGAGAAAAACTCAGAAATCAGCTAGAAGAACTCAAAACTTAGCCATAAAAACCCAGAAATTAGCCATAAAAACTCAAAAATTAGCCATAAAAATCCTAAAATTAGCCATAAAACCCAAAAATTTGCCAGAAAAACTTGAAAATTAGCTTGAAAAACTCAGAAATTAGCCACAAAAACCCGAAAATTGTTAGAATAGCTCGAAAATTATCCATAAAAACTCAGAAAATAGCTATAAAACATAAGAATTAGCTGAAAAAACTCAAAAATTAGCCATAAAAACTAAAAAATTAGCCATAAAACCCAAAAATTAGCTAGAAAAACTCAGGAGTTAGCTAAAAAAACTCGGAAATTAGCCACAAAAACTCAGAAATTAGCCATGAAAAACCAACAATTAGCCATGAAACCCGAAAATTAGCCAGAAAAACTCGAAAATTAACTAGAAAAACTCAAAATTTAGCCATGAAACCCAAAAATTAGCTGGAAAAACTCAAGATATAGCTGGAAAAACTCGGAAATTAGCCATAAAAACCCAAAAATTAGCTATTAAACGCGTAAATTAGATAGAGAAACTCAAAAATTAGATAGAAAAACTCAAAAAGTACCCAGAAAACCAAAAAATTAGCTAAAAAAACTCAAGAATTAGCTAGGAAAACTCGGAAATTAGCCACAAAAACTCAGAAATTAGCCATAAAAACCCAAAATTTAGCCATTAAACGCGAAAATTAGATTGAGAAACTCAAAAATTAGCTGGAAAAACTCAGAAATTAGCTAGAAAAACTGAAAAATTAGCTAGAAAAACTCAAGAATCAGCTAGAAAAACTCGGAAATTAGCCACAAAAACTCAAAAATTAGCCATGAAAACTCAACAATTAGCCATGAAACCCAAAAACTAGTCAGAAAAACTCGAAAATTAGCTAGAAAATCTCGAAAATTAGCTGGAAAAACTCAGAAATCAGCTAGAAAAACTCAAAAATTATCCATTAAACCCGAAAATTAGATAGAGAAACTCAAAAATTTGCTAGGAAAACCCAAAAATTAGCTAGAAAAACTCAAAAATTAGCCTCAAAACCCAAAAATTGTTAGAAAAACTAAAAAATCAGCTTTAAAAACTCGAAACAAGCTATAAAACATGAAAATTAGCTGAAAAAACTCAAAAAATAGCCATGAAAACTTAAAAATTAGCCATTAAACCTAAAAATTAGCAAGAAAATCTCGGAAATTAGCTAAAAAAACTCAAAAATTAGCCATAAAAACCCGAAAATTATCCATTAAACGCGAAAATTAGATGGGGAAACTTGAAAATTAGCCACAAAACTCAAAAATTGTTTGAAAAAATTCAAAAATTAGCTTTAAAAATTCAAAAAATAGCTATAAAACATGAAAATTAGCCATAAAAACTTGAAAATTAGCCATTAAACTCAAAAATTAGCAAGAAAAACTCGAAAATTAGCTAGAAAAACTCAGAAATTAGCTAGAAAAACTCAAGAATTAGCTAGAAAAACTCGGAAATCAGCCACAAAAACTAAAAAATTAGCCATGAAACCCAAAAATTAGTTGGAAAAACACAAAAATTAGCCATAAAAACCCAAAAATTAGCCATTAAACGCGAAAATTAGATAGAGAAACTCAAAAATTAGCTAGAAAAACTCAAGAATTAGCTAGAAACACTCGGAAATTAGCCACAAAAACTCAAAAGCTAGCCATGAAAACTCAACAATTAGCCATGAAACCCAAAAATTAGTCAGAAATACTCGAAAATTAGCTAGAAAACCTCAAAAATTAACGAGAAAAACTCAGAAATCAGCTAGAAGAACTCAAAACTTAGCCATAAAAACCCAGAAATTAGCCATAAAAACTCAAAAATTAGCCATAAAAACCCTAAAATTAGCCATAAAACCCAAAAATTTGCCAGAAAAACTTGAAAATTAGCTTAAAAAACTCAGAAATTAGCCACAAAAACCCGAAAATTGTTAGAATAGCTCGAAAATTATCCATAAAAACTCGGAAAATAGCTATAAAACATAAGAATTAGCTGAAAAAACTCAAAAATTAGCCATAAAAACTAAAAAATTAGCCATAAAATACAAAAATTAGCCAGAAAAACTCGTAAATTAACTAGGAAATCTCAAAATTTAGCCATAAAACCCAAAAATTAGCTAGAAAAACTCAGGAGTTAGCTAAAAAAACTCGAAAATTAGCCACAAAAACTCAGAAATTAGCCATGAAAAACCAACAATTAGCCATGAAACCCAAAAATTAGTCAGAAATACTCGAAAATTAGCTAAAAAAACTCAAAATTTTGCCATAAAACCCAAAAATTAGCTGGAAAAACTCAAGAATTAGCTGGTAAAATTCGGAAATTAGCCACAAAAAATCAAAAATTAGCCATGAAACACAAAAATTTGCTAGGAAAATTCTGAAATTAGCTTGAAAAACTCAGAAATTAGCCATAAAAACCCAAAAATTAGCTATTTAACGCATTAAACGCGTAAATTAGATAGAGAAACTCAAAAATTAGATAGAAAAACTCAGAAGTTAGCTAGAAAACCAAAAAATTAGCGAGAAAAACTCAAGAATTAGCTAGGAAAACTCGGAAATTAGCCACAAAAACTCAAAAATTAGCCATGAAAACTCAACAATTAGCCATGAAACCCAAAAATTTGTCAGAAAAACTCGAAAATTAGCTAGAAAACCTCGAACATTAGCTGGAAAAACTCAGAAATCAGCTGGAAAAACTCAAAACTTAGCCATAAAAACCCAAAAATTAGCCATTAAACGCGAAAATTAGATTGAGAAACTCAAAAATTAATTGGAAAAACTCAGAAATTAGCTAGAAAAACTCAAAAATTAGCTAGAAAAACTCAAGAATTAGCTAGAAAAACTCAGAAATTAGCCACAAAAACCCAAAAAATGTTAGAAAAACTCAAAAATTAGCCATAAAAACCCGAAAATTATCCATTAAACGCGAAAATTAGATAGAGAAACTCAAAAATTAGCCACAAAACCCAAAAATTGTTAGAAAAATTCAAAAATTAGCCATAAAAACCCAAAAATTAGCTATTAAACGCGTAAATTAGATAGAGGAACTCAAAAATTAGCTAGAAAAACTCAAAAATCAGCCACAAAACCCAAAAATTGTTAGAAAAACTCAAAAAATTGCTTTAAAAACTCAAAAAGTAGCTATAAAACATGAAAATTTTCCATAAAAACTTAAAAATTAGCCATTAGACACAAAAATTAGAAAAACTCAGAAATTAGCTAGAAAAACCCAAGAATTAGCTAGAAAAACTCGGAAATCAGCCACAAAAACTCAAAAATTATCCATGAAAACTCAACAATTAGCCATGAAACCCAAAATATTGTCAGAAAAATTCGAAAATTAGCTAGAAACCTCGAACATTAGCTGGAAAAACTCAGAAATCAGCTGGAAAAACTCAAAACTTAGCCATAAAAACTCAGAAATTAGCCATAAAAACCCAAAAATTAGCCATTAAACGCGAAAATTAGATTGAGAAACTCAAAAATTAGCTGGAAAAACTCAGAAATTAGCTAGAAAAACTCAAAAATTAGCTAGAAAACTCAAGAATCAGCTAGAAAAACTCAGATATCAGCCACAAAAACCCAAAAAATGTTAGAAAAACTCAATAATTAGCCATAAAAACCCGAAAATTATCCATTGAACGCGAAAATTAGATAGAGAAACTCAAAAATTAGCCACAAAACCCAAAAATTGTTAGAAAAACTCAAAAATTAGCCATAAAAACCCAAAAATTAGCTATTAAACGCGTAAATTAGATAGAGGAACTCAAAAATTAGGTAGAAAAACTCAAAAATTAGCCACAAAACCCAAAAATTGTTAGAAAAACTCAAAAATTAGCTCTAAAAACTCAAAAAGTAGCTATAAAACATGGAAATTATCCATAAAAACTCAAAAATTAGCCATTAGACTAAAAAATTAGCAAGAAAAACTCGAAAATTAGCTAAAAAAACTGAAAAATTAGCTAGAAAAACTCAAGAATCAGCTAGAAAAACTCGGAAATTAGCCACAAAAACTCAAAAATTAGCCATGAAAACTCAACAATTAGCCATGAAACCCAAAAATTAGTCAGAAAAACTCGGAAATTAGCTAGAAAACCTCGAAAATTAGCTAGAAAAACTCAGAAATCAGCTAGAAAAACTCAAAAATTATCCAGTAAACCCGAAAATTAGATAGAGAAACTCAAAAATTAGCTAGAAAAACCCAAAAATTAGCTAGAAAAACTCAAAAATTAGCCTCAAAACCCAAAAATTGTTAGAAAAACTAAAAAATCAGCTTTAAAAACTCGAAACAAGCTATAAAACATGAAAATTAGCTGAAAAAACTCAAAAAATAGCCATGAAAACTTAAAAATTAGCCATTAAACCTAAAAATTATCAAGAAAATCTCGGAAATTAGCTATAAAAAGTCAGAAATTAGCCACAAAAACCCAAAAAATGTTAAAAAAACTCAAAAATTAGCCATAAAAACCCGAAAATTATCCATTAAACGCGAAAATTAGATGGAGAAACTTAAAAATTAGCCACAAAACCCAAAAATTGTTTGAAAAACTTCAAAAATTAGCTTTAAAAATTCAAAAAATAGCTATAAAACATGAAAATTAGCCATAAAAACTTGAAAATTAGCCATTAAACTCAAAAATTAGCAAGAAAAACTCGAAAATTAGCTAGAAAAACTCAGAAATTAGCTAGAAAAACTCAAGAATTAGCTAGAAAAACTCGGAAATCAGCCACAAAAACTAAAAAATTAGCCATGAAACCCAAAAATTAGTTAGAAAAACACAAAAATTAGCCATAAAAACCCAAAAATTAGCCATTAAACGCGAAAATTAGATAGAGAAACTCAAAAATTAGCTAGAAAAACTCAAGAATTAGCTAGAAACACTCGGAAATTAGCCACAAAAACTCAAAAGCTAGCCATGAAAACTCAACAATTAGCCATGAAACCCAAAAATTAGTCAGAAATACTCGAAAATTAGCTAGAAAACCTCAAAAATTAACGAGAAAAACTCAGAAATCAGCTAGAAGAACTCAAAACTTAGCCATAAAAACCCAGAAATTAGCCATAAAAACTCAAAAATTAGCCATAAAAACCCTAAAATTAGCCATAAAACCCAAAAATTTGCCAGAAAAACTTGAAAATTAGCTTGAAAAACTCAGAAATTAGCCACAAAAACCCGAAAATTGTTAGAATAGCTCGAAAATTATCCATAAAAACTCAGAAAATAGCTATAAAACATAAGAATTAGCTGAAAAAACTCAAAAATTAGCCATAAAAACTAAAAAATTAGCCATAAAACCCAAAAATTAGCTAGAAAAACTCAGGAGTTAGCTAAAAAAACTCGGAAATTAGCCACAAAAACTCAGAAATTAGCCATGAAAAACCAACAATTAGCCATGAAACCTGAAAATTAGCCAGAAAAACTCGAAAATTAACTAGAAAAACTCAAAATTTAGCCATGAAACCCAAAAATTAGCTGGAAAAACTCAAGATATAGCTGGAAAAACTCGGAAATTAGCCATAAAAACCCAAAAATTAGCTATTAAACGCGTAAATTAGATAGAGAAACTCAAAAATTAGATAGAAAAACTCAAAAAGTACCCAGAAAACCAAAAAATTAGCTAAAAAAACTCAAGAATTAGCTGGGAAAACTCGGAAATTAGCCACAAAAACTCAAAAATTAGCCATGAAAACTCAACAATTAGCCATGAAACCCAAAAATTTGTCAGAAAAACTCGAAAATTAGCTAGAAACCTCGAACATTAGCTGGAAAAACTCAGAAACCAGCTGGAAAAACTCAAAACTTAGCCATAAAAACTCAGAAATTAGCCATAAAAACCCAAAATTTAGCCATTAAACGCGAAAATTAGATTGAGAAACTCAAAAATTTGCTGGAAAAACTCAGAAATTAGCTAGAAAAACTCAAAAATTAGCTAGAAAACTCAAGAATTAGCTAGAAAAACTCATATATTAGCCACAAAAACCCAAAAAATGTTAGAAAAACTCAAAAATTAGACATAAAAACCCGAAAATTATCCATTAAACGCGAAAATTAGATAGAGAAACTCAAAAGTTAGCCACAAAACCCAAAAATTGTTAGAAAAACTCAAAAATTAGCCACAAAAACTCAAAAATTAGCCATGAAAACTCAACAATTAGCCATGAAACCCAAAAATTAGTTAGAAAAACTCAAAAATTAGCCATAAAAACCCAAAAATTAGCCATTAAACGCGAAAATTAGATAGAGAAACTGAAAAATTAGCTAAAAAAACTCAAGAATTAGCTAGAAAAACTCGGAAATTAGTCACAAAAACTCAAAAATTAGCCATGAAAACTCATCAATTTTTTATGGCTAATTTCTGAGTTTTTATGGCTAAGTTTTGAGTTTTTCCAGCTGATTTCTGAGTTTTTCCAGCTAATGTTCGAGGTTTCTAGCTAATTTTCAAGTTTTTCTGACAAATTTTTGGGTTTCATGGCTAATTGTTGAGTTTTCATGGCTAATTTTTGAGTTTTTGTGGCTAATTTCCGAGTTTTCATAGCTAATTCTTGAGTTTTTTTAGCTAATTTTTTGGCTTTCTGGGTACTTTTTGAGTTTTTCTATCTAATTTTTGAGTTTCTCTATCTAATTTTCGCGTTTAATGGCTAATTTTTGGGTTTTTATGGCTAATTTTTGAGTTTTTCTAACTAATTTTTTGGTTTCATGGCTAATTGTTGAGGTTTCATGGCTAATTTTTGAGTTTTTGTGGCTGATTTCCGAGTTTTTCTAGCTAATTCTTGAGTTTTTCTAGCTAATTTTTGAGTTTCTCTATCTAATTTTCGCGTTTAATGTCTAATTTTTGGGTTTTTATGGCTAATTTTTGAGTTTTTCTAACTAATTTTTGGGTTTCATGGCTAATTGTTGAGTTGCTGAGTTGTTGTTGAGTTTTCATGGCTAATTTTTGAGTTTCTCTATCTAATTTTCGCGTTTAATGGCTAATTTTTGAGTTTTTGTGGCTGATTTCCGAGTTTTTCTAGCTAATTCTTGAGTTTTTCTAGCTAATTTTTGAGTTTCTCTATCTAATTTTCGCGTTTAATGTCTAATTTTTGGGTTTTTATGGCTAATTTTTGAGTTTTTCTAACTAATTTTTGGGTTTCATGGCTAATTGTTGAGTTGCTGAGTTGTTGTTGAGTTTTCATGGCTAATTTTTGAGTTTCTCTATCTAATTTTCGCGTTTAATGGCTAATTTTTGGGTTTTTATGGCCAATTTTTGAGTTTCTCTAACTAATTTTTGGGTTTCATGGCTAATTGTTGAGTTTTCATGGCTAATTTTTGAGTTTTTGTGGCTAATTTCCGAGTTTTCCTAGCTAATTCTTGAGTTTTTTTAGCTAATTTTTGAGTTTCTCTATCTAATTTTCGCGTTTAATGGCTAATTTTTGGGTTTTTATGGCTAATTTTTGAGTTTTTCTAACTAATTTTTGGGTTTCATGGCTAATTGTTGAGTTTTCATGGCTAATTTTTGAAATTTTGTGGCTGATTTCCGAGTTTTTCTAGCTAATTCTTGAGTTTTTCTAGCTAATTTTTGAGTTTCTCTATCTAATTTTCGCGTTTAATGGCTAATTTTTGGGTTTTTATGGCTAATTTTTGAGTTTTTCTATCTAATTTTCGCGTTTAATGGCTAATTTTTGGGTTTTTATGGCTAATTTTTGAGTTTTTCTAACTAATTTTTGGGTTTCATGGCTAATTGTTGAGTTTTCATGGCTAATTTTTGAGTTTTTGTGGCTAATTTCCGAGTGTTTCTAGCTAATTCTTGAGTTTTTCTAGCTAATTTTTGAGTTTCTCTATCTAATTTTCGCGTTTAATGGCTAATTTTTGGGTTTTTATGGCTAATTTTTGTGTTTTTCTAACTAATTTTTGGGTTTCATGGCTAATTTTTTAGTTTTTGTGGCTGATTTCCGAGTTTTTCTAGCTAATTCTTGAGTTTTTCTAGCTAATTTCTGAGTTTTTCTAGCTAATTTTCGAGTTTTTCTTGCTAATTTTTGAGTTTAATGGCTAATTTTCAAGTTTTTATGGCTAATTTTCATGTTTTACAGCTATTTTTTGAATTTTTAAAGCTAATTTTTGAATTTTTTCAAACAATTTTTGGGTTTTGTGGCTAATTTTCAAGTTTCCCCATCTAATTTTCGCGTTTAATGGATAATTTTCGGGTTTTTATGGCTAATTTTTGAGTTTTTTCAACATTTTTTGGGTTTTTGTGGCTAATTTCTGAGTTTTTATAGCTAATTTCCGAGATTTTCTTGCTAATTTTTAGGTTTAATGGCTAATTTTTAAGTTTTCATGGCTATTTTTTGAGTTTTTTCAGCTAATTTTCATGTTTTATAGCTTGTTTCGAGTTTTTAAAGCTGATTTTTTAGTTTTTCTAACAATTTTTGGGTTTTGAGGCTAATTTTTGAGTTTTTCTAGCTAATTTTTGGGTTTTTCTAGCCATGAAAACTCAACAATTAACGAGAAAAACTCAGAAATCAGCTAGAAGAACTCAAAACTTAGCCATAAAAACCCAGAAATTAGCCATAAAAACTCAAAAATTAGCCATAAAAATCCTAAAATTAGCCATAAAACCCAAAAATTTGCCAGAAAAACTTGAAAATTAGCTTGAAAAACTCAGAAATTAGCCACAAAAACCCGAAAATTGTTAGAATAGCTCGAAAATTATCCATAAAAACTCAGAAAATAGCTATAAAACATAAGAATTAGCTGAAAAAACTCAAAAATTAGCCATAAAAACTAAAAAATTAGCCATAAAACCCAAAAATTAGCTAGAAAAACTCAGGAGTTAGCTAAAAAAACTCGGAAATTAGCCACAAAAACTCAGAAATTAGCCATGAAAAACCAACAATTAGCCATGAAACCCGAAAATTAGCCAGAAAAACTCGAAAATTAACTAGAAAAACTCAAAATTTAGCCATGAAACCCAAAAATTAGCTGGAAAAACTCAAGATATAGCTGGAAAAACTCGGAAATTAGCCATAAAAACCCAAAAATTAGCTATTAAACGCGTAAATTAGATAGAGAAACTCAAAAATTAGATAGAAAAACTCAAAAAGTACCCAGAAAACCAAAAAATTAGCTAAAAAAACTCAAGAATTAGCTAGGAAAACTCGGAAATTAGCCACAAAAACTCAGAAATTAGCCATAAAAACCCAAAATTTAGCCATTAAACGCGAAAATTAGATTGAGAAACTCAAAAATTAGCTGGAAAAACTCAGAAATTAGCTAGAAAAACTGAAAAATTAGCTAGAAAAACTCAAGAATCAGCTAGAAAAACTCGGAAATTAGCCACAAAAACTCAAAAATTAGCCATGAAAACTCAACAATTAGCCATGAAACCCAAAAACTAGTCAGAAAAACTCGAAAATTAGCTAGAAAATCTCGAAAATTAGCTGGAAAAACTCAGAAATCAGCTAGAAAAACTCAAAAATTATCCATTAAACCCGAAAATTAGATAGAGAAACTCAAAAATTTGCTAGGAAAACCCAAAAATTAGCTAGAAAAACTCAAAAATTAGCCTCAAAACCCAAAAATTGTTAGAAAAACTAAAAAATCAGCTTTAAAAACTCGAAACAAGCTATAAAACATGAAAATTAGCTGAAAAAACTCAAAAAATAGCCATGAAAACTTAAAAATTAGCCATTAAACCTAAAAATTAGCAAGAAAATCTCGGAAATTAGCTATAAAAACTCAGAAATTAGCCACAAAAACCCAAAAAATGTTGAAAAAACTCAAAAATTAGCCATAAAAACCCGAAAATTATCCATTAAACGCGAAAATTAGATGGGGAAACTTGAAAATTAGCCACAAAACTCAAAAATTGTTTGAAAAAATTCAAAAATTAGCTTTAAAAATTCAAAAAATAGCTATAAAACATGAAAATTAGCCATAAAAACTTGAAAATTAGCCATTAAACTCAAAAATTAGCAAGAAAAACTCGAAAATTAGCTAGAAAAACTCAGAAATTAGCTAGAAAAACTCAAGAATTAGCTAGAAAAACTCGGAAATCAGCCACAAAAACTAAAAAATTAGCCATGAAACCCAAAAATTAGTTGGAAAAACACAAAAATTAGCCATAAAAACCCAAAAATTAGCCATTAAACGCGAAAATTAGATAGAGAAACTCAAAAATTAGCTAGAAAAACTCAAGAATTAGCTAGAAACACTCGGAAATTAGCCACAAAAACTCAAAAGCTAGCCATGAAAACTCAACAATTAGCCATGAAACCCAAAAATTAGTCAGAAATACTCGAAAATTAGCTAGAAAACCTCAAAAATTAACGAGAAAAACTCAGAAATCAGCTAGAAGAACTCAAAACTTAGCCATAAAAACCCAGAAATTAGCCATAAAAACTCAAAAATTAGCCATAAAAACCCTAAAATTAGCCATAAAACCCAAAAATTTGCCAGAAAAACTTGAAAATTAGCTTAAAAAACTCAGAAATTAGCCACAAAAACCCGAAAATTGTTAGAATAGCTCGAAAATTATCCATAAAAACTCGGAAAATAGCTATAAAACATAAGAATTAGCTGAAAAAACTCAAAAATTAGCCATAAAAACTAAAAAATTAGCCATAAAATACAAAAATTAGCCAGAAAAACTCGTAAATTAACTAGGAAATCTCAAAATTTAGCCATAAAACCCAAAAATTAGCTAGAAAAACTCAGGAGTTAGCTAAAAAAACTCGAAAATTAGCCACAAAAACTCAGAAATTAGCCATGAAAAACCAACAATTAGCCATGAAACCCAAAAATTAGTCAGAAATACTCGAAAATTAGCTAAAAAAACTCAAAATTTTGCCATAAAACCCAAAAATTAGCTGGAAAAACTCAAGAATTAGCTGGTAAAATTCGGAAATTAGCCACAAAAAATCAAAAATTAGCCATGAAACACAAAAATTTGCTAGGAAAATTCTGAAATTAGCTTGAAAAACTCAGAAATTAGCCATAAAAACCCAAAAATTAGCTATTTAACGCATTAAACGCGTAAATTAGATAGAGAAACTCAAAAATTAGATAGAAAAACTCAGAAGTTAGCTAGAAAACCAAAAAATTAGCGAGAAAAACTCAAGAATTAGCTAGAAAACCTCGAACATTAGCTGGAAAAACTCAGAAATCAGCTGGAAAAACTCAAAACTTAGCCATAAAAACCCAAAAATTAGCCATTAAACGCGAAAATTAGATTGAGAAACTCAAAAATTAATTGGAAAAACTCAGAAATTAGCTAGAAAAACTCAAAAATTAGCTAGAAAAACTCAAGAATTAGCTAGAAAAACTCAGAAATTAGCCACAAAAACCCAAAAAATGTTAGAAAAACTCAAAAATTAGCCATAAAAACCCGAAAATTATCCATTAAACGCGAAAATTAGATAGAGAAACTCAAAAATTAGCCACAAAACCCAAAAATTGTTAGAAAAATTCAAAAATTAGCCATAAAAACCCAAAAATTAGCTATTAAACGCGTAAATTAGATAGAGGAACTCAAAAATTAGCTAGAAAAACTCAAAAATCAGCCACAAAACCCAAAAATTGTTAGAAAAACTCAAAAAATTGCTTTAAAAACTCAAAAAGTAGCTATAAAACATGAAAATTTTCCATAAAAACTTAAAAATTAGCCATTAGACACAAAAATTAGAAAAACTCAGAAATTAGCTAGAAAAACCCAAGAATTAGCTAGAAAAACTCGGAAATCAGCCACAAAAACTCAAAAATTATCCATGAAAACTCAACAATTAGCCATGAAACCCAAAATATTGTCAGAAAAATTCGAAAATTAGCTAGAAACCTCGAACATTAGCTGGAAAAACTCAGAAATCAGCTGGAAAAACTCAAAACTTAGCCATAAAAACTCAGAAATTAGCCATAAAAACCCAAAAATTAGCCATTAAACGCGAAAATTAGATTGAGAAACTCAAAAATTAGCTGGAAAAACTCAGAAATTAGCTAGAAAAACTCAAAAATTAGCTAGAAAACTCAAGAATCAGCTAGAAAAACTCAGATATCAGCCACAAAAACCCAAAAAATGTTAGAAAAACTCAATAATTAGCCATAAAAACCCGAAAATTATCCATTGAACGCGAAAATTAGATAGAGAAACTCAAAAATTAGCCACAAAACCCAAAAATTGTTAGAAAAACTCAAAAATTAGCCATAAAAACCCAAAAATTAGCTATTAAACGCGTAAATTAGATAGAGGAACTCAAAAATTAGGTAGAAAAACTCAAAAATTAGCCACAAAACCCAAAAATTGTTAGAAAAACTCAAAAATTAGCTCTAAAAACTCAAAAAGTAGCTATAAAACATGGAAATTATCCATAAAAACTCAAAAATTAGCCATTAGACTAAAAAATTAGCAAGAAAAACTCGAAAATTAGCTAAAAAAACTGAAAAATTAGCTAGAAAAACTCAAGAATCAGCTAGAAAAACTCGGAAATTAGCCACAAAAACTCAAAAATTAGCCATGAAAACTCAACAATTAGCCATGAAACCCAAAAATTAGTCAGAAAAACTCGAAAATTAGCTAGAAAACCTCGAAAATTAGCTAGAAAAACTCAGAAATCAGCTAGAAAAACTCAAAAATTATCCAGTAAACCCGAAAATTAGATAGAGAAACTCAAAAATTAGCTAGAAAAACCCAAAAATTAGCTAGAAAACCTCAAAAATTAACGAGAAAAACTCAGAAATCAGCTAGAAGAACTCAAAACTTAGCCATAAAAACCCAGAAATTAGCCATAAAAACTCAAAAATTAGCCATAAAAACCCTAAAATTAGCCATAAAACCCAAAAATTTGCCAGAAAAACTTGAAAATTAGCTTGAAAAACTCAGAAATTAGCCACAAAAACCCGAAAATTGTTAGAATAGCTCGAAAATTATCCATAAAAACTCAGAAAATAGCTATAAAACATAAGAATTAGCTGAAAAAACTCAAAAATTAGCCATAAAAACTAAAAAATTAGCCATAAAACCCAAAAATTAGCTAGAAAAACTCAGGAGTTAGCTAAAAAAACTCGGAAATTAGCCACAAAAACTCAGAAATTAGCCATGAAAAACCAACAATTAGCCATGAAACCTGAAAATTAGCCAGAAAAACTCGAAAATTAACTAGAAAAACTCAAAATTTAGCCATGAAACCCAAAAATTAGCTGGAAAAACTCAAGATATAGCTGGAAAAACTCGGAAATTAGCCATAAAAACCCAAAAATTAGCTATTAAACGCGTAAATTAGATAGAGAAACTCAAAAATTAGATAGAAAAACTCAAAAAGTACCCAGAAAACCAAAAAATTAGCTAAAAAAACTCAAGAATTAGCTGGGAAAACTCGGAAATTAGCCACAAAAACTCAAAAATTAGCCATGAAAACTCAACAATTAGCCATGAAACCCAAAAATTTGTCAGAAAAACTCGAAAATTAGCTAGAAACCTCGAACATTAGCTGGAAAAACTCAGAAACCAGCTGGAAAAACTCAAAACTTAGCCATAAAAACTCAGAAATTAGCCATAAAAACCCAAAATTTAGCCATTAAACGCGAAAATTAGATTGAGAAACTCAAAAATTTGCTGGAAAAACTCAGAAATTAGCTAGAAAAACTCAAAAATTAGCTAGAAAACTCAAGAATTAGCTAGAAAAACTCATATATTAGCCACAAAAACCCAAAAAATGTTAGAAAAACTCAAAAATTAGACATAAAAACCCGAAAATTATCCATTAAACGCGAAAATTAGATAGAGAAACTCAAAAGTTAGCCACAAAACCCAAAAATTGTTAGAAAAACTCAAAAATTAGCCACAAAAACTCAAAAATTAGCCATGAAAACTCAACAATTAGCCATGAAACCCAAAAATTAGTTAGAAAAACTCAAAAATTAGCCATAAAAACCCAAAAATTAGCCATTAAACGCGAAAATTAGATAGAGAAACTGAAAAATTAGCTAAAAAAACTCAAGAATTAGCTAGAAAAACTCGGAAATTAGTCACAAAAACTCAAAAATTAGCCATGAAAACTCATCAATTTTTTATGGCTAATTTCTGAGTTTTTATGGCTAAGTTTTGAGTTTTTCCAGCTGATTTCTGAGTTTTTCCAGCTAATGTTCGAGGTTTCTAGCTAATTTTCAAGTTTTTCTGACAAATTTTTGGGTTTCATGGCTAATTGTTGAGTTTTCATGGCTAATTTTTGAGTTTTTGTGGCTAATTTCCGAGTTTTCATAGCTAATTCTTGAGTTTTTTTAGCTAATTTTTTGGCTTTCTGGGTACTTTTTGAGTTTTTCTATCTAATTTTTGAGTTTCTCTATCTAATTTTCGCGTTTAATGGCTAATTTTTGGGTTTTTATGGCTAATTTTTGAGTTTTTCTAACTAATTTTTTGGTTTCATGGCTAATTGTTGAGGTTTCATGGCTAATTTTTGAGTTTTTGTGGCTGATTTCCGAGTTTTTCTAGCTAATTCTTGAGTTTTTCTAGCTAATTTTTGAGTTTCTCTATCTAATTTTCGCGTTTAATGTCTAATTTTTGGGTTTTTATGGCTAATTTTTGAGTTTTTCTAACTAATTTTTGGGTTTCATGGCTAATTGTTGAGTTGCTGAGTTGTTGTTGAGTTTTCATGGCTAATTTTTGAGTTTCTCTATCTAATTTTCGCGTTTAATGGCTAATTTTTGAGTTTTTGTGGCTGATTTCCGAGTTTTTCTAGCTAATTCTTGAGTTTTTCTAGCTAATTTTTGAGTTTCTCTATCTAATTTTCGCGTTTAATGTCTAATTTTTGGGTTTTTATGGCTAATTTTTGAGTTTTTCTAACTAATTTTTGGGTTTCATGGCTAATTGTTGAGTTGCTGAGTTGTTGTTGAGTTTTCATGGCTAATTTTTGAGTTTCTCTATCTAATTTTCGCGTTTAATGGCTAATTTTTGGGTTTTTATGGCCAATTTTTGAGTTTCTCTAACTAATTTTTGGGTTTCATGGCTAATTGTTGAGTTTTCATGGCTAATTTTTGAGTTTTTGTGGCTAATTTCCGAGTTTTCCTAGCTAATTCTTGAGTTTTTTTAGCTAATTTTTGAGTTTCTCTATCTAATTTTCGCGTTTAATGGCTAATTTTTGGGTTTTTATGGCTAATTTTTGAGTTTTTCTAACTAATTTTTGGGTTTCATGGCTAATTGTTGAGTTTTCATGGCTAATTTTTGAAATTTTGTGGCTGATTTCCGAGTTTTTCTAGCTAATTCTTGAGTTTTTCTAGCTAATTTTTGAGTTTCTCTATCTAATTTTCGCGTTTAATGGCTAATTTTTGGGTTTTTATGGCTAATTTTTGAGTTTTTCTATCTAATTTTCGCGTTTAATGGCTAATTTTTGGGTTTTTATGGCTAATTTTTGAGTTTTTCTAACTAATTTTTGGGTTTCATGGCTAATTGTTGAGTTTTCATGGCTAATTTTTGAGTTTTTGTGGCTAATTAAACGCGTAAATTAGATAGAGGAACTCAAAAATTAGCTAGAAAAACTCAAAAATCAGCCACAAAACCCAAAAATTGTTAGAAAAACTCAAAAAATTGCTTTAAAAACTCAAAAAGTAGCTATAAAACATGAAAATTTTCCATAAAAACTTAAAAATTAGCCATTAGACACAAAAATTAGAAAAACTCAGAAATTAGCTAGAAAAACCCAAGAATTAGCTAGAAAAACTCGCGTTTAATGGCTAATTTTTGGGTTTTTATGGCTAATTTTTGAGTTTTTCTAACTAATTTTTGGGTTTCATGGCTAATTGTTGAGTTTTCATGGCTAATTTTTGAAATTTTGTGGCTGATTTCCGAGTTTTTCTAGCTAATTCTTGAGTTTTTCTAGCTAATTTTTGAGTTTCTCTATCTAATTTTCGCGTTTAATGGCTAATTTTTGGGTTTTTATGGCTAATTTTTGAGTTTTTCTATCTAATTTTCGCGTTTAATGGCTAATTTTTGGGTTTTTATGGCTAATTTTTGAGTTTTTCTAACTAATTTTTGGGTTTCATGGCTAATTGTTGAGTTTTCATGGCTAATTTTTGAGTTTTTGTGGCTAATTTCCGAGTGTTTCTAGCTAATTCTTGAGTTTTTCTAGCTAATTTTTGAGTTTCTCTATCTAATTTTCGCGTTTAATGGCTAATTTTTGGGTTTTTATGGCTAATTTTTGTGTTTTTCTAACTAATTTTTGGGTTTCATGGCTAATTTTTTAGTTTTTGTGGCTGATTTCCGAGTTTTTCTAGCTAATTCTTGAGTTTTTCTAGCTAATTTCTGAGTTTTTCTAGCTAATTTTCGAGTTTTTCTTGCTAATTTTTGAGTTTAATGGCTAATTTTCAAGTTTTTATGGCTAATTTTCATGTTTTACAGCTATTTTTTGAATTTTTAAAGCTAATTTTTGAATTTTTTCAAACAATTTTTGGGTTTTGTGGCTAATTTTCAAGTTTCCCCATCTAATTTTCGCGTTTAATGGATAATTTTCGGGTTTTTATGGCTAATTTTTGAGTTTTTTCAACATTTTTTGGGTTTTTGTGGCTAATTTCTGAGTTTTTATAGCTAATTTCCGAGATTTTCTTGCTAATTTTTAGGTTTAATGGCTAATTTTTAAGTTTTCATGGCTATTTTTTGAGTTTTTTCAGCTAATTTTCATGTTTTATAGCTTGTTTCGAGTTTTTAAAGCTGATTTTTTAGTTTTTCTAACAATTTTTGGGTTTTGAGGCTAATTTTTGAGTTTTTCTAGCTAATTTTTGGGTTTTTCTAGCCATGAAAACTCAACAATTAACGAGAAAAACTCAGAAATCAGCTAGAAGAACTCAAAACTTAGCCATAAAAACCCAGAAATTAGCCATAAAAACTCAAAAATTAGCCATAAAAATCCTAAAATTAGCCATAAAACCCAAAAATTTGCCAGAAAAACTTGAAAATTAGCTTGAAAAACTCAGAAATTAGCCACAAAAACCCGAAAATTGTTAGAATAGCTCGAAAATTATCCATAAAAACTCAGAAAATAGCTATAAAACATAAGAATTAGCTGAAAAAACTCAAAAATTAGCCATAAAAACTAAAAAATTAGCCATAAAACCCAAAAATTAGCTAGAAAAACTCAGGAGTTAGCTAAAAAAACTCGGAAATTAGCCACAAAAACTCAGAAATTAGCCATGAAAAACCAACAATTAGCCATGAAACCCGAAAATTAGCCAGAAAAACTCGAAAATTAACTAGAAAAACTCAAAATTTAGCCATGAAACCCAAAAATTAGCTGGAAAAACTCAAGATATAGCTGGAAAAACTCGGAAATCAGCCATAAAAACCCAAAAATTAGCTATTAAACGCGTAAATTAGATAGAGAAACTCAAAAATTAGATAGAAAAACTCAAAAAGTACCCAGAAAACCAAAAAATTAGCTAAAAAAACTCAAGAATTAGCTAGGAAAACTCGGAAATTAGCCACAAAAACTCAGAAATTAGCCATAAAAACCCAAAATTTAGCCATTAAACGCGAAAATTAGATTGAGAAACTCAAAAATTAGCTGGAAAAACTCAGAAATTAGCTAGAAAAACTGAAAAATTAGCTAGAAAAACTCAAGAATCAGCTAGAAAAACTCGGAAATTAGCCACAAAAACTCAAAAATTAGCCATGAAAACTCAACAATTAGCCATGAAACCCAAAAACTAGTCAGAAAAACTCGAAAATTAGCTAGAAAATCTCGAAAATTAGCTGGAAAAACTCAGAAATCAGCTAGAAAAACTCAAAAATTATCCATTAAACCCGAAAATTAGATAGAGAAACTCAAAAATTTGCTAGGAAAACCCAAAAATTAGCTAGAAAAACTCAAAAATTAGCCTCAAAACCCAAAAATTGTTAGAAAAACTAAAAAATCAGCTTTAAAAACTCGAAACAAGCTATAAAACATGAAAATTAGCTGAAAAAACTCAAAAAATAGCCATGAAAACTTAAAAATTAGCCATTAAACCTAAAAATTAGCAAGAAAATCTCGGAAATTAGCTATAAAAACTCAGAAATTAGCCACAAAAACCCAAAAAATGTTGAAAAAACTCAAAAATTAGCCATAAAAACCCGAAAATTATCCATTAAACGCGAAAATTAGATGGGGAAACTTGAAAATTAGCCACAAAACTCAAAAATTGTTTGAAAAAATTCAAAAATTAGCTTTAAAAATTCAAAAAATAGCTATAAAACATGAAAATTAGCCATAAAAACTTGAAAATTAGCCATTAAACTCAAAAATTAGCAAGAAAAACTCGAAAATTAGCTAGAAAAACTCAGAAATTAGCTAGAAAAACTCAAGAATTAGCTAGAAAAACTCGGAAATCAGCCACAAAAACTAAAAAATTAGCCATGAAACCCAAAAATTAGTTGGAAAAACACAAAAATTAGCCATAAAAACCCAAAAATTAGCCATTAAACGCGAAAATTAGATAGAGAAACTCAAAAATTAGCTAGAAAAACTCAAGAATTAGCTAGAAACACTCGGAAATTAGCCACAAAAACTCAAAAGCTAGCCATGAAAACTCAACAATTAGCCATGAAACCCAAAAATTAGTCAGAAATACTCGAAAATTAGCTAGAAAACCTCAAAAATTAACGAGAAAAACTCAGAAATCAGCTAGAAGAACTCAAAACTTAGCCATAAAAACCCAGAAATTAGCCATAAAAACTCAAAAATTAGCCATAAAAACCCTAAAATTAGCCATAAAACCCAAAAATTTGCCAGAAAAACTTGAAAATTAGCTTAAAAAACTCAGA
Organism: Diorhabda elongata; assembly: GCA_026230145.1. Classification (NCBI taxonomy): domain Eukaryota; kingdom Metazoa; phylum Arthropoda; class Insecta; order Coleoptera; family Chrysomelidae; genus Diorhabda; species Diorhabda elongata. The sequence goes on from JAOVVJ010000025.1 coordinate 159,363, forward strand.
AATTAGCCACAAAAACCCGAAAATTGTTAGAATAGCTCGAAAATTATCCATAAAAACTCGGAAAATAGCTATAAAACATAAGAATTAGCTGAAAAAACTCAAAAATTAGCCATAAAAACTAAAAAATTAGCCATAAAATACAAAAATTAGCCAGAAAAACTCGTAAATTAACTAGGAAATCTCAAAATTTAGCCATAAAACCCAAAAATTAGCTAGAAAAACTCAGGAGTTAGCTAAAAAAACTCGAAAATTAGCCACAAAAACTCAGAAATTAGCCATGAAAAACCAACAATTAGCCATGAAACCCAAAAATTAGTCAGAAATACTCGAAAATTAGCTAAAAAAACTCAAAATTTTGCCATAAAACCCAAAAATTAGCTGGAAAAACTCAAGAATTAGCTGGTAAAATTCGGAAATTAGCCACAAAAAATCAAAAATTAGCCATGAAACACAAAAATTTGCTAGGAAAATTCTGAAATTAGCTTGAAAAACTCAGAAATTAGCCATAAAAACCCAAAAATTAGCTATTTAACGCATTAAACGCGTAAATTAGATAGAGAAACTCAAAAATTAGATAGAAAAACTCAGAAGTTAGCTAGAAAACCAAAAAATTAGCGAGAAAAACTCAAGAATTAGCTAGAAAACCTCGAACATTAGCTGGAAAAACTCAGAAATCAGCTGGAAAAACTCAAAACTTAGCCATAAAAACCCAAAAATTAGCCATTAAACGCGAAAATTAGATTGAGAAACTCAAAAATTAATTGGAAAAACTCAGAAATTAGCTAGAAAAACTCAAAAATTAGCTAGAAAAACTCAAGAATTAGCTAGAAAAACTCAGAAATTAGCCACAAAAACCCAAAAAATGTTAGAAAAACTCAAAAATTAGCCATAAAAACCCGAAAATTATCCATTAAACGCGAAAATTAGATAGAGAAACTCAAAAATTAGCCACAAAACCCAAAAATTGTTAGAAAAATTCAAAAATTAGCCATAAAAACCCAAAAATTAGCTATTAAACGCGTAAATTAGATAGAGGAACTCAAAAATTAGCTAGAAAAACTCAAAAATCAGCCACAAAACCCAAAAATTGTTAGAAAAACTCAAAAAATTGCTTTAAAAACTCAAAAAGTAGCTATAAAACATGAAAATTTTCCATAAAAACTTAAAAATTAGCCATTAGACACAAAAATTAGAAAAACTCAGAAATTAGCTAGAAAAACCCAAGAATTAGCTAGAAAAACTCGGAAATCAGCCACAAAAACTCAAAAATTATCCATGAAAACTCAACAATTAGCCATGAAACCCAAAATATTGTCAGAAAAATTCGAAAATTAGCTAGAAACCTCGAACATTAGCTGGAAAAACTCAGAAATCAGCTGGAAAAACTCAAAACTTAGCCATAAAAACTCAGAAATTAGCCATAAAAACCCAAAAATTAGCCATTAAACGCGAAAATTAGATTGAGAAACTCAAAAATTAGCTGGAAAAACTCAGAAATTAGCTAGAAAAACTCAAAAATTAGCTAGAAAACTCAAGAATCAGCTAGAAAAACTCAGATATCAGCCACAAAAACCCAAAAAATGTTAGAAAAACTCAATAATTAGCCATAAAAACCCGAAAATTATCCATTGAACGCGAAAATTAGATAGAGAAACTCAAAAATTAGCCACAAAACCCAAAAATTGTTAGAAAAACTCAAAAATTAGCCATAAAAACCCAAAAATTAGCTATTAAACGCGTAAATTAGATAGAGGAACTCAAAAATTAGGTAGAAAAACTCAAAAATTAGCCACAAAACCCAAAAATTGTTAGAAAAACTCAAAAATTAGCTCTAAAAACTCAAAAAGTAGCTATAAAACATGGAAATTATCCATAAAAACTCAAAAATTAGCCATTAGACTAAAAAATTAGCAAGAAAAACTCGAAAATTAGCTAAAAAAACTGAAAAATTAGCTAGAAAAACTCAAGAATCAGCTAGAAAAACTCGGAAATTAGCCACAAAAACTCAAAAATTAGCCATGAAAACTCAACAATTAGCCATGAAACCCAAAAATTAGTCAGAAAAACTCGAAAATTAGCTAGAAAACCTCGAAAATTAGCTAGAAAAACTCAGAAATCAGCTAGAAAAACTCAAAAATTATCCAGTAAACCCGAAAATTAGATAGAGAAACTCAAAAATTAGCTAGAAAAACCCAAAAATTAGCTAGAAAACCTCAAAAATTAACGAGAAAAACTCAGAAATCAGCTAGAAGAACTCAAAACTTAGCCATAAAAACCCAGAAATTAGCCATAAAAACTCAAAAATTAGCCATAAAAACCCTAAAATTAGCCATAAAACCCAAAAATTTGCCAGAAAAACTTGAAAATTAGCTTGAAAAACTCAGAAATTAGCCACAAAAACCCGAAAATTGTTAGAATAGCTCGAAAATTATCCATAAAAACTCAGAAAATAGCTATAAAACATAAGAATTAGCTGAAAAAACTCAAAAATTAGCCATAAAAACTAAAAAATTAGCCATAAAACCCAAAAATTAGCTAGAAAAACTCAGGAGTTAGCTAAAAAAACTCGGAAATTAGCCACAAAAACTCAGAAATTAGCCATGAAAAACCAACAATTAGCCATGAAACCTGAAAATTAGCCAGAAAAACTCGAAAATTAACTAGAAAAACTCAAAATTTAGCCATGAAACCCAAAAATTAGCTGGAAAAACTCAAGATATAGCTGGAAAAACTCGGAAATTAGCCATAAAAACCCAAAAATTAGCTATTAAACGCGTAAATTAGATAGAGAAACTCAAAAATTAGATAGAAAAACTCAAAAAGTACCCAGAAAACCAAAAAATTAGCTAAAAAAACTCAAGAATTAGCTGGGAAAACTCGGAAATTAGCCACAAAAACTCAAAAATTAGCCATGAAAACTCAACAATTAGCCATGAAACCCAAAAATTTGTCAGAAAAACTCGAAAATTAGCTAGAAACCTCGAACATTAGCTGGAAAAACTCAGAAACCAGCTGGAAAAACTCAAAACTTAGCCATAAAAACTCAGAAATTAGCCATAAAAACCCAAAATTTAGCCATTAAACGCGAAAATTAGATAGAGAAACTCAAAAATTAGCTAGAAAAACCCAAAAATTAGCTAGAAAAACTCAAAAATTAGCCTCAAAACCCAAAAATTGTTAGAAAAACTAAAAAATCAGCTTTAAAAACTCGAAACAAGCTATAAAACATGAAAATTAGCTGAAAAAACTCAAAAAATAGCCATGAAAACTTAAAAATTAGCCATTAAACCTAAAAATTATCAAGAAAATCTCGGAAATTAGCTATAAAAAGTCAGAAATTAGCCACAAAAACCCAAAAAATGTTAAAAAAACTCAAAAATTAGCCATAAAAACCCGAAAATTATCCATTAAACGCGAAAATTAGATGGAGAAACTTAAAAATTAGCCACAAAACCCAAAAATTGTTTGAAAAACTTCAAAAATTAGCTTTAAAAATTCAAAAAATAGCTATAAAACATGAAAATTAGCCATAAAAACTTGAAAATTAGTCATTAAACTCAAAAATTAGCAAGAAAAACTCGAAAATTAGCTAGAAAAACTCAGAAATTAGCTAGAAAAACTCAAGAATTAGCTAGAAAAACTCGGAAATCAGCCACAAAAACTAAAAAATTAGCCATGAAACCCAAAAATTAGTTAGAAAAACACAAAAATTAGCCATAAAAACCCAAAAATTAGCCATTAAACGCGAAAATTAGATAGAGAAACTCAAAAATTAGCTAGAAAAACTCAAGAATTAGCTAGAAACACTCGGAAATTAGCCACAAAAACTCAAAAGCTAGCCATGAAAACTCAACAATTAGCCATGAAACCCAAAAATTAGTCAGAAATACTCGAAAATTAGCTAGAAAACCTCAAAAATTAACGAGAAAAACTCAGAAATCAGCTAGAAGAACTCAAAACTTAGCCATAAAAACCCAGAAATTAGCCATAAAAACTCAAAAATTAGCCATAAAAACCCTAAAATTAGCCATAAAACCCAAAAATTTGCCAGAAAAACTTGAAAATTAGCTTGAAAAACTCAGAAATTAGCCACAAAAACCCGAAAATTGTTAGAATAGCTCGAAAATTATCCATAAAAACTCAGAAAATAGCTATAAAACATAAGAATTAGCTGAAAAAACTCAAAAATTAGCCATAAAAACTAAAAAATTAGCCATAAAACCCAAAAATTAGCTAGAAAAACTCAGGAGTTAGCTAAAAAAACTCGGAAATTAGCCACAAAAACTCAGAAATTAGCCATGAAAAACCAACAATTAGCCATGAAACCCAAAAATTAGCTGGAAAAACTCAAGATATAGCTGGAAAAACTCGGAAATTAGCCATAAAAACCCAAAAATTAGCTATTAAACGCGTAAATTAGATAGAGAAACTCAAAAATTAGATAGAAAAACTCAAAAAGTACCCAGAAAACCAAAAAATTAGCTAAAAAAACTCAAGAATTAGCTGGGAAAACTCGGAAATTAGCCACAAAAACTCAAAAATTAGCCATGAAAACTCAACAATTAGCCATGAAACCCAAAAATTTGTCAGAAAAACTCGAAAATTAGCTAGAAACCTCGAACATTAGCTGGAAAAACTCAGAAACCAGCTGGAAAAACTCAAAACTTAGCCATAAAAACTCAGAAATTAGCCATAAAAACCCAAAATTTAGCCATTAAACGCGAAAATTAGATTGAGAAACTCAAAAATTAGCTGGAAAAACTCAGAAATTAGCTAGAAAAACTCAAAAATTAGCTAGAAAACTCAAGAATTAGCTAGAAAAACTCATATATTAGCCACAAAAACCCAAAAAATGTTAGAAAAACTCAAAAATTAGACATAAAAACCCGAAAATTATCCATTAAACGCGAAAATTAGATAGAGAAACTCAAAAGTTAGCCACAAAACCCAAAAATTGTTAGAAAAACTCAAAAATTAGCCATAAAAACCCAAAAATTAGCTATTAAACGCGTAAATTAGATAGAGGAACTCAAAAATTAGCTAGAAAAACTCAAAAATTAGCCACAAAACCCAAAAATTGTTAGAAAAACTCAAAAATTAGCTTTAAAAACTCAAAAAGTAGCTATAAAACATGAAAATTATCCATAAAAACTTGAAAATTAGCCATTAGACTGAAAAATTAGCAAGAAAAACTCGAAAATTAGCTAGAAAAACTGAAAAATTAGCTAGAAAAACTCAAGAATCAGCTAGAAAAACTCGGAAATTAGCCACAAAAACTCAAAAATTAGCCATGAAAACTCAACAATTAGCCATGAAACCCAAAAACTAGTCAGAAAAACTCGAAAATTAGCTAGAAAATCTCGAAAATTAGCTGGAAAAACTCAGAAATCAGCTAGAAAAACTCAAAAATTATCCATTAAACCCGAAAATTAGATAGAGAAACTCAAAAATTAGCTAGAAAAACCCAAAAATTAGCTAGAAAAACTCAAAAATTAGCCTCAAAACCCAAAAATTGTTAGAAAAACTAAAAAATCAGCTTTAAAAACTCGAAACAAGCTATAAAACATGAAAATTAGCTGAAAAAACTCAAAAAATAGCCATGAAAACTTGAAAATTAGCCATTAAACCTAAAAATTAGCAAGAGAATCTTGGAAATTAGCTATAAAAACTCAGAAATTAGCCACAAAAACCCAAAAAATGTTAAAAAAACTCAAAAGTTAGCCATAAAAACCCGAAAATTATCCATTAAACGCGAAAATTAGATGGGGAAACTTAAAAATTAGCCACAAAACCCAAAAATTGTTTGAAAAAATTCAAAAATTAGCTTTAAAAATTAAAAAAATAGCTATAAAACATGAAAATTAGCCATAAAAACTTGAAAATTAGCCATTAAACTCAAAAATTAGCAAGAAAAACTCGAAAATTAGCTAGAAAAACTCAGAAATTAGCTAGAAAAACTCAAGAATTAGCTAGAAAAACTCGGAAATCAGCCACAAAAACTAAAAAATTTGCCATGAAACCCAAAAATTAGTTAGAAAAACACAAAAATTAGCCATAAAAACCCAAAAATTAGCCATTAAACGCGAAAATTAGATAGAGAAACTCAAAAATTAGCTAGAAAAACTCAAGAATTAGCTAGAAACACTCGGAAATTAGCCACAAAAACTCAAAAGCTAGCCATGAAAACTCAACAATTAGCCATGAAACCCAAAAATTAGTCAGAAATACTCGAAAATTAGCTAGAAAACCTCAAAAATTAACGAGAAAAACTCAGAAATCAGCTAGAAGAACTCAAAACTTAGCCATAAAAACCCAGAAATTAGCCATAAAAACTCAAAAATTAGCCATAAAAACCCTAAAATTAGCCATAAAACCCAAAAATTTGCCAGAAAAACTTGAAAATTAGCTTGAAAAACTCAGAAATTAGCCACAAAAACCCGAAAATTGTTAGAATAGCTCGAAAATTATCCATAAAAACTCAGAAAATAGCTATAAAACATAAGAATTAGCTGAAAAAACTCAAAAATTAGCCATAAAAACTAAAAAATTAGCCATAAAATACAAAAATTAGCCAGAAAAACTCGTAAATTAACTAGGAAAACTCAAAATTTAGCCATAAAACCCAAAAATTAGCTAGAAAAACTCAGGAGTTAGCTAAAAAAACTCGGAAATTAGCCACAAAAACTCAGAAATTAGCCATGAAAAACCAACAATTAGCCATGAAACCCAAAAATTAGTCAGAAATACTCGAAAATTAGCTAGAAAACCTCAAAAATTAACGAGAAAAACTCAGAAATCAGCTAGAAGAACTCAAAACTTAGCCATAAAAACCCAGAAATTAGCCATAAAAACTCAAAAATTAGCCATAAAAACCCTAAAATTAGCCATAAAACCCAAAAATTTGCCAGAAAAACTTGAAAATTAGCTCGAAAAACTCAGAAGTTAGCCACAAAAACCCGAAAATTGTTAGAATAGCTCAAAAATTAGCCATAAAAATTCAAAAAATAGCTATAAAACATAAGAATTAGCTGGAAAAACTCAAAAATTAGCCATAAAAACTAAAAAATTAGCCATAAAATACAAAAATTAGCCAGTAAAACTCGTAAATTAGCTAGGAAAACTCAAAATTTAGCCATAAAACCCAAAAATTAGCTAGAAAAACTCAAGAGTTAGCTAAAAAAACTCGGAAATTAGCCACAAAAACTCAGAAATTAGCCATGAAAACTCAACAACAACTCAACAACTCAACAATTAGTCATGAAACACAAAAATTTGCTAGGAAAATTCTGAAATTAGCTTGAAAAACTCAGAAATTAGCCATAAAAACCCAAAAATTAGCTATTTAACGCATTAAACGCGTAAATTAGATAGAGAAACTCAAAAATTAGATAGAAAAACTCAGAAATTAGCTAGAAAACCAAAAAATTAGCGAGAAAAACTCAAGAATTAGCTAGGAAAACTCGGAAATTAGCCACAAAAACTCAAAAATTAGCCATGAAAACTCAACAATTAGCCATGAAACCCAAAAATTTGTCAGAAAAACTCGAAAATTAGCCAGAAAACCCAAAAATTGTTAGAAAAACTCAAAAATTAGCCATAAAAACCCGAAAATTATCCATTAAACGCGAAAATTAGATAGAGAAACTCAAAAATTAGCCACAAAACCCAAAAATTGTTAGAAAAACTCAAAAATTAGCCATAAAAACCCAAAAATTAGCTATTAAACGCGTAAATTAGATAGAGAAACTCAAAAATTAGCTAGAAAAACTCAAAAATTAGCTAGAAAAACTCAAAAATCAGCCACAAAACCCAAAAATTGTTAGAAAAACTCAAAAAATTGCTTTAAAAACTCAAAAAGTAGCTATAAAACATGAAAATTTTCCATAAAAACTTAAAAATTAGCCATTAGACTCAAAAATTAGAAAAACTCAGAAATTAGCTAGAAAAACCCAAGAATTAGCTAGAAAAACTCGGAAATCAGCCACAAAAACTCAAAAATTATCCGTGAAAACTCAACAATTAGCCATGAAACCCAAAATATTGTCAGAAAAACTCGAAAATTAGCTAGAAACCTCGAACATTAGCTGGAAAAACTCAGAAATCAGCTGGAAAAACTCAAAACTTAGCCATAAAAACACAGATATTAGCCATAAAAACCCAAAAATTAGCCATTAAACGCGAAAATTAGATTGAGAAACTCAAAAATTAGCTGGAAAAACTCAGAAATTAGCTAGAAAAACTCAAAAATTAGCTAGAAAACTCAAGAATCAGCTAGAAAAACTCAGATATCAGCCACAAAAACCCAAAAAATGTTAGAAAAACTCAATAATTAGCCATAAAAACCCGAAAATTATCCATTGAACGCGAAAATTAGATAGAGAAACTCAAAAATTAGCCACAAAACCCAAAAATTGTTAGAAAAACTCAAAAATTAGCCATAAAAACCCAAAAATTAGCTATTAAACGCGTAAATTAGATAGAGGAACTCAAAAATTAGGTAGAAAAACTCAAAAATTAGCCACAAAACCCAAAAATTGTTAGAAAAACTCAAAAATTAGCTCTAAAAACTCAAAAAGTAGCTATAAAACATGGAAATTATCCATAAAAACTCAAAAATTAGCCATAAGACTAAAAAATTAGCAAAAAAAACTCGAAAATTAGCTAGAAAAACTGAAAAATTAGCTAGAAAAACTCAAGAATCAGCTAGAAAAACTCGGAAATTAGCCACAAAAACTCAAAAATTAGCCATGAAAACTCAACAATTAGCCATGAAACCCAAAAATTAGTCAGAAAAACTCGAAAATCAGCTAGAAAACCTCGAAAATTAGCTAGAAAAACTCAGAAATCAGCTAGAAAAACTCAAAAATTATCCAGTAAACCCAAAAATTAGATAGAGAAACTCAAAAATTAGCTAGAAAAACCCAAAAATTAGCTAGAAAAACTCAAAAATTAGCCTCAAAACCCAAAAATTGTTAGAAAAACTAAAAAATCAGCTTTAAAAACTCGAAACAAGCTATAAAACATGAAAATTAGCTAGAAAAACTCAAAAATTAGCCACAAAACCCAAAAATTGTTAGAAAAACTCAAAAATTAGCTTTAAAAACTCAAAAAGTAGCTATAAAACATGAAAATTATCCATAAAAACTTGAAAATTAGCCATTAGACTGAAAAATTAGCAAGAAAAACTCGAAAATTAGCTAGAAAAACTGAAAAATTAGCTAGAAAAACTCAAGAATCAGCTAGAAAAACTCGGAAATTAGCCACAAAAACTCAAAAATTAGCCATGAAAACTCAACAATTAGCCATGAAACCCAAAAACTAGTCAGAAAAACTCGAAAATTAGCTAGAAAATCTCGAAAATTAGCTGGAAAAACTCAGAAATCAGCTAGAAAAACTCAAAAATTATCCATTAAACCCGAAAATTAGATAGAGAAACTCAAAAATTAGCTAGAAAAACCCAAAAATTAGCTAGAAAAACTCAAAAATTAGCCTCAAAACCCAAAAATTGTTAGAAAAACTAAAAAATCAGCTTTAAAAACTCGAAACAAGCTATAAAACATGAAAATTAGCTGAAAAAACTCAAAAAATAGCCATGAAAACTTGAAAATTAGCCATTAAACCTAAAAATTAGCAAGAGAATCTTGGAAATTAGCTATAAAAACTCAGAAATTAGCCACAAAAACCCAAAAAATGTTAAAAAAACTCAAAAGTTAGCCATAAAAACCCGAAAATTATCCATTAAACGCGAAAATTAGATGGGGAAACTTAAAAATTAGCCACAAAACCCAAAAATTGTTTGAAAAAATTCAAAAATTAGCTTTAAAAATTAAAAAAATAGCTATAAAACATGAAAATTAGCCATAAAAACTTGAAAATTAGCCATTAAACTCAAAAATTAGCAAGAAAAACTCGAAAATTAGCTAGAAAAACTCAGAAATTAGCTAGAAAAACTCAAGAATTAGCTAGAAAAACTCGGAAATCAGCCACAAAAACTAAAAAATTTGCCATGAAACCCAAAAATTAGTTAGAAAAACACAAAAATTAGCCATAAAAACCCAAAAATTAGCCATTAAACGCGAAAATTAGATAGAGAAACTCAAAAATTAGCTAGAAAAACTCAAGAATTAGCTAGAAACACTCGGAAATTAGCCACAAAAACTCAAAAGCTAGCCATGAAAACTCAACAATTAGCCATGAAACCCAAAAATTAGTCAGAAATACTCGAAAATTAGCTAGAAAACCTCAAAAATTAACGAGAAAAACTCAGAAATCAGCTAGAAGAACTCAAAACTTAGCCATAAAAACCCAGAAATTAGCCATAAAAACTCAAAAATTAGCCATAAAAACCCTAAAATTAGCCATAAAACCCAAAAATTTGCCAGAAAAACTTGAAAATTAGCTTGAAAAACTCAGAAATTAGCCACAAAAACCCGAAAATTGTTAGAATAGCTCGAAAATTATCCATAAAAACTCAGAAAATAGCTATAAAACATAAGAATTAGCTGAAAAAACTCAAAAATTAGCCATAAAAACTAAAAAATTAGCCATAAAATACAAAAATTAGCCAGAAAAACTCGTAAATTAACTAGGAAAACTCAAAATTTAGCCATAAAACCCAAAAATTAGCTAGAAAAACTCAGGAGTTAGCTAAAAAAACTCGGAAATTAGCCACAAAAACTCAGAAATTAGCCATGAAAAACCAACAATTAGCCATGAAACCCAAAAATTAGTCAGAAATACTCGAAAATTAGCTAGAAAACCTCAAAAATTAACGAGAAAAACTCAGAAATCAGCTAGAAGAACTCAAAACTTAGCCATAAAAACCCAGAAATTAGCCATAAAAACTCAAAAATTAGCCATAAAAACCCTAAAATTAGCCATAAAACCCAAAAATTTGCCAGAAAAACTTGAAAATTAGCTCGAAAAACTCAGAAGTTAGCCACAAAAACCCGAAAATTGTTAGAATAGCTCAAAAATTAGCCATAAAAATTCAAAAAATAGCTATAAAACATAAGAATTAGCTGGAAAAACTCAAAAATTAGCCATAAAAACTAAAAAATTAGCCATAAAATACAAAAATTAGCCAGTAAAACTCGTAAATTAGCTAGGAAAACTCAAAATTTAGCCATAAAACCCAAAAATTAGCTAGAAAAACTCAAGAGTTAGCTAAAAAAACTCGGAAATTAGCCACAAAAACTCAGAAATTAGCCATGAAAACTCAACAACAACTCAACAACTCAACAATTAGTCATGAAACACAAAAATTTGCTAGGAAAATTCTGAAATTAGCTTGAAAAACTCAGAAATTAGCCATAAAAACCCAAAAATTAGCTATTTAACGCATTAAACGCGTAAATTAGATAGAGAAACTCAAAAATTAGATAGAAAAACTCAGAAATTAGCTAGAAAACCAAAAAATTAGCGAGAAAAACTCAAGAATTAGCTAGGAAAACTCGGAAATTAGCCACAAAAACTCAAAAATTAGCCATGAAAACTCAACAATTAGCCATGAAACCCAAAAATTTGTCAGAAAAACTCGAAAATTAGCCAGAAAACCCAAAAATTGTTAGAAAAACTCAAAAATTAGCCATAAAAACCCGAAAATTATCCATTAAACGCGAAAATTAGATAGAGAAACTCAAAAATTAGCCACAAAACCCAAAAATTGTTAGAAAAACTCAAAAATTAGCCATAAAAACCCAAAAATTAGCTATTAAACGCGTAAATTAGATAGAGAAACTCAAAAATTAGCTAGAAAAACTCAAAAATTAGCTAGAAAAACTCAAAAATCAGCCACAAAACCCAAAAATTGTTAGAAAAACTCAAAAAATTGCTTTAAAAACTCAAAAAGTAGCTATAAAACATGAAAATTTTCCATAAAAACTTAAAAATTAGCCATTAGACTCAAAAATTAGAAAAACTCAGAAATTAGCTAGAAAAACCCAAGAATTAGCTAGAAAAACTCGGAAATCAGCCACAAAAACTCAAAAATTATCCGTGAAAACTCAACAATTAGCCATGAAACCCAAAATATTGTCAGAAAAACTCGAAAATTAGCTAGAAACCTCGAACATTAGCTGGAAAAACTCAGAAATCAGCTGGAAAAACTCAAAACTTAGCCATAAAAACACAGATATTAGCCATAAAAACCCAAAAATTAGCCATTAAACGCGAAAATTAGATTGAGAAACTCAAAAATTAGCTGGAAAAACTCAGAAATTAGCTAGAAAAACTCAAAAATTAGCTAGAAAACTCAAGAATCAGCTAGAAAAACTCAGATATCAGCCACAAAAACCCAAAAAATGTTAGAAAAACTCAATAATTAGCCATAAAAACCCGAAAATTATCCATTGAACGCGAAAATTAGATAGAGAAACTCAAAAATTAGCCACAAAACCCAAAAATTGTTAGAAAAACTCAAAAATTAGCCATAAAAACCCAAAAATTAGCTATTAAACGCGTAAATTAGATAGAGGAACTCAAAAATTAGGTAGAAAAACTCAAAAATTAGCCACAAAACCCAAAAATTGTTAGAAAAACTCAAAAATTAGCTCTAAAAACTCAAAAAGTAGCTATAAAACATGGAAATTATCCATAAAAACTCAAAAATTAGCCATAAGACTAAAAAATTAGCAAAAAAAACTCGAAAATTAGCTAGAAAAACTGAAAAATTAGCTAGAAAAACTCAAGAATCAGCTAGAAAAACTCGGAAATTAGCCACAAAAACTCAAAAATTAGCCATGAAAACTCAACAATTAGCCATGAAACCCAAAAATTAGTCAGAAAAACTCGAAAATCAGCTAGAAAACCTCGAAAATTAGCTAGAAAAACTCAGAAATCAGCTAGAAAAACTCAAAAATTATCCAGTAAACCCAAAAATTAGATAGAGAAACTCAAAAATTAGCTAGAAAAACCCAAAAATTAGCTAGAAAAACTCAAAAATTAGCCTCAAAACCCAAAAATTGTTAGAAAAACTAAAAAATCAGCTTTAAAAACTCGAAACAAGCTATAAAACATGAAAATTAGCTGAAAAAACTCAAAAAATAGCCATGAAAATTTAAAAATTAGCCATTAAACCTAAAAATTAGCAAGAAAATCTCGGAAATTAGCTATAAAAACTCAGAAATTAGCCACAAAAACCCAAAATATGTTAAAAAAACTCAAAAATTAGCCATAAAAACCCGAAAATTATCCATTAAACGCGAAAATTAGATGGAGAAACTTAAAAATTAGCCACAAAACCCAAAAATTGTTTGAAAAAATTCAAAAATTAGCTTTAAAAATTCAAAAAATAGCTATAAAACATGAAAATTAGCCATAAAAACTTGAAAATTAGCCATTAAACTCAAAAATTAGCAAGAAAAACTCGAAAATTAGCTAGAAAAACTCAGAAATTAGCTAGAAAAACTCAAGAATTAGCTAGAAAAACTCGGAAATCAGCCACAAAAACTAAAAAATTAGCCATGAAACCCAAAAATTAGTTAGAAAAACACAAAAATTAGCCATAAAAACCCAAAAATTAGCCATTAAACGCGAAAATTAGATAGAGAAACTCAAAAATTAGCTAGAAAAACTCAAGAATTAGCTAGAAACACTCGGAAATTAGCCACAAAAACTCAAAAGCTAGCCATGAAAACTCAACAATTAGCCATGAAACCCAAAAATTAGTCAGAAATACTCGAAAATTAGCTAGAAAACCTCAAAAATTAACGAGAAAAACTCAGAAATCAGCTAGAAGAACTCAAAACTTAGCCATAAAAACCCAGAAATTAGCCATAAAAACTCAAAAATTACCCATAAAAACCCTAAAATTAGCCATAAAACCCAAAAATTTGCCAGAAAAACTTGAAAATTAGCTTGAAAAACTCAGAAATTAGCCACAAAAACCCGAAAATTGTTAGAATAGCTCGAAAATTATCCATAAAAACTCAGAAAATAGCTATAAAACATAAGAATTAGCTGAAAAAACTCAAAAATTAGCCATAAAAACTAAAAAATTAGCCATAAAACCCAAAAATTAGCTAGAAAAACTCAGGAGTTAGCTAAAAAAACTCGGAAATTAGCCACAAAAACTCAGAAATTAGCCATGAAAAACCAACAATTAGCCATGAAACCTGAAAATTAGCCAGAAAAACTCGAAAATTAACTAGAAAAACTCAAAATTTAGCCATGAAACCCAAAAATTAGCTGGAAAAACTCAAGATATAGCTGGAAAAACTCGGAAATTAGCCATAAAAACCCAAAAATTAGCCATTAAACGCGAAAATTAGATAGAGAAACTCAAAAATTAGCTAGAAAAACTCAAGAATTAGCTAGAAACACTCGGAAATTAGCCACAAAAACTCAAAAGCTAGCCATGAAAACTCAACAATTAGCCATATAAACCCAAAAATTAGCTATTAAACGCGTAAATTAGATAGAGAAACTCAAAAATTAGATAGAAAAACTCAAAAAGTACCCAGAAAACCAAAAAATTAGCTAAAAAAACTCAAGAATTAGCTAGGAAAACTCGGAAATTAGCCACAAAAACTCAAAAATTAGCCATGAAAACTCAACAATTAGCCATGAAACCCAAAAATTTGTCAGAAAAACTCGAAAATTAGCTAGAAAACCTCGAACATTAGCTGGAAAAACTCAGAAATCAGCTGGAAAAACTCAAAACTTAGCCATAAAAACCCAAAAATTAGCCATTAAACGCGAAAATTAGATTGAGAAACTCAAAAATTAATTGGAAAAACTCAGAAATTAGCTAGAAAAACTCAAAAATTAGCTAGAAAAACTCAAGAATTAGCTAGAAAAACTCAGAAATTAGCCACAAAAACCCAAAATTTAGCCATTAAACGCGAAAATTAGATTGAGAAACTCAAAAATTAGCTGGAAAAACTCAGAAATTAGCTAGAAAAACTCAAAAATTAGCTAGAAAACTCAAGAATTAGCTAGAAAAACTCATATATTAGCCACAAAAACCCAAAAAATGTTAGAAAAACTCAAAAATTAGACATAAAAACCCGAAAATTATCCATTAAACGCAAAAATTAGATAGAGAAACTCAAAAATTAGCCACAAAACCCAAAAATTGTTAGAAAAACTCAAAAATTAGCCATAAAAACCCAGAAATTAGCTATTAAACGCGTAAATTAGATAGAGGAACTCAAAAATTAGCTAGAAAAACTCAAAAAGTACCCAGAAAACCAAAAAATTAGCTAAAAAAACTCAAGAATTAGCTAGGAAAACTCGGAAATTAGCCACAAAAACTCAAAAATTAGCCATGAAAACTCAACAATTAGCCATGAAACCCAAAAATTTGTCAGAAAAACTCGAAAATTAGCTAGAAAACCTCGAACATTAGCTGGAAAAACTCAGAAATCAGCTGGAAAAACTCAAAACTTAGCCATAAAAACCCAAAAATTAGCCATTAAACGCGAAAATTAGATTGAGAAACTCAAAAATTAATTGGAAAAACTCAGAAATTAGCTAGAAAAACTCAAAAATTAGCTAGAAAAACTCAAGAATTAGCTAGAAAAACTCAGAAATTAGCCACAAAAACCCAAAATTTAGCCATTAAACGCGAAAATTAGATTGAGAAACTCAAAAATTAGCTGGAAAAACTCAGAAATTAGCTAGAAAAACTCAAAAATTAGCTAGAAAACTCAAGAATTAGCTAGAAAAACTCATATATTAGCCACAAAAACCCAAAAAATGTTAGAAAAACTCAAAAATTAGACATAAAAACCCGAAAATTATCCATTAAACGCAAAAATTAGATAGAGAAACTCAAAAATTAGCCACAAAACCCAAAAATTGTTAGAAAAACTCAAAAATTAGCCATAAAAACCCAGAAATTAGCTATTAAACGCGTAAATTAGATAGAGGAACTCAAAAATTAGCTAGAAAAACTCAAAAATTAGCCACAAAACCCAAAAATTGTTAGAAAAACTCAAAAATTAGCTTTAAAAACTCAAAAAGTAGCTATAAAACATGAAAATTATCCATAAAAACTTGAAAATTAGCCATTAGACTGAAAAATTAGCAAGAAAAACTCGAAAATTAGCTAGAAAAACTCGAAAATCAGCTGGAAAAACTCAGAAATTAGCTAGAAAAACTCAAGAATCAGCTAGAAAAACTCGGAAATTAGCCACAAAAACCCGAAAATTGTTAGAAAAACTCAAAAATTAGCCACAAAAACCCTAAAATTAGCCATAAAAACCTAAGAATTAGCCACAAAAACCCAACAATTAGCTAGAAAAACTCAAAAATTAGCCACAAAAACTCAAAAATTAGCCACAAAAACCCAAAAATGAGCCACAAAAACCCAAAAATTTGCCAGAAAAACTCGAAAATCAGCTAGAAAAACTTAGAAATTAGCCACAAAAACCCAAAAATTGTTAGAAAAACCCAAAAAATAGCTATAAAATCCCGAACATTAGCTATACAACCCAAAATCTATCTAGAAAAACTCAAAAATTAGCTATAAAAACCCAAAAATTGCTAGAAAACCCGAAAAGTAGCCATAAAAATCCAAAAATTAGCCATAAAACCCGAAAATTGTTACAAAAACTCAGAAATTAGCATAAAACTCAAGAATTAGCCGCAAAAACCCAACAAATATCCATAAAATCCCAAAAATGGCTGGAAAACTAAAAAATTGGCAGGGAAAACACAGAAAATGTCTATAAAACCCAGAAACTAGCCATAAAAATCCAAAAATTAGCTATAAAACCAGAAAATTAGCTAGAGAAACTCAAAAATTAGCTAGAAAAACTCAGAAATTAGCTATTAAAAACTCGAATAATAGCTATAAAACATAGAAATTAGCTAGAATAACTCAGAAATTAGCCATGAAAAACCAACAATTAGCCATGAAACCCGAAAATTAGCCATAAAAACCCAAAAATTAGCTATTAAACGCGTAAATTAGATAGAAAAACTCAAAAATTAGCCTCAAAACCCAAAAATTGTTGGAAAAACTCAAAAATTAGCTCTAAAAACTCAAAAAATAGCTATAAAACATGAAAATTAGCCATAAAAACTTAAAAATTAGCCATTAAACTCAAAAATTAGCAAGAAAAACTCGAAAATTAGCTAGAAAAACTCAAAAATTAGCCACAAAAACCCAACAATCAGCTAGAAAAACTCAAAAATTAGCTAGAAAACCCATAAAATTAGATAGAAAAACTCAAAAATTGGCTAGAAAAACCCAAAAATCAGCTTTAAAATTAGTCATTAAACTCGAAAATTAGCAAGAAAAACTCGAAAATTAGCTAGAAAAACTCAGAAATTAGGTAGAAAAACTCAAAAATTAGCTTCAAAATCTCGAAATAAGCTATAAAACATGAAAATTAGCTAAAAAAACATAAAAATTAGCCACAAAAACTTAAAAATTAGCCATTAAACTCAAAAATTAGCAAGGAAAACTCAAAACTTAGCCATAAAAACTCAGAAATTAGCCATAAAAATTCAAGAATTAGCCATAAAAACCCTAAAATTAGCCATAAAACCCAAAAATTAGCCAGAAAAACTCGAAAATTGTTTAGAAAAACTCAAACATTAGCCAAAAAAACTCATAAACTAGCCATAAAACCCAAAAATTAGCCAGAAAAACCCAAAATTTAGCTAGAAAAACTCAAAAATTAGCTAGAAAAACTCGGAAATTAGCTAGAAAAACTCAAGAGTTAGCTAAAAAACTCGGAAATTAGCCACAAAAACTCAGAAATTAGTCATGAAAAACCAACAATTAGCCATGAAACTCGACAATTAGCCAGAAAAACTCGAAAATTAACTAGAAAAACTCAAAATTTAGCCATAAAACCCAAAAATTAGCTGGAAAAACTCAGAAATCAGCTAGAAAAACTCAAAACTTAGCCATAAAAACTCAGAAATTAACCATAAAAACCCAAAAATTAGCCATTAAACGCGAAAATTAGATTGAGAAACTCAAAAATTAGCTGGAAAAACTCAGAAATCAGCTAGAAAAACCCATAAATTAGCTAGAAAAACTCGGAAATTACCCACAAAAACTCAAAAATTAGCCATGAAAACTCAACAATTAGCCATGAAACCCAAAAATTAGTCAGAAAACTCGAAAATTAGCTAGAAAACGTCGAAAATTAGCTAGAAAAACTCAGAAATCAGCTGGAAAAACTCGAAACTTAGCCATAAAAACTCAGAAATTAGCCATAAGAACCCAAAAATTAGCCATAAAAACCCTAAAATTAGCCATAAAACCCAAAAATTTGTCAGAAAAACTCGAAAATTTGCTTGAAAAACTCAGAAATTGGCCACAAAAACCCAAAAATTGTTAGAAAAACTCAAAAATTAGCCATAAAAACCAAAAAATTAGCCATTAATCCCGAAAATTAGCGAGAAAATCTCGAAAATTAGCTATAAAAACCCGAAAATTAGCCATTAAACGCGAAAATTAGATAGAGAAACTCAAAAATTAGCTAGAAAAACTTGGAAATTAGCTAGAAAAACCCAAAAATTAGCCATAAAAACCCAAAAATTAGCCATTAAACTCAAAAATTAGCAAGAAAAACTTGGAAATTATATGGAAAAACTCAGAAATTAGCTAGAAAAACTCAAGAATCAGCTAGAAAAACTCGGAAATTAGCCACAAAAACCCGAAAATTGTTAGAAAAACTTAAAAATTAGCCATAAAAACTCAAAAAATAGCTATAAAACATAAGAAGTAGCTGAAAAAACTCAAAAATTAGCCATAAAAACTAAAAATTAGCCATAAAATACAAAATTTAGCCAGAAAAACTCGAAAAATAACTAGGAAAACTCAAAATTTAGCCATAAAACCCATAAATTAGCTAGAAAAACTCAAGAATTAGCTAAAAAAACTCGGAAATTAGCCACAAAAACTCAGAAATTAGCCATGAAAACCCAACAATTAGCCATGAAACCCGAAAATTAGCCAGAAAAACTCTAAAATTAACTAGAAAAACTCAAAATTTAGCCATAAAACCCAAAAATTAGCTGGAAAAACTCAAGAATTAGCTGGAAAAACTCGGAAGTTAGCCACAAAAACTCAAAAATTAGCCATGAAAACTCAACAATTAGCCATGAAACCCAAAAATTTGCTAGAAAAATTTAAAAGCTAGCTTGAAAAACTCAGAAATTAGCCACAAAAACTCAAAAATTAGCCATAAAAACCCAATAATTAGCTATTAAACGCGTGAATTAGATATAGAAACTCAAAAATTAGCTAGAAAAACTCAGAAATTGGCTAGAAAACCAAAAAATTAGCTAGAAAAACTCAAGAATTAGCTAGAAAAACTCGGAAATTACCCACAAAAACTCAAAAATTAGCCATGAAAACTCAACAATTAGCCATGAAACCCAAAAATTAGTCAGAAAAACTCCAAAATTAGCTAGAAAACCTCGAACATTAGCTGGAAAAACTCAGAAATCAGCTAGAAAAACTCAAAACTTAGCCATAAAAACTCAGAAATTAACCATAAAAACCCAAAAATTAGCCATTAAACGCGAAAATTAGATTGAGAAACTCGAAAATTAGCTGGAAAAACTCAGAAATTAGCTAGAAAAACCCATAAATTAGCAAGAAAAACTCGGAAATTATCCACAAAAACTCAAAAATTAGCCATGAAAACTCAACAATTAGACATGAAACCCAAAAATTAGTCAGAAAAACTCGAAAATTAGCTAGAAAACCTCGAAAATTAGCTAGAAAAACTCAGAAATCAGCTGGAAAAACTCGAAACTTAGCCATAAAAACTCAGAAATTAGCCATAAGAACCCAAAAATTAGCCATAAAAACCCTAAAATTAGCCATAAAACCCAAAAATTTGTCAGAAAAACTCAGAAATTGGCCACAAAAACCCAAAAATTGTTAGAAAAACTCAAAAATTATCCATAAAAACCAAAAAGTTAGCCATTAATCCCGAAAATTAGCGAGAAAATCTCGAAAATTAGCTATAAAAACCCGAAAATTAGCCATTAAACGCGAAAATTAACTAGAGAAACTCAAAAATTAGCTAGAAAAACTTGGAAATTAGCTAGAAAAACCCAAAAATTAGCCATAAAAACCAAAAATTAGCAATAAAACCCAAAAACTAGCTGAAGAAACTCAAGAATTAGCTAGAAAAACTCAGAAATTAGCTAGAAAAACCCAAAAATTAGCTAGAAAAACTCAAAAATTAGCCTCAAAACCCAAAAATTAGCCTCAAAACCCAAAAATTAGCCATAAAAACCCTAAAATTAGCCATAAAACCCAAAAATTGTTAGAAAAACTCAAAAATTAGCTTTAAAAACTCAAAAAATAGCTATAAAACATGAAAATTAGCATAAAAACTCAAAAATTAGCCATTAAACTCAAAAATTAGCAAGAAAAACTCGAAAATCAGCTGGAAAAACTCAGAAATTAGCTAGAAAAACTCAAGAATCAGCTAGAAAAACTCGGAAATTAGCCACAAAAACCCTAAAATTAGCCATAAAAACCTAAGAATTAGCCACAAAAACCCAACAATTAGCTAGAAAAACTCAAAAATTAGCCACAAAAACTCAAAAATTAGCCACAAAAACCCAAAAATGAGCCACAAAAACCCAAAAATTTGCCAGAAAAACTCGAAAATCAGCTAGAAAAACTTAGAAATTAGCCACAAAAACCCAAAAATTAGCCATAAAAACCCAATAATTAGCTATTAAACGCGTGAATTAGATAGAGAAACTCAAAAATTAGCTAGAAAAACTCAGAAATTGGCTAGAAAACCAAAAAATTAGCTAGAAAAACTCAAGAATTAGCTAGAAAAACTCGGAAATTACCCACAAAAACTCAAAAATTAGCCATGAAAACTCAACAATTAGCCATGAAACCCAAAAATTAGTCAGAAAAACTCCAAAATTAGCTAGAAAACCTCGAACATTAGCTGGAAAAACTCAGAAATCAGCTAGAAAAACTCAAAACTTAGCCATAAAAACTCAGAAATTAACCATAAAAACCCAAAAATTAGCCATTAAACGCGAAAATTAGATTGAGAAACTCGAAAATTAGCTGGAAAAACTCAGAAATTAGCTAGAAAAACCCATAAATTAGCTAGAAAAACTCGGAAATTATCCACAAAAACTCAAAAATTAGCCATGAAAACTCAACAATTAGACATGAAACCCGAAAATTAGTCAGAAAAACTCGAAAATTAGCCAGAAAACCTCGAAAATTAGCTAGAAAAACTCAGAAATCAGCTGGAAAAACTCGAAACTTAGCCATAAAAACTCAGAAATTAGCCATAAGAACCCAAAAATTAGCCATAAAAACCCTAAAATTAGCCATAAAACCCAAAAATTTGTCAGAAAAACTCAGAAATTGGCCACAAAAACCCAAAAATTGTTAGAAAAACTAAAAAATTATCCATAAAAACCAAAAAATTAGCCATTAATCCCAAAAATTAGAGAGAAAATCTCGAAAATTAGCTATAAAAACCCGAAAATTAGCCATTAAACGCGAAAATTAGATAGAGAAACTCAAAAATTAGCTAGAAAAACTTGGAAATTAGCTAGAAAAACCCAAAAATTAGCCATAAAAACCAAAAATTAGCCATAAAACCCAAAAACTAGCTGAAGAAACTCAAGAATTAGCTAGAAAAACTCAGAAATTAGCTAGAAAAACCCAAAAATTAGCTAGAAAAACTCAAAAATCAGCCTCAAAACCCAAAAATTAGCCTCAAAACCCAAAAATTAGCCATAAAAACCCTAAAATTAGCCATAAAACCCAAAAATTGTTAGAAAAACTAAAAAATTAGCTTTAAAAACTCAAAAAATAGCTATAAAACATGAAAATTAGCATAAAAACTCAAAAATTAGCCATTAAACTCAAAAATTAGCAAGAAAAACTCGGAAGTTAGCCACAAAAACTCAAAAATTAGCCATGAAAACTCAACAATTAGCCATGAAACCCAAAAATTTGCTAGAAAAATTTAAAAGCTAGCTTGAAAAACTCAGAAATTAGCCACAAAAACTCAAAAATTAGCCATAAAAACCCAATAATTAGCTATTAAACGCGTGAATTAGATATAGAAACTCAAAAATTAGCTAGAAAAACTCAGAAATTGGCTAGAAAACCAAAAAATTAGCTAGAAAAACTCAAGAATTAGCTAGAAAAACTCGGAAATTACCCACAAAAACTCAAAAATTAGCCATGAAAACTCAACAATTAGCCATGAAACCCAAAAATTAGTCAGAAAAACTCCAAAATTAGCTAGAAAACCTCGAACATTAGCTGGAAAAACTCAGAAATCAGCTAGAAAAACTCAAAACTTAGCCATAAAAACTCAGAAATTAACCATAAAAACCCAAAAATTAGCCATTAAACGCGAAAATTAGATTGAGAAACTCGAAAATTAGCTGGAAAAACTCAGAAATTAGCTAGAAAAACCCATAAATTAGCTAGAAAAACTCGGAAATTATCCACAAAAACTCAAAAATTAGCCATGAAAACTCAACAATTAGACATGAAACCCAAAAATTAGTCAGAAAAACTCGAAAATTAGCTAGAAAACCTCGAAAATTAGCTAGAAAAACTCAGAAATCAGCTGGAAAAACTCGAAACTTAGCCATAAAAACTCAGAAATTAGCCATAAGAACCCAAAAATTAGCCATAAAAACCCTAAAATTAGCCATAAAACACAAAAATTTGTCAGAAAAACTCAGAAATTGGCCACAAAAACCCAAAAATTGTTAGAAAAACTCAAAAATTATCCATAAAAACCAAAAAATTAGCCATTAATCCCGAAAATTAGCGAGAAAATCTCGAAAATTAGCTATAAAAACCCGAAAATTAGCCATTAAACGCGAAAATTAACTAGAGAAACTCAAAAATTAGCTAGAAAAACTTGGAAATTAGCTAGAAAAACCCAAAAATTAGCCATAAAAACCAAAAATTAGCCATAAAACCCAAAAACTAGCTGAAGAAACTCAAGAATTAGCTAGAAAAACTCAGAAATTAGCTAGAAAAACCCAAAAATTAGCTAGAAAAACTCAAAAATTAGCCTCAAAACCCAAAAATTAGCCTCAAAACCCAAAAATTAGCCATAAAAACCCTAAAATTAGCCATAAAACCCAAAAATTGTTAGAAAAACTCAAAAATTAGCTTTAAAAACTCAAAAAATAGCTATAAAACATGAAAATTAGCATAAAAACTCAAAAATTAGCCATTAAACTCAAAAATTAGCAAGAAAAACTCGAAAATCAGCTGGAAAAACTCAGAAATTAGCTAGAAAAACTCAAGAATCAGCTAGAAAAACTCGGAAATTAGCCACAAAAACCCTAAAATTAGCCATAAAAACCTAAGAATTAGCCACAAAAACCCAACAATTAGCTAGAAAAACTCAAAAATTAGCCACAAAAACTCAAAAATTAGCCACAAAAACCCAAAAATGAGCCACAAAAACCCAAAAATTTGCCAGAAAAACTCGAAAATCAGCTAGAAAAACTTAGAAATTAGCCACAAAAACCCAAAAATTAGCCATAAAAACCCAATAATTAGCTATTAAACGCGTGAATTAGATAGAGAAACTCAAAAATTAGCTAGAAAAACTCAGAAATTGGCTAGAAAACCAAAAAATTAGCTAGAAAAACTCAAGAATTAGCTAGAAAAACTCGGAAATTACCCACAAAAACTCAAAAATTAGCCATGAAAACTCAACAATTAGCCATGAAACCCAAAAATTAGTCAGAAAAACTCCAAAATTAGCTAGAAAACCTCGAACATTAGCTGGAAAAACTCAGAAATCAGCTAGAAAAACTCAAAACTTAGCCATAAAAACTCAGAAATTAACCATAAAAACCCAAAAATTAGCCATTAAACGCGAAAATTAGATTGAGAAACTCGAAAATTAGCTGGAAAAACTCAGAAATTAGCTAGAAAAACCCATAAATTAGCTAGAAAAACTCGGAAATTATCCACAAAAACTCAAAAATTAGCCATGAAAACTCAACAATTAGACATGAAACCCGAAAATTAGTCAGAAAAACTCGAAAATTAGCCAGAAAACCTCGAAAATTAGCTAGAAAAACTCAGAAATCAGCTGGAAAAACTCGAAACTTAGCCATAAAAACTCAGAAATTAGCCATAAGAACCCAAAAATTAGCCATAAAAACCCTAAAATTAGCCATAAAACCCAAAAATTTGTCAGAAAAACTCAGAAATTGGCCACAAAAACCCAAAAATTGTTAGAAAAACTCAAAAATTATCCATAAAAACCAAAAAATTAGCCATTAATCCCAAAAATTAGAGAGAAAATCTCGAAAATTAGCTATAAAAACCCGAAAATTAGCCATTAAACGCGAAAATTAGATAGAGAAACTCAAAAATTAGCTAGAAAAACTTGGAAATTAGCTAGAAAAACCCAAAAATTAGCCATAAAAACCAAAAATTAGCCATAAAACCCAAAAACTAGCTGAAGAAACTCAAGAATTAGCTAGAAAAACTCAGAAATTAGCTAGAAAAACCCAAAAATTAGCTAGAAAAACTCAAAAATCAGCCTCAAAACCCAAAAATTAGCCTCAAAACCCAAAAATTAGCCATAAAAACCCTAAAATTAGCCATAAAACCCAAAAATTGTTAGAAAAACTAAAAAATTAGCTTTAAAAACTCAAAAAATAGCTATAAAACATGAAAATTAGCATAAAAACTCAAAAATTAGCCATTAAACTCAAAAATTAGCAAGAAAAACTCGAAAATCAGCTGGAAAAACTCAGAAATTAGCTAGAAAAACTCAAGAATCAGCTAGAAAAACTCGGAAATTAGCCACAAAAACCCTAAAATTAGCCATAAAAACCTAAGAATTAGCCACAAAAACCCAACAATTAGCTAGAAAAACTCAAAAATTAGCCACAAAAACTCAAAAATTAGCCACAAAAACCCAAAAATGAGCCACAAAAACCCAAAAATTTGCCAGAAAAACTCGAAAATCAGCTAGAAAAACTTAGAAATTAGCCACAAAAACCCAAAAATTGTTAGAAAAACCCAAAAATTAGCTATAAAAACCCGAACATTAGCTATACAACCCAAAATCTAGCTAGAAAAACTCAAAAATTAGCTATAAAAACCCAAAAATTGCTAGAAAACCCGAAAAGTAGCCATAAAACCCGAAAATTGTTACAAAAACTCAGAAATTAGCCATAAAAACTCAAGAATTAGCCGCAAAAACCCAACAAATATCCATAAAATCCCAAAAATGGCTGGAAAACTAAAAAATTGGCAGGGAAAACACAGAAAATGTCTATAAAACCCAGAAACTAGCCATAAAAATCCAAAAATTAGCCATAAAACCCGAAAATTAGCTAGAGAAACTCAAAAATTAGCTAGAAAAACTCAGAAATTAGCTATTAAAAACTCGAATAATAGCTATAAAACATAGAAATTAGCTAGAATAAAATTAGCCATAGAAACTCAGAAATTAGCCATTAATCTCAAAAATTAGCAAGAAAAACTCGAAAATTAGCTAGAAAAACTCAGAAATTAGCCACAAAAACCTAACAATCAGCTAGAAAAACTCAAAAATTAGCTAGAAAACCCATAAAATTAGATAGAAAAACTCAAAAATTGGCTAGAAAAACCCAAAAATTAGCTTTAAAAACCCAAAAATTAGTTATAAAACCCAAAAATTAGCTGAAAAAACTCAACAATTGTTAGAAAAACTCAAAAAATAGCTATAAAACATGAAAATTAGCCATAAAAACTTGAAAATTAGCCATTAAACTCAAAAATTAGCAAGAAAAACTCAAAAATTAGCTTGAAAAACTCAGAAATTGGCCACAAAAACCCAAAAATTGTTAGAAAAACTCAAAAATCAGCCATAAAAACCAAAAAATTAAACCCGAAAATTAGATAGAGAAACTCAAGAATTGGCTAGAAAACCCAAAAATTAGATAGAAAAACTGGGAAATTGGCTTGAAAACTCAAAAATTAGCCATAAAAACCCAAAAATTGTTGGAAAAACTCAAAAATTTGCTCTAAAAACTCAAAAAATAGCTATAAAACATGAAAATTAGCAATAAAAACTCAAAATTTAGCCAAAAAACCCAAAAATTAGCCATAAAAACTCAGAAATTAGCCATAAGAACCCAAAAATTAGCCATAAAAACCCCAAAATTAGCCATGAAATCCAAAAATTTGCTAGAAAATTTTAAAAGCTAGCTTGAAAAACTCAGAAATTAGCCACAAAAACCCAAAAATTGTTAGAAAAACTCAAAAATTAGCCATAAAAACCAAAAAATTAGCCATAAAAACCCCAAAATTAGCCATGAAATCCAAAAATTTGCTAGAAAATTTCAAAAGCTAGCTTGAAAAACTCAGAAATTGGCCACAAAAACCCAAAAGTTAGCCATGAAAACTCAACAATTAGCCATGAAAGCCAAAAATTAGTCAGGAATACTCGAAAATTAACTAGAAAACCTCAAAAATTAGCTAGAAAAACTCAAGAATCAGCTAGAAAAACTCGGAAATTAGCCACAAAAACCCTAAAATTAGCCATAAAAACCTAAGAATTAGCCACAAAAACCCAACAATTAGCTAGAAAAACTCAAAAATTAGCCACAAAAACTCAAAAATTAGCCACAAAAACCCAAAAATGAGCCACAAAAACCCAAAAATTTGCCAGAAAAACTCGAAAATCAGCTAGAAAAACTTAGAAATTAGCCACAAAAACCCAAAAATTAGCTATAAAAACCCGAACATTAGCTATACAACCCAAAATCTAGCTAGAAAAACTCAAAAATTAGGTATAAAAACTCAGAAATTAGCTATTAAAAACTCGAATAATAGCTATAAAACATAGAAATTAGCTAGAATAAAATTAGCCATAAAAACTCAGAAATTAGCCATTAATCTCAAAAATTAGCAAGAAAAACTCGAAAATTAGCTAGAAAAACTCAGAAATTAGCCACAAAAACCTAACAATCAGCCATAAAAACTCAAAAATTAGCTAGAAAACCCATAAAATTAGATAGAAAAACTCAAAAATTGGCTAGAAAAACCCAAAAATTAGCTTTAAAAACCCAAAAATTAGTTATAAAACCCAAAAATTAGCTGAAAAAACTCAACAATTGTTAGAAAAAACTCAAAAATTAGCTTTAAATTCTCGAAACAAGCTATAAAACATGAAAATTGGCTGGAAAAACTCAATAAATAGCCATAAAAACTTAAAAATTAGCCATTGAACCCAAAAATTAGCAAGAAAATCTCGAAAATTAGCTAGAAAAACTCAGAAATTAGCCACAAAAACCCAACAAGCAGCTAGAAAAACTCAAAAATTAGCTAGAAAACCCATAAAATTAGATAGAAAAACTGAAAAATTGGCTAGAAAAATCCAAAAATTAGCTTTAAAAACCCAAAAATTAGCTATGAAACCCAAAAATTAGCTGAAAAAACTCAACAATTAGCCATGAAACCCAAAAATAAGCTAGAAAAACCCGAAAATTTGCTGAAAAAGCCAAAAACTAGCTAGATAAACTCAAAAACTAGCCATAAAAACTCTAAAATAAGACACAGAAATCCAAAAATTAGCCATAAAAACCCAAAAATTAGCCATAAAACCCAAAAACTAGCTGAATAAACTCAAGAATTAGCTAGAAAAACTCAGAAATTAGCTAAAAAAACCAAAAATTAGCTAGAAAAACTCAAAAATTAGCCTGAAAACCCAAAAATTAGCCATAAAAACCCTAAAATTAGCCATAAAACCCAAAAATTGTTAGAAAATTTCAAAAATTAGCTTTAAAAACTCAAAAAATAGCTATAAAACATAAAAATTAGCCATAAAAACTTGAAAATTAGCCATTAAACTCAAAAATTAGCAAGAAAAACTCGGAAATTATATGGAAAAACTCAGAAATTAGTTAGAAAAACTCAAGAATCAGCTAGAAAAACTCGGAAATTAGCCACAAAAACCCGAAAATTGTTAGAAAAACTTAAAAATTAGCCATAAAAACTCAAAAAATAGCTATAAAACATAAGAATTAGCTGGAAAAACTCAAAAATTAGCCATAAAAACTAAAAATTAGCCATAAAATACAAAATTTAGCCAAAAAAACTCAAAAAATAACTAGGAAAACTCAAAATTTAGCCATAAAACCCATAAATTAGCTAGAAAAACTCAAGAATTAGCTAGAAAAACTCGGAAATTAGCCACAAAAACTCAAAAATTAGCCATGAAAACTCAACAATTAGCCATGAAACCCAAAAATTAGTCAGAAAAACTCGAAAAT
The DNA here is from genome assembly GCA_026230145.1 of Diorhabda elongata. Lineage (NCBI taxonomy): Eukaryota > Metazoa > Arthropoda > Insecta > Coleoptera > Chrysomelidae > Diorhabda > Diorhabda elongata. Next base: position 187,587 of record JAOVVJ010000025.1, read on the forward strand.
TAGCTAGAAAACCTCGAAAATTAGCTAGAAAAACTCAGAAATCAGCTAGAAAAACTCAAAAATTATCCATTAAACCCGAAAATTAGATAGAGAAACTCAAAAATTAGCTAGAAAAACCCAAAAATTAGCTATAAAAACTCAAAAATCAGCCTCAAAACCCAAAAATTGTTAGAAAAACTCAAAAATTAGCTTTAAATTCTCGAAACAAGCTATAAAACATGAAAATTGGCTGGAAAAACTCAAAAAATAGCCATAAAAACTTAAAAATTAGCCATTAAACCCAAAAATTAGCAAGAAAATCTCGAAAATTAGCTAGAAAAACTCAGAAATTAGCCACAAAAACCCAACAAGCAGCTAGAAAAACTCAAAAATTAGCTAGAAAACCCATAAAATTAGATAGAAAAACTCAAAAATTGGCTAGAAAAACCCAAAAATTAGCCATAAAAACTCAGAAATTAGCCATAAGAACCCAAAAATTAGCCATAAAAACCCCAAAATTAGCCATGAAATCCAAAAATTTGCTAGAAAATTTCAAAAGCTAGCTTGAAAAACTCAGAAATTAGCCACAAAAACCCAAAAATTGTTAGAAAAACTCAAAAATTAGCCATAAAAACCAAAAAATTAGCCATAAAACCCAAAAATTTGCCAGAAAAACTCGAAAATTAGCTTGAAAAACTCAGAAATTGGCCACAAAAACCCAAAAGTTAGCCATGAAAACTCAACAATCAGCCATGAAAGCCAAAAATTAGTCAGGAATACTCGAAAATTAACTAGAAAACCTCAAAAATTAGCTACAAAAACTCAGAAATCTGCTAGAAGAACTCAAAACTTAGCCATAAAAACTCAGAAATTAGCCATAAAAATTCAAAAATTAGCCATAAAAACCCTAAAATTAGCCATAAAACCCAAAAATTTGCCAGAAAAACTCGGAAATTAGCTTGAAAAACTCAGAAATTGGCCGCAAAAACCCAAAAATTGTTAGAAAAACTCAAAAATCAGCTATAAAAACCAAAAAATTAGCCATTAAACTCAAAAATTAGCAAGAAAAACTCGAAAATTAGCTAGAAAAACCCAAAAATTAGCTAGAAAAACTCAAAAATTAGCATCAAAACCCAAAAATTGTTGGAAAAACTCAGAAATTAGCTCTAAAAACTCAAAACATAGCTATAAAACATGAAAATTAGCCATAAAAACTCAAAATTCAGCCATAAAACCCAGAAATTAGCTAGAAAAACTCAAGAATTAGCTGAAAAAACTCGGAAATTAGCCACAAAAACTCAGAAATTAGCCATGAAAACCCAACAATTAGCCATGAAACCCGAAAATTAGCCAGAAAAACTCGAAAATTAACTAGAAAAACTCAAAATTTAGCCATAAAACTCAAAAATTAGCTGGGAAAACTCGAAAATTAGCTAGAAAAACCCAAAAATTAGCTAGAAAATCTATAAAATTAGCCTCAAAACCCAAAAATTGTTAGAAAAACTCAAAAATTAGCTTTAAATTCTCGAAACAAGCTATAAAACATGAAAATTGGCTGGAAAAACTCAAAAAATAGCCATAAAAACTTAAAAATTAGCCATTAAACCCAAAAATTAGCAAGAAAATCTCGAAAATTAGCTAGAAAAACTCAGAAATTAGCCACAAAAACCCAACAAGCAGCTAGAAAAACTCAAAAATTAGCTAGAAAACCCATGAAATTAGATAGAAAAACTCAAAAATTAGCTAGAAAAACTTGGAAATTAGCTAGAAAAACCCAAAAATTAGCCATAAAAACCAAAAATTAGCCATAAAACCCAAAAACTAGCTGAAGAAACTCAAGAATTAGCTAGAAAAACTCAGAAATTAGCTGGAAAAACCCAAAAATTAGCTAGAAAAACTCAAAAATTAGCCTCAAATCCAAAAATTAGCCATAAAAACCCTAAAATTAGCCATAAAACCCAAAAATTGTTAGAAAAACTCAAAAATTAGCTTTAAAAACTCAAAAAATAGCTATAAAACATGAAAATTAGCATAAAAACTCAAAAATTAGCCATTAAACTCAAAAATTAGCAAGAAAAACTCGAAAATCAGCTGGAAAAACTCAGAAATTAGCTAGAAAAACTCAAGAATCAGCTAGAAAAACTCGGAAATTAGCCACAAAAACCCTAAAATTAGCCATAAAAACCTAAGAATTAGCCACAAAAACCCAACAATTAGCTAGAAAAACTCAAAAATTAGCCACAAAAACTCAAAAATTAGCCACAAAAACCCAAAAATGAGCCACAAAAACCCAAAAATTTGCCAGAAAAACTCGAAAATCAGCTAGAAAAACTTAGAAATTAGCCACAAAAACCCAAAAATTGTTAGAAAAACCCAAAAATTAGCTATAAAAACCCGAACATTAGCTATACAACCCAAAATCTAGCTAGAAAAACTCAAAAATTAGCTATAAAAACCCAAAAATTGCTAGAAAACCCGAAAAGTAGCCATAAAACCCGAAAATTGTTACAAAAACTCAGAAATTAGCCATAAAAACTCAAGAATTAGCCGCAAAAACCCAACAAATATCCATAAAATCCCAAAAATGGCTGGAAAACTAAAAAATTGGCAGGGAAAACACAGAAAATGTCTATAAAACCCAGAAACTAGCCATAAAAATCCAAAAATTAGCCATAAAACCCGAAAATTAGCTAGAGAAACTCAAAAATTAGCTAGAAAAACTCAGAAATTAGCTATTAAAAACTCGAATAATAGCTATAAAACATAGAAATTAGCTAGAATAAAATTAGCCATAAAAACTCAGAAATTAGCCATTAATCTCAAAAATTAGCAAGAAAAACTCGAAAATTAGCTAGAAAAACTCAGAAATTAGCCACAAAAACCTAACAATCAGCTAGAAAAACCCAAAAATTGTTAGAAAAACTCAAAAATCAGCTATAAAAACCAAAAAATTAGCCATTAAACTCAAAAATTAGCAAGAAAAACTCGAAAATTAGCTAGAAAAACCCAAAAATTAGCTAGAAAAACTCAAAAATTAGCCTCAAAACCCAAAAATTGTTGGAAAAACTCAGAAATTAGCTCTAAAAACTCAAAACATAGCTATAAAACATGAAAATTAGCCATAAAAACTCAAAATTCAGCCATAAAACCCAGAAATTAGCTAGAAAAACTCAAGAATTAGCTGAGAAAACTCGGAAATTAGCCACAAAAACTCAGAAATTAGCCATGAAAACCCAACAATTAGCCATGAAACCCGGAAATTAGCCAGAAAAACTCGAAAATTAACTAGAAAAACTCAAAATTTAGCCATAAAACTCAAAAATTAGCTGGGAAAACTCGGAAATTAGCTAGAAAAACCCAAAAATTAGCTAGAAAATCTATAAAATTAGCCTCAAAACCCAAAAATTGTTAGAAAAACTCAAAAATTAGCTTTAAATTCTCGAAACAAGCTATAAAACATGAAAATTGGCTGGAAAAACTCAAAAAATAGCCATAAAAACTTAAAAATTAGCCATTAAACCCAAAAATTAGCAAGAAAATCTCGAAAATTAGCTAGAAAAACTCAGAAATTAGCCACAAAAACCCAACAAGCAGCTAGAAAAACTCAAAAATTAGCTAGAAAACCCATAAAATTAGATAGAAAAACTCAAAAATTAGCTAGAAAAACTTGGAAATTAGCTAGAAAAACCCAAAAATTAGCCATAAAAACCAAAAATTAGCCATAAAACCCAAAAACTAGCTGAAGAAACTCAAGAATTAGCTAGAAAAACTCAGAAATTAGCTGGAAAAACCCAAAAATTAGCTAGAAAAACTCAAAAATTAGCCTCAAAACCCAAAAATTAGCCATAAAAACCCTAAAATTAGCCATAAAACCCAAAAATTGTTAGAAAAACTCAAAAATTAGCTTTAAAAACTCAAAAAATAGCTATAAAACATGAAAATTAGCATAAAAACTCAAAAATTAGCCATTAAACTCAAAAATTAGCAAGAAAAACTCGAAAATCAGCTGGAAAAACTCAGAAATTAGCTAGAAAAACTCAAGAATCAGCTAGAAAAACTCGGAAATTAGCCACAAAAACCCTAAAATTAGCCATAAAAACCTAAGAATTAGCCACAAAAACCCAACAATTAGCTAGAAAAACTCAAAAATTAGCCACAAAAACTCAAAAATTAGCCACAAAAACCCAAAAATGAGCCACAAAAACCCAAAAATTTGCCAGAAAAACTCGAAAATCAGCTAGAAAAACTTAGAAATTAGCCACAAAAACCCAAAAATTGTTAGAAAAACCCAAAAATTAGCTATAAAAACCCGAACATTAGCTATACAACCCAAAATCTAGCTAGAAAAACTCAAAAATTAGCTATAAAAACCCAAAAATTGCTAGAAAACCCGAAAAGTAGCCATAAAACCCGAAAATTGTTACAAAAACTCAGAAATTAGCCATAAAAACTCAAGAATTAGCCGCAAAAACCCAACAAATATCCATAAAATCCCAAAAATGGCTGGAAAACTAAAAAATTGGCAGGGAAAACACAGAAAATGTCTATAAAACCCAGAAACTAGCCATAAAAATCCAAAAATTAGCCATAAAACCCGAAAATTAGCTAGAGAAACTCAAAAATTAGCTAGAAAAACTCAGAAATTAGCTATTAAAAACTCGAATAATAGCTATAAAACATAGAAATTAGCTAGAATAAAATTAGCCATAAAAACTCAGAAATTAGCCATTAATCTCAAAAATTAGCAAGAAAAACTCGAAAATTAGCTAGAAAAACTCAGAAATTAGCCACAAAAACCTAACAATCAGCTAGAAAAACTCAAAAATTAGCTAGAAAACCCATAAAATTAGATAGAAAAACTCAAAAATTGGCTAGAAAAACCCAAAAATTAGCTTTAAAAATCCAAAAATTAGTTATAGAACCCAAAAATTAGCTGAAAAAACTCAACAATTGTTAGAAAAACTCAAAAAATAGCTATAAAACATGAAAATTAGCCATAAAAACTTGAAAATTAGCCATTAAACTCAAAAATTAGCAAGAAAAACTCAAAAATTAGCTTGAAAAACTCAGAAATTGGCCACAAAAACCCAAAAATTGTTAGAAAAACTCAAAAATCAGCCATAAAAACCAAAAAATTAAACCCGAAAATTAGATAGAGAAACTCAAGAATTGGCTAGAAAACCCAAAAATTAGATAGAAAAACTCGGAAATTGGCTTGAAAACTCAAAAATTAGCCATAAAAACCCAAAAATTGTTGGAAAAACTCAAAAATTAGCTCTAAAAACTCAAAAAATAGCTATAAAACATGAAAATTAGCAATAAAAACTCAAAATTTAGCCAAAAAACCCAAAAATTAGCCATAAAAACTCAGAAATTAGCCATAAGAACCCAAAAATTAGCCATAAAAACCCCAAAATTAGCCATGAAATCCAAAAATTTGCTAGAAAATTTCAAAAGCTAGTTCGAAAAACTCAGAAATTAGCCACAAAAACCCAAAAATTGTTGGAAAAACTCAAAAATTAGCCATAAAAACCAAAAAATTAGCCATAAAACCCAAAAATTTGCCATAAAAACTCGAAAATTAGCTTAAAAAACTCAGAAATTGGCCACAAAAACCCAAAAGTTAGCCATGAAAACTCAACAATCAGCCATGAAAGCCAAAAATTAGTCAGGAATACTCAAAAATTAACTAGAAAACCTCAAAAATTAGCTACAAAAACTCAGAAATCAGCTAGAAGAACTCAAAACTTAGCCATAAAAACTCAGAAATTAGCCATAAAAATTCAAAAATTAGCCATAAAAACCCTAAAATTAGCCATAAAACCCAAAAATTTGCCAGAAAAACTCGGAAATTAGCTTGAAAAACTCAGAAATTGGCCGCAAAAACCCAAAAATTGTTAGAAAAACTCAAAAATCAGCTATAAAAACCAAAAAATTAGCCATTAAACTCAAAAATTAGCAAGAAAAACTCGAAAATTAGCTAGAAAAACCCAAAAATTAGCTAGAAAAACTCAAAAATTAGCCTCAAAACCCAAAAATTGTTGGAAAAACTCAGAAATTAGCTCTGAAAACTCAAAACATAGCTATAAAACATGAAAATTAGCCATAAAAACTCAAAATTCAGCCATAAAACTCAAAAATTAGCTGGGAAAACTCGAAAATTAGCTAGAAAAACCCAAAAATTAGCTAGAAAATTTATAAAATTAGCCTCAAAACCCAAAAATTGTTAGAAAAACTCAAAAATTAGCTTTAAATTCTCGAAACAAGCTATAAAACATGAAAATTGGCTGGAAAAACTCAATAAATAGCCATAAAAACTTAAAAATTAGCCATTGAACCCAAAAATTAGCAAGAAAATCTCGAAAATTAGCTAGAAAAACTCAGAAATTAGCCACAAAAACCCAACAAGCAGCTAGAAAAACTCAAAAATTAGCTAGAAAACCCATAAAATTAGATAGAAAAACTCAAAAATTGGCTAGAAAAATCCAAAAATTAGCTTTAAAAACCCAAAAAGTAGCTATGAAACCCAAAAATTAGCTGAAAAAACTCAACAATTAGCCATGAAACCCAAAAATAAGCTAGAAAAACCCAAAAATTTGCTGAAAAAGCCAAAAACTAGCTAGATAAACTCAAAAACTAGCCATAAAAACTCTAAAATAAGACACAGAAATCCAAAAATTAGCCATAAAAACCCAAAAATTAGCCATAAAACCCAAAAATTGTTAGAAAATTTCAAAAATTAGCTTTAAAAACTCAAAAAATAGCTATAAAACATAAAAATTAGCCATAAAAACTTAAAAATTAGCCATTAAACTCAAAAATTAGCAAGAAAAACTCGGAAATTATATGGAAAAACTCAGAAATTAGTTAGAAAAACTCAAGAATCAGCTAGAAAAACTCGGAAATTAGCCACAAAAACCCGAAAATTGTTAGAAAAACTTAAAAATTAGCCATAAAAACTCAAGAAATAGCTATAAAACATAAGAATTAGCTGGAAAATCTCAAAAATTAGCCATAAAAACTAAAAATTAGCCATAAAATACAAAATTTAGCCAGAAAAACTCAAAAAATAACTAGGAAAACTCAAAATTTAGCCATAAAACCCATAAATTAGCTAGAAAAACTCAAGAATTAGCTAGAAAAACTCGGAAATTAGCCACAAAAACTCAAAAATTAGCCATGAAAACTCAACAATTAGCCATGAAACCCAAGAATTAGTCAGAAAAACTCGAAAATTAGCTAGAAAACCTCGAAAATTAGCTAGAAAAACTCAGAAATCAGCTAGAAAAACTCAAAAATTATCCATTAAACCCGAAAATTAGATAGAGAAACTCAAAAATTAGCTAGAAAAACCCAAAAATTAGCTAGAAAAACTCAAAAATCAGCCTCAAAACCCAAAAATTGTTAGAAAAACTCAAAAATTAGCTTTAAATTCTCGAAACAAGCTATAAAACATGAAAATTGGCTGGAAAAACTCAAAAAATAGCCATAAAAACTTAAAAATTAGCCATTAAACTCAAAAATTAGCAAGAAAATCTCGAAAATTAGCTAGAAAAACTCAGAAATTAGCCACAAAAACCCAACAAGCAGCTAGAAAAACTCAAAAATTAGCTAGAAAACCCATAAAATTAGATAGAAAAACTCAAAAATTGGCTAGAAAAACCCAAAAATTAGCTTTAAAAACCCAAAAATTAGCTATGAAACACACAAATTAGCTGAAAAAACTCAACAATTAGCCATGAAACCCAAAAACTAGTCAGAAAAACTCGAAAATTAGATAGAGAAACTCAAAAATTAGCTAGAAAAACTCAAGAATTAGCTAGAAATACTCGGAAATTAGCCACAAAAACTCAAAAGCTAGTCATGAAAACTCAACAATTAGCCATGAAACCCAAAAATTAGTCAGAAATACTCGAAAATTAGCTAGAAAACCTCAAAAATTAACGAGAAAAACTCAGAAATCAGCTAGAAGAACTCAAAACTTAGCCATAAAAACCCAGAAATTAGCCATAAAAACTCAAAAATTAGCCATCAAAACCCTAAAATTAGCCATAAAACCCAAAAATTTGCCAGAAAAACTTGAAAATTAGCTTGAAAAACTCAGAAATTAGCCACAAAAACCCGAAAATTGTTAGAATAGCTCGAAAATTATCCATAAAAACTCAGAAAATAGCTATAAAACATAAGAATTAGCTGAAAAAACTCAAAAATTAGCCATAAAAACTAAAAAATTAGCCATAAAATACAAAAATTAGCCAGAAAATCTCGTAAATTAACTAGGAAAACTCAAAATTTAGCCATAAAACCCAAAAATTAGCTAGAAAAACTCAGGAGTTAGCTAAAAAAACTCGGAAATTAGCCACAAAAACTCAGAAATTAGCCATGAAAAACCAACAATTAGCCATGAAACCCGAAAATTAGCCAGAAAAACTCGAAAATTAACTAGAAAAACTCAAAATTTAGCCATGAAACCCAAAAATTAGCTGGAAAAACTCAAATATAGCTGGAAAAACTCGGAAATTAGCCATAAAAACCCAAAAATTAGCTATTAAACGCGTAAATTAGATAGAGAAACTCAAAAATTAGATAGAAAAACTCAAAAAGTACTTAGAAAACCAAAAAATTAGCTAAAAAAACTCAAGAATTAGCTAGGAAAACTCGGAAATTAGCCACAAAAACTCAAAAATTAGCCATGAAAACTCAACAATCAGCCATGAAACCCAAAAATTTGTCAGAAAAACTCGAAAATTAGCTAGAAACCTCGAACATTAGCTGGAAAAACTCAGAAATCAGCTGGAAAAACTCAAAACTTAGCCATAAAAACTCAGAAATTAGCCATAAAAACCCAAAAATTAGCCATTAAACGCGAAAATTAGATTGAGAAACTCGAAAATTAGCTGGAAAAACTCAGAAATTAGCTAGAAAAACTCAAAAATTAGCTAGAAAACTCAAGAATTAGCTAGAAAAACTCATATATTAGCCACAAAAACCCAAAAAATGTTAGAAAAACTCGAAAATTAGCCATAAAAACCCGAAAATTATCCATTAAACGCGAAAATTAGATAGAGAAACTCAAAAATTAGCCACAAAACCCAAAAATTGTTAGAAAAACTCAAAAATTAGCTTTAAAAACTCAAAAGTAGCTATAAAACATGAAAATTATCCATAAAAACTTGAAAATTAGCCATTAGACTGAAAAATTAGCAAGAAAAACTCGAAAATTAGCTAGAAAAACTGAAAAATTAGCTAGAAAAACTCAAGAATCAGCTTTAAAAACTCGGAAATTAGCCACAAAAACTCAAAAATTAGCCATGAAAACTCAACAATTAGCCATGAAACCCAAAAACTAGTCAGAAAAACTCGAAAATTAGCTAGAAAACCTCGAAAATTAGCTAGAAAAACTCAGAAATCAGCTAGAAAAACTCAAAAATTATCCATTAAACCCGAAAATTAGATAGAGAAACTCAAAAATTAGCTAGAAAAACCCAAAAATTAGCTAGAAAAACTCAAAAATTAGCCTCAAAACCCAAAAATTGTTAGAAAAACTAAAAAATCAGCTTTAAAAACTCGAAACAAGCTATAAAACATGAAAATTAGCGGAAAAAACTCAAAAAATAGCCATGGAAACTTAAAAATTAGCCATTAAACCTAAAAATTAGCAAGAAAATCTCGGAAATTAGCTATAAAAACTCAGAAATTAGCCACAAAAACCCAAAAAATGTTAAAAAAACTCAAAAATTAGCCATAAAAACCCGAAAATTATCCATTAAACGCGAAAATTAGATGGAGAAACTTAAAAATTAGCCACAAAACCCAAAAATTGTTTGAAAAAATTCAAAAATTAGCTTTAAAAATTCAAAAAATAGCTATAAAACATGAAAATTAGCCATAAAAACTTGAAAATTAGCCATTAAACTCAAAAATTAGCGAGAAAAACTCGAAAATTAGCTAGAAAAACTCAGAAATTAGCTAGAAAAACTCAAGAATTAGCTAGAAAAACTCGGAAATCAGCCACAAAAACTAAAAAATTAGCCATGAAACCCAAAAATTAGTTAGAAAAACACAAAAATTAGCCATAAAAACCCAAAAATTAGTCAGAAATACTCGAAAATTAGCTAGAAAACCTCAAAAATTAACGAGAAAAACTCAGAAATCAGCTAGAAGAACTCAAAACTTAGCCATAAAAACCCAGAAATTAGCCATAAAAACTCAAAAATTAGCCATAAAAACCCTAAAATTAGCCATAAAACCCAAAAATTTGCCAGAAAAACTTGAAAATTAGCTCGAAAAACTCAGAAGTTAGCCACAAAAACCCAAAAATTGTTAGAATAGCTCAAAAATTAGCCATAAAAATTCAAAAAATAGCTATAAAACATAAGAATTAGCTGGAAAAACTCAAAAATTAGCCATAAAAACTCAGAAATTAGCCATGAAAAACCAACAATTAGCCATGAAACCCGAAAATTAGCCAGAAAAACTCGAAAATTAACTAGAAAAACTCAAAATTTAGCCATGAAACCCAAAAATTAGCTGGAAAAACTCAAGATATAGCTGGAAAAACTCGGAAATTAGCCATAAAAACCCAAAAATTAGCTATTAAACGCGTAAATTAGATAGAGAAACTCAAAAATTAGATAGAAAAACTCAAAAAGTACTTAGAAAACCAAAAAATTAGCTAAAAAAACTCAAGAATTAGCTAGGAAAACTCGGAAATTAGCCACAAAAACTCAAAAATTAGCCATGAAAACTCAACAATCAGCCATGAAACCCAAAAATTTGTCAGAAAAACTCGAAAATTAGCTAGAAACCTCGAACATTAGCTGGAAAAACTCAGAAATCAGCTGGAAAAACTCAAAACTTAGCCATAAAAACTCAGAAATTAGCCATAAAAACCCAAAAATTAGCCATTAAACGCGAAAATTAGATTGAGAAACTCGAAAATTAGCTGGAAAAACTCAGAAATTAGCTAGAAAAACTCAAAAATTAGCTAGAAAACTCAAGAATTAGCTAAAAAAACTCATATATTAGCCACAAAAACCCAAAAAATGTTAGAAAAACTCGAAAATTAGCCATAAAAACCCGAAAATTATCCATTAAACGCGAAAATTAGATAGAGAAACTCAAAAATTAGCCATAAAAACCCGAAAATTAGCTATTAAACGCGTAAATTAGATAGAGGAACTCAAAAATTAGCTAGAAAAACTCAAAAATTAGCCACAAAACCCAAAAATTTTTAGAAAAACTCAAAAATTAGCTTTAAAAACTCAAAAAGTAGCTATAAAACATGAAAATTATCCATAAAAACTTGAAAATTAGCCATTAGACTGAAAAATTAGCAAGAAAAACTCGAAAATTAGCTAGAAAAACTGAAAAATTAGCTAGAAAAACTCAAGAATCAGCTGGAAAAACTCGGAAATTAGCCACAAAAACTCAAAAATTAGCCATGAAAACTCAACAATTAGCCATGAAACCCAAAAACTAGTCAGAAAAACTCGAAAATTAGCTAGAAAACCTCGAAAATTAGCTAGAAAAACTCAGAAATCAGCTAGAAAAACTCAAAAATTATCCATTAAACCCGAAAATTAGATAGAGAAACTCAAAAATTAGCTAGAAAAACCCAAAAATTAGCTAGAAAAACTCAAAAATTAGCCTCAAAACCCAAAAATTGTTAGAAAAACTAAAAAATCAGCTTTAAAAACTCGAAACAAGCTATAAAACATGAAAATTAGCGGAAAAAACTCAAAAAATAGCCATGGAAACTTAAAAATTAGCCATTAAACCTAAAAATTAGCAAGAAAATCTCGGAAATTAGCTATAAAAACTCAGAAATTAGCCACAAAAACCCAAAAAATGTTAAAAAAACTCAAAAATTAGCCATAAAAACCCGAAAGTTATCCATTAAACGCAAAAATTAGATGGAGAAACTCAAAAATTAGCCACAAAACCCAAAAATTGTTTGAAAAAATTCAAAAATTAGCTTTAAAAATTGAAAAAATAGCTATAAAACATGAAAATTAGCCATTAAACTCAAAAATTAGCAAGAAAAACTCGAAAATTAGCTAGAAAAACTCAGAAATTAGCTAGAAAAACTCAAGAATTAGCTAGAAAAACTCAAGAATTAGCTAGAAACACTCGGAAATTAGCCACAAAAACTCAAAAGCTAGCCATGAAAACTCAACAATTAGCCATGAAACCCAAAAATTAGTCAGAAATACTCGAAAATTAGCTATAAAACCTCAAAAATTAACGAGAAAAACTCAGAAATCAGCTGGAAGAACTCAAAACTTAGCCATAAAAACCCAGAAATTAGCCATAAAAACTCAAAAATTAGCCATAAAAACCCTAAAATTAGCCATAAAACCCAAAAATTTGCCAGAAAAACTTGAAAATTAGCTCGAAAAACTCAGAAGTTAGCCACAAAAACCCAAAAATTGTTAGAATAGCTCAAAAATTAGCCATAAAAATTCAAAAAATAGCTATAAAACATAAGAATTAGCTGGAAAAACTCAAAAATTAGCCATAAAAACTAAAAAATTAGCCATAAAATACAAAAATTAGCCAGAAAAACTCGTAAATTAACTAGGAAAACTCAAAATTTAGCCATAAAACCCAAAAATTAGCTAGAAAAACTCAAGAATTAGCTAGAAAAACTCGGAAATTAGCCACAAAAACTCAAAAATTAGCCATGAAAACTCAACAATTAGCCATGAAACCCAAAAATTAGTCAGAAAAACTCGAAAATTAGCTAGAAAACCTCGAAAATTAGCTAGAAAAACTCAGAAATCAGCTAGAAAAACTCAAAAATTATCCATTAAACCCGAAAATTAGATAGAGAAACTCAAAAATTAGCTAGAAAAACCCAAAAATTAGCTAGAAAAACTCAAAAATCAGCCTCAAAACCCAAAAATTGTTAGAAAAACTCAAAAATTAGCTTTAAATTCTCGAAACAAGCTATAAAACATGAAAATTGGCTGGAAAAACTCAAAAAATAGCCATAAAAACTTAAAATTTAGCCATTAAACCCAAAAATTAGCTAGAAAATCTCGAAAATTAGCTAGAAAAACTCAGAAATTAGCCACAAAAACCCAACAAGCAGCTAGAAAAACTCAAAAATTAGCTAGAAAACCCATAAAATTAGATAGAAAAACTCAAAAATTGGCTAGAAAAACCCAAAAATTAGCTTTAAAAACCCAAAAATTAGCTATGAAACCCAAAAATTAGCTGAAAAAACTCAACGATTAGCCATGAAACCCAAAAATAAGCTAAAAAAACCCAAAAATTAGCTGAAAAAGCCAAAAACTAGCTAGAAAAACTCAATAACTAGCCATAAAAACTCTAAAATAAGACACAGAAATCCAAAAATTAGCCATAAAAACCCAAAAATTAGCCATAAAACCCAAAAACTAGCTGAATAAACTCAAGAATTAGCTAGAAAAACTCAGAAATTAGCTAGAAAAACCCAAAAATTAGCTGGAAAAACTCAAAAATTAGCCTGAAAACCCAAAAATTAGCCATAAAAACCCTAAAATTAGCCATCAAACCCAAAAATTGTTAGAAAATTTCAAAAATTAGCTTTAAAAACTTAAAAAATAGCTATAAAACATAAAAATTAGCCATAAAAACTTAAAAATTAGCCATCAAACTCAAAAATTAGCAAGAAAAACTCGGAAATTATATGGAAAAACTCAGAAATTAGCTAGAAAAACTCAAGAATCAGCTAGAAAAACTCGGAAATTAGCCACAAAAACCCGAAAATTGTTAGAAAAACTTAAAAATTAGCCATAAAAACTCAAAAAATAGCTATAAAACATAAGAATTAGCTGGAAAAACTCAAAAATTAGCCATAAAAACTAAAAATTAGCCATAAAATACAAAATTTAGCCAGAAAAACTCAAAAAATAACTAGGAAAACTCAAAATTTAGCCATAAAACCCATAAATTAGCTAGAAAAACTCAAGAATTAGCTAGAAAAACTCGGAAATTAGCCACAAAAACTCAAAAATTAGCCATGAAAACTCAACAATTAGCCATGAAACCCAAAAATTAGTCAGAAAAACTCGAAAATTAGCTAGAAAACCTCGAAAATTAGCTAGAAAAACTCAGAAATCAGCTAGAAAAACTCAAAAATTATCCATTAAACCCGAAAATTAGATAGAGAAACTCAAAAATTAGCTAGAAAAACCCAAAAATTAGCTAGAAAAACTCAAAAATTAGCCTCAAAACCCAAAAATTGTTAGAAAAACTAAAAAATCAGCTTTAAAAACTCGAAACAAGCTATAAAACATGAAAATTAGCTGAAAAAACTCAAAAAATAGACATGAAAACTTAAAAATTAGCCATTAAACCTAAAAATTAGCAAGAAAATCTCGGAAATTAGCTATAAAAACTCAGAAATTAGCCACAAAAACCCAAAAAATGTTAAAAAAACTCAAAAATTAGCCATAAAAACCCGAAAATTATCCATTAAACGCGAAAATTAGATGGAGAAACTTGGAAATTAGCCACAAAACCCAAAAATTGTTTGAAAAAATTCAAAAATTAGCTTTAAAAATTCAAAAAATAGCTATAAAACATGAAAAATAGCCATAAAAACTTGAAAATTAGCCATTAAACTCAAAAATTAGCAAGAAAAACTCGAAAATTAGCTAGAAAAACTCAAAAATTAGCTAGAAAAACTCAAGAATTAGCTAGAAAAACTCGGAAATCAGCCACAAAAACTAAAAAATTAGCCATGAAACCCAAAAATTAGTTAGAAAAACACAAAAATTAGCCATAAAAACCCAAAAATTAGCCATTAAACGCGAAAATTAGATACTCAAACTCAAAAGCTAGCCATGAAAACTCAACAATTAGCCATGAAACCCAAAAATTAGTCAGAAATACTCGAAAATTAGCTAGAAAACCTCAAAAATTAACGAGAAAAACTCAGAAATCAGCTAGAAGAACTCAAAACTTAGCCATAAAAACCCAGAAATTAGCCATAAAAACTCAAAAATTAGCCATAAAAACCCTAAAATTAGCCATAAAACCCAAAAATTTGCCAGAAAAACTTGAAAATTAGCTTGAAAAACTCAGAAATTAGCCACAAAAACCCGAAAATTGTTAGAATAGCTCGAAAATTATCCATAAAAACTCAGAAAATAGCTATAAAACATAAGAATTAGTTGAAAAAACTCAAAAATTAGCCATAAAAACTAAAAAATTAGCCATAAAATACAAAAATTAGCCAGAAAAACTCGTAAATTAACTAGGAAAACTCAAAATTTAGCCATAAAACCCAAAAATTAGCTAGAAAAACTCAGGAGTTAGCTAAAAAAACTCGGAAATTAGCCACAAAAACTCAGAAATTAGCCATGAAAAACCAACAATTAGCCATGAAACCCGAAAATTAGCCAGAAAAACTCGAAAATTAACTAGAAAAACTCAAAATTTAGCCATGAAACCCAAAAATTCGCTGGAAAAACTCAAGATATAGCTGGAAAAACTCGGAAATTAGCCATAAAAACCCAATAATTAGCTATTAAACGCGTAAATTAGATAGAGAAACTCAAAAATTAGATAGAAAAACTCAAAAAGTACTTAGAAAACCAAAAAATTAGCTAAAAAAACTCAAGAATTAGCTAGGAAAACTCGGAAATTAGCCACAAAAACTCAAAAATCAGCCATGAAAACTCAACAATCAGCCATGAAACCAAAAAATTTGTCAGAAAAACTCGAAAATTAGCTAGAACCCTCGAACATTAGCTGGAAAAACTCAGAAATCAGCTGGAAAAACTCAAAACTTAGCCATAAAAACTCAGAAATTAGCCATAAAAACCCAAAAATTAGCCATTAAACGCGAAAATTAGATTGAGAAACTCGAATATTAGCTGGAAAAACTCAGAAATTAGCTAGAAAAACTCAAAAATTAGCTAGAAAACTCAAGAATTAGCTAGAAAAACTCATATATTAGCCACAAAAACCCAAAAAATGTTAGAAAAACTCGAAAATTAGCCATAAAAACCCGAAAATTATCCATTAAACGCGAAAATTAGATAGAGAAACTCAAAAATTAGCCATAAAAACCCAAAAATTAGCTATTAAACGCGTAAATTAGATAGAGGAACTCAAAAATTAGCTAGAAAAACTCAAAAATTAGCCACAAAACCCAAAAATTGTTAGAAAAACTCAAAAATAAGCTTTAAAAACTCAAAAAGTAGCTATAAAACATGAAAATTATCCATAAAAACTTGAAAATTAGCCATTAGACTGAAAAATTAGCAAGAAAAACTCGAAAATTAGCTAGAAAAACTGAAAAATTATCTAGAAAAACTCAAGAATCAGCTGGAAAAACTCGGAAATTAGCCACAAAAACTCAAAAATTAGCCATGAAAACTCAACAATTAGCCATGAAACCCAAAAACTAGTCAGAAAAACTCGAAAATTAGATAGAGAAACTCAAAAATTAGCTAGAAAAACTCAAGAATTAGCTAGAAATACTCGGAAATTAGCCACAAAAACTCAAAAGCTAGTCATGAAAACTCAACAATTAGCCATGAAACCCAAAAATTAGTCAGAAATACTCGAAAATTAGCTAGAAAACCTCAAAAATTAACGAGAAAAACTCAGAAATCAGCTAGAAGAACTCAAAACTTAGCCATAAAAACCCAGAAATTAGCCATAAAAACTCAAAAATTAGCCATAAAAACCCTAAAATTAGCCATAAAACCCAAAAATTTGCCAGAAAAACTTGAAAATTAGCTTGAAAAACTCAGAAATTAGCCACAAAAACCCGAAAATTGTTAGAATAGCTCGAAAATTATCCATAAAAACTCAGAAAATAGCTATAAAACATAAGAATTAGCTGAAAAAACTCAAAAATTAGCCATAAAAACTAAAAAATTAGCCATAAAATACAAAAATTAGCCAGAAAAACTCGTAAATTAACTAGGAAAACTCAAAATTTAGCCATAAAACCCAAAAATTAGCTAGAAAAACTCAGGAGTTAGCTAAAAAAACTCGGAAATTAGCCACAAAAACTCAGAAATTAGCCATGAAAAACCAACAATTAGCCATGAAACCCGAAAATTAGCCAGAAAAACTCGAAAATTAACTAGAAAAACTCAAAATTTAGCCATGAAACCCAAAAATTCGCTGGAAAAACTCAAGATATAGCTGGAAAAACTCGGAAATTAGCCATAAAAACCCAAAAATTAGCTATTAAACGCGTAAATTAGATAGAGAAACTCAAAAATTAGATAGAAAAACTCAAAAAGTACTTAGAAAACCAAAAAATTAGCTAAAAAAACTCAAGAATTAGCTAGGAAAACTCGGAAATTAGCCACAAAAACTCAAAAATTAGCCATGAAAACTCAACAATCAGCCATGAAACCCAAAAATTTGTCAGAAAAACTCGAAAATTAGCTAGAAACCTCGAACATTA
This sequence comes from Diorhabda elongata, assembly GCA_026230145.1. Classification (NCBI taxonomy): domain Eukaryota; kingdom Metazoa; phylum Arthropoda; class Insecta; order Coleoptera; family Chrysomelidae; genus Diorhabda; species Diorhabda elongata. Next base: position 204,988 of record JAOVVJ010000025.1, read on the forward strand.
GCTGGAAAAACTCAGAAATTAGCCATAAAAACCCAAAAAATAGCTATAAAACATAAGAATTAGCTGGAAAAACTCAAAAATTAGCCATAAAAACTAAAAATTAGCCATAAAATACAAAATTTAGCCAGAAAAACTCAAAAAATAACTAGGAAAACTCAAAATTTAGCCATAAAACCCATAAATTAGCTAGAAAAACTCAAGAATTAGCTAGAAAAACTCGGAAATTAGCCACAAAAACTCAAAAATTAGCCATGAAAACTCAACAATTAGCCATGAAACCCAAAAATTAGTCAGAAAAATTCGAAAATTAGCTAGAAAACCTCGAAAATTAGCTAGAAAAACTCAGAAATCAGCTAGAAAAACTCAAAAATTATCCATTAAACCCGAAAATTAGATAGAGAAACTCAAAAATTAGCTAGAAAAACCCAAAAATTAGCTAGAAAAACTCAAAAATTAGCCTCAAAACCCAAAAATTGTTAGAAAAACTAAAAAATCAGCTTTAAAAACTCGAAACAAGCTATAAAACATGAAAATTAGCTGAAAAAACTCAAAAAATAGACATGAAAACTTAAAAATTAGCCATTAAACCTAAAAATTAGCAAGAAAATCTCGGAAATTAGCTATAAAAACTCAGAAATTAGCCACAAAAACCCAAAAAATGTTAAAAAAACTCAAAAATTAGCCATAAAAACCCGAAAATTATCCATTAAACGCGAAAATTAGATGGAGAAACTTGAAAATTAGCCACAAAACCCAAAAATTGTTTGAAAAAATTCAAAAATTAGCTTTAAAAATTCAAAAAATAGCTATAAAACATGAAAATTAGCCATAAAAACTTGAAAATTAGCCATTAAACTCAAAAATTAGCAAGAAAAACTCGAAAATTAGCTAGAAAAACTCAAAAATTAGCTAGAAAAACTCAAGAATTAGCTAGAAAAACTCGGAAATCAGCCACATAAACTAAAAAATTAGCCATGAAACCCAAAAATTAGTTAGAAAAACACAAAAATTAGCCATAAAAACCCAAAAATTAGCCATTAAACGCGAAAATTAGATGGAGAAACTCAAAAATTAGCTAGAAAAACTCAAGAATTAGCTAGAAACACTCGGAAATTAGTCACAAAAACTCAAAAGCTAGCCATGAAAACTCAACAATTAGCCATGAAACCCAAAAATTAGTCAGAAATACTCGAAAATTAGCTAGAAAACCTCAAAAATTAACGAGAAAAACTCAGAAATCAGCTAGAAGAACTCAAAACTTAGCCATAAAAACCCAGAAATTAGCCATAAAAACTCAAAAATTAGCCATAAAAACCCTAAAATTAGCCATAAAACCCAAAAATTTGCCAGAAAAACTTGAAAATTAGCTTGAAAAACTCAGAAATTAGCCACAAAAACCCGAAAATTGTTAGAATAGCTCGAAAATTATCCATGCAAACTCAGAAAATAGCTATAAAACATAAGAATTAGCTGAAAAAACTCAAAAATTAGCCATAAAAACTAAAAAATTAGCCATAAAATACAAAAATTAGCCAGAAAAACTCGTAAATTAACTAGGAAAACTCAAAATTTAGCCATAAAACCCAAAAATTAGCTAGAAAAACTCAGGAGTTAGCTAAAAAAACTCGGAAATTAGCCACAAAAACTCAGAAATTAGCCATGAAAAACCAACAATTAGCCATGAAACCCGAAAATTAGCCAGAAAAACTCGAAAATTAACTAGAAAAACTCAAAATTTAGCCATGAAACCCAAAAATTAGCTGGAAAAACTCAAGATATAGCTGGAAAAACTCGGAAATTAGCCATAAAAACCCAATAATTAGCTATTAAACGCGTAAATTAGATAGAGAAACTCAAAAATTAGATAGAAAAACTCAAAAAGTACTTAGAAAACCAAAAAATTAGCTAAAAAAACTCAAGAATTAGCTAGGAAAACTCGGAAATTAGCCACAAAAACTCAAAAATCAGCCATGAAAACTCAACAATCAGCCATGAAACCAAAAAATTTGTCAGAAAAACTCGAAAATTAGCTAGAAACCTCGAACATTAGCTGGAAAAACTCAGAAATCAGCTGGAAAAACTCAAAACTTAGCCATAAAAACTCAGAAATTAGCCATAAAAACCCAAAAATTAGCCATTAAACGCGAAAATTAGCTGGAAAAACTCAGAAATTAGCTAGAAAAACTCAAAAATTAGCTAGAAAACTCAAGAATTAGCTAGAAAAACTCATATATTAGCCACAAAAACCCAAAAAATGCTAGAAAAACTCGAAAATTAGCCATAAAAACCCGAAAATTATCCATTAAACGCGAAAATTAGATAGAGAAACTCAAAAATTAGCCATAAAAACCCAAAAATTAGCTATTAAACGCGTAAATTAGATAGAGGAACTCAAAAATTAGCTAGAAAAACTCAAAAATTAGCCACAAAACCCAAAAATTGTTAGAAAAACTCAAAAATTAGCTTTAAAAACTCAAAAAGTAGCTATAAAACATGAAAACTCGGAAATTAGCCACAAAAACTCAAAAATCAGCCATGAAAACTCAACAATCAGCCATGAAACCAAAAAATTTGTCAGAAAAACTCGAAAATTAGCTAGAAACCTCGAACATTAGCTGGAAAAACTCAGAAATCAGCTGGAAAAACTCAAAACTTAGCCATAAAAACTCAGAAATTAGCCATAAAAACCCAAAAATTAGCCATTAAACGCGAAAATTAGATTGAGAAACTCGAAAATTAGCTGGAAAAACTCAGAAATTAGCTAGAAAAACTCAAAAATTAGCTAGAAAACTCAAGAATTAGCTAGAAAAACTCATATATTAGCCACAAAAACCCAAAAAATGCTAGAAAAACTCGAAAATTAGCCATAAAAACCCGAAAATTATCCATTAAACGCGAAAATTAGATAGAGAAACTCAAAAATTAGCCATAAAAACCCAAAAATTAGCTATTAAACGCGTAAATTAGATAGAGGAACTCAAAAATTAGCTAGAAAAACTCAAAAATTAGCCACAAAACCCAAAAATTGTTAGAAAAACTCAAAAATTAGCTTTAAAAACTCAAAAAGTAGCTATAAAACATGAAAATTATCCATAAAAACTTGAAAATTAGCCATTAGACTGAAAAATTAGCAAGAAAAACTCGAAAATTAGCTAGAAAAACTGAAAAATTATCTAGAAAAACTCAAGCATCAGCTGGAAAAACTCGGAAATTAGCCACAAAAACTCAAAAATTAGCCATGAAAACTCAACAATTAGCCATGAAACCCAAAAACTAGTCAGAAAAACTCGAAAATTAGATAGAGAAACTCAAAAATTAGCTAGAAAAACTCAAGAATTAGCTAGAAATACTCGGAAATTAGCCACAAAAACTCAAAAGCTAGTCATGAAAACTCAACAATTAGCCATGAAACCCAAAAATTAGTCAGAAATACTCGAAAATTAGCTAGAAAACCTCAAAAATTAACGAGAAAAACTCAGAAATCAGCTAGAAGAACTCAAAACTTAGCCATAAAAACCCAGAAATTAGCCATAAAAACTCAAAAATTAGCCATAAAAACCCTAAAATTAGCCATAAAACCCAAAAATTTGCCAGAAAAACTTGAAAATTAGCTTGAAAAACTCAGAAATTAGCCACAAAAACCCGAAAATTGATAGAATAGCTCGAAAATTATCCATAAAAACTCAGAAAATAGCTATAAAACATAAGAATTAGCTGAAAAAACTCAAAAATTAGCCATAAAAACTAAAAAATTAGCCATAAAATACAAAAATTAGCCAGAAAAACTCGTAAATTAACTAGGAAAACTCAAAATTTAGCCATAAAACCCAAAAATTAGCTAGAAAAACCCAGGAGTTAGCTAAAAAAACTCGGAAATTAGCCACAAAAACTCAGAAATTAGCCATGAAAAACCAACAATTAGCCATGAAACCCGAAAATTAGCCAGAAAAACTCGAAAATTAACTAGAAAAACTCAAAATTTAGCCATGAAACCCAAAAATTAGCTGGAAAAACTCAAGATATAGCTGGAAAAACTCGGAAATTAGCCATAAAAACCCAAAAATTAGCTATTAAACGCGTAAATTAGATAGAGAAACTCAAAAATTAGATAGAAAAACTCAAAAAGTACTTAGAAAACCAAAAAATTAGCTAAAAAAACTCAAGAATTAGCTAGGAAAACTCGGAAATTAGCCACAAAAACTCAAAAATTAGCCATGAAAACTCAACAATCAGCCATGAAACCCAAAAATTTGTCAGAAAAACTCGAAAATTAGCTAGAAACCTCGAACATTAGCTGGAAAAACTCAGAAATTAGCTAGAAAAACTCAAAAATTAGCTAGAAAACTCAAGAATTAGCTAGAAAAACTCATATATTAGCCACAAAAACCCAAAAAATGTTAGAAAAACTCGAAAATTAGCCATAAAAACCCGAAAATTATCCATTAAACGCGAAAATTAGATAGAGAAACTCAAAAATTAGCCATAAAAACCCAAAAATTAGCTATTAAACGCGTAAATTAGATAGAGGAACTCAAAAATTAGCTAGAAAAACTCAAAAATTAGCCACAAAACCCAAAAATTGTTAGAAAAACTCAAAAATTAGCTTTAAAAACTCAAAAAGTAGCTATAAAACATGAAAATTATCCATAAAAACTTGAAAATTAGCCATTAGACTGAAAAATTAGCAAGAAAAACTCGAAAATTAGCTAGAAAAACTGAAAAATTAGCTAGAAAAACTCAAGAATCACCTGGAAAAACTCGGAAATTAGCCACAAAAACTCAAAAATTAGCCATGAAAACTCAACAATTAGCCATGAAACCCAAAAACTAGTCAGAAAAACTCGAAAATTAGCTAGAAAACCTCGAAAATCAGCTAGAAAAACTCAGAAATCAGCTAGAAAAACTCAAAAATTATCCATTAAACCCGAAAATTAGATAGAGAAACTCAAAAATTAGCTAGAAAAACCCAAAAATTAGCTAGAAAAACTCAAAAATTAGCCTCAAAACCCAAAAATTGTTAGAAAAACTAAAAAATCAGCTTTAAAAACTCGAAACAAGCTATAAAACATGAAAATTAGCTGAAAAAACTCAAAAAATAGACATGAAAACTTAAAAATTAGCCATTAAACCTAAAAATTAGCAAGAAAATCTCGGAAATTAGCTATAAAAACTCAGAAATTAGCCACAAAAACCCAAAAAATGTTAAAAAAACTCAAAAATTAGCCATAAAAACCCGAAAGTTATCCATTAAACGCAAAAATTAGATGGAGAAACTCAAAAATTAGCCACAAAACCCAAAAATTGTTTGAAAAAATTCAAAAATTAGCTTTAAAAATTAAAAAAATAGCTATAAAACATGAAAATTAGCCATAAAAACTTAAAAATTAGCCATTAAACTCAAAAATTAGCAAGAAAAACTCGAAAATTAGCTAGAAAAACTCAGAAATTAGCTAGAAAAACTCAAGAATTAGCTAGAAAAACTCAAGAATTAGCTAGAAACACTCGGAAATTAGCCACAAAAACTCAAAAGCTAGCCATGAAAACTCAACAATTAGCCATGAAACCCAAAAATTAGTCAGAAATACTCGAAAATTAGCTAGAAAACCTCAAAAATTAACGAGAAAAACTCAGAAATCAGCTAGAAGAACTCAAAACTTAGCCATAAAAACCCAGAAATTAGCCATAAAAACTCAAAAATTAGCCATAAAAACCCTAAAATTAGCCATAAAACCCAAAAATTTGCCAGAAAAACTTGAAAATTAGCTCGAAAAACTCAGAAGTTAGCCACAAAAACCCAAAAATTAGCCATAAAAATTCAAAAAATAGCTATAAAACATAAGAATTAGCTGGAAAAACTCAAAAATTAGCTAGAAAAACTCAATAATTAGCTAGAAAAACTCAGAAATTAGCCACAAAAACCCAAAAAATGTTAGAAAAACTCAAAAATTAGCCATAAAAATTCGAAAATTATCCATTAAACGCGAAAATTAGATAGAGAAACTCAAAAATTAGCCACAAAACCCAAAAATTGTTAGAAAAACTCAAAAATTTGCCATAAAAACCCAAAAATTAGCTATTAAACGCGTAAATTAGATAAAGGAACTCAAAAATTAGCTAGAAAAACTCAAAAATTAGCTAGAAAAACTCAAAAGTTAGCCACAAAACCCAAAAATTGTTAGAAAAACTCAAACAATTGCTTTAAAAACTCAAAAAGTAGCTATAAAACATGAAAATTTTCCATAAAAATTCAAAAATTAGCCATTAGACTCAAAAATTAGAAAAACTCAGAAATTAGCTAGAAAAACCCAAGAATTAGCTAGAAAAACTCGGAAATCAGCCACAAAAACTCAAAAATTAGCCATGAAAACTCAACAATTAGCCATGAAACCCAAAAATTAGTTAGAAAAACTCAAAAATTGGCCATAAAAACCCAAAAATTAGCCATTAAACGCGAAAATTAGATAGAGAAACTCAAAAATTAGCTAGAAAAACTCAAGAATTAGCTAGAATAACTCGGAAATTAGCCACAAAAACTCAAAAATTAGCCATGAAAACTCAACAATTAGCCATGAAACCCAAAAATTAGTCAGAAATACTCGAAAATTAGCTAGAAAACCCCAGAAATCAGCTAGAAGAACTCAAAACTTAGCCATAAAAACCCTGAAATTAGCCATAAAACCCAAAAATTTTCCAGAAAAACTCGAAAATTAGCTTGAAAAACTCAGAAATTAGCCACAAAAACCCGAAAATTGTTAGAATAACTCAAAAATTAGCCATAAAAACTCAAAAAATAGCTATAAAACATGAGAATTAGCTGGAAAAACTCAAAAATTAGCCATAAAAACTAAAAAATTAGCCATAAAACCCAAAAATTAGCTAGAAAAACTCAAGAGTTAGCTAAAAAAACTCGGAAATTAGCCACAAAAACTCAGAAATTAGCCATGAAAAACCAACAATTAGCCATGAAACCCGAAAATTAGCCAGAAAAACTCGAAAATTAACTAGAAAAACTCAAAATTTAGCCATAAAACCCAAAAATTAGCTGGAAAAACTCAAGAATTAGCTGGAAAAACTCGGAAATTAGCCACAAAAACTCAAAAATTATCCATGAAAACTCAACAACAACTCAGCAACTCAACAATTAGCCATGAAACCCAAAAATTAGTTAGAAAAACTCAAAAATTAGCCATAAAAACCCAAAAATCAGCCATTAAACGCGAAAATTAGATAAAGAAACTCAAAAAATAGCTAGAAAAACTCAAGAATTAGCTAAAAAACCCGGAAATTAGCCACAAAAACTCAAAAATTAGCCATGAAAACTCAACAATTAGCCATGAAACCCAAAAATTAGTCAGAAATACTCGAAAATTAGCTAGAAAACCTCTAAAATTAACTAGAAAAACTCAGAAATCAGCTAGAATAACTCAAAACTTAGCCATAAAAACCCTGAAATTAGCCATAAAACCCAAAAATTTGCCAGAAAAACTCGAAAATTAACTAGAAAAACTTAAAATTTGGCCATAAAACCCAAAAATTAGCTGAAAAACTCAAAAATTATCTAGAACACCCATAAAATTAGATAGAAAACCTCAAAAATTGGCTAGAAAAACCCAAAAATCAACTTTAAAATTAGTCATTAAACCCGAAAATTAGCAAGAAAAACTGGAAAATTAGCTAGAAAAACTTGGAAATTAGGTAGAAAAACTCAAAAATTAGCTTCAAAATCTCGAAATAAGCTATAAAACATGAAAATTAGCTGAAAAAACATAAAAATTAGCCACAAAAACTTAAAAATTAGCCATTAAACTCAAAAATTAGCAAGGAAAACAAAACGCGAAAATTAGATAGAGAATATTAAAAATTAGCTAGAAAAACTCAAGAATTAGCTAGAAAAACTCGGAAATTAGCCACAAAAACTCAAAAATTAGCCATGAAAACTCAACAATTAGCGATTAAACCCAAAAATTAATCAGAAATACTCGAAAATTAGCTAGAAAACCTCAAAAATTAGCTAGAAAAACTCAGAAATCAGCTAGGAGAACTCAAAACTTAGCCATAAAAACTCAGAAATTAGCCATGAAAATTCAAAAATTAGCCATAAAAACCCTAAAATTAGCCATAAAACCCAAAAATTAGCCAGAAAAACTCGAAAATTGTTTAGAAAAACTCAAACATTAGCCAAAAAACTCAAAAACTAGCCATAAAACCCAAAAATTAGCCAGAAAAACCCAAAATTTAGCTAGAAAAACTCAAAAATTAGCTAGAAAAACTCGAAAATTAGCTAGAAAAACTCAAGAGTTAGCTAAAAAACTCGGAAATTAGCCACAAAAACTCAGAAATTAGTCATGAAAAACCAACAATTAGCCATGAAACTCGACAATTAGCCAGAAAAACTCGAAAATTAACTAGAAAAACTCAAAATTTAGCCATAAAACCCAAGAATTAGCTGGAAAAACTCAGAAATCAGCTAGAAAAACTCAAAACTTAGCCATAAAAACTCAGAAATTAACCATAAAAACCCAAAAATTAGCCATTAAAGGCGAAAATTAGATTGAGAAACTCAAAAATTAGCTGGAAAAACTCAGAAATTAGCTAGAAAAACCTATAAATTAGCTAGAAAAACTCGGAAATTACCCACAAAAACTCAAAAATTAGCCATGAAAACTCAACAATTAGCCATGAAACCCAAAAATTAGTCAGAAAACTCGAAAATTTGCTTGAAAAACTCAGAAATTGGCCACAAAAACCCAAAAATTGTTAGAAAAACTCAAAAATTAGCCATAAAAACCAAAAAATTAGCCATTAATCCCGAAAATTAGCGAGAAAATCTCGAAAATTAGCTATAAAAACCCGAAAATTAGCCATTAAACGCGAAAATTAGATAGAGAAACTCAAAAATCAGCCATAAAAATCCAAAAATTAGCCATTAAACTCATAAATTAGCAAGAAAAACTCGGAAATTATATGGAAAAACTCAGAAATTAGCTAGAAAAACTCAAGAATCAGCTAGAAAAACTCGGAAATTAGCCATAAAAACTCAAAAAATAGCTATAAAACATAAGAATTAGCTGGAAAAACTCAAAAATTAGCCATAAAAACTAAAAATTAGCCATAAAATACAAAATTTAGCCAGAAAAACTCGAGAAATAACTAGGAAAACTCAAAATTTAGCCATAAAACCCATAAATTAGCTAGAAAAACTCAAGAATTAGCTAAAAAAACTCGGAAATTAGCCACAAAAACTCAGAAATTAGCCATTAAAACCCAACAATTAGCCATGAAACCCGAAAATTAGCCAGAAAAACTCTAAAATTAACTAGAAAAACTCAGAATTTAGCCATAAAACCCAAAAATTAGCTGGAAAAACTCAAGAATTAGCTGGAAAAACTCGGAAGTTAGCCACAAAAACTCAAAAATTAGCCATGAAAACTCAACAATTAGCCATGAAACCCAAAAATTTGCTAGAAAAATTTAAAAGCTAGCTTGAAAAACTCAGAAATTAGCCACAAAAACCCAAAAATTGTTAGAAAAACTCAAAAATTAGCCATAAAAACCCAATAATTAGCTATTAAACGCGTGAATTAGATAGAGAAACTCAAAAATTAGCTAGAAAACTCAGGAATTGGCTAGAAAACCAAAATATTAGCTAGAAAAACTCAAGAATTAGCTAGAAAAACTCGGAAATTACCCACAAAAACTCAAAAATTAGCCATGAAAACTCAACAATTAGCCATGAAACCCAAGAATTAGTCAAAAAAAAAAGAAAATTAGCTAGAAAACCTCGAACATTACATGGAAAAACTTAGAAATCAGCTAGAAAAACTCGAAACTTAGCCATAAAAACTCAGAAATTAACCATAAAAACCAAAAAATTAGCCATTAAACGCGAAAATTAGATTGAGAAACTCAAAAATTAGCTGGAAAAACTCAGAAATTAGCTAGAAAAACCCATAAATTAGCTAGAAAACCTCGAAAATTAGCTAGAAAAACTCAGAAATCAGCTGGAAAAACTCGAAACTTAGCCATTAAAACTCAGAAATTAGCCATAAGAACCCAAAAATTAGCCATAAAAACCCTAAAATTAGCCATAAAACCCAAAAATTTGTCAGAAAAACTCGAAAGTTTGCTTGAAAAACTCAGAAATTGGCCACAAAAACCCAAAAATTGTTAGAAAAACTCAAAAATTAGCCATAAAAACCAAAAAATTAGCCATTAATTCCGAAAATTAGCGAGAACATCTCGAAAATTAGCTATAAAAACCGGAAAATTAGCCGTTAAACGCGAAAATAAGATAGAGAAACTCAAAAATTAGCTAGAAAAACTTGGAAATCAGCTAGAAAAACCCAAAAATTAGCCATAAAACCCAAAAACTAGCTGAAGAAACTCAAGAATTAGCTAGAAAAACTCAGAAATTAGCTAGAAAAACCCAAAAATTAGCTAGAAAAACTCAAAAATTAGCCTCAAAATCCAAAAATTAGCCATAAAAACCCTAAAATTAGCCATAAAACCCAAAAATTGTTGGAAAAACTCAAAAATTAGCTAAAAACTCAAAAAATAGCTATAAAACATGAAAATTAGCCATAAAAACTTAAAAATTAGCCAATAAACTCAAAAATTAGCAAGAAAAACTCGAAAATTAGCTGGAAAAACTCAGAAATTAGCTAGAAAAACTCAAGAATCAGCTAGAAAAACTCGGAAATTAGTCACAAAAACCCGAAAATTGTTAGAAAAACTCAAAAATTAGCCATAAAAACTCAAAAAATAGCTATAAAACATAAGAATTAGCTGGAAAAACTCAAAAATTAGCCATAAAAACTAAAAATTAGCCATAAAATACAAAATTTAGCCAGAAAAACTCGAAAAATAACTAGGAAAACTCAAAATTTAGCCATAAAACCCAAAAATTAGCTAGAAAAACTCAAGAATTAGCTAAAAAAACTCGGAAATTAGCCACAAAAACTCAAAAATTAGCCACAAAACCCAAAACTGAGCCACAAAAACCCAAAAATTTGCCATAAAAACTCGAAAATCAGCTAGAAAAACTTAGAAATTAGCCACAAAAACCCAAAAATTGTTAGAAAAACCCAAAAATTAGCTATAAAAACCCGAACATTAGCTATACAACCCAAAATCTAGCTAGAAAAACTCAAAAAGTAGCTATAAAAACCCTAAAATTGCTAGAAAACCCGAAAAGTAGCCATAAAAATCCAAAAATTAGCCATAAAACCCGAAAATTGTTAGGAAAACTCAGAAATTAGCCATAAAAACTCAGAAATTAGCCGCAAAAACCCAACAATTATCCATCAAAACCCAAAAATTGCTGGAAAACTAAAAAATTGGCAGGGAAAACACAGAAAATGTCTATAAAACCCAAAAACTAGCCATAAAAATCCAAAAATTAGCCATACTACCCGAAAATTAGCTAGAGAAACTCAGAAATTATCTATTTAAAACTCGAATAATAGCTATGAAACATAGAAATTAGCTAGAATAACTCGAAAATTAGCCATAAAAACTCAGAAATTAGCCATTGAACCCAAAAAGTAGCAAGAAAAATTCGAAAATTAGCCACAAAAACCCAAAAATTGTTGGAAAAACCCAAAAGTTAGCTATGAAAATCCAAACATTAGCTATACAACCCAAAATCTAGCTAGAAAAACTCAAAAATTAGTCATAAAAATCCAAAAATTAGCCATAAAACCCGAAAGTTAGCTAGGAAAACTCAAAAATAAGCTGGAAAAATTAAGAAATTAGCTAGAAAAACTCAAAAACTAACTATAAAAACTCAAAATTAGCTATAAAAACTCAAAAATTGCTAGAAAATCCGAAAATTAGCCATAAAAACCCGAAACTTAGGTATAAAACCCAGAAATTATCCCGGAAAACTCGAAAATTAGCTAGAAAAACTCGAAAATTATCCATGGAAACTCAAAAATTGACCACAAAAACCAAAAATTAGCCATAAAACCCCAAAAATTAGCTATAAAACCCAAAAATTACACACAAAAACTCAAAAATTAGCCATGAAAACTCAACAATTAGCCATGAAACCCAAAAATTAGTCAGAAAAACTCGAAAATTAGCTAGAAAACCTCGAAAATTAGCTAGAAAAACTCAGAAATCAGCTGGAAAAACTCGAAACTTAGCCATTAAAACTCAGAAATTAGCCATAAGAACCCAAAAATTAGCCATAAAAACTCTAAAATTAGCCATAAAACCCAAAAATTTGTCAGAAAAACTCGAAAATTTGCTTGAAAAACTCAGAAATTGGCCACAAAAACCCGAAAATTGTTAGAAAAACTCAAAAATTAGCCATAAAAACCAAAAAATTAGCCATTAATTCCGAAAATTAGCGAGAAAATCTCGAAAATTAGCTATAAAAACCCGAAAATTAGCCATTAAACGCGAAAATTAGATAGAGAAACTCGGAAATTAGCTAGAAAAACTTGGAAATTAGCTAGAAAAACCCAAAAATTAGCCATAAAAACCCAAAAATTAGCCATAAAACCCAAAAACTAGCTGAAGAAACTCAAGAATTAGCTAGAAAAACTCAGAAATTAGCTAGAAAAACCCAAAAATTAGCTAGAAAAACTCGAACATTAGCTGGAAAGACTCAGAAATCAGCTAGAAAAACTCAAAACTTAGCCATAAAAACTCAGAAATTAACCATAAAAACTTAAAAATTAGCCATTAAACGCGAAAATTAGATTGAGAAACTCAAAAATTAGCTGGAAAAACTCAGAAATTAGCTAGAAAAACCCATAAATTAGCTAGAAAAACTCAAGAATTAGCTAAAAAAACTCGGAAATTAGCCACAAAAACTCAGAAATTAGCCATGAAAACCCAACAAGTAGCCATGAAACCCGAAAATTAGCCAGAAAAACTCTAAAATTAACTAGAGAAACTCAAAATTAAGCCATAAAACCCAAAAATTAGCTGGGAAAACTCAATAATTAGCTGGAAAAACTCGGAAGTTAGCCACAAAAACTCAAAAATTAGCCATGAAAACTCAACAATTAGCCATGAAACCCAAAAATTTGCTAGAAAAATTCAAAAGCTAGCTTGAAAAACTCAGAAATTAGCCACAAAAACCCAAAAATTGTTAGAAAAACTCAAAAATTAGCCATAAAAACCCAAAAATTAGCTATTAAACGCGTGAATTAGATAGAGAAACTCAAAAATTAGCTAGAAAACTCAGGAATTGGCTAGAAAACCAAAAAATTAGCTAGAAAAACTCAAGAATTAGCTAGAAAAACTCGGAAATTACCCACAAAAACTCAAAAATTAGCCATGAAAACTCAACAATTAGCCATGAAACCCAAGAATTAGTCAGAAAAACTCGAAAATTAGCTAGAAAACCTCGAACATTACATGGAAAAACTTAGAAATCAGCTAGAAAAACTCAAAACTTAGCCATAAAAACTCAGAAATTAACCATAAAAACCAAAAAATTAGCCATTTAACGCGAAAATTAGATTGAGAAACTCAAAAATTAGCTTGAAAAACTCAGAAATTGGCCACAAAAACCCAAAAATTGTTAGAAAAACTCAAAAATTAGCCATAAAAACCAAAAAATTAGCCATTAATTCCGAAAATTAGCGAGAAAATCTCGAAAATTAGCTATAAAAACCGGAAAATTAGCCGTTAAACGCGAAAATTAGATAGAGAAACTCAAAAATTAGCTAGAAAAACTTGGAAATCAGCTAGAAAAACCCAAAAATTAGCCATAAAAACCCAAAAATTAGCCATAAAACCCAAAAACTAGCTGAAGAAACTCAAGAATTAGCTTGAAAAACTCAGAAATTAGCTAGAAAAACCCAAAAATTAGCTAGAAAAACTCAAAAATTAGCCTCAAAATCCAAAAATTAGCCATAAAAACCATAAAATTAGCCATAAAACCCAAAAATTGTTAGAAAAACTTAAAAATTAGCTAAAAACTCAAAAAATAGCTAGAAAACCTCGAACATTACATGGAAAAACTTAGAAATCAGCTAGAAAAACTCAAAACTTAGCCATAAAAACTCAGAAATTAACCATAAAAACCAAAAAATTAGCCATTAAACGCGAAAATTAGATTGAGAAACTCAAAAATTAGCTGGAAAAACTCAGAAATTAGCTAGAAAAACCCATAAATTAGCTAGAAAACCTCGAAAATTAGCTAGAAAAACTCAGAAATCAGCTGGAAAAACTCGAAACTTAGCCATTAAAACTCAGAAATTAGCCATAAGAACCCAAAAATTAGCCATAAAAACCCTAAAATTAGCCTAAAACCCAAAAATTTGTCAGAAAAACTCGAAAGTTTGCTTGAAAAACTCAGAAATTGGCCACAAAAACCCAAAAATTGTTAGAAAAACTCAAAAATTAGCCATAAAAACCAAAAAATTAGCCATTAATTCCGAAAATTAGCGAGAAAATCTCGAAAATTAGCTATAAAAACCGGAAAATTAGCCGTTAAACGCGAAAATTAGATAGAGAAACTCAAAAATTAGCTAGAAAAACTTGGAAATCAGCTAGAAAAACCCAAAAATTAGCCATAAAAACCCAAAAATTAGTCATAAAACCCAAAAACTAGCTGAAGAAACTCAAGAATTAGCTTGAAAAACTCAGAAATTAGCTAGAAAAACCCAAAAATTAGCTAGAAAAACTCAAAAATTAGCCTCAAAATCCAAAAATTAGCCATAAAAACCCTAAAATTAGCCATAAAACCCAAAAATTGTTAGAAAAACTCAGAAATTAGCTAAAAACTCAAAAAATAGCTATAAAACATGAAAATTAGCCATAAAAACTTAAAAATTAGCCAATAAACTCAAAAATTAGCAAGAAAAACTCGAAAATTAGCTGGAAAAACTCAGAAATTAGCTAGAAAAACTCAAGAATCAGCTAGAAAAACTCGGAAATTAGTCACAAAGACCAGAAAATTGTTAGAAAAACTCAAAAATTAACCACAAAAACCCAAAAATTAGCCATAAAAACCTAAGAATTAGCCACAAAAACCCAACAATTAGCTAGAAAAACTCAAAAATTAGCCACAAAAACTCAAAAATTAGCCAGAAAACCCAAAACTGAGCCACAAAAACCCAAAAATTTGCCATAAAAACTCGAAAATCAGCTAGAAAAACTTAGAAATTAGCCACAAAAACCCAAAAATTGTTAGAAAAACCCAAAAATTAGCTATAAAAACCCGAACATTAGCTATACAACCCAAAATCTAGCTAGAAAAACTCAAAAAGTAGCTATAAAAACCCTAAAATTGCAAGAAAACCCGAAAAGTAGCCATAAAAATCCAAAAATTAGCCATAAAACCCAGAAATTGTTAGGAAAACTCAGAAATTAGCCATAAAAACTCAGAAATTAGCCGCAAAAACCCAACAATTATCCATCAAAACCCAAAAATTGCTGGAAAACTAAAAAATTGGCAGGGAAAACACAGAAAATGTCTATAAAACCCAAAAACTAGCCATAAAAATCCAAAAATTAGCCATACTACCCGAAAATTAGCTAGAGAAACTCAAAAATTAGCTAGCAAAACTCAGAAATTATCTATTTAAAACTCGAATAATAGCTATGAAACATAGAAATTAGCTAGAATAACTCGAAAATTAGCCATAAAAACTCAGAAATTAGCCATTGAACCCAAAAAGTAGCAAGAAAAATTCGAAAATTAGCCACAAAAACCCAAAAATTGTTGGAAAAACCCAAAAGTTAGCTATGAAAATCCAAACATTAGCTATACAACCCAAAATCTAGCTAGAAAAACTCAAAAATTAGTCATAAAAATCCAAAAATTAGCCATAAAACCCGAAAGTTAGCTAGGGAAACTCAGAAATTAGCTGGAAAAATTAAGAAATTAGCTAGAAAAACTCAAAAACTAACTATAAAAACTCAAAATTAGCTATAAAAACTCAAAAATTGCTAGAAAATCCGAAAATTAGCCATAAAAACCCGAAACTTAGCTATAAAACCCAGAAATTAGCCCGGAAAACTCGAAAATTAGCTAGAAAAACTCAAAAATTATCCATGAAAACTCAAAAATTGACCACAAAAACCAAAAATTAGCCTATAAAACCCCAAAAATTAGCTATAAAACCCAAAAATTAGCTAGAAAAACTCAAAAATTAGCCATGAAAACCCAAAAAATTGACCAGAAAACTCGAAAATTAGCTAGAAAAACTCGGAAATTAGCCACAAAAACCCAAAAATAGTTGGAAAACTCAAAAGTTAACTATAAAAACCCAAACATTAGCTATACAACCCAAAATCTAGCTAGAAAAACTGAAAAATTAGCCATAAAAATCTAAAATTTAGCCATCAAACCCGAAAATTAGCTAGAGAAACTCAAAAATTAGCTAGAAAAACTCAGAAATCAGCTAGAAAAACTCAAAAACTAACTATGAAAACTCAGAAATTAGCCACAAAACCCAAAAATTAGCTAGAAAAACTCAAAAATTAGCCATGAAAACCCAGAAAATTCACCAAAAAAACTCGAAAATTAGCTATAAAAACTCGGAAATTAGCCACAAAAACCCAAAAATTGTTGGAAACACCCAAAAGTTAGCTATAAAAACCCAAACATTACCTATACAACCCAAAATCTAGCTAGTAAAACTCAAAAATTACCAATAAAAATTCAAAAATTAGCCATTAAACGCGTGAATTAGATAGAGAAACTCAAAAATTAGCTAGAAAACTCAGGAATTGGCTAGAAAACCAAAAAATTAGCTAGAAAAACTCAAGAATTAGCTAGAAAAACTCGGAAATTACCCACAAAAACTCAAAAATTAGCCATGAAAACTCAACAATTAGCCATGAAACCCAAGAATTAGTCAGAAAAACTCGAAAATTAGCTAGAAAACCTCGAACATTACATGGAAAAACTTAGAAATCAGCTAGAAAAACTCAAAACTTAGCCATAAAAACTCAGAAATTAACCATAAAAACCAAAAAATTAGCCATTAAACTCGAAAATTAGATTGAGAAACTCAAAAATTAGCTGGAAAAACTCAGAAATTAGCTAGAAAAACCCATAAATTAGCTAGAAAACCTCGAAAATTAGCTAGAAAAACTCAGAAATCAGCTGGAAAAACTCGAAACTTAGCCATTAAAACTCAGAAATTAGCCATAAGAACCCAAAAATTAGCCATAAAAACCCTAAAATTAGCCATAAAACCCAAAAATTTGTCAGAAAAACTCGAAAGTTTGCTTGAAAAACCAAAAAATTAGCCATTAATTCCGAAAATTAGCGAGAAAATCTCGAAAATTAGCTATAAAAACCGGAAAATTAGCCGTTAAACGCGAAAATTAGATAGAGAAACTCAAAAATTAGCTATAAAACATGAAAATTAGCCATAAAAACTTAAAAATTAGCCAATAAACTCAAAAATTAGCAAGAAAAACTCGAAAATTAGCTGGAAAAACTCAGAAATTAGCTAGAAAAACTCAAGAATCAGCTAGAAAAACTCGGAAATTAGTCACAAAAACCCGAAAATTGTTAGAAAAACTCAAAAATTAGCCACAAAAACCCAAAAATTAGCCATAAAAACCTAAGAATTAGCCACAAAAACCCAACAATTAGCTAGAAAAACTCAAAAATTAGCCACAAAAACTCAAAAATTAGCCACAAAACCCAAAACTGAGCCACAAAAACCCAAAAATTTGCCATAAAAACTCGAAAATCAGCTAGAAAAACTTAGAAATTAGCCACAAAAACCCAAAAATTGTTAAAAAAACACAAAAATTAGCTATAAAAACCCGAACATTAGCTATACAACCCAAAATCTAGCTAGAAAAACTCAAAAAGTAGCTATAAAAACGCTAAAATTGCTAGAAAACCCGAAAAGTAGCCATAAAAATCCAAAAATTAGCCATAAAACCCGAAAATTGTTAGGAAAACTAAGAAATTAGCCATAAAAACTCAGAAATTAGCCGCAAAAACCCAACAATTATCCATAAAAACCCAAAAATTGCTGGAAAACTAAAAAATTGGCAGGGAAAACACAGGATATGTCTATAAAACCCAAAAACTAGCCATAAAAATCCAAAAATTAGCCATAAAACCCGAAAATTAGCTAGAGAAACTCAAAAATTAGCTAGAAAAACTCAGAAATTAGCTAGAAAAACCCAAAAATTAACTAGAAAAACTCAGAAATTAGCCACAAAACCCAAGAATTGTTGGAAAAACTCAGAAATTAGCTATTAAAAACTCAAAAAATAGCTATAAACCATAAAAATTAGCTCGAAAAACTCGAAAATTAGCCATAAAAACTCAGAAATTAGCTGCAAAAACCCAAAAATTGTTGGAAAAACCCGAAAGTTAGCTATAAAAACCCAAACATTAGCTATACAACCCAAAATCTAGCTAGAAATACTAAAAAATTAGCTATAAATATCTAAAAATTAGCCATAAAACCCGAAAATTAGCTAGAGAAACTCGAAAATTAGCTAGAAACACTCAGAAACTCTCAGAATAACCCAAAAATTAGCTAGAAAAACTCAAAAATTGGCCATGAAAACTCAAAAATTGACCAAAAACCCGAAAATTAGCTGGAAAAACTCAGAAATTAGCGCCCAAAACCCAAAAATTGTTAGAAGAACCCAACAATTAGCTATTAAAACTCGAAAATCAGCTATAAAACCCAACAATTAGCTAGAAAAACACAGAAACTAGCCACAAAAACTCAAAAATTAGCCACAAAAACCCAAGAATTAGCCACAAAAACCCAACAATTAGCTAGAAAAACTCAAAAATTAGCCACAAAAACTCAAAAGTTAGCCACAAAAACCCAAAAATGGGCCACAAAAACCCAAAAATTTGCCAGAAAAACTCGAAAATCAGCTAGAAAAACTTAGAAATTAGCCACAAAAACCCAAAAATTGTTAGAAAAACCCAAAAATTAGCTATAAAAACCCGAACATTAGCTATACAACCCAAAATCTAGCTAGAAAAACTCAAAAATTAGCTATAAAAACCCAAAAATTGCTAGAAAACCCGAAAAGTAGCCATAAAAATTCAAAAATTAGCCATAAAACCCGAAAATTGTTAGAAAAACTTAGATATTAGCCATAAAAACTAAGAAATTAGCCGCAAAAACCCAACAATTATCCATAAAAACCCAAAAATTGCTGAAAAACTAAAAAATTGGCAGGGAAAACACAGGAAATGTCTATAAAACCCAAAAACTAGCCATAAAAATCCTAAAATTAGCCATAAAACCCGAAAATTAGCTAGAGAAACTCAAAAATTAGCTAGAAAAACTCAGAAATTAGCTAGAAAAACCCAAAAATTAACTAGAAAAACTCAGAAATCAGCCACAAAACCCAAGAATTGTTGGAAAAACTCAGAAAATAGCTATTAAAAACTCAAAAAATAGCTATAAAACATAAAAATTAGCTCGAAAACTCGAAAATTAGCCATAAAAACTCAGAAATTAGCCGCAAAAACCCAAAAATTGTTGGAAAAACCCGAAAGTTAGCTATAAAGACCCAAACATTATCTACACAACCCAAAATCTAGCTAGAAATACTAGAAAATTAGTCATAAAAATCCAAAAATTAGCCATAAAACCCGAAAGTTAGCTAGGAAAACTCAAAAATAAGCTGGAAAAATTAAGAAATTAGCTAGAAAAACTCAAAAACTAACTATAAAAACTCAAAATTAGCTATAAAAACTCAAAAATTGCTAGAAAATCCGAAAATTAGCCATAAAAACCCGAAACTTAGGTATAAAACCCAGAAATTATCCCGGAAAACTCGAAAATTAGCTAGAAAAACTCGAAAATTATCCATGGAAACTCAAAAATTGACCACAAAAACCAAAAATTAGCCATAAAACCCCAAAAATTAGCTATAAAACCCAAAAATTACACACAAAAACTCAAAAATTAGCCATGAAAACTCAACAATTAGCCATGAAACCCAAAAATTAGTCAGAAAAACTCGAAAATTAGCTAGAAAACCTCGAAAATTAGCTAGAAAAACTCAGAAATCAGCTGGAAAAACTCGAAACTTAGCCATTAAAACTCAGAAATTAGCCATAAGAACCCAAAAATTAGCCATAAAAACTCTAAAATTAGCCATAAAACCCAAAAATTTGTCAGAAAAACTCGAAAATTTGCTTGAAAAACTCAGAAATTGGCCACAAAAACCCGAAAATTGTTAGAAAAACTCAAAAATTAGCCATAAAAACCAAAAAATTAGCCATTAATTCCGAAAATTAGCGAGAAAATCTCGAAAATTAGCTATAAAAACCCGAAAATTAGCCATTAAACGCGAAAATTAGATAGAGAAACTCGGAAATTAGCTAGAAAAACTTGGAAATTAGCTAGAAAAACCCAAAAATTAGCCATAAAAACCCAAAAATTAGCCATAAAACCCAAAAACTAGCTGAAGAAACTCAAGAATTAGCTAGAAAAACTCAGAAATTAGCTAGAAAAACCCAAAAATTAGCTAGAAAAACTCGAACATTAGCTGGAAAGACTCAGAAATCAGCTAGAAAAACTCAAAACTTAGCCATAAAAACTCAGAAATTAACCATAAAAACTTAAAAATTAGCCATTAAACGCGAAAATTAGATTGAGAAACTCAAAAATTAGCTGGAAAAACTCAGAAATTAGCTAGAAAAACCCATAAATTAGCTAGAAAAACTCAAGAATTAGCTAAAAAAACTCGGAAATTAGCCACAAAAACTCAGAAATTAGCCATGAAAACCCAACAAGTAGCCATGAAACCCGAAAATTAGCCAGAAAAACTCTAAAATTAACTAGAGAAACTCAAAATTAAGCCATAAAACCCAAAAATTAGCTGGGAAAACTCAATAATTAGCTGGAAAAACTCGGAAGTTAGCCACAAAAACTCAAAAATTAGCCATGAAAACTCAACAATTAGCCATGAAACCCAAAAATTTGCTAGAAAAATTCAAAAGCTAGCTTGAAAAACTCAGAAATTAGCCACAAAAACCCAAAAATTGTTAGAAAAACTCAAAAATTAGCCATAAAAACCCAAAAATTAGCTATTAAACGCGTGAATTAGATAGAGAAACTCAAAAATTAGCTAGAAAACTCAGGAATTGGCTAGAAAACCAAAAAATTAGCTAGAAAAACTCAAGAATTAGCTAGAAAAACTCGGAAATTACCCACAAAAACTCAAAAATTAGCCATGAAAACTCAACAATTAGCCATGAAACCCAAGAATTAGTCAGAAAAACTCGAAAATTAGCTAGAAAACCTCGAACATTACATTGAAAAACTTAGAAATCAGCTAGAAAAACTCAAAACTTAGCCATAAAAACTCAGAAATTAACCATAAAAACCAAAAAATTAGCCATTTAACGCGAAAATTAGATTGAGAAACTCAAAAATTAGCTTGAAAAACTCAGAAATTGGCCACAAAAACCCAAAAATTGTTAGAAAAACTCAAAAATTAGCCATAAAAACCAAAAAATTAGCCATTAATTCCGAAAATTAGCGAGAAAATCTCGAAAATTAGCTATAAAAACCGGAAAATTAGCCGTTAAACGCGAAAATTAGATAGAGAAACTCAAAAATTAGCTAGAAAAACTTGGAAATCAGCTAGAAAAACCCAAAAATTAGCCATAAAAACCCAAAAATTAGCCATAAAACCCAAAAACTAGCTGAAGAAACTCAAGAATTAGCTTGAAAAACTCAGAAATTAGCTAGAAAAACCCAAAAATTAGCTAGAAAAACTCAAAAATTAGCCTCAAAATCCAAAAATTAGCCATAAAAACCCTAAAATTAGCCATAAAACCCAAAAATTGTTAGAAAAACTTAAAAATTAGCTAAAAACTCAAAAAATAGCTAGAAAACCTCGAACATTACATGGAAAAACTTAGAAATCAGCTAGAAAAACTCAAAACTTAGCCATAAAAACTCAGAAATTAACCATAAAAACCAAAAAATTAGCCATTAAACGCGAAAATTAGATTGAGAAACTCAAAAATTAGCTGGAAAAACTCAGAAATTAGCTAGAAAAACCCATAAATTAGCTAGAAAACCTCGAAAATTAGCTAGAAAAACTCAGAAATCAGCTGGAAAAACTCGAAACTTAGCCATTAAAACTCAGAAATTAGCCATAAGAACCCAAAAATTAGCCATAAAAACCCTAAAATTAGCCTAAAACCCAAAAATTTGTCAGAAAAACTCGAAAGTTTGCTTGAAAAACTCAGAAATTGGCCACAAAAACCCAAAAATTGTTAGAAAAACTCAAAAATTAGCCATAAAAACCAAAAAATTAGCCATTAATTCCGAAAATTAGCGAGAAAATCTCGAAAATTAGCTATAAAAACCGGAAAATTAGCCGTTAAACGCGAAAATTAGATAGAGAAACTCAAAAATTAGCTAGAAAAACTTGGAAATCAGCTAGAAAAACCCAAAAATTAGCCATAAAAACCCAAAAATTAGTCATAAAACCCAAAAACTAGCTGAAGAAACTCAAGAATTAGCTTGAAAAACTCAGAAATTAGCTAGAAAAACCCAAAAATTAGCTAGAAAAACTCAAAAATTAGCCTCAAAATCCAAAAATTAGCCATAAAAACCCTAAAATTAGCCATAAAACCCAAAAATTGTTAGAAAAACTCAGAAATTAGCTAAAAACTCAAAAAATAGCTATAAAACATGAAAATTAGCCATAAAAACTTAAAAATTAGCCAATAAACTCAAAAATTAGCAAGAAAAACTCGAAAATTAGCTGGAAAAACTCAGAAATTAGCTAGAAAAACTCAAGAATCAGCTAGAAAAACTCGGAAATTAGTCACAAAGACCAGAAAATTGTTAGAAAAACTCAAAAATTAACCACAAAAACCCAAAAATTAGCCATAAAAACCTAAGAATTAGCCACAAAAACCCAACAATTAGCTAGAAAAACTCAAAAATTAGCCACAAAAACTCAAAACATAGCCAGAAAACCCAAAACTGAGCCACAAAAACCCAAAAATTTGCCATAAAAACTCGAAAATCAGCTAGAAAAACTTAGAAATTAGCCACAAAAACCCAAAAATTGTTAGAAAAACCCAAAAATTAGCTATAAAAACCCGAACATTAGCTATACAACCCAAAATCTAGCTAGAAAAACTCAAAAAGTAGCTATAAAAACCCTAAAATTGCAAGAAAACCCGAAAAGTAGCCATAAAAATCCAAAAATTAGCCATAAAACCCAGAAATTGTTAGGAAAACTCAGAAATTAGCCATAAAAACTCAGAAATTAGCCGCAAAAACCCAACAATTATCCATCAAAACCCAAAAATTGCTGGAAAACTAAAAAATTGGCAGGGAAAACACAGAAAATGTCTATAAAACCCAAAAACTAGCCATAAAAATCCAAAAATTAGCCATACTACCCGAAAATTAGCTAGAGAAACTCAAAAATTAGCTAGCAAAACTCAGAAATTATCTATTTAAAACTCGAATAATAGCTATGAAACATAGAAATTAGCTAGAATAACTCGAAAATTAGCCATAAAAACTCAGAAATTAGCCATTGAACCCAAAAAGTAGCAAGAAAAATTCGAAAATTAGCCACAAAAACCCAAAAATTGTTGGAAAAACCCAAAAGTTAGCTATGAAAATCCAAACATTAGCTATACAACCCAAAATCTAGCTAGAAAAACTCAAAAATTAGTCATAAAAATCCAAAAATTAGCCATAAAACCCGAAAGTTAGCTAGGGAAACTCAGAAATTAGCTGGAAAAATTAAGAAATTAGCTAGAAAAACTCAAAAACTAACTATAAAAACTCAAAATTAGCTATAAAAACTCAAAAATTGCTAGAAAATCCGAAAATTAGCCATAAAAACCCGAAACTTAGCTATAAAACCCAGAAATTAGCCCGGAAAACTCGAAAATTAGCTAGAAAAACTCAAAAATTATCCATGAAAACTCAAAAATTGACCACAAAAACCAAAAATTAGCCTATAAAACCCCAAAAATTAGCTATAAAACCCAAAAATTAGCTAGAAAAACTCAAAAATTAGCCATGAAAACCCAAAAAATTGACCAGAAAACTCGAAAATTAGCTAGAAAAACTCGGAAATTAGCCACAAAAACCCAAAAATAGTTGGAAAACTCAAAAGTTAACTATAAAAACCCAAACATTACCTATACAACCCAAAATCTAGCTAGTAAAACTCAAAAATTACCAATAAAAATTCAAAAATTAGCCATTAAACGCGTGAATTAGATAGAGAAACTCAAAAATTAGCTAGAAAACTCAGGAATTGGCTAGAAAACCAAAAAATTAGCTAGAAAAACTCAAGAATTAGCTAGAAAAACTCGGAAATTACCCACAAAAACTCAAAAATTAGCCATGAAAACTCAACAATTAGCCATGAAACCCAAGAATTAGTCAGAAAAACTCGAAAATTAGCTAGAAAACCTCGAACATTACATGGAAAAACTTAGAAATCAGCTAGAAAAACTCAAAACTTAGCCATAAAAACTCAGAAATTAACCATAAAAACCAAAAAATTAGCCATTAAACTCGAAAATTAGATTGAGAAACTCAAAAATTAGCTGGAAAAACTCAGAAATTAGCTAGAAAAACCCATAAATTAGCTAGAAAACCTCGAAAATTAGCTAGAAAAACTCAGAAATCAGCTGGAAAAACTCGAAACTTAGCCATTAAAACTCAGAAATTAGCCATAAGAACCCAAAAATTAGCCATAAAAACCCTAAAATTAGCCATAAAACCCAAAAATTTGTCAGAAAAACTCGAAAGTTTGCTTGAAAAACCAAAAAATTAGCCATTAATTCCGAAAATTAGCGAGAAAATCTCGAAAATTAGCTATAAAAACCGGAAAATTAGCCGTTAAACGCGAAAATTAGATAGAGAAACTCAAAAATTAGCTATAAAACATGAAAATTAGCCATAAAAACTTAAAAATTAGCCAATAAACTCAAAAATTAGCAAGAAAAACTCGAAAATTAGCTGGAAAAACTCAGAAATTAGCTAGAAAAACTCAAGAATCAGCTAGAAAAACTCGGAAATTAGTCACAAAAACCCGAAAATTGTTAGAAAAACTCAAAAATTAGCCACAAAAACCCAAAAATTAGCCATAAAAACCTAAGAATTAGCCACAAAAACCCAACAATTAGCTAGAAAAACTCAAAAATTAGCCACAAAAACTCAAAAATTAGCCACAAAACCCAAAACTGAGCCACAAAAACCCAAAAATTTGCCATAAAAACTCGAAAATCAGCTAGAAAAACTTAGAAATTAGCCACAAAAACCCAAAAATTGTTAAAAAAACACAAAAATTAGCTATAAAAACCCGAACATTAGCTATACAACCCAAAATCTAGCTAGAAAAACTCAAAAAGTAGCTATAAAAACGCTAAAATTGCTAGAAAACCCGAAAAGTAGCCATAAAAATCCAAAAATTAGCCATAAAACCCGAAAATTGTTAGGAAAACTAAGAAATTAGCCATAAAAACTCAGAAATTAGCCGCAAAAACCCAACAATTATCCATAAAAACCCAAAAATTGCTGGAAAACTAAAAAATTGGCAGGGAAAACACAGGATATGTCTATAAAACCCAAAAACTAGCCATAAAAATCCAAAAATTAGCCATAAAACCCGAAAATTAGCTAGAGAAACTCAAAAATTAGCTAGAAAAACTCAGAAATTAGCTAGAAAAACCCAAAAATTAACTAGAAAAACTCAGAAATTAGCCACAAAACCCAAGAATTGTTGGAAAAACTCAGAAATTAGCTATTAAAAACTCAAAAAATAGCTATAAACCATAAAAATTAGCTCGAAAAACTCGAAAATTAGCCATAAAAACTCAGAAATTAGCTGCAAAAACCCAAAAATTGTTGGAAAAACCCGAAAGTTAGCTATAAAAACCCAAACATTAGCTATACAACCCAAAATCTAGCTAGAAATACTAAAAAATTAGCTATAAATATCTAAAAATTAGCCATAAAACCCGAAAATTAGCTAGAGAAACTCGAAAATTAGCTAGAAACACTCAGAAACTCTCAGAATAACCCAAAAATTAGCTAGAAAAACTCAAAAATTGGCCATGAAAACTCAAAAATTGACCAAAAACCCGAAAATTAGCTGGAAAAACTCAGAAATTAGCGCCCAAAACCCAAAAATTGTTAGAAGAACCCAACAATTAGCTATTAAAACTCGAAAATCAGCTATAAAACCCAACAATTAGCTAGAAAAACACAGAAACTAGCCACAAAAACTCAAAAATTAGCCACAAAAACCCAAGAATTAGCCACAAAAACCCAACAATTAGCTAGAAAAACTCAAAAATTAGCCACAAAAACTCAAAAGTTAGCCACAAAAACCCAAAAATGGGCCACAAAAACCCAAAAATTTGCCAGAAAAACTCGAAAATCAGCTAGAAAAACTTAGAAATTAGCCACAAAAACCCAAAAATTGTTAGAAAAACCCAAAAATTAGCTATAAAAACCCGAACATTAGCTATACAACCCAAAATCTAGCTAGAAAAACTCAAAAATTAGCTATAAAAACCCAAAAATTGCTAGAAAACCCGAAAAGTAGCCATAAAAATTCAAAAATTAGCCATAAAACCCGAAAATTGTTAGAAAAACTTAGATATTAGCCATAAAAACTAAGAAATTAGCCGCAAAAACCCAACAATTATCCATAAAAACCCAAAAATTGCTGAAAAACTAAAAAATTGGCAGGGAAAACACAGGAAATGTCTATAAAACCCAAAAACTAGCCATAAAAATCCTAAAATTAGCCATAAAACCCGAAAATTAGCTAGAGAAACTCAAAAATTAGCTAGAAAAACTCAGAAATTAGCTAGAAAAACCCAAAAATTAACTAGAAAAACTCAGAAATCAGCCACAAAACCCAAGAATTGTTGGAAAAACTCAGAAAATAGCTATTAAAAACTCAAAAAATAGCTATAAAACATAAAAATTAGCTCGAAAACTCGAAAATTAGCCATAAAAACTCAGAAATTAGCCGCAAAAACCCAAAAATTGTTGGAAAAACCCGAAAGTTAGCTATAAAGACCCAAACATTATCTACACAACCCAAAATCTAGCTAGAAATACTAGAAAATTAGCCATAAAAATCTAAAAATTAGTCACAAAAACCCAACAATTAGCTAGAAAAACTCAAAAATTAGCCACAAAAACTCAAAAGTTAGCCACAAAAACCCAAAAATGAGCCACAAAAACCCAAAAATTTGCCAGAAAAACTCGAAAATCAGCTAGAAAAACTTAGAAATTAGCCACAAAAACTCAAAAATTGTTAGAAAAACCCAAAAATTAGCTATAAAAACCCGAACATCAGCTATACAACCCGAAATCTAGCTAGAAAAACTCAAAAATTAGCTATAAAAACCCAAAAATTGCTAGAAAACCCGAAAAGTAGCCATAAAAATCCAAAAATTAACCATAAAACCCGAAAATTGTTAGAAAAACTCAGAAATTAGCTATAAAAACTGAGAAATTAGCCGCAAAAACCCAACAATTATCCATAAAAACACAAAAATTGCTGCAAAACTAAGAAATTGGCAGGGAAAACACAGAAAATGTCTATAGAACCCAAAAACTAGCCATGAAAATCCAAAAATTAGCCATAAAACCCGAAAATTAGCTAGAGAAACTCAAAAATTAGCTAGAAAAACTCAGAAATTAGCTAGAAAAACCCAAAAATTAACTAGAAAAACTCAGAAATTAGCCACAAAACCCAAGAATTGTTGAAAAAACTCAGAAATTAGCTATTAAAAACTCAAAAAATAGCTATAAAACATGAAAATTAGCTCGAAAAAATCGAAAATTAGCCATAAAAACTCAGAAATTAGCCGCAAAAACACAAAAATTATCCATAAAAACACAGACAATGTCTATAAAACCCAGAAACTAGCCATAAAAATACAAAAATTAGCCATAAAACCCGGAAATTAGCCATAAAACCCGAAAATCAGCTAGAGAAACTCAAAAACTAGCTAGAAAAACTCAAAAAAATGCTAGAAAAACTCAAAAATCAACTGGAAAAACTCAGAAATTAGCCACAAAACCCAAAAATTGTTGGGAAAACTCAGAAATTAGCTATTAAAACTCGAATAATAGCTATAAAACATAGAAATTAGCTAGAATATGTTGAAAATTAGCAATAAAAACTCAAAAATTAGCCATTAAACCCAAAAAGTAGCAAGAAAAATTTGAAAATTAGCCACAAAAACCCAAAAATTGTTGGAAAAACCCAAAAGTTAGCTATGAAAACCCAAACATTAGCTATACAACCCAAAATCTAGCTAGAAAAACTCGAGAATTAGTCATAAAAATCCAAAAATTAGCCATAAAACCCGAAAGTTAGCTAGAGAAACTCAAAAATTAGCTGGAAAAATCTAGAAATTAGCTAGAAAAACTCAAAAACTAACTATAAAAACTCAGAAATTAGCTATAATAACTCAAAAATTTGGCATAAAAACTCAGAAATTAGCCACAAAACCCAAAAATTTGCCAAAAAAACTCGAAAATCAGCTAGAAAAACTTAGAAATTAGCCACAAAAACCCAAAAATTGTTAGAAAAACCCAAAAATTAGTTATAAAAATCCGAACATTAGCTATACAACCCAAAATCTAGCTAGAAAAACTCAAAAAGTAGCTATAAAAACTGGAAAGTTGCTAGAAAATCCGAAAATTAGCCATAAAAACCCGAAACTTAGCTATAAAACCCAGAAATTAGCCCGGAAAACTCGAAAATTAGCTTGAAAAACTCAAAAATTATCCATGGAAACTCAAAAATTGACCACAAAAACCAAAAATTAGCCTATAAAACCCCAAAAATTAGCTATAAAACCCAAAAATTAGCTAGAAAAACTCTAAAATTAGCCATGAAAACCCAAAAAATTGACCAGAAAACTCGAAAATTAGCTAGAAAAACTCGGAAATTAGCCAAAAAAACCCAAAAATTGTTGGAAAAACTCAAAAGTTAACTATAAAAACCCAAACATTAGCTATACAACCCAAAATCTAGCTAGAAAAACTGAAAAATTAGCCATAAAAATCTAAAATTTAGCCATCAAACCCGAAAATTAGCTAGAGAAACTCAAAAATTAGCTAGAAAAACTCAGAAATCAGCTAGAAAAACTCAAAAACTAACTATGAAAACTCAGAAATTAGCCACAAAACCCAAAAATTAGCTAGAAAAACTCAAAAATTAGCCATGAAAACCCAGAAAATTGACCAAAAAAACTCGAAAATTAGCTATAAAAACTCGGAAATTAGCCACAAAAACCCAAAAATTGTTGGAAAAACCCAAAAGTTAGCTATAAAAACCCAAACATTACCTATACAACCCAAAATCTAGCTAGTAAAACTCAAAAATTAGCCATTAAACCCGAAAATTAGCTAAAGAAACTCAAAAATTAGCTAGAAAAATTCAGAAATTAGCTAGAAAAACTCAAAAACTAACAATAAAAACTCAGAAATAAGCCACAAAACCCAAAAATTATCCAGAAAATCTCGAAAATTAGCCATAAAAACTAAGAAATTAGCCGCAAAAACCCAACAATTAGCTAGAAAAACTCAGAAATTGACCACAAAACCCAAAAATTGTTAGAAAACCCCAAAAATTAGCTATAAAAACTCAAAAAATAGCTATAAAACCCCAAGAATTAGCCATAAAAACCCGAAAATTAGTTATAAAACTCAGAAATTAGCCAGAAAAACTCGAAAATTAGCTAGAAAAACTCAAAATTTAGACATAAAACCCAAAAATTAGCTAGAAAAACTCAATAATTAGCTAGAAAGATTCGGAAATTAGCCACAAAAACTAAAAAATTAACCACAAAAACCCAAAAATTAGTCATAAAACCTGAAAAATTAGCCATAAAAACCCGAAAATTAGTTATAAAACCCAGAAATTAGCCAGAAAAACTCGAAAATTAGCTAGAAACTCAAAAATTAGCCATGGAAACTCAAAAATTGTTAGAAAAACTCAGAAATTAGCTATTAAAAACTCGAATAATAGCTATAAAACATAGAAACTAGCTAGAATAACTCAAAAATTAGCCATAAAAACTCAAAAATTAGCCATTAAACCCAAAAAGTAGCAAGAAAAACTCGAAAATTAGCTAGAAAAACTCAGAAATTAGCCACAAAAAACCAAATATTAGTCATAAAACCTGAAAAATTAGCCATAAAAACCCGAAAATCAGCTATAAAACCCAGAAATTAGCCAGAAAAACTCGAAAATTAGCTAGAAATACTCAAAAATTAGCCATGGAAACTCAAAAATTAACCACAAAAACCCAAAAATTAGCAATAGAACCCCAAAATATAGCTATAAAACCCAATAATTAGCTGGAAAAACTCAAGAATTAGCCATGAAAACCTAAAAATTAACCAATAAATCCAAAAACTAGCCATAAAAATCCAGAAAATAGAATAAAACCCGAAAATTAGCTAGAGAAACTCAAAAATTAGCTAGAAAATCTCAGAAATTAGCCATAAAAACTCAGAAATTAGCCGCAAAAACCCAACAATTAGCTAGAAAAACTCAGAAATTGACCACAAAACCCAAAAATTGTTAGAAAAATATGAAAATTGTTAGATAAACCCAAAAATTAGCTATAAAAACTCGAAAAATAGCTATAAAATCCCAAAAATTAGCCATAAAAACCCGAAAATTAGCTATAAAACTCAGAAACTAGCCAGAAAAACTCGAAAATTAGCTAGAAAAACTCAAAATTTAGACATAAAACCCAAAAATTAGCTAGAAAAACTCAATAATTAGCTAGAAAGATTCGGAAATTAGCCACAAAAACTAAAAAATTAACCACAAAAACCCAAAAATTAGTCATAAAACCTGAAAAATTAGCCATAAAAACCCGAAAATTAGCTATAAAACCCAGAAATTAGCCAGAAAAACTCGAAAATTAGCTAGAAAAACTCAAAAATTAGCCATGGAAACTCAAAAATTAACCACAAAAACCCAAAAATTAGCAATAGAACCCCAAAATATAGCTATAAAACCCAAAAATTAGCTGGAAAAACTCAAAATCTAGCCATGAAAACCTGAAAATCAACCAAAAAACCCAAAAATTAGCCATAAAAACTCAGAAATTAGCCGCAAAAACCCAACAATTATCCATAAAAACCCAAAAATTGCTAGAAAACTGAAAAATTAGCAATGAAAACACAAAAACTAGCCATAAAAATCCAGAAATTAGCCATAAAACCCGAAAATTAGCTAGAGAAACTCAAAAATTAGCTAGAAAAACTCAGAAATTAGCTAGAAAAACCCAAAAATTAACTAGAAAAACTCAGAAATTAGCCACAAAACCCAAGAATTGTTGAAAAAACTCAGAAATTAGCTATTAAAAACTCAAAAAATAGCTATAAAACATGAAAATTAGCTCGAAAAAATCGAAAATTAGCCATAAAAACTCAGAAATTAGCCGCAAAAACACAAAAATTATCCATAAAAACACAGACAATGTCTATAAAACCCAGAAACTAGCCATAAAAATACAAAAATTAGCCATAAAACCCGGAAATTAGCCATAAAACCCGAAAATCAGCTAGAGAAACTCAAAAACTAGCTAGAAAAACTCAAAAAAATGCTAGAAAAACTCAAAAATCAACTGGAAAAACTCAGAAATTAGCCACAAAACCCAAAAATTGTTGGGAAAACTCAGAAATTAGCTATTAAAACTCGAATAATAGCTATAAAACATAGAAATTAGCTAGAATATGTTGAAAATTAGCAATAAAAACTCAAAAATTAGCCATTAAACCCAAAAAGTAGCAAGAAAAATTTGAAAATTAGCCACAAAAACCCAAAAATTGTTGGAAAAACCCAAAAGTTAGCTATGAAAACCCAAACATTAGCTATACAACCCAAAATCTAGCTAGAAAAACTCGAGAATTAGTCATAAAAATCCAAAAATTAGCCATAAAACCCGAAAGTTAGCTAGAGAAACTCAAAAATTAGCTGGAAAAATCTAGAAATTAGCTAGAAAAACTCAAAAACTAACTATAAAAACTCAGAAATTAGCTATAATAACTCAAAAATTTGGCATAAAAACTCAGAAATTAGCCACAAAACCCAAAAATTTGCCAAAAAAACTCGAAAATCAGCTAGAAAAACTTAGAAATTAGCCACAAAAACCCAAAAATTGTTAGAAAAACCCAAAAATTAGTTATAAAAATCCGAACATTAGCTATACAACCCAAAATCTAGCTAGAAAAACTCAAAAAGTAGCTATAAAAACTGGAAAGTTGCTAGAAAATCCGAAAATTAGCCATAAAAACCCGAAACTTAGCTATAAAACCCAGAAATTAGCTCGGAAAACTCGAAAATTAGCTTGAAAAACTCAAAAATTATCCATGGAAACTCAAAAATTGACCACAAAAACCAAAAATTAGCCTATAAAACCCCAAAAATTAGCTATAAAACCCAAAAATTAGCTAGAAAAACTCTAAAATTAGCCATGAAAACCCAAAAAATTGACCAGAAAACTCGAAAATTAGCTAGAAAAACTCGGAAATTAGCCAAAAAAACCCAAAAATTGTTGGAAAAACTCAAAAGTTAACTATAAAAACCCAA
This sequence comes from Diorhabda elongata, assembly GCA_026230145.1. Taxonomy (NCBI): domain Eukaryota; kingdom Metazoa; phylum Arthropoda; class Insecta; order Coleoptera; family Chrysomelidae; genus Diorhabda; species Diorhabda elongata. The sequence continues at coordinate 237,544 of JAOVVJ010000025.1, forward strand.
ACATTAGCTATACAACCCAAAATCTAGCTAGAAAAACTGAAAAATTAGCCATAAAAATCTAAAATTTAGCCATCAAACCCGAAAATTAGCTAGAGAAACTCAAAAATTAGCTAGAAAAACTCAGAAATCAGCTAGAAAAACTCAAAAACTAACTATGAAAACTCAGAAATTAGCCACAAAACCCAAAAATTAGCTAGAAAAACTCAAAAATTAGCCATGAAAACCCAGAAAATTGACCAAAAAAACTCGAAAATTAGCTATAAAAACTCGGAAATTAGCCACAAAAACCCAAAAATTGTTGGAAAAACCCAAAAGTTAGCTATAAAAACCCAAACATTACCTATACAACCCAAAATCTAGCTAGTAAAACTCAAAAATTAGCCATTAAACCCGAAAATTAGCTAAAGAAACTCAAAAATTAGCTAGAAAAATTCAGAAATTAGCTAGAAAAACTCAAAAACTAACAATAAAAACTCAGAAATAAGCCACAAAACCCAAAAATTATCCAGAAAATCTCGAAAATTAGCCATAAAAACTAAGAAATTAGCCGCAAAAACCCAACAATTAGCTAGAAAAACTCAGAAATTGACCACAAAACCCAAAAATTGTTAGAAAACCCCAAAAATTAGCTATAAAAACTCAAAAAATAGCTATAAAACCCCAAGAATTAGCCATAAAAACCCGAAAATTAGTTATAAAACTCAGAAATTAGCCAGAAAAACTCGAAAATTAGCTAGAAAAACTCAAAATTTAGACATAAAACCCAAAAATTAGCTAGAAAAACTCAATAATTAGCTAGAAAGATTCGGAAATTAGCCACAAAAACTAAAAAATTAACCACAAAAACCCAAAAATTAGTCATAAAACCTGAAAAATTAGCCATAAAAACCCGAAAATTAGTTATAAAACCCAGAAATTAGCCAGAAAAACTCGAAAATTAGCTAGAAACTCAAAAATTAGCCATGGAAACTCAAAAATTGTTAGAAAAACTCAGAAATTAGCTATTAAAAACTCGAATAATAGCTATAAAACATAGAAACTAGCTAGAATAACTCAAAAATTAGCCATAAAAACTCAAAAATTAGCCATTACACCCAAAAAGTAGCAAGAAAAACTCGAAAATTAACTAGAAAAACACAGAAATTAGCCACAAAAAACCAAATATTAGTCATAAAACCTGAAAAATTAGCCATAAAAACCCGAAAATCAGCTATAAAACCCAGAAATTAGCCAGAAAAACTCGAAAATTAGCTAGAAATACTCAAAAATTAGCCATGGAAACTCAAAAATTAACCACAAAAACCCAAAAATTAGCAATAGAACCCCAAAATATAGCTATAAAACCCAATAATTAGCTGGAAAAACTCAAGAATTAGCCATGAAAACCTAAAAATTAACCAATAAATCCAAAAACTAGCCATAAAAATCCAGAAAATAGAATAAAACCCGAAAATTAGCTAGAGAAACTCAAAAATTAGCTAGAAAATCTCAGAAATTAACCATAAAAACTCAGAAATTAGCCGCAAAAACCCAACAATTAGCTAGAAAAACTCAGAAATTGACCACAAAACCCAAAAATTGTTAGAAAAATATAAAAATTGTTAGATAAACCCAAAAATTAGCTATAAAAACTCGAAAAATAGCTATAAAATCCCAAAAATTAGCCATAAAAACCCGAAAATTAGCTATAAAACTCAGAAACTAGCCAGAAAAACTCGAAAATTAGCTAGAAAAACTCAAAATTTAGACATAAAACCCAAAAATTAGCTAGAAAAACTCAATAATTAGCTAGAAAGATTCGGAAATTAGCCACAAAAACTAAAAAATTAACCACAAAAACCCAAAAATTAGTCATAAAACCTGAAAAATTAGCCATAAAAACCCGAAAATTAGCTATAAAACCCAGAAATTAGCCAGAAAAACTCGAAAATTAGCTAGAAAAACTCAAAAATTAGCCATGGAAACTCAAAAATTAACCACAAAAACCCAAAAATTAGCAATAGAACCCCAAAATATAGCTATAAAACCCAAAAATTAGCTGGAAAAACTCAAAATCTAGCCATGAAAACCTGAAAATCAACCAAAAAACCCAAAAATTAGCCATAAAAACTCAGAAATTAGCCGCAAAAACCCAACAATTATCCATAAAAACCCAAAAATTGCTAGAAAACTGAAAAATTAGCAATGAAAACACAAAAACTAGCCATAAAAATCCAGAAATTAGCCATAAAACCCGAAAATTAGCTAGAGAAACTCAAAAATTAGCTAAAAAATCTCAGAAATTAGCTAGAAAAACCCAAAAATTAGCTGAAAAAGCCAAAAACTAGCTAGGAAAACTCAAAAACTAGCCATAAAAACTCTAAAATAAGACACAGAAATCCAAAAATTAGCCATAAAAACCCAAAAATTAGCCATAAAACCCAAAAACTAGCTGAATAAACTCAAGAATTAGCTAGATAAACTCAGAAATTAGCTTGAAAAACCCAAAAATTAGCTAGAAAAACTCAAAAATTAGCCTGAAAACCCAAAAATTAGCCATAAAAACCCTAAAATTAGCTTTAAAAACTCAAAAAATAGCTATAAAACATACAAATTAGCTGGAAAAACTCAAAAATTAGCCATAAAATACAAAATTTAGCCAGAAAAACTCGAAAAATAACTAGGAAAACTCAAAATTTAGCCATAAAACCCAAAAATTAGCTAGAAAAACTCAAGAATTAGCTGAAAAAACTCGGAAATTAGCCACAAAAACTCAGAAATTAGCCATGAAAACCAAACAATTAGCCATGAAACCCGAAAATTAGCCAGAAAAACTCTAAAATTAACTAGAAAAACTCAAAATTTAGCCATAAAACCCAAAAATTAGCTGGAAATACTCAAGAATTAGCTGGAAAAACTCGGAAGTTAGCCACAAAAACTCAAAAATTAGCCATGAAAACTCAACAATTAGCTATGAAACCCAAAAATTTGCTAGAAAAATTTAAAAGCTAGCTTGAAAAACTCAGAAATTAGCCACAAAAACCCAAAAATTGTTAGAAAACCAAAAAATTAGCTAGAAAACTCAAGAATTAGCTAGAAAAACTCGGAAATTACCCACAAAAACTCAAAAATTAGCCATGAAAACTCAACAATTAGCCATGAAACCCAAGAATTAGTCAGAAAAACTCGAAAATTAGCTAGAAAACCTCGAACATTAGCTGGAAAAACTCAGAAATCAGCTAGGAAAACTCAAAACTTAGCCATAAAAACTCAGAAATTAACCATAAAAACCCAAAAATTAGCCATTGAACGCGAAAATTAGATTGAGAAACTCAAAAATTACCTGGAAAAACTCAGAAATTAGCTAGAAAAACCCATAAATTAGCTAGAGAAACTCAAGAATTAGCTAAAAAAACTCGGAAATTAGCCACAAAAACTCAGAAATTAGCCATGAAAACCCAACAAGTAGCCATGAAACCCGAAAATTAGCCAGAAAAACTCTAAAATTAACTAGAAAAACTCAAAATTTAGCCATAAAACCCAAAAATTAGCTGGAAAAACTCAAGAATTAGCTGGAAAAACTCGGAAGTTAGCCACAAAAACTCAAGAATTAGCCATGAAACCCAAAAATTTGCTAGAAAAATTCAAAAGCTAGCTGGAAAAACTCAGAAATTAGCCACAAAAACCCAAAAATTGTTAGAAAAACTCAAAAATTAGCCATAAAAACCCAAAAATTAGCTATTAAACGCGTGAATTAGATAGAGAAACTCAAAAATTAGCTAGAAAAACTCAGAAATTGGCTAGAAAACCAAAAATATAGCTAGAAAAACTCAAGAATTAGCTAGAAAAACTGGGAAATTACCCACAAAAACTCAAAAATTAGCCATGAAAACTCAACAATTAGCCATGAAACCCAAGAATTAGTCAGAAAAACTCGAAAATTAGCTAGAAAACCTGGAACATTACATGGAAAAACTCAGAAATCAGCTAGAAAAACTCAAAACTTAGCCATAAAAACTCAGAAATTAACCATAAAAACCAAAAAATTAGCCATTAAACGCGAAAATTAGATTGAGAAACTCAAAAATTAGCTGGAAAAACTCAGAAATTAGCTAGAAAAACCCATAAATTAGCTAGAAAAACTCAAGAATTAGCTAGAAAAACTCGGGAATTACCCACAAAAACTCAAAAATTAGCCATGAAAACTCAACAATTAGCCATGAAACCCAAAAATTAGTCGGAAAAACTCGAAAATTTGCTTGAAAAACTCAGAAATTAGCCACAAAAAACCAAATATTAGTCATAAAACCTGAAAAATTAGTCATAAGAACCCGGAAATCAGCTATAAAACCCAGAAATTAGCCAGAAAAACTCGAAAATTAGCTAGAAATACTCAAAAATTAGCCATGGAAACTCAAAAATTAACCACAAAAACCCAAAAATTAGCAATAGAACCCCAAAATATAGCTATAAAACCCAAAAATTAGCTGGAAAAACTCAAAAATTAGCCATGAAAACCTAAAAATTAACTAAAAAACCCAAAAACTAGCCATAAAAATCCAGAAATTAGAATAAAACCCGAAAATTAGCTGGAGAAACTCAAAAATTAGCTGGAAAATCTCAGAAATTAGCCATAAAAACTCAGAAATTAGCCGCAAAAACCCAACAATTAGCTAGAAAAACTCACAAATTGACCACAAAACCCAAAAATTGTTAGAAAAATCCAAAAATTGTTAGAAAAACCCAAAAATTAGCTATAAAAACTCGAAAAATGGCTATAAAATCCCAAAAATTAGCCATAAAAACCCGAAAATTAGCTATAAAACTCAGAAACTAGCCAGAAAAACTCGAAAATTAGCTAGAAAAACTCAAAATTTAGACATAAAACCCAAAAATTAGCTAGAAAAACTCAATAATTAGCTAGAAAGATTCGGAAATTAGCCACAAAAACTAAAATCTTAACCACAAAAACTCGAAAATTAGCTATAAAACCCAGAAATTAGCCAGAAAAACTCGAAAATTAGCTGGAAAAACTCAAAAATTAGCCATGGAAACTCAAAAATTAACCACAAAAACCCAAAAATTAGCAATAGAACCCCAAAATATAGCTATAAAACCCAAAAATTAGCTGGAAAAACTAAAAATCTAGCCATTAAAACCTGAAAATCAACCAAAAAACCCAAAAATTAGCCATAAAAACTCAGAAATTAGCCGCAAAAACCCAACAATTATCCATAAAAACCCAAAAATTGCTAGAAAACTGAAAAATTAGCAATGAAAACACAAAAACTAGCCATAAAAATCCAGAAATTAGCCATAAAACCCGAAAATTAGCTAGAGAAACTCAAAAATTAGCTAGAAAATCTCAGAAATTAGCTAGAAAAACCCAAAAATTAACTAGAAAAACTCAGAAATTAGCCACAAAACCCAAAAATTGTTAGAAAAACTCAGAAATTAGCTATTAAAAACTCGAATAATAGCTATAAAACATAGAAATTAGCTAGAATAACTCGAAAATTAGCCATAAATACTCAGATCTTAGCCGCAAAAACCCAAAAGTTATCCATAAAAACACAGAAAATGTCTATAAAACCCAGAAACTAGCCATGAAAATCCAAAAATTAGCCATAAAACCCGAAAATCAGCTAGAGAAACCCGAAAATTATCCAGAAAAACTCGAAAATTAGCCATAAAAACTCAGAAATTAGCCGCAAAAACCCAACAATTATCCATAAAAACCCGAAAATTGCTGGAAAACTAAAAAATTGGCAGGGAAAACACAGAAAATGTCTATAAAACCCAAATACTAGCCATAAAAATCCAAAAATTAGCCATAAAACCCGAAAGATAGCTAGAGAAACTCAAAAATTAGCTGGAAAAATTTAGAAATCAGTTAGAAAAACCCAAAAACTAATTATGAAAACTTAGAAATTAGCTATAATAACTCAAAAATTTGGCATAAAAACTCAGAAATTAGCCACAAAACCCAAAAATTTGCCAGAAAAACTCGAAAATCAGCTAGAAAAACTTAGAAATTAGCCACAAAAACCCAAAAATTGTTAGAAAAACCCAAAAATTAGCTATAAAAACCCGAACATTAGCTATACAACCCAAAGACTAGCTAGAAAAACTCAAAAATTAGCTATAAAAACTCAAAAATTGCTAGAAAACCCGAAAATTAGCTAGAGAAAATCAAAAATTAGCTGGAAAAATTTAGAAATTAGCTAGAAAAACTCAAAAACTAACTATAAAAACTCAGAAATTAGCTATAATAACTCAAAAATTTGCCAGAAAAACTCGAAAATCAGCTAGAAAAACTTAGAAATTAAGCCACAAAAACCCAAAAATTGTTAGGAAAACCCAAAATCTAGCTAGAAAAACTCAAAAATTAGCTATAAAAACTCAAAAATTGCTAGAGAATCCGAAAATTAGCCATAAAAACCCGAAACTTAGCTATAAAACCCAAAAATTAGCTAGAAAAACTCAAAAATTAGCCATGAAAACCCGAAAAATTGACCAAAAAACCCGAAAATTAGCAAGTAGCAAGAAAAACTCGAAAATTAGTTAGAAAAACTCGAAAATTAGCCACAAAAACCCAAAAATTGTTGGAAAAACCCAAAAGTTAGCTATAAAAGCCCAAACATCAGCTATAAACCCAAAATCTAGCTAGAAAAACTAAAAAATTAGCCATAAAAATCTAAGAATTAGCCATAAAACCCGAAAATTAGCTAAAGAAACTCGAAAATTAGCTAGAAAAACTCAGAAACTGTTAGAATAACCCAAAAATTAGCTAGAAAAACTCAAAAATTGGCCATGAAAACCCAAAAATTGACCAAAAACCCGAAAATTAGCTAGAAAAACTCAGAAATTAGCCCCAAAAACCCAAAAATTGTTAGAAGAACCCAACAATTAGCTATTAAAACTCGAAAATCAGCTATAAAACCCAACAATTAGCTAGAAAAACTCAGAAATTAGCCACAAAAACTCAAAAATTAGCCACAAAAACCCAAGAATTAGCCACAAAAACCTAACAATTAGCTAGAAAAACTTGAAAATTAGCCACAAAAACTCAAAAGTTAGCCACAAAAACCCAAAAATGAGCCACAAAAACCCAAAAATTTGCCAGAAAAACTCGAAAGTTAGCTAGAAAAACTTAGAAATTAGCCACAAGAACCCAAAAATTGTTAGAAAAACCCAAAAATTAGCTATAAAAACCCGAACATTAGCTATACAACCCAAAATCTAGCTAGAGAAACTCAAAAATTAGCTATAAAAACCCAAAAATTGCTAGAAAACCCGAGAAGTAGCCAAAAAAATCCAAAAATTGTCATAAAACCCGAAAATTGTTAGAAAAACTCAGAAATTAGCCATAAAAACTAAGAAATTAGCCGCAAAAACCCAACAATTATCCATAAAAACCCAAAAATTGCTGGAAAACTAAAAAATTGGCAGGGAAAACACAGGAAATGTCTATAAAACCCAAAAACTAGCCATTAAAATCCAAAAATTAGCCATAAAACCCGAAAATTAGCTAGAGAAACTCAAAAATTAGCTAGAAAAACTCAGAAATTAGCTAGAAAAACCCAAAAGTTAACTAGAAAAACTCAGAAATTAGCCACAAAAACCCAAAAATTGTTAGAAAAACCCAAAAATTAGCTATAAAAATCCGAACATTAGCTATACAACCCAAAATCTAGCTAGAAAAACTCGAAAAGTAGCTATAAAAACTGAAAAGTTGCTAGAAAATCCAAAAATTAGCCATAAAAACCCGAAACTTAGCTATAAAACCCAGAAATTAGCCCGGAAAACTCGAAAATTAGCTAGAAAAACTCAAAAATTATCCATGGAAACTCAAAAATTGACCACAAAAACCAAAAATTAGCCTATAAAACCCCAAAAATTAGCTATAAAACTCAAAAATTAGCTAGAAAAACTCTAAAATTAGCCATGAAAACCCAAAAAATTGACCAGAAAACTCGAAAATTAGCTAGAAAAACTCGGAAATTAGCCACAAAAACCCAAAAATTGTTGGAAAAACTCAAAAGTTAACTATAAAAACCCAAACATTAGCTATACAACCCAAAATCTAGCTAGAAAAACTGAAAAATTAGCCATAAAAATCTAAAATTTAGCCATCAAACCCGAAAATTAGCTAGAGAAACTCAAAAATTAGCTGGAAAAACTCAGAAATCAGCTAGAAAAACTCAAAAACTAACTATGAAAACTCAGAAATTAGCCACAAAACCCAAAAATTAGCTAGAAAAACTCAAAAATTAGCCATGAAAACCCAGAAAATTGACCAAAAAAACTCGAAAATTAGCTTGAAAAACTCGGAAATTAGCCACAAAAACCCAAAAATTTTTGGAAAAACCCAAAAGTTAGCTATAAAAACCCAAACATTACCTATACAACCCAAAATCTAGCTAGTAAAACTCAAACATTAGCCATTAAACCCGAAAATTAGCTAAAGAAACTCAAAAATTAACTAGAAAAATTCAGAAATTAGCTAGAAAAACTCAAAAACTAACAATAAAAACTCAGAAATCAGCCACAAAACCCAAAAATTATCCAGAAAATCTCGAAAATTAGCCATAAAAACTCAGAAATTAGCCGCAAAAACCCAACAATTAGCTAGAAAAACTCAGCAATTGACCACAAAACCCAAAAATTGTTAGAAAACCCCAAAAATTAGCTATAAAAACTCAAAAAATAGCTATAAAACCCCAAAAATTAGCCATAAAAACCCGAAAATTAGCTATAAAACTCAGAAATTAGCCAGAAAAACTCGAAAATTAGCTAGAAAAACTCAAAATTTAGACATAAAACCCAAAAATTAGCTAGAAAAACTCAATAATTAGCTAGAAAGATTCGGAAATTAGCCACAAAAACTAAAAAATTAACCACAAAAACCCAAAAATTAGTCATAAAACCTGAAAAATTAGCCATAAAAACCCGAAAATTAGCTATAAAACCCAGAAATTAGCCAAAAAAACTCGAAAATTAGCTAGAAACTCAAAAATTAGCCATGGAAACTCAGAAATTGTTAGAAAAACTCAGAAATTAGCTATTAAAAACTCCAATAATAGCTATAAAACATAGAAACTAGCTAGAATAACTCGGAAATTAGCCATAAAAACTCAAAAATTAGCCATTAAACCCAAAAAGTAGTAAGAAAAACTCGAAAATTAGCTAGAAAAACTCAGAAATTAGCCACAAAAAACCAAATATTAGTCATAAAACCTGAAAAATTAGCCATAAAAACCCGAAAATCAGCTATAAAACCCAGAATTAGCCAGAAAAACTCGAAAATTAGCTAGAAATACTCAAAAATTAGCCATGGAAACTCAAAGATTAACCACAAAAACCCAAAAATTAGCAATAGAACCCCAAAATATAGCTATAAAACCCAATAATTAGCTATACAACCCAAAATCTAGCTAGAAAAACTGAAAAATTAGCCATAAAAATCTAAAATTTAACCATCAAACCCGAAAATTAGCTAGAGAAACTCAAAAATTAGCTGGAAAAACTCAGAAATCAGCTAGAAAAACTCAAAAACTAACTATGAAAACTCAGAAATTAGCCACAAAACCCAAAAATTAGCTAGAAAAACTCAAAAATTAGCCATGAAAACCCAGAAAATTGACCAAAAAAACTCGAAAATTAGCTAGAAAAACTCGGAAATTAGCCACAAAAACCCAAAAATTGTTGGAAAAACCCAAAAGTTAGCTATAAAAACCCAAACATTACCTATACAACCCAAAATCTAGCTAGTAAAACTCAAACATTAGCCATTAAACCCGAAAATTAGCTAAAGAAACTCAAAAATTAACTAGAAAAATTCAGAAATTAGCTAGAAAAACTCAAAAACTAACAATAAAAACTCAGAAATCAGCCACAAAACCCAAAAATTATCCAGAAAATCTCGAAAATTAGCCATAAAAACTCAGAAATTAGCCGCAAAAACCCAACAATTAGCTAGAAAAACTCAGAAATTGACCACAAAACCCAAAAATTGTTAGAAAACCCCAAAAATTAGCTATAAAAACTCAAAAAATAGCTATAAAACCCCAAAAATTAGCCATAAAAACCCGAAAATTAGCTATAAAACTCAGAAATTAGCCAGAAAAACTCGAAAATTAGCTAGAAAAACTCAAAATTTAGACATAAAACCCAAAAATTAGCTAGAAAAACTCAATAATTAGCTAGAAAGATTCGGAAATTAGCCACAAAAACTAAAAAATTAACCACAAAAACCCAAAAATTAGTCATAAAACCTGAAAAATTAGCCATAAAAACCCGAAAATTAGCTATAAAACCCAGAAATTAGCCAGAAAAACTCGAAAATTAGCTAGAAACTCAAAAATTAGCCATGGAAACTCAGAAATTGTTAGAAAAACTCAGAAATTAGCTATTAAAAACTCCAATAATAGCTATAAAACATAGAAACTAGCTAGAATAACTCGGAAATTAGCCATAAAAACTCAAAAATTAGCCATTAAACCCAAAAAGTAGTAAGAAAAACTCGAAAATTAGCTAGAAAAACTCAGAAATTAGCCACAAAAAACCAAATATTAGTCATAAAACCTGAAAAATTAGCCATAAAAACCCGAAAATCAGCTATAAAACCCAGAAATTAGCCAGAAAAACTCGAAAATTAGCTAGAAATACTCAAAAATTAGCCATGGAAACTCAAAGATTAACCACAAAAACCCAAAAATTAGCAATAGAACCCGAAACTTAGCTATAAAACCCAAAAATTAGCTAGAAAAACTCAAAAATTAGCCATGAAAACCCGAAAAATTGTCCAAAAAACCCGAAAATTAGCAAGTAGCAAGAAAAACTCGAAAATTAGCTAGAAAAACTCGAAAATTAGCCACAAAAACCCAAAAATTGTTGGAAAAACCCAAAAGTTAGCTATAAAATCCCAAACATCAGCTATAAACCCAAAATCTAGCTAGAAAAACTAAAAAATTAGCCATAAAAATCTAAAAATTAGCCATAAAACCCGAAAATTAGCTAGAGAAACTCAAAAATTAGCTAGAAAAACTCAAAAACTAGCTAGAAAAACTCAAAAATTAACTATAAAAACTCAGAAATTAGCCACAAAACCCAAAAATTGGCCACAAAAACCCAGAACTTAGCCATAAAACCCGAAAATTATCCAGAAAAACTCGACAATTAGCCATAAAAACTCAGAAATTAGCCGCAAAAACCCAAAAATTATCCATAAAAACCCAAAAACTGCTAGAAAACTGAAAAATTGGCAGGGAAAACACAGAAAATGTCTATAAAACCCAAAAACTAGCCATAAAAATCCAATAACTAGCCATAAAACCCGAAAATTAGCTAGAGAAACTCGAAAATTAGCTAGAAAATTTCAGAAATTAGCTAGGAAAACCCAAAAATTAACTAGAAAAACTCAGAAATTAGCCACAAAACCCAAAAATTGTTAGAAAAACTCGGAAGTTAGCTATTAAAAACTCGAATAATAGCTATAAAACATGAAAATTAGCTAGAAAAACTCGAAAATTAGCCATAAAAACTCAAAAATCAGCCATTAAACTTAAACAGTAGCAAGAAAAACTCGAAAATTAGCCATAAAAACTCAGAAATTAGCCGCAAAAACCCAACAATTATCCATAAAAACCCAAAAATTGCTGGAAAACTGAAAAATTAGCAATGAAAACACAGAAAATGTCTATAAAACCCAAAAACTAGTCATAAAAATCCAGAAATTAGCCATAAAACCCGAAAATTAGCTAGAGAAACTCAAAAATTAGCTAGAAAAACTCAGAAATTAGCTAGAAAAACCCAAAAATTAACTAGAAAAACTCAGAAATTAGTCACAAAACCCAAAAATTGTTAGAAAAACTCAGAAACTAGCTATTAAAAACACGAATAATAGCTATAAAACATAGAAATTAGCTAGAATAACTCGAAAATTAGCCGTAAAACTCAAAAATTAGTCATTAAACCCAGAAATTTGCCAGAAAATCTCTAAAATCAGCTAGAAAAACTTAGAAATTAGCCACAAAAACCCAAAAATTGTTAGGAAAACCCAAAAATTAGCTAAAAAAAACCCGAACATTAGCTATACAATCCAAAATCTAGCTAGAAAAACTCAAAATATAGCTATAAAAACTCAAAAATTGCTAGAAAATCCGGAAATTAGCCATAAAAACCCGAAACTTAGCTATAAAACTCAAAAATTAGCTGAAAAAACTCAAAAATTAGCCATAAAAATCCAAAAATTAGCCATAAAACACGAAAATTAGCTAGAGAAACTCAAAAATTAGCTAGAAAATTTCAGAAATTAGCTAGCAAAACCCAAAAATCAACTAGAAAAACTCAGAAATTGGCCACAAAAACCCAAAAATTGTTAGAAAAACTCAAAAATTAGCCATAAAAACCAAAAAATTAGCCATTAATCCCGAAAATTAGCGAGAAAATCTCGAAAATTAGCTATAAAAACCCGAAAATTTGCCATTAAACGCGAAAATTAGATAGAGAAACTCGAAAAATTAGCTAGAAAAACTTGGAAATTAGCTAGAAAAACCCAAAAATTAGCCGCAAAAACCCAACAAATACCCATAAAATCCCAAATATTGCTGGAAAACTAAAAAATTGGCAGGGTAAACACAGAAAATGTCTATAAAACCCAAATACTAGCCATAAAAATCCAAAAATTAGCCATAAAACCCGAAAATTAGCTAGAGAAACGCAAAAATTAGCTAGAAAAACTCAGAAATTAGCTATTAAAAACTCGAATAATAGCTATAAAACATAGAAATTAGCTAGAATAACTCGAAAATTAGCCATAAAAACTCAGAAATTAGCCATTAATCTCAAAAATTAGCAAGAAAAACTCGAAAATTAGCTAGAAAAACTCAGAAATTAGCCACAAAAACCTAACAATCAGCTACAAAAACTCAAAAATTAGCTAGAAAACCCATAAAATTAGATAGAAAAACTCAAAACTTGGCTAGAAAAACCCAAAAATTAGCTTTAAAAACACAAAAATTAGTTATAAAACCCGAAAATTAGCTGAAAAAACTCAACAATTGTTAGAAAAACTCGAAAAATAGCTATAAAACATGGAAATTAGCCATAAAAACTTGAAAATTAGCCATTAAACTCAAAAATTAGCAAGAAAAACTCAAAAATTAGCTTGAAAAACTCAGAAATTGGCCACAAAAACCCAAAAATTGTTAGAAAAACTCAAAAATCAGCCATAAAAACCAAAAAATTAAACCCGAAAATTAGATAGAGAAACTCAAAAATTAGCAAGAAAAACTCGAAAATTAGCTAGAAAAACTCAGAAATTAGCCACAAAAACTCAACAATCAGCTAGAAAAACTCAACAATCAGCTAGAAAAACTCAAAAATTGGCTAGAAAACCTAAAAATTAGATAGAAAAACTCGGAAATTGGCTCGAAAACTCAAAAATTAGCCATAAAAACCCAAAAATTGTTGGAAAAACTCAAAAATTAGCTCTAAAAACTCAAAAAATAGCTATAAAACATGAAAATTAGCAATAAAAACTCAAAATTTAGCCATAAAACCCAAAAATTAGCCATAAAAACTCAGAAATTAGCAATAAGAACCCAAAAATTAGCCATAAAAACCCCAAAATTAGCCATGAAATCCAAAAATTTGCTAGAAAATTTCAAAAGCTAGCTTGAAAAACTCAGAAATTAGCCACAAAATCCCAAAAATTGTTAGAAAAACTCAAAAATTAGCCATAAAAACCAAAAAATTAGCCATAAAAACCCTAAAATTAGCCATAAAACCCAAAAATTTGCCAGAAAAACTCGGAAATTAGCTTGAAAAACTCAGAAATTGGCCACAAAAACCTAAAAATTGTTAGAAAAACTCAAAAATTAGCCATAAAAACCAAAAAATTAGCCATTAAACTCAAAAATTAGCAAGAAAAACTCGAAAATTAGCTAGAAAAACTCAAAAATTAGCTGGAAAAACTCAAGAATTAGCTGAAAAAACTCGGAAATTAACCACAAAAACTCAGAAATTAGCCATGAAAACCCAACAATTTGCCATGAAACCCGAAAATTAGCCAGAAAAACTCGAAAATTAACTAGAAAAACTCAAAATTTAGCCATAAAACTCAAAAATTAGCTGGAAAAACTCAAAAATTAGCTAGAAAATTTATAAAATTAGCCTCAAAACCCAAAAATTGTTAGAAACACTCAAAATTAGCTTTAAATTCTCGAAACAAGCTATAAAACATGAAAATTAGCTGAAAAAACTCAAAACATAGCCATAAAAACTTGAAAATTAGCCATTAAACCCAAAAATTAGCAAGAAAATCTCGAAAATTAGCTAGAAAAACTCAGAAATTAGCCACAAGAATCCAACAAGCAGCTAGAAAAACTCAAAAATTAGCTAGAAAACCCATAAAATTAGATAGAAAAACCCAAAAATTAGCTTTAAAAACCCAAAAATTAGCTATGAAACCCAAAAATTAGCTGAAAAAACTCAACAATTAGCCATAAAACCCAAAAATAAGCTAGAAAAACCCAAAAATTAGCTGAAAAAGTCAAAAACTAGCTAGAAAAATTCAAAAACTAGCCATAAAAACTCTAAAATAAGACACAGAAATCCAAAAATTAGCCATAAAAACCCAAAAATTAGCCATAAAACCCAAAAACTAGCTGAATAAACTCAAGAATTAGCTAGAAAAACCCAAAAATTAGCTAGAAAAACTCAAAAATTAGCCTGAAAACCAAAAAATTAGCCATAAAAACCCTAAAATTAGCCATAAAACCCAAAAATTGTTAGAAAATTTCAAAAATTAGCTTCAAAAACTCAAAAAATAGCTATAAAACATAAAAATTAGCCATAAAAACTTAAAAATTAGCCATTAAACCCAAAAATTAGCTGGAAAAACTCAAGAATTAGCTGGAAAAACTCGGAAGTTAGCCACAAAAACTCAAAAATTAGCCATGAAAACTCAACAATTAGCCATGAAACCCAAAAATTTGCTAGAAAAATTCAAAAATTAGCTGGAAAAACTCAGAAATTAGCTAGAAAAACCCATAAATTAGCTAGAAAAACTCAAGAATTAGCTAGAAAAACTCGGAAATTACCCACAAAAACTCAAAAATTAGCCATGAAAACTCAACAATTAGCCATGAAACCCAAAAATTAGTCAGAAAAACTCGAAAATTAGCTAGAAAACCTCGAAAATTAGCTAGAAAAACTCAGAAATCAGCTGGAAAAACTCGAAACTCAGCCATAAAAACTCAGAAATTAGCCACAAGAACCCAAAAATTAGCCATTAATCTCGAAAATTGGCGAGAAAATCTCGAAAATTAGCTATAAAAACCCGAAAATTAGCCATTAAACGCGAAAATTAGATAGAGAAACTCAAAAATTAGCTAGAAAAACTCAAGAATTAGCTAGAAAAACTCGGAAATTACCCACAAAAACTCAAAAATTCACCATGAAAACTCAACAATTAGCCATGAAACCCAAAAATTAGTCAGAAAAACTCGAAAATTAGCAAGAAAACCTCGAAAATTAGCTAGAAAAAACCTAAAATTAGCCATTAAACGCGAAAATTAGATAGAGAAACTCAAAAATTAGCTAGAAAAACTTGGAAATTAGCTAGAAAACCTCGAACATTACATGGAAAAACTCAGAAATCAGCTAGAAAAACTCAAAACTTAGCCATAAAAACTCAGAAATTAACCATAAAAACCAAAAAATTAGCCATTAAACGCGAAAATTAGATTGAGAAACTCAAAAATTAGCTGGGAAAACTCAGAAATTAGCTAGAAAAACCCATGAATTAGCTAGAAAAACTCAAGAATTAGCTAAAAAAACTCGGAAACTAGCCACAAAAACTCAGAAATTAGCCATGAAAACCCAACAATTAGCCATGAAACCCGAAAATTAGCCAGAAAAACTCTAAAATTAACTAGAAAAACTCAAAATTTAGCCATAAAACCCAAAAATTAGCTGGAAAAACTCAAGAATTACCTGGAAAAACTCGGAAGTTAGCCACAAAAACTCAAAAATTATCCATAAAAACCAAAAAATTAGCCATTAAACGCGAAAATTAGATTGAGAAACTCAAAAATTAGCTGGAAAAACTCAGAAATTAGCTAGAAAAACCCATAAATTAGCTAGAAAAACTCAAGAATTAGCTAAAAAAACTCGGAAATTAGCCACAAAAACTCAGAAATTAGCCATGAAAACCAAACAATTAGCCATGAAACCCGAAAATTAGCCAGAAAAACTCTAAAATTAACTAGAAAAACTCAAAATTTAGCCATTAAACCCAAAAATTAGCAAGAAAATATCGAAAATTAGCTAGAAAAACTCAGAAATTAGCCACAAGAATCCCACAAGCAGCTAGAAAAACTCAAAAATTAGCTAGAAAACCCATAAAATTAGATAGAAAAACTCAAAAATTGGCTAGAAAAACCCAAAAATTAGCTTTAAAAACCCAAAAATTAGCTATGAAACCCAAAAATTAGCTGAAAAAACTCAACAATTAGCCATAAAACCCAAAAATAAGCTAGAAAAACCCAAAAATTAGCTGAAAAAGTCAGAAACTAGCTAGAAAAATTCAAAAACTAGCCATAAAAACTCTAAAATAAGACACAGAAATCCAAAAATTAGCCATAAAAACCCAAAAATTAGCCATAAAACCCAAAAACTAGCTGAATAAACTCAAGAATTAGCTAGAAAAACTCAGAAATTAGCTAGAAAAACCCAAAAATTAGCTAGAAAAACTCAAAAATTAGCCTGAAAACCAAAAAATTAGCCATAAAAACCCTAAAATTAGCCATAAAACCCAAAAATTGTTAGAAAATTTCAAAAATTAGCTTCAAAAACTCAAAAAATAGCTATAAAACATAAAAATTAGCTGGAAAAACTCAAAAATTAGCCATAAAAACTAAAAATTAGCCATAAAATACAAAATTTAGCCAGAAAAACTCGAAAAATAACTAGGAAAACTCAAAATTTAGCCATAAAACCCAAAAATTAGCTAGAAAAACTCAAGAATTAGCTAAAAAAACTCGGAAATTAGCCACAAAAACTCAGAAATTAGCCATGAAAACCCAACAATTAGCCATGAAACCCGAAAATTAGCCAGAAAAACTCTAAAATTAACTAGAAAAACTCAAAATTTAGCCATAAACCCCAAAAATTAGCTGGAAAATCTCAAGAATTAGCTGGAAAAACTCAAGAATTAGCTGGAAAAACTCGGAAGTTAGCCACAAAAACCCAAAAATTAGCCATGAAAACTCAACAATTAGCCATGAAACCCAAAAATTTGCTAGAAAAATTCAAAAGCTAGCTTGAAAATCTCAGAAATTAGCCACAAAAACCCAAAAATTGTTAGAAAAACTCAAAAATTAGCCATAAAAACCCAAAAATTAGCTATTAAACGCGTGAATTAGATAGAGAAACTCCAAAATTAGCTAGAAAAACTCAGAAATTGGCTAGAAAACCAAAAAATTAGCTAGAAAAACTCAAGAATTAGCTAGAAAAACTCGGAAATTACCCACAAAAACTCAAAAATTTGCCATGAAAACTCAACAATTAGCCATGAAACCCAAGAATTAGTCAGAAAAACTCGAAAATTAGCTAGAAAACCTCGAACATTAGCTGGAAAAACTCAGAGATCAGCTAGAAAAACTCAAAACTAAGCCATAAAAACTCAGAAATTAACCATAAAAACCCAAAAATTAGCCATTAAACGCGAAAATTAGATTGAGAAACTCAAAAACTAGCTGGAAAAACTCAGAAATTAGCCATAAAACCCAAAAATTAGCTGGAAAAACTCAAGAATTAGCTGGAAAAACTCGGAAGTTAGCCACAAAAACTCAAAAATTAGCCATGAAAACTCAACAATTAGCCATGAAACCCAAAAATTTGCTAGAAAAATTCAAAAATTAGCTGGAAAAACTCAGAAATTAGCTAGAAAAACCCATAAATTAGCTAGAAAAACTCAAGAATTTGCTAGAAAAACTCGGAAATTACCCACAAAAACTCAAAAATTAGCCATGAAAACTCAACAATTAGCCATGAAACCCAAAAATTAGTCAGAAAAACTCGAAAATTAGCTAGAAAACCTCGAAAATTAGCTAGAAAAACTCAGAAATCAGCTGGAAAAACTCGAAACTCAGCCATAAAAACTCAGAAATTAGCCACAAGAACCCAAAAATTAGCCATTAATCTCGAAAATTGGCGAGAAAATCTCGAAAATTAGCTATAAAAACCCGAAAATTAGCCATTAAACGCGAAAATTAGATACAGAAACTCAAAAATTAGCTAGAAAAACTCAAGAATTAGCTAGAAAAACTCGGAAATTACCCACAAAAACTCAAAAATTAGCCATGAAAACTCAACAATTAGCCATGAAACCCAAAAATTAGTCAGAAAAACTCGAAAATTAGCAAGAAAAGCCCAAAAATTAGCTGGAAAAACTCATGAATTAGCTGGAAAAACTCAAGAATTAGCTGGAAAAACTCGGAAGTTAGCCACAAAAACCCAAAAATTAGCCATGAAAACTCAACAATTAGCCATGAAACCCAAAAATTTACTAGAAAAATTCAAAAGCTAGCTTGAAAAACTCAGAAATTAGCCACAAAAACCCAAAAATTGTTAGAAAAACTCAAAAATTAGCCATAAAAACCCAAAAATTAGCTATTAAACGCGTGAATTAGATAGAGAAACTCCAAAATTAGCTAGAAAAACTCAGAAGTTGGCTAGAAAACCAAAAAATTAGCTAGAAAAACTCAAGAATTAGCTAGAAAAACTCGGAAATTACCCACAAAAACCCAAAAATTAGCCATGAAAACTCAACAATTAGCCATGAAACCCAAGAATTAGTCAGAAAAACTCGAAAATTAGCTAGAAAACCTCGAACATTAGCTGGAAAAACTCAAGAATTAGCTGGAAAAACTCAAGAATTAGCTGGAAAAACTCGGAAGTTAGCCACAAAAACCCAAAAATTAGCCATGAAAACTCAACAATTAGCCATGAAACCCAAAAATTTGCTAGAAAAATTCAAAAGCTAGCTTGAAAAACTCAGAAATTAGCCACAAAAACCCAAAAATTGTTAGAAAAACTCAAAAATTAGCCATAAAAACCCAAAAATTAGCTATTAAACGCGTGAATTAGATAGAGAAACTCCAAAATTAGCTAGAAAAACTCAGAAATTGGCTAGAAAACCAAAAAATTAGCTAGAAAAACTCAAGAATTAGCTAGAAAAACTCGGAAATTACCCACAAAAACTCAAAAATTAGCCACGAAAACTCAACAATTAGCCATGAAACCCAAGAATTAGTCAGAAAAACTCGAAAATTAGCTAGAAAACCTCGGACATTAGCTGGAAAAACTCAGAAATCAGCTAGAAAAACTCAAAACTTAGCCATAAAAACTCAGAAATTAACCATAAAAACCCAAAAATTAGCCATTAAACGCGAAAATTAGATAGAGAAACTCAAAAATTAGCTAGAAAAACTCAAGAATTAGCTAGAAAAACTCGGAAATTACCCACAAAAACTCAAAAATTAGCCATGAAAACTCAACAATTAGCCATGAAACCCAAAAATTAGTCAGAAAAACTCGAAAATTAGCAAGAAAACCTCGAAAATTAGCTAGAAAAAACCTAAAATTAGCCATTAAACGCGAAAATTAGATAGAGAAACTCAAAAATTAGCTAGAAAAACTCAGAAATTAACCATAAAAACCAAAAAATTAGCCATTAAACGCGAAAATTAGATTGAGAAACTCAAAAATTAGCTGGAAAAACTCAGAAATTAGCTAGAAAAACCCATAAATTAGCTAGAAAAACTCAAGAATTAGCTAAAAAAACTCGGAAATTAGCCACAAAAACTCAGAAATTAGCCATGAAAACCCAACAATTAGCCATGAAACCCGAAAATTAGCCAGAAAAACTCTAAAATTAACTAGAAAAACTCAAAATTTAGCCATAAAACCCAAAAATTAGCTGGAAAAACTCAAGAATTAGCTGGAAAAACTTGGAAGTTAGCCAAAAAAACTCAAAAATTAGCCATGAAAACTCAACAATTAGCCATGAAACCCAAAAATTTGCTAGAAAAATTCAAAAATTAGCTGGAAAAACTCAGAAATTAGCTAGAAAAACCCATAAATTAGCTAGAAAAACTCAAGAATTAGCTAGAAAAACTCGGAAATTACCCACAAAAACTCAAAAATTAGCCATGAAAACTCAACAATTAGCCATGAAACCCAAAAATTAGTCAGAAAAACTCGAAAATTAGCTAGAAAACCTCGAAAATTAGATAGAAAAACTCAGAAATCAGCTGGAAAAACTCGAAACTCAGCCATAAAAACTCAGAAATTAGCCATAAGAACCCAAAAATCAGCCATAAAAACCCTAAAATTAGCCATAAAACCCAAAAATTTGTCAGAAAAACTCGAAAATTTGCTTGAAAAACTCAGAAATTGGCCACAAAAACCCAAAACTTGTTAGAAAAACTCAAAAATTAGCCATAAAAACCAAAAAATCAGCCATTAATCCCGAAAATTAGCGAGAAAATCTCGAAAATTAGCTATAAAAACCCGAAAATTAGCCATTAAACGCGAAAATTAGATAGAGAAACTCAAAACTTAGCCATAAAAACTCAGAAATTAACCATAAAAACCAAAAAATTAGCCATTGAACGCGAAAATTAGATTGAGAAACTCAAAAATTAGCTGGAAAAACTCAGAAATTAGCTAGAAAAACCCATAAATTAGCTAGAAAAACTCAAGAATTAGCTAGAAAAACTCGGAAATTACCCACAAAAACTCAAAAATTAGCCATGAAAACTCAACAATTAACCATGAAACCCAAAAATTAGTCAGAAAAACTCGAAAATTAGCAAGAAAACCTCGAAAATTAGCTAGAAAAACCCTAAAATTAGCCATAAAACCCAAAAATTTGTCAGAAAATTTCGAAAATTTGCTTGAAAAACTCAGAAATTGGCCACAAAAACCCACAAATTGTTAGAAAATCTCAAAAATTAGCCATAAAAACCAAAAAATTAGCCATTAATCCCGAAAATTAGCGAGAAAATCTCGAAAATTAGCTATAAAAACCCGAAAATTAGCCATTAAACGCGAAAATTAGATAGAGAAACTCAAAAAATAGCTAGAAAAACTTGGAAATTAGCTAGAAAACCTCGAACATTACATGGAAAAACTCAGAAATCAGCTTGAAAAACTCAAAACTTAGCCATAAAAACTCAGAAATTAACCATAAAAACCAAAAAATTAGCCATTAAACGCGAAAATTAGATTGAGAAACTCAAAAATTAGCTGGAAAAACTCAGAAATTAGCTAGAAAAACCCATAAATTAGCTAGAAAAACTCAAGAATTAGCTAGAAAACTCGGAAATTACCCACAAAAACTCAAAAATTAGCCATGAAAACTCAACAATTAGCCATGAAACCCAAAAATTAGTCAGAAAAACTGGAAAATTAGCAAGAAAACCTCGAAAATTAGCTAGAAAAACCCTAAAATTAGCCATAAAACCCAAAAATTTGTCAGAAAATTTCGAAAATTTGCTTGAAAAACTCAGAAATTGGCCACAAAAACCCAAAAATTGTTGGAAAAACTCAAAAATTAGCCATAAAAACCAAAAAATTAGCCATTAATCCCGAAAATTGGCGAGAAAATCTCGAAAATTAGCTATAAAAACCCGAAAATTAGCCATTAAACGCGAAAATTAGATAGAGAAACTCAAAAATTAGCTAGAAAAACTTGGAAATTATCTAGAAAACCTCGAACATTACATGGAAAAACTCAGAAATCAGCTAGAAAAACTCAAAACTTAGCCATAAAAACTCAGAAATTAACCATAAAAACCAAAAAATTAGCCATTAAACGCGAAAATTAGATTGAGAAACTCAAAAATTAGCTGGAAAAACTCAGAAATTAGCTAGAAAAACCCATAAATTAGCTAGAAAAACTCGGAAATTACCCACAAAAACTCAAAAATTAGCCATGAAAACTCAACAATTAGCCATGAAACCCAAAAATTAGTCAGAAAAACTCGAAAATTAGCTAGAAAACCTCGAACATTAGCTGGAAAAACTCAGAAATCAGCTAGAAAAACTCAAAACTTAGCCATAAAAACTCAGAAATTAACCATAAAAACCCAAAAATTAGCCATTAAACGCGAAAATTAGATTGAGAAACTCAAAAACTAGCTGGAAAAACTCAGAAATTAGCTAGAAAAACCCATAAATTAGCTGGAAAAACTCAGAAATTAGCTAGAAAAACCCATAAATTAGCTAGAAAAACTCGGAAATTACCCACAAACACTCAAAAATTAGCCATGAAAACTCAACAATTAGCCATGAAACCCAAGAATTAGTCAGAAAAACTCGAAAATTAGCTAGAAAACCTCGAACATTAGCTGGAAAAACACAGAAATCAGCTAGAAAAACTCAAAACTTAGCCATAAAAACTCAGAAATTAACCATAAAAACCAAAAAATTAGCCATTAAACGCGAAAATTAGATTGAGAAACTCAAAAATTAGCTGGAAAAACTCAGAAATTAGCTAGAAAAACCCATAAATTAGCTAGAAAAACTCAAGAATTAGCTAGAAAAACTCGGAAATTACCCACAAAAACTCAAAAATTAGCCATGAAAACTCAACAATTAGCCATGAAACCCAAAAATTAGTCAGAAAAACTCGAAAATTAGCAAGAAAACCTCGAAAATTAGCTAGAAAAACCCTAAAATTAGCCATAAAACCCAAAAATTTGTCAGAAAATTTCGAAAATTTGCTTGAAAAACTCAGAAATTGGCCATAAAAACCAAAAAATTAGCCATTAATCCCGAAAATTAGCGAGAAAATCTCGAAAATTAGCTATAAAAACCCGAAAATTAGCCATTAAACGCAAAAATTAGATAGAGAAACTCAAAAATTAGCTATACAACCCAAAAATTAGCTAGAAAAACTCTAAAATTAGCCATGAAAACTTAAAAAATTGACCAGAAAACTCGAAAATTAGCTAGACAAAATCGGAAATTAGCCACAAAAACCCAAAAATTGTTGGAAAAACCCAAAAGTTAGCTATAAAAACCCAAACATTAGCTATACAACCCAAAATCTAGCTAGAAAAACTGAAAACTTAGCCATAAAAATCTAAAATTTAGCCATAAAACCCGAAAATTAGCTAGAGAAACTCAAAAATTAGCTAGAAAAACTCAGAAATCAGCTAGAAAAACTCAAAAACTAACTATAAAAACTCAGAAATTAGCCACAAAACCCAAAAATTAGCTAGAAAAACTCAAAAATTAGCCATGAAAACCCAAAAAATTGACCAAAAAAACTCGAAAATTAGCTAGAAAAACTAGGAAATTAGCCACAAAAACCCAAAAATTGTTGGAAAAACCCAAAAGTTAGCTATAAAAACCCAGCATTACCTATACAACCCAAAATCTAGCTAGTAAAACTCAAAAATTACCAATAAAAATTCAAAAATTAGCCATTAAACCCGAAAATTAGCTAGAAAAACTCAAAAACTAACTATAAAAACTCAGAAATAAGCCACAAAACCCAAAAATTATCCAGAAAAACTCAAAAATTAGCCATAAAAACCAAAAAATTAGCCATTAATCCCGAAAATTGGCGAGAAAATCTCGAAAATTAGCTATAAAAACCCGAAAATTAGCCATTAAACGCGAAAATTAGATAGAGAAACTCAAAAATTAGCTAGAAAAACTTGGAAATTATCTAGAAAACCTCGAACATTACATGGAAAAACTCAGAAATCAGCTAGAAAAACTCAAAACTTAGCCATAAAAACTCAGAAATTAACCATAAAAACCAAAAAATTAGCCATTAAACGCGAAAATTAGATTGAGAAACTCAAAAATTAGCTGGAAAAACTCAGAAATTAGCTAGAAAAACCCATAAATTAGCTAGAAAAACTCGGAAATTACCCACAAAAACTCAAAAATTAGCCATGAAAACTCAACAATTAGCCATGAAACCCAAAAATTAGTCAGAAAAACTCGAAAATTAGCTAGAAAACCTCGAACATTAGCTGGAAAAACTCAGAAATCAGCTAGAAAAACTCAAAACTTAGCCATAAAAACTCAGAAATTAACCATAAAAACCCAAAAATTAGCCATTAAACGCGAAAATTAGATTGAGAAACTCAAAAACTAGCTGGAAAAACTCAGAAATTAGCTAGAAAAACCCATAAATTAGCTGGAAAAACTCAGAAATTAGCTAGAAAAACCCATAAATTAGCTAGAAAAACTCGGAAATTACCCACAAAAACTCAAAAATTAGCCATGAAAACTCAACAATTAGCCATGAAACCCAAGAATTAGTCAGAAAAACTCGAAAATTAGCTAGAAAACCTCGAACATTAGCTGGAAAAACACAGAAATCAGCTAGAAAAACTCAAAACTTAGCCATAAAAACTCAGAAATTAACCATAAAAACCCAAAAATTAGCCATTAAACGCGAAAATTAGATTGAGAAACTCAAAAACTAGCTGGAAAAACTCAGAAATTAGCTAGAAAAACCCATAAATTAGCTAGAAAAACTCAAGAATTAGCTAAAAAAACTCGGAAATTAGCCACAAAAACTCAGAAATTAGCCATGAAAACCCAACAATTAGCCATGAAACCCGAAAATTAGCCAGAAAAACTCTAAAATTAACTAGAAAAACTCAAAATTTAGCCATAAAACCCAAAAATTAGCTGGAAAAACTCAAGAATTAGCTGGAAAAACTCGGAAGTTAGCCACAAAAACTCAAAAATTAGCCATGAAAACTCAACAATTAGCCATGAAACCCAAAAATTTGCTAGAAAAATTCAAAAATTAGCTGGAAAAACTCAGAAATTAGCTAGAAAAACCCATAAATTAGCTAGAAAAACTCAAGAATTAGCTAGAAAAACTCGGAAATTACCCACAAAAACTCAAAAATTAGCCATGAAAACTCAACAATTAGCCATGAAACCCAAAAATTTGCTAGAAAAATTCAAAAATTAGCTGGAAAAACTCAGAAATTAGCTAGAAAAACCCATAAATTAGCTAGAAAAACTCAAGAATTAGCTAGAAAAACTCGGAAATTACCCACAAAAACTCAAAAATTACCCATGAAAACTCAACAATTATCCATGAAACCCAATGATTAGTCAGAAAAACTCGAAAATTAGTTAGAAAACCTCGAAAATTAGCTAGAAAAACTCAGAAATCAGCTGGAAAAACTCGAAACTCAGCCATAAAAACTCAGAAATTAGCCATAAGAACCCAAAAATTAGCCATAAAAACCCCAAAATTAGCCATAAAACCCAAAAATTTGTCAGAAAAACTCGAAAATTTGCCTGAAAAACTCAGAAATTGGCCACAAAAACCCAAAAATTGTTAGAAAAACTCAAAAATTAGCCATAAAAACCAAAAAATTAGCCATTAATCCCGAAAATTAGCGAGAAAATCTCGAAAATTAGCTATAAAAACCCGAAAATTAGCCATTAAACGCGAAAATTAGATAGAGAAACTCAAAACTTAGCCATAAAAACTCAGAAATTAGCTAGAAAAACCCATGAATTAGCTAGAAAAACCCAAGAATTAGTCAGAAAAACTCGAAAATTAGCTAGAAAACCTCGAACATTACATGGAAAAACTCAGAAATCAGCTAGAAAAACTCAAAACTTAGCCATAAAAACTCAGAAATTAACCATAAAAACCAAAAAATTAGCCATTAAACGCGAAAATTAGATTGAGAAACTCAAAAATTAGCTGGAAAAACTCAGAAATTAGCTAGAAAAACCCATAAATTAGCTAGAAAAACTCAAGAATTAGCTAGAAAAACTCGGAAATTACCCACAAAAACTCAAAAATTAGCCATGAAAACTCAACAATTAGCAATGAAACCCAAAAATTAGTCAGAAAAACTCGAAAATTAGCAAGAAAACCTCGAAAATTAGCTAGAAAAACCCTAAAATTAGCCATAAAACCCAAAAATTTGTCAGAAAATTTCGAAAATTTGCTTGAAAAACTCAGAAATTGGCCATAAAAACCAAAAAATTAGCCATTAATCCCGAAAATTAGCGAGAAAATCTCGAAAATGAGCTATAAAAACCCGAAAATTAGCCATTAAACGCAAAAATTAGATAGAGAAACTCAAAAATTAGCTATACAACCCAAAAATTAGCTAGAAAAACTCTAAAATTAGCCATGAAAACTTAAAAAATTGACCAGAAAACTCGAAAATTAGCTAGAAAAAATCGGAAATTAGCCACAAAAACCCAAAAATTGTTGGAAAAACCCAAAAGTTAGCTATAAAAACCCAAACATTAGCTATACAACCCAAAATCTAGCTAGAAAAACTGAAAACTTAGCCATAAAAATCTAAAATTTAGCCATAAAACCCGAAAATTAGCTAGAGAAACTCAAAAATTAGCTAGAAAAACTCAGAAATCAGCTAGAAAAACTCAAAAACTAACTATAAAAACTCAGAAATTAGCCACAAAACCCAAAAATTAGCTAGAAAAACTCAAAAATTAGCCATGAAAACCCAAAAAATTGACCAAAAAAACTCGAAAATTAGCTAGAAAAACTAGGAAATTAGCCACAAAAACCCAAAAATTGTTGGAAAAACCCAAAAGTTAGCTATAAAAACCCAGCATTACCTATACAACCCAAAATCTAGCTAGTAAAACTCAAAAATTACCAATAAAAATTCAAAAATTAGCCATTAAACCCGAAAATTAGCTAGAAAAACTCAAAAACTAACTATAAAAACTCAGAAATAAGCCACAAAACCCAAAAATTATCCAGAAAATCTCGAAAATTTGCCATAAAAACTCAGAAATTAGCCGCAAAAACCCAACAATTAGCTAGAAAAACTCAGAAATTGACCACAAAACCCAAAAATAGTTAGAAAAACCCAAAAATTAGCTATAAAAACTCAAAAAATAGCTATAAAACCCAAAAAATTAGCCATAAAAACCCGAAAATTAGCTATAAAACTCAGAAATTAGCCAGAAAAACTCGAAAATTAGCTAGAAAAACTCAAAATTTAGACATAAAACCCAAAAATTAGCTAGAAAAACTCAATAATTAGCTAGAAAGATTCGGAAATTAGCCACAAAAACTAAAAAATTAACCACAAAAACCCAAAAATTAGTCATAAAACCTGAAAATTAGCCATAAAAACCCGAAAATTAGCTATAAAACCCAGAAATTAGCCAGAAAAACTCGAAAATTAGCTAGAAAAACTCAAAAATTAGCCATGGAAACTCAAAAATTAACCACAAAAACCCAGAAATTAGCAATAGAACCCCAAAATATAGCTATAAAACCCAAAAATTAGCTGGAAAAACTCAAAAATTAGCCATAAAAACTCAGAAATTAGCCGCAAAAACCCAACAATTATCCATAAAAACCCAAAAATTGCTAGAAAACTGAAAAATTAGCAATGAAAACACAAAAAATGTCTATAAAACCCAAAAACTAGCCATAAAGATCCAGAAATTAGCCATAAAACCCGAAAATTAGCTAGAGAAACTCAAAAATTAGCTAGAAAATCTCAGAAATTAGATAGAAAAACCCAAAAATTAACTAGAAAAACTCAGAAATTAGCCACAAAACCCAAAAATTGTTAGAAAAACTCAGAAATTAGCTATTAAAAACTCGAATAATAGCTATAAAACATAGAAATTAGCTAGAATAACTCGAAAATTAGCCATAAATACTCAGAAATTAGCCGCAAAAACCCAAAAGTTATCCATAAAAGCACAGAAAATGTCTATAAAACCCAGAAACTAGCCATAAAAATCCAAAAATTAGCCATAAAACCCGAAAATCAGCTAGAGAAACTCAAAACTTAGCTAGAAAAACTCAAAAAAATGCTAGAAGAACCCAAAAATTGTTAGAAAAACTCAGAAGTTAGCTATTAAAAACTCGAATAATAGCTATAAAACATAAAAATTAGCTAGAAAAACTCGAAAATTAGCCATAAAAACTCAAAAATTAGCCATTAAACCCAAAAAGTAGCAAGAAAAACTCGAAAATTAGCTAGAAAAACCCAGAACTTAGCCATAAAACCCGAAAATTATCCAGAAAAACTCGAAAATTAGCCGCAAAACTCAACAATTATCCATTAAAACCCATAAAATGGTGAAAAACTAAAAAATTGGCGGGAAAAACACAGGAAATGTCTATAAAACCCAAATACTAGCCATAAAAACCCAAAAATTAGCCATAAAAACCAAAAAATTAGCCATTAATCCCGAAAATTAGCGAGAAAATCTCGAAAATTAGCTATAAAAACCCGAAAATTAGCCATTAAACGCGAAAATTAGATAGAGAAACTCAAAAATTAGCTAGAAAAACTTGGAAATTAGCTAGAAAAACCCAAAAATTAGCCATAAAAACCCAAAAATTAGCCATAAAACCCAAAAACTAGCTGAAGAAACTCAAGAATTAGCTAGAAAAACTCAGAAATTAGCTAGAAAAACCCAAAAATTAGCCTCAAAATCCAAAAATTAGCCATAAAAACCCTAAAATTAGCCATAAAACCCAAAAATTGTTAGAAAAACTCAAAAATTAGCTAAAAACTCAAAAAATAGCTATAACACATGAAAATTAGCCATAAAAACTTAAAAATTAGCCATTAAACTCAAAAATTAGCAAGAAAAACTCGAAAATTAGCTGGAAAAACTCAGAAATTAGCTAGAAAAACTCAAGAATCAGCTAGAAAAACTCGGAAATTAGCCACAAAAACCCGAAAATTGTTAGAAAAACTCAGAAGTTAGCTATTAAAAACTCGAATAATAGCTATAAAACATAAAAATTAGCTAGAAAAACTCGAAAATTAGCCATAAAAACTCAAAAATTAGCCATTAAACCCAAAAAGTAGCAAGAAAAACTCGAAAATTAGCTAGAAAAACCCAGAACTTAGCCATAAAACCCGAAAATTATCCAGAAAAACTCGAAAATTAGCCATAAAAACTAAGAAATTAGCCGCAAAAACCCAACAATTATCCATAAAAACCCAAAAATTGCTGGAAAACTAAAAAATTGGCAGGGAAAACACAGGAAATGTCTATAAAACCCAAATACTAGCCATAAAAACCCAAAAATTAGCCATAAAAACCAAAAAATTAGCCATTAATCCCGAAAATTAGCGAGAAAATCTCGGAAATTAGCTATAAAAACCCGAAAATTAGCCATTAAACGCGAAAATTAGATAGAGAAACTCAAAAATTAGCTAGAAAAACATGGAAATTAGCTAGAAAAACCCAAAAATTAGCCATAAAAACCCAAAAATTAGCCATAAAACCCAAAAACTAGCTGAAGAAACTCAAGAATTAGCTAGAAAAACTCAGAAATTAGCTAGAAAAACCCAAAAATTAGCTAGAAAAACTCAAAAATTAGCCTCAAAACTCAAGAATCAGCTAGAAAAACTCGGAAATTAGCCACAAAAACCCGAAAATTGTTAGAAAAACTCGAAACTTAGCCACAAAAACCCAAAAATTAGCCATAAAAACCTAAGAATTAGCCACAAAAACCCAACAATTAGCTAGAAAAACTCAAAAATTAGTCACAAAAACTCAAAAATTAGCCACAAAACCCAAAACTGAGCCACAAAAACCAAAAAATTTGCCAGAAAAACTCGAAAATCAGCTAGAAAAACTTAGAAATTAGCCACAAAAACCCAAAAATTGTTAGAAAAACCCAAAAATTAGCTATAAAAACCCGAACATTAGCTATACAACCCAAAATCTAGCTAGAAAAACTCAAAAATTAGCTATAAACACCCAAAAATTGCTATAAAACCCGAAAAGTAGCCATAAAAATCCAAAAATTAGCCATAAAACCCGAAAATTGTTAGAAAAACTCAGAAATTAGCCATAAAAACTAAGAAATTAGCCGCAAAAACTAGCCATAAAAATCTCGAAAATTAGCTATAAAAACCCGAAAATTAGCCATTAAACGCGAAAATTAGATAGAGAAACTCAAAAATTAGCTAGAAAAACTTGGAAATTAGCTAGAAAAACCCAAAAATTAGCCATAAAAACCCAAAAATTAGCCATAAAACCCCAAAAATTAGCTATACAACCCAAAAATTAGCTAGAAAAACTCAAAAATTAGCCATGAAAACTTAAAAAATTGACCAGAAAACTCGAAAATTAGCTAGAAAAACTCGGAAATTAGCCACAAAAACCCAAAAATTGTTGGAAAAACCCAAAAGTTAGCTATAAAAACCCAAACATTAGCTATACAACCCAAAATCTAGCTAGAAAAACTGAAAACTTAGCCATAAAAATCTAAAATTTAGCCATAGAACCCGAAAATTAGCTAGAGAAACTCAAAAATTAGCTAGAAAAACTCAAAAACTAGCTAGAAAAACTCAAAAACTAACTATAAAAACTCAGAAATTAGCCACAAAACCCAAAAATTGGCCACAAAAACCCAGAACTTAGCCATAAAACCCGAAAATTATCCAGAAAAACTCGACAATTAGCCATAAAAACTCAGAAATTAGCCGCAAAAACCCAAAAATTATCCATAAAAACCCAAAAACTGCTAGACACTGAAAAATTGGCAAGGAAAACACAGAAAATGTCTATAAAACCCAAAAACTAGCCATAAAAATCCAATAATTAGCCATAAAACCCGAAAATTAGCTAGAGAAACCCAAAAATTAACTAGAAAAACTCAGAAATTAGCCACAAAACCCAAAAATTGTTAGAAAAACTCGGAAGTTAGCTATTAAAAACTCGAATAATAGCTATAAAACATGAAAATTAGCTAGAAAAACTCGAAAATTAGCCATAAAAACTCAAAAATCAGCCGATAAACCCAAAAAGTAGCAAGAAAAACTCGAAAATTAGCCATAAAAACTCAGAAATTAGCCGCAAAAACCCAACAATTATCCATAAAAACCCAAAAATTGCTAGAAAACTGAAAAATTAGCAATGAAAACACAGAAAATGTCTATAAAACCCAAAAACTAGTCATAAAAATCCAGAAATTAGCCATAAAACCCGAAAATTAGCTAGAGAAACTCAAAAATTAGCTAGAAAAACTCAGAAATTAGCTAGAAAAACCCAAAAATTAACTAGAAAAACTCAGAAATTAGTCACAAAACAGAAAAATTGTTAGAATAACTCAGAAACTAGCTATTAAAAACACGAATAATAGCTATAAAACATAGAAATTAGCTAGAATAACTCGAAAATTAGCCGTAAAAACTCAAAAATTAGTCATTAAACCCAGAAATTTGCCAGAAAATCTCTAAAATCAGCTAGAAAAACTTAGAAATTAGCCACAAAAACCCAAAAATTGTTAGGAAAACCCAAAAATTAGCTAGAAAAACCCGAACATTAGCTATACAATCCAAAATCTAGCTAGAAAAACTCAAAAATTAGCTATAAAACTCAAAAATTAGCTAAAAAAACTCAAAAATTAGCCATGAAAACCCGAAAAATTGACCAAAAAACCCGAACATTAGCAAGTAGCAGTAAAAACTCGAAAATTAGCTAGAAAAACTTGAAAATTAGCCACAAAAACCCAAAAATTGTTGGAAAAACCCAAAAGTTAGCTATAAAAACCCAAACATTTGCTATACAACCCAAAATCTAGCTAGAAAAACTAAAAAATTAGCCATAAAAATCTAAAAATTAGCCATAAAACCCGAAAATTAGCTAGAGAAACTCAAAAATTAGCTAGAAAAACTCAGAAACTAGCTAGAAAAACTCAAAAACTAACTATAAAAACTCAGAAATTAGCCACAAAACCCAAAAATTATCCATAAAAACACAGAAAATGTCTATAAAACCCAGAAACTAGCCATAAAAATGCAAAAATTAGCCATAAAACCCGAAAATCAGCTAGAGAAACTCAAAAATTAGCTAGAAAAACTCAAAAAAATGCTAGAAGAACCCAAAAATTGTTAGAAAAACTCAGAAGTTAGCTATTAAAAACTCGAATAATAGCTATAAAACATAAAAATTAGCTAGAAAAACTCGAAAATTAGCCATAAAAACTCAAAAATTAGCCATTAAACCCAAAAAGTAGCAAGAAAAACTCGAAAATTAGCTAGAAAAACCCAGAACTTAGCCATAAAACCCGAAAATTATCCAGAAAAACTCGACGACAATTAGCCATAAAAACTCAGAAATTAGCCGCAAAAACCCAAAAATTATCCATGAAAATCCAAAAACTGCTAGAAAACTGAAAAATTGGCAGGAAAAACAAAGAAAATGTCTATAAAACCCAAAAACTAGCCATAAAAATCCAAAAATTAGCCATAAAACACGAAAATTAGCTAGAGAAACTCAAAAATTAGCTAGAAAATTTCAGAAATTAGCTAGAAAAACCCAAAAATTAACTAGAAAAACTCAGAAATTGGCCACAAAAACCCAAAAATTGTTAGAAAAACTCAAAAATTAGCCATAACAACCAAAAAATTAGCCATTAATCCCGAAAATTAGCGAGAAAATCTCGAAAATTAGCTATAAAAACCCGAAAATTTGCCATTAAACGCGAAAATTAGATAGAGAAACTCAAAAATTAGCTAGAAAAACTTGGAAATTAGCTAGAAAAACCCAAAAATTAACTAGAAAAACTCAGAAATTAGTCACAAAACAGAAAAATTGTTAGAATAACTCAGAAACTAGCTATTAAAAACACGAATAATAGCTATAAAACATAGAAATTAGCTAGAATAACTCGAAAATTAGCCGTAAAAACTCAAAAATTAGTCATTAAACCCAGAAATTTGCCAGAAAATCTCTAAAATCAGCTAGAAAAACTTAGAAATTAGCCACAAAAACCCAAAAATTGTTAGGAAAACCCAAAAATTAGCTAGAAAAACCCGAACATTAGCTATACAATCCAAAATCTAGCTAGAAAAACTCAAAAATTAGCTATAAAACTCAAAAATTAGCTAAAAAAACTCAAAAATTAGCCATGAAAACCCGAAAAATTGACCAAAAAACCCGAACATTAGCAAGTAGCAGTAAAAACTCGAAAATTAGCTAGAAAAACTTGAAAATTAGCCACAAAAACCCAAAAATTGTTGGAAAAACCCAAAAGTTAGCTATAAAAACCCAAACATTTGCTATACAACCCAAAATCTAGCTAGAAAAACCCAAAAATTAGCCATAAAAACCCAAAAATTAGCCATAAAACCCAAAAACTAGCTGAAGAAACTCAAGAATTAGCTAGAAAAACTCAGAAATTAGCTAGAAAAACCCAAAAATTAGCTAGAAAAACTCAAAAATTAGCCTCAAAACTCAAGAATCAGCTAGAAAAACTCGGAAATTAGCCACAAAAACCCGAAAATTGTTAGAAAAACTCGAAACTTAGCCACAAAAACCCAAAAATTAGCCATAAAAACCTAAGAATTAGCCACAAAAACCCAACAATTAGCTAGAAAAACTCAAAAATTAGTCACAAAAACTCAAAAATTAGCCACAAAACCCAAAACTGAGCCACAAAAACCAAAAAATTTGCCAGAAAAACTCGAAAATCAGCTAGAAAAACTTAGAAATTAGCCACAAAAACCCAAAAATTGTTAGAAAAACCCAAAAATTAGCTATAAAAACCCGAACATTAGCTATACAACCCAAAATCTAGCTAGAAAAACTCAAAAATTAGCTATAAACACCCAAAAATTGCTATAAAACCCGAAAAGTAGCCATAAAAATCCAAAAATTAGCCATAAAACCCGAAAATTGTTAGAAAAACTCAGAAATTAGCCATAAAAACTAAGAAATTAGCCGCAAAAACTAGCCATAAAAATCTCGAAAATTAGCTATAAAAACCCGAAAATTAGCCATTAAACGCGAAAATTAGATAGAGAAACTCAAAAATTAGCTAGAAAAACTTGGAAATTAGCTAGAAAAACCCAAAAATTAGCCATAAAAACCCAAAAATTAGCCATAAAACCCCAAAAATTAGCTATACAACCCAAAAATTAGCTAGAAAAACTCAAAAATTAGCCATGAAAACTTAAAAAATTGACCAGAAAACTCGAAAATTAGCTAGAAAAACTCGGAAATTAGCCACAAAAACCCAAAAATTGTTGGAAAAACCCAAAAGTTAGCTATAAAAACCCAAACATTAGCTATACAACCCAAAATCTAGCTAGAAAAACTGAAAACTTAGCCATAAAAATCTAAAATTTAGCCATAGAACCCGAAAATTAGCTAGAGAAACTCAAAAATTAGCTAGAAAAACTCAAAAACTAGCTAGAAAAACTCAAAAACTAACTATAAAAACTCAGAAATTAGCCACAAAACCCAAAAATTGGCCACAAAAACCCAGAACTTAGCCATAAAACCCGAAAATTATCCAGAAAAACTCGACAATTAGCCATAAAAACTCAGAAATTAGCCGCAAAAACCCAAAAATTATCCATAAAAACCCAAAAACTGCTAGACACTGAAAAATTGGCAAGGAAAACACAGAAAATGTCTATAAAACCCAAAAACTAGCCATAAAAATCCAATAATTAGCCATAAAACCCGAAAATTAGCTAGAGAAACCCAAAAATTAACTAGAAAAACTCAGAAATTAGCCACAAAACCCAAAAATTGTTAGAAAAACTCGGAAGTTAGCTATTAAAAACTCGAATAATAGCTATAAAACATGAAAATTAGCTAGAAAAACTCGAAAATTAGCCATAAAAACTCAAAAATCAGCCGATAAACCCAAAAAGTAGCAAGAAAAACTCGAAAATTAGCCATAAAAACTCAGAAATTAGCCGCAAAAACCCAACAATTATCCATAAAAACCCAAAAATTGCTAGAAAACTGAAAAATTAGCAATGAAAACACAGAAAATGTCTATAAAACCCAAAAACTAGTCATAAAAATCCAGAAATTAGCCATAAAACCCGAAAATTAGCTAGAGAAACTCAAAAATTAGCTAGAAAAACTCAGAAATTAGCTAGAAAAACCCAAAAATTAACTAGAAAAACTCAGAAATTAGTCACAAAACAGAAAAATTGTTAGAATAACTCAGAAACTAGCTATTAAAAACACGAATAATAGCTATAAAACATAGAAATTAGCTAGAATAACTCGAAAATTAGCCGTAAAAACTCAAAAATTAGTCATTAAACCCAGAAATTTGCCAGAAAATCTCTAAAATCAGCTAGAAAAACTTAGAAATTAGCCACAAAAACCCAAAAATTGTTAGGAAAACCCAAAAATTAGCTAGAAAAACCCGAACATTAGCTATACAATCCAAAATCTAGCTAGAAAAACTCAAAAATTAGCTATAAAACTCAAAAATTAGCTAAAAAAACTCAAAAATTAGCCATGAAAACCCGAAAAATTGACCAAAAAACCCGAACATTAGCAAGTAGCAGTAAAAACTCGAAAATTAGCTAGAAAAACTTGAAAATTAGCCACAAAAACCCAAAAATTGTTGGAAAAACCCAAAAGTTAGCTATAAAAACCCAAACATTTGCTATACAACCCAAAATCTAGCTAGAAAAACTAAAAAATTAGCCATAAAAATCTAAAAATTAGCCATAAAACCCGAAAATTAGCTAGAGAAACTCAAAAATTAGCTAGAAAAACTCAGAAACTAGCTAGAAAAACTCAAAAACTAACTATAAAAACTCAGAAATTAGCCACAAAACCCAAAAATTATCCATAAAAACACAGAAAATGTCTATAAAACCCAGAAACTAGCCATAAAAATGCAAAAATTAGCCATAAAACCCGAAAATCAGCTAGAGAAACTCAAAAATTAGCTAGAAAAACTCAAAAAAATGCTAGAAGAACCCAAAAATTGTTAGAAAAACTCAGAAGTTAGCTATTAAAAACTCGAATAATAGCTATAAAACATAAAAATTAGCTAGAAAAACTCGAAAATTAGCCATAAAAACTCAAAAATTAGCCATTAAACCCAAAAAGTAGCAAGAAAAACTCGAAAATTAGCTAGAAAAACCCAGAACTTAGCCATAAAACCCGAAAATTATCCAGAAAAACTCGACGACAATTAGCCATAAAAACTCAGAAATTAGCCGCAAAAACCCAAAAATTATCCATGAAAATCCAAAAACTGCTAGAAAACTGAAAAATTGGCAGGAAAAACAAAGAAAATGTCTATAAAACCCAAAAACTAGCCATAAAAATCCAAAAATTAGCCATAAAACACGAAAATTAGCTAGAGAAACTCAAAAATTAGCTAGAAAATTTCAGAAATTAGCTAGAAAAACCCAAAAATTAACTAGAAAAACTCAGAAATTGGCCACAAAAACCCAAAAATTGTTAGAAAAACTCAAAAATTAGCCATAACAACCAAAAAATTAGCCATTAATCCCGAAAATTAGCGAGAAAATCTCGAAAATTAGCTATAAAAACCCGAAAATTTGCCATTAAACGCGAAAATTAGATAGAGAAACTCAAAAATTAGCTAGAAAAACTTGGAAATTAGCTAGAAAAACCCAAAAATTAACTAGAAAAACTCAGAAATTAGTCACAAAACAGAAAAATTGTTAGAATAACTCAGAAACTAGCTATTAAAAACACGAATAATAGCTATAAAACATAGAAATTAGCTAGAATAACTCGAAAATTAGCCGTAAAAACTCAAAAATTAGTCATTAAACCCAGAAATTTGCCAGAAAATCTCTAAAATCAGCTAGAAAAACTTAGAAATTAGCCACAAAAACCCAAAAATTGTTAGGAAAACCCAAAAATTAGCTAGAAAAACCCGAACATTAGCTATACAATCCAAAATCTAGCTAGAAAAACTCAAAAATTAGCTATAAAACTCAAAAATTAGCTAAAAAAACTCAAAAATTAGCCATGAAAACCCGAAAAATTGACCAAAAAACCCGAACATTAGCAAGTAGCAGTAAAAACTCGAAAATTAGCTAGAAAAACTTGAAAATTAGCCACAAAAACCCAAAAATTGTTGGAAAAACCCAAAAGTTAGCTATAAAAACCCAAACATTTGCTATACAACCCAAAATCTAGCTAGAAAAACTAAAAAATTAGCCATAAAAATCTAAAAATTAGCCATAAAACCCGAAAATTAGCTAGAGAAACTCAAAAATTAGCTAGAAAAACTCAGAAACTAGCTAGAAAAACTCAAAAACTAACTATAAAAACTCAGAAATTAGCCACAAAACCCAAAAATTATCCATAAAAACACAGAAAATGTCTATAAAACCCAGAAACTAGCCATAAAAATCCAAAAATTAGCCATAAAACCCGAAAATCAGCTAGAGAAACTCAAAAATTAGCTAGAAAAACTCAAAAAAATGCTAGAAGAACCCAAAAATTGTTAGAAAAACTCAGAAGTTAGCTATTAAAAACTCGAATAATAGCTATAAAACATAAAAATTAGCTAGAAAAACTCGAAAATTAGCCATGAAAACTCAAAAATTAGCCATTAAACCCAAAAAGTAGCAAGAAAAACTCGAAAATTAGCTAGAAAAACCCAGAACTTAGCCATAAAACCCGAAAATTATCCAGAAAAACTCGACGACAATTAGCCATAAAAACTCAGAAATTAGCCGCAAAAACCCAAAAATTATCCATGAAAATACAAAAACTGCTAGAAAACTGAAAAATTGGCAGGAAAAACAAAGAAAATGTCTATAAAACCCAAAAACTAGCCATAAAAATCCAAAAATTAGCCATAAAACACGAAAATTAGCTAGAGAAACTCAAAAATTAGCTAGAAAATTTCAGAAATTAGCTAGAAAAACCCAAAAATTAACTAGAAAAACTCAGAAATTGGCCACAAAAACCCAAAAATTGTTAGAAAAACTCAAAAATTAGCCATAACAACCAAAAAATTAGCCATTAATCCCGAAAATTAGCGAGAAAATCTCGAAAATTAGCTATAAAAACCCGAAAATTTGCCATTAAACGCGAAAATTAGATAGAGAAACTCAAAAATTAGCTAGAAAAACTTGGAAATTAGCTAGAAAAACCCAAAAATTAGCCGCAAAAACCCAACAAATACCCATAAAATCCCAAATATTGCTGGAAAACTAAAAAATTGGCAGGGAAAACACAGAAAATGTCTATAAAACCCAAATACTAGCCATAAAAATCCAAAAATTAGCCATAAAACCCGAAAATTAGCTAGAGAAACTCAAAAATTAGCTAGAAAAACTCAGAAATTAGCTATTAAAAACTCGAATAATAGCTATAAAACATAGAAATTAGCTAGAATAACTCGAAAATTAGCCATAAAAACTCAGAAATTAGCCATTAATCTCAAAAATTAGCAAGAAAAACTCGAAAATTAGCTAGAAAAACTCAGAAATTAGCCACAAAAACCTAACAATCAGCTAGAAAACTTCAAAAATTAGCTAGAAAACCCATAAAATTAGATAGAAAAACTCGAAACTTGGCTAGAAAAACCCAAAAATTAGCTTTAAAAACACAAAAATTAGTTATAAAACCCAAAAATTAGCTGAAAAAACTCAACAATTGTTAGAAAAACTCAAAAAATAGCTATAAAACATGGAAATTAGCCATAAAAACTTGAAAATTAGCCATTAAACTCAAAAATTAGCAAGAAAAACTCAAAAATTAGCTTGAAAAACTCAGAAATTGGCCACAAAAACCCAAAAATTGTTAGAAAAACTCAAAAATCAGCCATAAAAACCAAAAAATTAAACCCGAAAATTAGATAGAGAAACTCAAAAATTAGCAAGAAAAACTCGAAAATTAGCTAGAAAAACTCAGAAATTAGCCACAAAAACTCAACAATCAGCTAGAAAAACTCAACAATCAGCTAGAAAAACTCAAAAATTGGCTAGAAAACCCAAAAATTAGATAGAAAAACTCGGAAATTGGCTTGAAAACTCAAAAATTAGCCATAAGAACCAAAAAATTGTTGGAAAAACTCAAAAATTAGCTCTAAAAACTCAAAAAATAGCTATAAAACATGAAAATTAGCAATAAAAACTCAAAATTTAGCCATAAAACCCAAAAATTAGCCATAAAAACTCTAAAATTAACTAGAAAAACTCAAAATTTAGCCATAAAACCCAAAAATTAGCTGGAAAAACTCAAGAATTAGCTGGAAAAACTCGGAAGTTAGCCACAAAAACTCAAAAATTAGCCATGAAAACTCAACAATTAGCCATGAAACCCAAAAATTTGCTAGAAAAATTCAAAAATTAGCTGGAAAAACTCAGAAATTAGCTAGAAAAACCCATAAATTAGCTAGAAAAACTCAAGAATTAGCTAGAAAAACTCGGAAATTACCCACAAAAACTCAAAAATTAGCCATGAAAACTCAACAATTAGCCATGAAACCCAAAAATTAGTCAGATAAACTCGAAAATTAGCTAGAAAACCTCGAAAATTAGCTAGAAAAACTCAGAAATCAGCTGGAAAAACTCGAAACTCAGCCATAAAAACTCAGAAATTAGCCATAAGAACCCAAAAATTAGCCATAAAAACCCTAACCCACAAAAACCTAAAAATTGTTAGAAAAACTCAAAAATTAGCCATAAAAACCAAAAAATTAGCCATTAAACTCAAAAATTAGCAAGAAAAACTCGAAAATTAGCTAGAAAAACCCAAAAATTAGCTAGAAAAACTCAAAAATTAGCCTCAAAATCCAAAAATGGTTGGAAAAACTCAAAAATTAGCTCTAAAAACTCAAAACATAGCTATAAAACATGAAAATTAGCCATAAAAACTCAAAATTTAGCCATAAAACCCAAAAATTAGCTGGAAAAACTCAAGAATTAGCTGAAAAAACTCGGAAATTAGCCACAAAAACTCAGAAATTAGCCATGAAAACCCAATAATTAGCCATGAAACCCAAAAAATAGCCATAAAAACTTAAAAATTAGCCATTAAACCCAAAAACTAGCAAGAAAATCTCGAAAACTAGCTAGAAAAACTCAAAAACTAACTATAAAAACTCAAAAATTAGCCATGAAAACCCAAAAAATTGACCAAAAAAACTCGAAAATTAGCTAGAAAAACTAGGAAATTAGCCACAAAAACCCAAAAATTGTTGGAAAAACCCAAAAGTTAGCTATAAAAACCCAGCATTACCTATACAACCCAAAATCTAGCTAGTAAAACTCAAAAATTACCAATAAAAATTCAAAAATTAGCCATTAAACCCGAAAATTAGCTAGAAAAACTCAAAAACTAACTATAAAAACTCAGAAATAAGCCACAAAACCCAAAAATTATCCAGAAAATCTCGAAAATTTGCCATAAAAACTCAGAAATTAGCCGCAAAAACCCAACAATTAGCTAGAAAAACTCAGAAATTGACCACAAAACCCAAAAATAGTTAGAAAAACCCAAAAATTAGCTATAAAAACTCAAAAAATAGCTATAAAACCCAAAAAATTAGCCATAAAAACCCGAAAATTAGCTATAAAACTCAGAAATTAGCCAGAAAAACTCGAAAATTAGCTAGAAAAACTCAAAATTTAGACATAAAACCCAAAAATTAGCTAGAAAAACTCAATAATTAGCTAGAAAGATTCGGAAATTAGCCACAAAAACTAAAAAATTAACCACAAAAACCCAAAAATTAGTCATAAAACCTGAAAATTAGCCATAAAAACCCGAAAATTAGCTATAAAACCCAGAAATTAGCCAGAAAAACTCGAAAATTAGCTAGAAAAACTCAAAAATTAGCCATGGAAACTCAAAAATTAACCACAAAAACCCAGAAATTAGCAATAGAACCCCAAAATATAGCTATAAAACCCAAAAATTAGCTGGAAAAACTCAAAAATTAGCCATAAAAACTCAGAAATTAGCCGCAAAAACCCAACAATTATCCATAAAAACCCAAAAATTGCTAGAAAACTGAAAAATTAGCAATGAAAACACAAAAAATGTCTATAAAACCCAAAAACTAGCCATAAAGATCCAGAAATTAGCCATAAAACCCGAAAATTAGCTAGAGAAACTCAAAAATTAGCTAGAAAATCTCAGAAATTAGATAGAAAAACCCAAAAATTAACTAGAAAAACTCAGAAATTAGCCACAAAACCCAAAAATTGTTAGAAAAACTCAGAAATTAGCTATTAAAAACTCGAATAATAGCTATAAAACATAGAAATTAGCTAGAATAACTCGAAAATTAGCCATAAATACTCAGAAATTAGCCGCAAAAACCCAAAAGTTATCCATAAAAGCACAGAAAATGTCTATAAAACCCAGAAACTAGCCATAAAAATCCAAAAATTAGCCATAAAACCCGAA
Source organism: Diorhabda elongata (assembly GCA_026230145.1). Lineage (NCBI taxonomy): Eukaryota > Metazoa > Arthropoda > Insecta > Coleoptera > Chrysomelidae > Diorhabda > Diorhabda elongata. The sequence continues at coordinate 278,737 of JAOVVJ010000025.1, forward strand.
AATCAGCTAGAGAAACTCAAAACTTAGCTAGAAAAACTCAAAAAAATGCTAGAAGAACCCAAAAATTGTTAGAAAAACTCAGAAGTTAGCTATTAAAAACTCGAATAATAGCTATAAAACATAAAAATTAGCTAGAAAAACTCGAAAATTAGCCATAAAAACTCAAAAATTAGCCATTAAACCCAAAAAGTAGCAAGAAAAACTCGAAAATTAGCTAGAAAAACCCAGAACTTAGCCATAAAACCCGAAAATTATCCAGAAAAACTCGAAAATTAGCCGCAAAACTCAACAATTATCCATTAAAACCCATAAAATGGTGAAAAACTAAAAAATTGGCGGGAAAAACACAGGAAATGTCTATAAAACCCAAATACTAGCCATAAAAACCCAAAAATTAGCCATAAAAACCAAAAAATTAGCCATTAATCCCGAAAATTAGCGAGAAAATCTCGAAAATTAGCTATAAAAACCCGAAAATTAGCCATTAAACGCGAAAATTAGATAGAGAAACTCAAAAATTAGCTAGAAAAACTTGGAAATTAGCTAGAAAAACCCAAAAATTAGCCATAAAAACCCAAAAATTAGCCATAAAACCCAAAAACTAGCTGAAGAAACTCAAGAATTAGCTAGAAAAACTCAGAAATTAGCTAGAAAAACCCAAAAATTAGCCTCAAAATCCAAAAATTAGCCATAAAAACCCTAAAATTAGCCATAAAACCCAAAAATTGTTAGAAAAACTCAAAAATTAGCTAAAAACTCAAAAAATAGCTATAACACATGAAAATTAGCCATAAAAACTTAAAAATTAGCCATTAAACTCAAAAATTAGCAAGAAAAACTCGAAAATTAGCTGGAAAAACTCAGAAATTAGCTAGAAAAACTCAAGAATCAGCTAGAAAAACTCGGAAATTAGCCACAAAAACCCGAAAATTGTTAGAAAAACTCGAAAATTAGCCACGAAAACCCAAAAATTAGCCATAAAAACCTAGGAATTAGCCACAAAAACCCAACAATTAGCTAGAAAAACTCAAAAATTAGCCACAAAAACTCAAAAATTAGCCACAAAACCCAAAACTGAGCCACAAAAATCCAAAAATTTGCCAGAAAAACTCGAAAATCAGCTAGAAAAACTTAGAAATTAGCCACAAAAACCCAAAAATTTTTAGAAAAACCCAAAAATTAGCTATAAACACCCAAAAATTGCTAGAAAACCCGAAAAGTAGCCATAAAAATCCAAAAATTAGCCATAAAACCCAAAAATTGTTAGAAAAACCGAGAAATTAGCCATAAAAACTAAGAAATTAGCCGCAAAAACCCAACAATTATCCATAAAAACCCAAAAATTGCTGGAAAACTAAAAAATTGGCAGGGAAAACACAGGAAATGTCTATAAAACCCAAATACTAGCCATAAAAACCCAAAAATTAGCCATAAAAACTAAAAAATTAGCCATTAATCCCGAAAATTAGCGAGAAAATCTCGAAAATTAGCTATAAAAACCCGAAAATTAGCCATTAAACGCGAAAATTAGATAGAGAAACTCAAAAATTAGCTAGAAAAACATGGAAATTAGCTAGAAAAACCCAAAAATTAGCCATAAAAACCCAAAAATTAGCCATAAAACCCAAAAACTAGCTGAAGAAACTCAAGAATTAGCTAGAAAAACTCAGAAATTAGCTAGAAAAACCCAAAAATTAGCTAGAAAAACTCAAAAATTAGCCTCAAAACTCAAGAATCAGCTAGAAAAACTCGGAAATTAGCCACAAAAACCCGAAAATTGTTAGAAAAACTCGAAACTTAGCCACAAAAACCCAAAAATTAGCCATAAAAACCTAAGAATTAGCCACAAAAACCCAACAATTAGCTAGAAAAACTCAAAAATTAGTCACAAAAACTCAAAAATTAGCCACAAAACCCAAAACTGAGCCACAAAAACCAAAAAATTTGCCAGAAAAACTCGAAAATCAGCTAGAAAAACTTAGAAATTAGCCACAAAAACCCAAAAATTGTTAGAAAAACCCAAAAATTAGCTATAAAAACCCGAACATTAGCTATACAACCCAAAATCTAGCTAGAAAAACTCAAAAATTAGCTATAAACACCCAAAAATTGCTATAAAACCCGAAAAGTAGCCATAAAAATCCAAAAATTAGCCATAAAACCCGAAAATTGTTAGAAAAACTCAGAAATTAGCCATAAAAACTAAGAAATTAGCCGCAAAAACTAGCCATAAAAATCTCGAAAATTAGCTATAAAAACCCGAAAATTAGCCATTAAACGCGAAAATTAGATAGAGAAACTCAAAAATTAGCTAGAAAAACTTGGAAATTAGCTAGAAAAACCCAAAAATTAGCCATAAAAACCCAAAAATTAGCCATAAAACCCCAAAAATTAGCTATACAACCCAAAAATTAGCTAGAAAAACTCAAAAATTAGCCATGAAAACTTAAAAAATTGACCAGAAAACTCGAAAATTAGCTAGAAAAACTCGGAAATTAGCCACAAAAACCCAAAAATTGTTGGAAAAACCCAAAAGTTAGCTATAAAAACCCAAACATTAGCTATACAACCCAAAATCTAGCTAGAAAAACTGAAAACTTAGCCATAAAAATCTAAAATTTAGCCATAGAACCCGAAAATTAGCTAGAGAAACTCAAAAATTAGCTAGAAAAACTCAAAAACTAGCTAGAAAAACTCAAAAACTAACTATAAAAACTCAGAAATTAGCCACAAAACCCAAAAATTGGCCACAAAAACCCAGAACTTAGCCATAAAACCCGAAAATTATCCAGAAAAACTCGACAATTAGCCATAAAAACTCAGAAATTAGCCGCAAAAACCCAAAAATTATCCATAAAAACCCAAAAACTGCTAGACACTGAAAAATTGGCAAGGAAAACACAGAAAATGTCTATAAAACCCAAAAACTAGCCATAAAAATCCAATAATTAGCCATAAAACCCGAAAATTAGCTAGAGAAACCCAAAAATTAACTAGAAAAACTCAGAAATTAGCCACAAAACCCAAAAATTGTTAGAAAAACTCGGAAGTTAGCTATTAAAAACTCGAATAATAGCTATAAAACATGAAAATTAGCTAGAAAAACTCGAAAATTAGCCATAAAAACTCAAAAATCAGCCGATAAACCCAAAAAGTAGCAAGAAAAACTCGAAAATTAGCCATAAAAACTCAGAAATTAGCCGCAAAAACCCAACAATTATCCATAAAAACCCAAAAATTGCTAGAAAACTGAAAAATTAGCAATGAAAACACAGAAAATGTCTATAAAACCCAAAAACTAGTCATAAAAATCCAGAAATTAGCCATAAAACCCGAAAATTAGCTAGAGAAACTCAAAAATTAGCTAGAAAAACTCAGAAATTAGCTAGAAAAACCCAAAAATTAACTAGAAAAACTCAGAAATTAGTCACAAAACAGAAAAATTGTTAGAATAACTCAGAAACTAGCTATTAAAAACACGAATAATAGCTATAAAACATAGAAATTAGCTAGAATAACTCGAAAATTAGCCGTAAAAACTCAAAAATTAGTCATTAAACCCAGAAATTTGCCAGAAAATCTCTAAAATCAGCTAGAAAAACTTAGAAATTAGCCACAAAAACCCAAAAATTGTTAGGAAAACCCAAAAATTAGCTATAAAAACCCGAACATTAGCTATACAACCCAAAATCTAGCTAGAAAAACTCAAAAATTAGCTATAAAACTCAAAAATTAGCTAAAAAAACTCAAAAATTAGCCATGAAAACCCGAAAAATTGACCAAAAAACCCGAACATTAGCAAGTAGCAGTAAAAACTCGAAAATTAGCTAGAAAAACTTGAAAATTAGCCACAAAAACCCAAAAATTGTTGGAAAAACCCAAAAGTTAGCTATAAAAACCCAAACATTTGCTATACAACCCAAAATCTAGCTAGAAAAACTAAAAAATTAGCCATAAAAATCTAAAAATTAGCCATAAAACCCGAAAATTAGCTAGAGAAACTCAAAAATTAGCTAGAAAAACTCAGAAACTAGCTAGAAAAACTCAAAAACTAACTATAAAAACTCAGAAATTAGCCACAAAACCCAAAAATTATCCATAAAAACACAGAAAATGTCTATAAAACCCAGAAACTAGCCATAAAAATGCAAAAATTAGCCATAAAACCCGAAAATCAGCTAGAGAAACTCAAAAATTAGCTCGAAAAACTCAAAAAAATGCTAGAAGAACCCAAAAATTGTTAGAAAAACTCAGAAGTTAGCTATTAAAAACTCGAATAATAGCTATAAAACATAAAAATTAGCTAGAAAAACTCGAAAATTAGCCATAAAAACTCAAAAATTAGCCATTAAACCCAAAAAGTAGCAAGAAAAACTCGAAAATTAGCTAGAAAAACCCAGAACTTAGCCATAAAACCCGAAAATTATCCAGAAAAACTCGACGACAATTAGCCATAAAAACTCAGAAATTAGCCGCAAAAACCCAAAAATTATCCATGAAAATCCAAAAACTGCTAGAAAACTGAAAAATTGGCAGGAAAAACAAAGAAAATGTCTATAAAACCCAAAAACTAGCCATAAAAATCCAAAAATTAGCCATAAAACACGAAAATTAGCTAGAGAAACTCAAAAATTAGCTAGAAAATTTCAGAAATTAGCTAGAAAAACCCAAAAATTAACTAGAAAAACTCAGAAATTGGCCACAAAAACCCAAAAATTGTTAGAAAAACTCAAAAATTAGCCATAACAACCAAAAAATTAGCCATTAATCCCGAAAATTAGCGAGAAAATCTCGAAAATTAGCTATAAAAACCCGAAAATTTGCCATTAAACGCGAAAATTAGATAGAGAAACTCAAAAATTAGCTAGAAAAACTTGGAAATTAGCTAGAAAAACCCAAAAATTAACTAGAAAAACTCAGAAATTAGTCACAAAACAGAAAAATTGTTAGAATAACTCAGAAACTAGCTATTAAAAACACGAATAATAGCTATAAAACATAGAAATTAGCTAGAATAACTCGAAAATTAGCCGTAAAAACTCAAAAATTAGTCATTAAACCCAGAAATTTGCCAGAAAATCTCTAAAATCAGCTAGAAAAACTTAGAAATTAGCCACAAAAACCCAAAAATTGTTAGGAAAACCCAAAAATTAGCTAGAAAAACCCGAACATTAGCTATACAATCCAAAATCTAGCTAGAAAAACTCAAAAATTAGCTATAAAACTCAAAAATTAGCTAAAAAAACTCAAAAATTAGCCATGAAAACCCGAAAAATTGACCAAAAAACCCGAACATTAGCAAGTAGCAGTAAAAACTCGAAAATTAGCTAGAAAAACTTGAAAATTAGCCACAAAAACCCAAAAATTGTTGGAAAAACCCAAAAGTTAGCTATAAAAACCCAAACATTTGCTATACAACCCAAAATCTAGCTAGAAAAACTAAAAAATTAGCCATAAAAATCTAAAAATTAGCCATAAAACCCGAAAATTAGCTAGAGAAACTCAAAAATTAGCTAGAAAAACTCAGAAACTAGCTAGAAAAACTCAAAAACTAACTATAAAAACTCAGAAATTAGCCACAAAACCCAAAAATTATCCATAAAAACACAGAAAATGTCTATAAAACCCAGAAACTAGCCATAAAAATCCAAAAATTAGCCATAAAACCCGAAAATCAGCTAGAGAAACTCAAAAATTAGCTAGAAAAACTCAAAAAAATGCTAGAAGAACCCAAAAATTGTTAGAAAAACTCAGAAGTTAGCTATTAAAAACTCGAATAATAGCTATAAAACATAAAAATTAGCTAGAAAAACTCGAAAATTAGCCATGAAAACTCAAAAATTAGCCATTAAACCCAAAAAGTAGCAAGAAAAACTCGAAAATTAGCTAGAAAAACCCAGAACTTAGCCATAAAACCCGAAAATTATCCAGAAAAACTCGACGACAATTAGCCATAAAAACTCAGAAATTAGCCGCAAAAACCCAAAAATTATCCATGAAAATACAAAAACTGCTAGAAAACTGAAAAATTGGCAGGAAAAACAAAGAAAATGTCTATAAAACCCAAAAACTAGCCATAAAAATCCAAAAATTAGCCATAAAACACGAAAATTAGCTAGAGAAACTCAAAAATTAGCTAGAAAATTTCAGAAATTAGCTAGAAAAACCCAAAAATTAACTAGAAAAACTCAGAAATTGGCCACAAAAACCCAAAAATTGTTAGAAAAACTCAAAAATTAGCCATAACAACCAAAAAATTAGCCATTAATCCCGAAAATTAGCGAGAAAATCTCGAAAATTAGCTATAAAAACCCGAAAATTTGCCATTAAACGCGAAAATTAGATAGAGAAACTCAAAAATTAGCTAGAAAAACTTGGAAATTAGCTAGAAAAACCCAAAAATTAGCCGCAAAAACCCAACAAATACCCATAAAATCCCAAATATTGCTGGAAAACTAAAAAATTGGCAGGGAAAACACAGAAAATGTCTATAAAACCCAAATACTAGCCATAAAAATCCAAAAATTAGCCATGAAACCCGAAAATTAGCTAGAGAAACTCAAAAATTAGCTAGAAAAACTCAGAAATTAGCTATTAAAAACTCGAATAATAGCTATAAAACATAGAAATTAGCTAGAATAACTCGAAAATTAGCCATAAAAACTCAGAAATTAGCCATTAATCTCAAAAATTAGCAAGAAAAACTCGAAAATTAGCTAGAAAAACTCAGAAATTAGCCACAAAAACCTAACAATCAGCTAGAAAACTTCAAAAATTAGCTAGAAAACCCATAAAATTAGATAGAAAAACTCAAAACTTGGCTAGAAAAACCCAAAAATTAGCTTTAAAAACACAAAAATTAGTTATAAAACCCAAAAATTAGCTGAAAAAACTCAACAATTGTTAGAAAAACTCAAAAAATAGCTATAAAACATGGAAATTAGCCATAAAAACTTGAAAATTAGCCATTAAACTCAAAAATTAGCAAGAAAAACTCAAAAATTAGCTTGAAAAACTCAGAAATTGGCCACAAAAACCCAAAAATTGTTAGAAAAACTCAAAAATCAGCCATAAAAACCAAAAAATTAAACCCGAAAATTAGATAGAGAAACTCAAAAATTAGCAAGAAAAACTCGAAAATTAGCTAGAAAAACTCAGAAATTAGCCACAAAAACTCAACAATCAGCTAGAAAAACTCAACAATCAGCTAGAAAAACTCAAAAATTGGCTAGAAAACCCAAAAATTAGATAGAAAAACTCGGAAATTGGCTTGAAAACTCAAAAATTAGCCATAAGAACCAAAAAATTGTTGGAAAAACTCAAAAATTAGCTCTAAAAACTCAAAAAATAGCTATAAAACATGAAAATTAGCAATAAAAACTCAAAATTTAGCCATAAAACCCAAAAATTAGCCATAAAAACTCTAAAATTAACTAGAAAAACTCAAAATTTAGCCATAAAACCCAAAAATTAGCTGGAAAAACTCAAGAATTAGCTGGAAAAACTCGGAAGTTAGCCACAAAAACTCAAAAATTAGCCATGAAAACTCAACAATTAGCCATGAAACCCAAAAATTTGCTAGAAAAATTCAAAAATTAGCTGGAAAAACTCAGAAATTAGCTAGAAAAACCCATAAATTAGCTAGAAAAACTCAAGAATTAGCTAGAAAAACTCGGAAATTACCCACAAAAACTCAAAAATTAGCCATGAAAACTCAACAATTAGCCATGAAACCCAAAAATTAGTCAGATAAACTCGAAAATTAGCTAGAAAACCTCGAAAATTAGCTAGAAAAACTTAGAAATCAGCTGGAAAAACTCGAAACTCAGCCATAAAAACTCAGAAATTAGCCATAAGAACCCAAAAATTAGCCATAAAAACCCTAACCCACAAAAACCTAAAAATTGTTAGAAAAACTCAAAAATTAGCCATAAAAACCAAAAAATTAGCCATTAAACTCAAAAATTAGCAAGAAAAACTCGAAAATTAGCTAGAAAAACCCAAAAATTAGCTAGAAAAACTCAAAAATTAGCTAGAAAAACTCAGAAACTAGCTAGAAAAACTCAAAAACTAACTATAAAAACTCAGAAATTAGCCACAAAACCCAAAAATTATCCATAAAAACACAGAAAATGTCTATAAAACCCAGAAACTAGCCATAAAAATCTAAAAATTAGCCATAAAACCCGAAAATTAGCTAGAGAAACTCAAAAATTAGCTAGAAAAACTCAGAAACTAGCTAGAAAAACTCAAAAACTAACTATAAAAACTCAGAAATTAGCCACAAAACCCAAAAATTATCCATAAAAACACAGAAAATGTCTATAAAACCCAGAAACTAGCCATAAAAATCCAAAAATTAGCCATAAAACCCGAAAATCAGCTAGAGAAACTCAAAAATTAGCTAGAAAAACTCAAAAAAATGCTAGAAGAACCCAAAAATTGTTAGAAAAACTCAGAAATTAGCCACAAAAACCTAACAATCAGCTAGAAAACTTCAAAAATTAGCTAGAAAACCCATAAAATTAGATAGAAAAACTCAAAACTTGGCTAGAAAAACCCAAAAATTAGCTTTAAAAACACAAAAATTAGTTATAAAACCCAAAAATTAGCTGAAAAAACTCAACAATTGTTAGAAAAACTCAAAAAATAGCTATAAAACATGGAAATTAGCCATAAAAACTTGAAAATTAGCCATTAAACTCAAAAATTAGCAAGAAAAACTCAAAAATTAGCTTGAAAAACTCAGAAATTGGCCACAAAAACCCAAAAATTGTTAGAAAAACTCAAAAATCAGCCATAAAAACCAAAAAATTAAACCCGAAAATTAGATAGAGAAACTCAAAAATTAGCAAGAAAAACTCGAAAATTAGCTAGAAAAACTCAGAAATTAGCCACAAAAACTCAACAATCAGCTAGAAAAACTCAACAATCAGCTAGAAAAACTCAAAAATTGGCTAGAAAACCCAAAAATTAGATAGAAAAACTCGGAAATTGGCTTGAAAACTCAAAAATTAGCCATAAGAACCAAAAAATTGTTGGAAAAACTCAAAAATTAGCTCTAAAAACTCAAAAAATAGCTATAAAACATGAAAATTAGCAATAAAAACTCAAAATTTAGCCATAAAACCCAAAAATTAGCCATAAAAACTCTAAAATTAACTAGAAAAACTCAAAATTTAGCCATAAAACCCAAAAATTAGCTGGAAAAACTCAAGAATTAGCTGGAAAAACTCGGAAGTTAGCCACAAAAACTCAAAAATTAGCCATGAAAACTCAACAATTAGCCATGAAACCCAAAAATTTGCTAGAAAAATTCAAAAATTAGCTGGAAAAACTCAGAAATTAGCTAGAAAACCCATAAATTAGCTAGAAAAACTCAAGAATTAGCTAGAAAAACTCGGAAATTACCCACAAAAACTCAAAAATTAGCCATGAAAACTCAACAATTAGCCATGAAACCCAAAAATTAGTCAGATAAACTCGAAAATTAGCTAGAAAACCTCGAAAATTAGCTAGAAAAACTCAGAAATCAGCTGGAAAAACTCGAAACTCAGCCATAAAAACTCAGAAATTAGCCATAAGAACCCAAAAATTAGCCATAAAAACCCTAACCCACAAAAACCTAAAAATTGTTAGAAAAACTCAAAAATTAGCCATAAAAACCAAAAAATTAGCCATTAAACTCAAAAATTAGCAAGAAAAACTCGAAAATTAGCTAGAAAAACCCAAAAATTAGCTAGAAAAACTCAAAAATTAGCTAGAAAAACTCAGAAACTAGCTAGAAAAACTCAAAAACTAACTATAAAAACTCAGAAATTAGCCACAAAACCCAAAAATTATCCATAAAAACACAGAAAATGTCTATAAAACCCAGAAACTAGCCATAAAAATCTAAAAATTAGCCATAAAACCCGAAAATTAGCTAGAGAAACTCAAAAATTAGCTAGAAAAACTCAGAAACTAGCTAGAAAAACTCAGAAACTAGCTAGAAAAACTCAAAAACTAACTATAAAAACTCAGAAATTAGCCACAAAACCCAAAAATTATCCATAAAAACACAGAAAATGTCTATAAAACCCAGAAACTAGCCATAAAAATCTAAAAATTAGCCATAAAACCCGAAAATTAGCTAGAGAAACTCAAAACTTAGCTAGAAAAACTCAAAAAAATGCTAGAAGAACCCAAAAATTGTTAGAAAAACTCAGAAGTTAGCTATTAAAAACTCGAATAATAGCTATAAAACATAAAAATTAGCTAGAAAAACTCGAAAATTAGCCATGAAAACTCAAAACCCAAAACCCAAAAATTGTTAGAAAAACTCAAAAATCAGCCATAAAAACCAAAAAATTAAACCCGAAAATTAGATAGAGAAACTCAAAAATTAGCAAGAAAAACTCGAAAATTAGCTAGAAAAACTCAGAAATTAGCCACAAAAACTCAACAATCAGCTAGAAAAACTCAACAATCAGCTAGAAAAACTCAAAAATTGGCTAGAAAACCCAAAAATTAGATAGAAAAACTCGGAAATTGGCTTGAAAACTCAAAAATTAGCCATAAGAACCAAAAAATTGTTGGAAAAACTCAAAAATTAGCTCTAAAAACTCAAAAAATAGCTATAAAACATGAAAATTAGCAATAAAAACTCAAAATTTAGCCATAAAACCCAAAAATTAGCCATAAAAACTCTAAAATTAACTAGAAAAACTCAAAATTTAGCCATAAAACCCAAAAATTAGCTGGAAAAACTCAAGAATTAGCTGGAAAAACTCGGAAGTTAGCCACAAAAACTCAAAAATTAGCCATGAAAACTCAACAATTAGCCATGAAACCCAAAAATTTGCTAGAAAAATTCAAAAATTAGCTGGAAAAACTCAGAAATTAGCTAGAAAAACCCATAAATTAGCTAGAAAAACTCAAGAATTAGCTAGAAAAACTCGGAAATTACCCACAAAAACTCAAAAATTAGCCATGAAAACTCAACAATTAGCCATGAAACCCAAAAATTAGTCAGATAAACTCGAAAATTAGCTAGAAAACCTCGAAAATTAGCTAGAAAAACTCAGAAATCAGCTGGAAAAACTCGAAACTCAGCCATAAAAACTCAGAAATTAGCCATAAGAACCCAAAAATTAGCCATAAAAACCCTAACCCACAAAAACCTAAAAATTGTTAGAAAAACTCAAAAATTAGCCATAAAAACCAAAAAATTAGCCATTAAACTCAAAAATTAGCAAGAAAAACTCAAAAATTAGCTAGAAAAACCCAAAAATTAGCTAGAAAAACTCAAAAATTAGCCTCAAAATCCAAAAATTGTTGGAAAAACTCAAAAATTAGCTCTAAAAACTCAAAACATAGCTATAAAACATGAAAATTAGCCATAAAAACTCAAAATTTAGCCATAAAACCCAAAAATTAGCTGGAAAAACTCAAGAATTAGCTGAAAAAACTCGGAAATTAGCCACAAAAACTCAGAAATTAGCCATGAAAACCCAATAATTAGCCATGAAACCCAAAAAATAGCCATAAAAACTTAAAAATTAGCCATTAAACCCAAAAACTAGCAAGAAAATCTCGAAAATTAGCTAGAAAAACTCAGAAATTAGCCACAAAAATCCAACAAGCAGCTAGAAAAACTCAAAAATTGACTAGAAAACCCATAAAATTAGATAGGAAAACTCAAAAATTGGCTAGAAAAACCCAAAAATTAGCTTTAAAAACCCAAAAATTAGCTATGAAACCTAAAAATTAGCTGAAAAAAACTCAACAATTAGCCATAAAACCCAAAAATAAGCTAGAAAAACCCAAAAATTAGCTGAAAAAGTCAAAAACTAGCTAGAAAAACTCAAAAATTAGCTAGAAAACCCATAAAATTAGATAGAAAAACTCAAAAATTGGCTAGAAAAACCCAAAAATTAGCTTTAAAAACCCAAAAATTAGCTATGAAACCCGAAAATTAGCTGGAAAAACTCAACCATTAGCCATAAAACCCAAAAATAAGCTAGAAAAACCCAAAAATTAGCTGAAAAAGTCAAAAACTAGCTAGAAAAACTCAAAAACTAGCCATAAAAACTCTAAAATAAGACACAGAAATCCAAAAATTAGCCATAAAAACCCAAAAATTAGCCATAAAACCCAAAAACTAGCTGAATAAACTCAAGAATTAGCTAGAAAAACTCAGAAATTAGCTAGAAAAACCCAAAAATTAGCTAGAAAAACTCAAAAATTAGCCTGAAAACCAAAAAATTAGCCATAAAAACCCTAAAATTAGCCATAAAACCCAAAAATTGTTAGAAAATTTCAAAAATTAGCTTCAAAAACTCAAAAAATAGCTATAAAACATAAAAATTAGCCATAAAAACTTAAAAATTAGCCATTAAACTCAAAAATTAGCAAGAAAAACTCGAAAATTATATGGAAAAACTCAGAAATTAGCTAGAAAAACTCAAGAATCAGCTAGAAAAACTCAGAAAATAGCCACAAAAACCCGAAAATTGTTAGAAAAACTCAAAAATTAGCCATAAAAACTCAAAAAATAGCTATAAAACATAAGAATTAGCTGGAAAAACTCAAAAATTAGCCATAAAAACTAACAATTAGCCATAAAATACAAAATTTAGCCAGAAAAACTCGAAAAATAACTAGGAAAACTCAAAATTTAGCCATAAAACCCAAAAATTAGCTAGAAAAACTCAAGAATTAGCTAAAAAAACTGGGAAATTAGCCACAAAAACTCAGAAATTAGCCATGAAAACCCAACAATTAGCCATGAAACCCGAAAATTAGCCAGAAAAACTCTAAAATTAACTAGAAAAACTCAAAATTTAGCCATAAACTCAAAAAATTAGCTGGAAAAACTCAAGAATTAGCTGGAAAAACTTGGAAGTTAGCCACAAAAACCCAAAAATTAGCCATGAAAACTCAACAATTAGCCATGAAACCCAAAAATTTGCTAGAAAAATTCAAAAGCTAGCTTGAAAAACTCAGAAATTAGCCACAAAAACCCAAAAATTGTTAGAAAAACTCAAAAATTAGCCATAAAAACCCAAAAATTAGCTATTAAACGCGTGAATTAGATAGAGAAACTCCCAAATTACCCACAAAAACTCAAAAATTAGCCATGAAAACTCAACAATTAGCCATGAAACCCAAGAATTAGTCAGATAAACTCGAAAATTAGCTAGAAAACCTCGAACATTAGCTGGAAAAACACAGAAATCAGCTAGAAAAACTCAAAACTTAGCCATAAAAACTCAGAAATTAACCATAAAAACCCAAAAATTAGCCATTGAACGCGAAAATTAGATTGAGAAACTCAAAAACTAGCTGGAAAAACTCAGAAATTAGCTAGAAAAACCCATAAATTAGCTAGAAAAACTCAAGAATTAGCTAAAAAAACTCGGAAATTAGCCACAAAAACTCAGAAATTAGCCATGAAAACCCAACAATTAGCCATGAAACCCGAAAATTAGCCAGAAAAACTCTAAAATTAACTAGAAAAACTCAAAATTTAGCCATAAAACCCAAAAATTAGCTGGAAAAACTCAAGAATTAGCTGGAAAAACTCGGAAGTTAGCCACAAAAACTCAAAAATTAGCCATGAAAACTCAACAATTAGCCATGAAACCCAAAAATTTGCTAGAAAAATTCAAAAATTAGCTGGAAAAACTCAGAAATTAGCTATAAAAACCCATAAATTAGCTATAAAAACTCAAGAATTAGCTAGAAAAACTCGGAAATTACCCACAAAAACTCAAAAATTAGCCATGAAAACTCAACAATTAGCCATGAAACCCAAAAATTAGTCAGAAAAACTCGAAAATTAGCTAGAAAACCTCGAAAATTAGCTAGAAAAACTCAGAAATCAGCTGGAAAAACTCGAAACTCAGCCATAAAAACTCAGAAATTAGCCACAAGAACCCAAAAATTAGCCATTAATCCCGAAAATTGGCGAGAAAATCTCGAAAATTAGCTATAAAAACCCGAAAATTAGCCATTAAACGCGAAAATTAGATAGAGAAACTCAAAAATTAGCTAGAAAAACATGGAAATTAGCTAGAAAAACCCAAAAATTAGCCATAAAAACCCAAAAATTAGCCATAAAACCCAAAAACTAGCTGAAGAAACTCAAGAATTAGCTAGAAAAACTCAGAAATTAGCTAGAAAAACCCAAAAATTAGCTAGAAAAACTCAAAAATTAGCCTCAAAACTCAAGAATCAGCTAGAAAAACTCGGAAATTAGCCACAAAAACCCGAAAATTGTTAGAAAAACTCGAAACTTAGCCACAAAAACCCAAAAATTAGCCATAAAAACCTAAGAATTAGCCACAAAAACCCAACAATTAGCTAGAAAAACTCAAAAATTAGTCACAAAAACTCAAAAATTAGCCACAAAACCCAAAACTGAGCCACAAAAACCAAAAAATTTGCCAGAAAAACTCGAAAATCAGCTAGAAAAACTTAGAAATTAGCCACAAAAACCCAAAAATTGTTAGAAAAACCCAAAAATTAGCTATAAAAACCCGAACATTAGCTATACAACCCAAAATCTAGCTAGAAAAACTCAAAAATTAGCTATAAACACCCAAAAATTGCTATAAAACCCGAAAAGTAGCCATAAAAATCCAAAAATTAGCCATAAAACCCGAAAATTGTTAGAAAAACTCAGAAATTAGCCATAAAAACTAAGAAATTAGCCGCAAAAACTAGCCATAAAAATCTCGAAAATTAGCTATAAAAACCCGAAAATTAGCCATTAAACGCGAAAATTAGATAGAGAAACTCAAAAATTAGCTAGAAAAACTTGGAAATTAGCTAGAAAAACCCAAAAATTAGCCATAAAAACCCAAAAATTAGCCATAAAACCCCAAAAATTAGCTATACAACCCAAAAATTAGCTAGAAAAACTCAAAAATTAGCCATGAAAACTTAAAAAATTGACCAGAAAACTCGAAAATTAGCTAGAAAAACTCGGAAATTAGCCACAAAAACCCAAAAATTGTTGGAAAAACCCAAAAGTTAGCTATAAAAACCCAAACATTAGCTATACAATCCAAAATCTAGCTAGAAAAACTGAAAACTTAGCCATAAAAATCTAAAATTTAGCCATAGAACCCGAAAATTAGCTAGAGAAACTCAAAAATTAGCTAGAAAAACTCAAAAACTAGCTAGAAAAACTCAAAAACTAACTATAAAAACTCAGAAATTAGCCACAAAAACCCAAAAATTATCCATAAAAACCCAAAAACTGCTAGACACTGAAAAATTGGCAAGGAAAACACAGAAAATGTCTATAAAACCCAAAAACTAGCCATAAAAATCCAATAATTAGCCATAAAACCCGAAAATTAGCTAGAGAAACCCAAAAATTAACTAGAAAAACTCAGAAATTAGCCACAAAACCCAAAAATTGTTAGAAAAACTCGGAAGTTAGCTATTAAAAACTCGAATAATAGCTATAAAACATGAAAATTAGCTAGAAAAACTCGAAAATTAGCCATAAAAACTCAAAAATCAGCCGATAAACCCAAAAAGTAGCAAGAAAAACTCGAAAATTAGCCATAAAAACTCAGAAATTAGCCGCAAAAACCCAACAATTATCCATAAAAACCCAAAAATTGCTAGAAAACTGAAAAATTAGCAATGAAAACACAGAAAATGTCTATAAAACCCAAAAACTAGTCATAAAAATCCAGAAATTAGCCATAAAACCCGAAAATTAGCTAGAGAAACTCAAAAATTAGCTAGAAAAACTCAGAAATTAGCTAGAAAAACCCAAAAATTAACTAGAAAAACTCAGAAATTAGTCACAAAACAGAAAAATTGTTAGAATAACTCAGAAACTAGCTATTAAAAACACGAATAATAGCTATAAAACATAGAAATTAGCTAGAATAACTCGAAAATTAGCCGTAAAAACTCAAAAATTAGTCATTAAACCCAGAAATTTGCCAGAAAATCTCTAAAATCAGCTAGAAAAACTTAGAAATTAGCCACAAAAACCCAAAAATTGTTAGGAAAACCCAAAAATTAGCTAGAAAAACCCGAACATTAGCTATACAATCCAAAATCTAGCTAGAAAAACTCAAAAATTAGCTATAAAACTCAAAAATTAGCTAAAAAAACTCAAAAATTAGCTAGAAAAACTCAGAAACTAGCTAGAAAAACTCAAAAACTAACTATAAAAACTCAGAAATTAGCCACAAAACCCAAAAAGTAGCAAGAAAAACTCGAAAATTAGCTAGAAAAACCCAGAACTTAGCCATAAAACCCGAAAATTATCCAGAAAAACTCGACGACAATTAGCCATAAAAACTCAGAAATTAGCCGCAAAAACCCAAAAATTATCCATGAAAATCCAAAAACTGCTAGAAAACTGAAAAATTGGCAGGAAAAACAAAGAAAATGTCTATAAAACCCAAAAACTAGCCATAAAAATCCAAAAATTAGCCATAAAACACGAAAATTAGCTAGAGAAACTCAAAAATTAGCTAGAAAATTTCAGAAATTAGCTAGAAAAACCCAAAAATTAACTAGAAAAACTCAGAAATTGGCCACAAAAACCCAAAAATTGTTAGAAAAACTCAAAAATTAGCCATAACAACCAAAAAATTAGTCATTAATCCCGAAAATTAGCGAGAAAATCTCGAAAATTAGCTATAAAAACCCGAAAATTTGCCATTAAACGCGAAAATTAGATAGAGAAACTCAAAAATTAGCTAGAAAAACTTGGAAATTAGCTAGAAAAACCCAAAAATTAACTAGAAAAACTCAGAAATTAGTCACAAAACAGAAAAATTGTTAGAATAACTCAGAAACTAGCTATTAAAAACACGAATAATAGCTATAAAACATAGAAATTAGCTAGAATAACTCGAAAATTAGCCGTAAAAACTCAAAAATTAGTCATTAAACCCAGAAATTTGCCAGAAAATCTCTAAAATCAGCTAGAAAAACTTAGAAATTAGCCACAAAAACCCAAAAATTGTTAGGAAAACCCAAAAATTAGCTAGAAAAACCCGAACATTAGCTATACAATCCAAAATCTAGCTAGAAAAACTCAAAAATTAGCTATAAAACTCAAAAATTAGCTAAAAAAACTCAAAAATTAGCCATGAAAACCCGAAAAATTGACCAAAAAACCCGAACATTAGCAAGTAGCAGTAAAAACTCGACAATTAGCTAGAAAAACTTGAAAATTAGCCACAAAAACCCAAAAATTGTTGGAAAAACCCAAAAGTTAGCTATAAAAACCCAAACATTTGCTATACAACCCAAAATCTAGCTAGAAAAACTAAAAAATTAGCCATAAAAATCTAAAAATTAGCCATAAAACCCGAAAATTAGCTAGAGAAACTCAAAAATTAGCTAGAAAAACTCAGAAACTAGCTAGAAAAACTCAAAAACTAACTATAAAAACTCAGAAATTAGCCACAAAACCCAAAAATTATCCATAAAAACACAGAAAATGTCTATAAAACTCAGAAACTAGCCATAAAAATCCAAAAATTAGCCATAAAACCCGAAAATCAGCTAGAGAAACTCAGAAATTAGCTAGAAAAACTCAAAAAAATGCTAGAAGAACCCAAAAATTGTTAGAAAAACTCAGAAGTTAGCTATTAAAAACTCGAATAATAGCTATAAAACATAAAAATTAGCTAGAAAAACTTGAAAATTAGCCACAAAAACCCAAAAATTGTTGGAAAAACCCAAAAGTTAGCTATAAAAACCCAAACATTTGCTATACAACCCAAAATCTAGCTAGAAAAACTAAAAAATTAGCCATAAAAATCTAAAAATTAGCCATAAAACCCGAAAATTAGCTAGAGAAACTCAAAAATTAGCTAGAAAAACTCAAAAAAATGCTAGAAGAACCCAAAAATTGTTAGAAAAACTCAGAAGTTAGCTATTAAAAACTCGAATAATAGCTATAAAACATAAAAATTAGCTAGAAAAACTCGAAAATTAGCCATAAAAACTCAAAAATTAGCCATTAAACCCAAAAAGTAGCAAGAAAAACTCGAAAATTAGCTAGAAAAACCCAGAACTTAGCCATAAAACCCGAAAATTATCCAGAAAAACTCGACGACAATTAGCCATAAAAACTCAGAAATTAGCCGCAAAAACCCAAAAATTATCCATGAAAATCCAAAAACTGCTAGAAAACTGAAAAATTGGCAGGAAAAACAAAGAAAATGTCTATAAAACCCAAAAACTAGCCATAAAAATCCAAAAATTAGCCATAAAACACGAAAATTAGCTAGAGAAACTCAAAAATTAGCTAGAAAATTTCAGAAATTAGCTAGAAAAACCCAAAAATTAACTAGAAAAACTCAGAAATTGGCCACAAAAACCCAAAAATTGTTAGAAAAACTCAAAAATTAGCCATAACAACCAAAAAATTAGCCATTAATCCCGAAAATTAGCGAGAAAATCTCGAAAATTAGCTATAAAAACCCGAAAATTTGCCATTAAACGCGAAAATTAGATAGAGAAACTCAAAAATTAGCTAGAAAAACTTGGAAATTAGCTAGAAAAACCCAAAAATTAACTAGAAAAACTCAGAAATTAGTCACAAAACAGAAAAATTGTTAGAATAACTCAGAAACTAGCTATTAAAAACACGAATAATAGCTATAAAACATAGAAATTAGCTAGAATAACTCGAAAATTAGCCGTAAAAACTCAAAAATTAGTCATTAAACCCAGAAATTTGCCAGAAAATCTCTAAAATCAGCTAGAAAAACTTAGAAATTAGCCACAAAAACCCAAAAATTGTTAGGAAAACCCAAAAATTAGCTAGAAAAACCCGAACATTAGCTATACAATCCAAAATCTAGCTAGAAAAACTCAAAAATTAGCTATAAAACTCAAAAATTAGCTAAAAAAACTCAAAAATTAGCCATGAAAACCCGAAAAATTGACCAAAAAACCCGAACATTAGCAAGTAGCAGTAAAAACTCGAAAATTAGCTAGAAAAACTTGAAAATTAGCCACAAAAACCCAAAAATTGTTGGAAAAACCCAAAAGTTAGCTATAAAAACCCAAACATTTGCTATACAACCCAAAATCTAGCTAGAAAAACTAAAAAATTAGCCATAAAAATCTAAAAATTAGCCATAAAACCCGAAAATTAGCTAGAGAAACTCAAAAATTAGCTAGAAAAACTCAGAAACTAGCTAGAAAAACTCAAAAACTAACTATAAAAACTCAGAAATTAGCCACAAAACCCAAAAATTATCCATAAAAACACAGAAAATGTCTATAAAACCCAGAAACTAGCCATAAAAATCCAAAAATTAGCCATAAAACCCGAAAATCAGCTAGAGAAACTCAAAAATTAGCTAGAAAAACTCAAAAAAATGCTAGAAGAACCCAAAAATTGTTAGAAAAACTCAGAAGTTAGCTATTAAAAACTCGAATAATAGCTATAAAACATAAAAATTAGCTAGAAAAACTCGAAAATTAGCCATGAAAACTCAAAAATTAGCCATTAAACCCAAAAAGTAGCAAGAAAAACTCGAAAATTAGCTAGAAAAACCCAGAACTTAGCCATAAAACCCGAAAATTATCCAGAAAAACTCGACGACAATTAGCCATAAAAACTCAGAAATTAGCCGCAAAAACCCAAAAATTATCCATGAAAATCCAAAAACTGCTAGAAAACTGAAAAATTGGCAGGAAAAACAAAGAAAATGTCTATAAAACCCAAAAACTAGCCACAAAAATCCAAAAATTAGCCATAAAACACGAAAATTAGCTAGAGAAACTCAAAAATTAGCTAGAAAATTTCAGAAATTAGCTAGAAAAACCCAAAAATTAACTAGAAAAACTCAGAAATTGGCCACAAAAACCCAAAAATTGTTAGAAAAACTCAAAAATTAGCCATAACAACCAAAAAATTAGCCATTAATCCCGAAAATTAGCGAGAAAATCTCGAAAATTAGCTATAAAAACCCGAAAATTTGCCATTAAACGCGAAAATTAGATAGAGAAACTCAAAAATTAGCTAGAAAAACTTGGAAATTAGCTAGAAAAACCCAAAAATTAGCCGCAAAAACCCAACAAATACCCATAAAATCCCAAATATTGCTGGAAAACTAAAAAATTGGCAGGGAAAACACAGAAAATGTCTATAAAACCCAAATACTAGCCATAAAAATCCAAAAATTAGCCATAAAACCCGAAAATTAGCTAGAGAAACTCAAAAATTAGCTAGAAAAACTCAGAAATTAGCTATTAAAAACTCGAATAATAGCTATAAAACATAGAAATTAGCTAGAATAACTCGAAAATTAGCCATAAAAACTCAGAAATTAGCCATTAATTTCAAAAATTAGCAAGAAAAACTCGAAAATTAGCTAGAAAAACTCAGAAATTAGCCACAAAAACCTAACAATCAGCTAGAAAACTTCAAAAATTAGCTAGAAAACCCATAAAATTAGATAGAAAAACTCAAAACTTGGCTAGAAAAACCCAAAAATTAGCTTTAAAAACACAAAAATTAGTTATAAAACCCAAAAATTAGCTGAAAAAACTCAACAATTGTTAGAAAAACTCAAAAATTAGCTATAAAACATGGAAATTAGCCATAAAAACTTGAAAATTAGCCATTAAACTCAAAAATTAGCAAGAAAAACTCAAAAATTAGCTTGAAAAACTCAGAAATTGGCCACAAAAACCCAAAAATTGTTAGAAAAACTCAAAAATCAGCCATAAAAACCAAAAAATTAAACCCGAAAATTAGATAGAGAAACTCAAAAATTAGCAAGAAAAACTCGAAAATTAGCTAGAAAAACTCAGAAATTAGCCACAAAAACTCAACAATCAGCTAGAAAAACTCAAAAATTGGCTAGAAAACCCAAAAATTAGATAGAAAAACTCGGAAATTGGCTTGAAAACTCAAAAATTAGCCATAAGAACCAAAAAATTGTTGGAAAAACTCAAAAATTAGCTCTAAAAACTCAAAAAATAGCTATAAAACATGAAAATTAGCAATAAAAACTCAAAATTTAGCCATAAAACCCAAAAATTAGCCATAAAAACTCTAAAATTAACTAGAAAAACTCAAAATTTAGCCATAAAACCCAAAAATTAGCTGGAAAAACTCAAGAATTAGCTGGAAAAACTCGGAAGTTAGCCACAAAAACTCAAAAATTAGCCATGAAAACTCAACAATTAGCCATGAAACCCAAAAATTTGCTAGAAAAATTCAAAAATTAGCTGGAAAAACTCAGAAATTAGCTAGAAAAACCCATAAATTAGCTAGAAAAACTCAAGAATTAGCTAGAAAAACTCGGAAATTACCCACAAAAACTCAAAAATTAGCCATGAAAACTCAACAATTAGCCATGAAACCCAAAAATTAGTCAGATAAACTCGAAAATTAGCTAGAAAACCTCGAAAATTAGCTAGAAAAACTCAGAAATCAGCTGGAAAAACTCGAAACTCAGCCATAAAAACTCAGAAATTAGCCATAAGAACCCAAAAATTAGCCATAAAAACCCTAACCCACAAAAACCTAAAAATTGTTAGAAAAACTCAAAAATTAGCCATAAAAACCAAAAAATTAGCCATTAAACTCAAAAATTAGCAAGAAAAACTCGAAAATTAGCTAGAAAAACCCAAAAATTAGCTAGAAAAACTCAAAAATTAGCCTCAAAATCCAAAAATTGTTGGAAAAACTCAAAAATTAGCTCTAAAAACTCAAAACATAGCTATAAAACATGAAAATTAGCCATAAAAACTCAAAATTTAGCCATAAAACCCAAAAATTAGCTGGAAAAACTCAAGAATTAGCTGAAAAAACTCGGAAATTAGCCACAAAAACTCAGAAATTAGCCATGAAAACCCAACAATTAGCCATGAAACCCAAAAAATAGCCATAAAAACTTAAAAATTAGCCATTAAACCCAAAAACTAGCAAGAAAATCTCGAAAATTAGCTAGAAAAACTCAGAAATTAGCCACAAAAATCCAACAAGCAGCTAGAAAAACTCAAAAATTAGCTAGAAAACCCATAAAATTAGATAGGAAAACTCAAAAATTGGCTAGAAAAACCCAAAAATTAGCTTTAAAAACCCAAAAATTAGCTATGAAACCTAAAAATTAGCTGAAAAAAACTCAACAATTAGCCATAAAACCCAAAAATAAGCTAGAAAAACCCAAAAATTAGCTGAAAGTCAAAAACTAGCTAGAAAAACTCAAAAATTAGCTAGAAAACCCATAAAATTAGATAGAAAAACTCAAAAATTGGCTAGAAAAACCCAAAAATTAGCTTTAAAAACCCAAAAATTAGCTATGAAACCCGAAAATTAGCTGGAAAAACTCAACCATTAGCCATAAAACCCAAAAATAAGCTAGAAAAACCCAAAAATTAGCTGAAAAAGTCAAAAACTAGCTAGAAAAACTCAAAAACTAGCCATAAAAACTCTAAAATAAGACACAGAAATCCAAAAATTAGCCATAAAAACCCAAAAATTAGCCATAAAACCCAAAAACTAGCTGAATAAACTCAAGAATTAGCTAGAAAAACTCAGAAATTAGCTAGCAAAACCCAAAAATTAGCTAGAAAAACTCAAAAATTAGCCTGAAAACCAAAAAATTAGCCATAAAAACCCTAAAATTAGCCATAAAACCCAAAAATTGTTAGAAAATTTCAAAAACTAGCTTCAAAAACTCAAAAAATAGCTATAAAACATAAAAATTAGCCATAAAAACTTAAAAATTAGCCATTAAACTCAAAAATTAGCAAGAAAAACTCGAAAATTATATGGAAAAACTCAGAAATTAGCTAGAAAAACTCAAGAATCAGCTAGAAAAACTCAGAAAATAGCCACAAAAACCCGAAAATTGTTAGAAAAACTCAAAAATTAGCCATAAAAACTCAAAAAATAGCTATAAAACATAAGAATTAGCTGGAAAAACTCAAAAATTAGCCATAAAAACTAAAAATTAGCCATAAAATACAAAATTTAGCCAGAAAAACTCGAAAAATAACTAGGAAAACTCAAAATTTAGCCATAAAACCCAAAAATTAGCTAGAAAAACTCAAGAATTAGCTAAAAAAACTCGGAAATTAGCCACAAAAACTCAGAAATTAGCCATGAAAACCCAACAATTAGCCATGAAACCCGAAAATTAGCCAGAAAAACTCTAAAATTAACTAGAAAAACTCAAAATTTAGCCATAAACTCCAAAAATTAGCTGGAAAAACTCAAGAATTAGCTGGAAAAACTTGGAAGTTAGCCACAAAAACCCAAAAATTAGCCATGAAAACTCAACAATTAGCCATGAAACCCAAAAATTTGCTAGAAAAATTCAAAAGCTAGCTTGAAAAACTCAGAAATTAGCCACAAAAACCCAAAAATTGTTAGAAAAACTCAAAAATTAGCCATAAAAACCCAAAAATTAGGTATTAAACGCGTGAATTAGATAGAGAAACTCCAAAATTACCCACAAAAACTCAAAAATTAGCCATGAAAACTCAACAATTAGCCATGAAACCCAAGAATTAGTCAGAAAAACTCGAAAATTAGCTAGAAAACCTCGAACATTAGCTGAAAAAAAAACAGAAATCAGCTAGAAAAACTCAAAACTTAGCCATAAAAACTCAGAAATTAACCATAAAAACCCAAAAATTAGCCATTGAACGCGAAAATTAGATTGAGAAACTCAAAAACTAGCTGGAAAAACTCAGAAATTAGCTAGAAAAACCCATAAATTAGCTAGAAAAACTCAAGAATTAGCTAAAAAAACTCGGAAATTAGCCACAAAAACTCAGAAATTAGCCATGAAAACCCAACAATTAGCCATGAAACCCGAAAATTAGCCAGAAAAACTCTAAAATTAACTAGAAAAACTCAAAATTTAGCCATAAAACCCAAAAGTTAGCTGGAAAAACTCAAGAATTAGCTGGAAAAACTCGGAAGTTAGCCACAAAAACTCAAAAATTAGCCATGAAAACTCAACAATTAGCCATGAAACCCAAAAATTTGCTAGAAAAATTCAAAAATTAGCTGGAAAAACTCAGAAATTAGCTATAAAAACCCATAAATTAGCTATAAAAACTCAAGAATTAGCTAGAAAAACTCGGAAATTACCCACAAAAACTCAAAAATTAGCCATGAAAACTCAACAATTAGCCATGAAACCCAAAAATTAGTCAGAAAAACTCGAAAATTAGCTAGAAAACCTCGAAAATTAGCTAGAAAAACTCAGAAATCAGCTGGAAAAACTCGAAACTCAGCCATAAAAACTCAGAAATTAGCCACAAGAACCCAAAAATTAGCCATTAATCCCGAAAATTGGCGAGAAAATCTCGAAAATTAGCTATAAAAACCCGAAAATTAGCAATTAAACGCGAAAATTAGATAGAGAAACTCAAAAATTAGCTAGAAAAACTCAAGAATTAGCTAGAAAAACTCGGAAATTACCCACAAAAACTCAAAAATTAGCCATGAAAACTCAACAATTAGCCATGAAACCCAAAAATTAGTCAGAAAAACTCGAAAATTAGCAAAAAAACCTCGAAAATTAGCTAGAAAAACCCTAAAATTAGCCATAAAACCCAAAAATTTGTCAGAAAATTTCGAAAATTTGCTTGAAAAACTCAGAAATTGGCCACAAAAACCCAAAAATTGTTAGAAAAACTCAAAAATTAGCCATAAAAACCAAAAAATCAGCCATTAATCCCGAAAATTGGCGAGAAAATCTCGAAAATTAGCTATAAAAACCCGAAAATTAGCCATTAAACGCGAAAATTAGATAGAGAAACTCAAAAATTAGCTAGAAAAACTTGGAAATTAGCTAGAAAACCTCGAACATTACATGGAAAAACTCAGAAATCAGCTAGAAAAACTCAAAACTTAGCCATAAAAACTCAGAAATTAACCATAAAAACCCAAAAATTAGCCATTGAACGCGAAAATTAGATTGAGAAACTCAAAAATTAGCTGGAAAAACTCAGAAATTAGCTAGAAAAACCCATAAATTAGCTAGAAAAACTCAAGAATTAGCTAAAAAAACTCGGAAATTAGCCACAAAAACTCAGAAATTAGCCATGAAAACCCAACAATTAGCCATGAAACCCGAAAATTAGCCAGAAAAACTCTAAAATTAACTAGAAAAACTCAAAATTTAGCCATAAAACCCAAAAATTAGCTGGAAAAACTCAAGAATTAGCTGGAAAAACTCGGAAGTTAGCCACAAAAACTCAAAAATTAGCCATGAAAACTCAACAATTAGCCATGAAACCCAAAAATTTGCTAGAAAAATTCAAAAATTAGCTGGAAAAACTCAGAAATTAGCTAGAAAAACCCATAAATTAGCTAGAAAAACTCAAGAATTAGCTAGAAAAACTCGGAAATTACCCACAAAAACTCAAAAATTAGCCATGAAAACTCAACAATTAGCCATGAAACCCAAAAATTAGTCAGATAAACTCGAAAATTAGCTAGAAAACCTCGAAAATTAGCTAGAAAAACTCAGAAATCAGCTGGAAAAACTCGAAACTCAGCCATAAAAACTCAGAAATTAGCCATAAGAACCCAAAAATTAGCCATAAAAACCCTAAAATTAGCCATAAAACCCAAAAATTTGTCAGAAAAACTCGAAAATTTGCTTGAAAAACTCAGAAATTGGCCACAAAAACCCAAAAATTGTTAGAAAAACTCAAAAATTAGCCATAAAAACCAAAAAATTAGCCATTAATCCAGAAAATTAGCGAGAAAATCTCGAAAATTAGCTATAAAAACCCGAAAATTAGCCATTAAACGCGAAAATTAGATAGAGAAACTCAAAAATTAGCTAGAAAAACTTGGAAATTAGCTAGAAAACCACGAACATTACATGGAAAAACTCAGAAATCAGCTAGAAAAACTCAAAACTTAGCTAGAAAAACCCATAAATTAGCTAGAAAAACTCAAGAATTAGCTAGAAAAACTCGGAAATTACCCACAAAAACTCAAAAATTAGCCATGAAAACTCAACAATTAGCCATGAAACCCAAAAATTAGTCAGATAAACTCGAAAATTAGCTAGAAAACCTCGAAAATTAGCTAGAAAAACTCAGAAATCAGCTGGAAAAACTCGAAACTCAGCCATAAAAACTCAGAAATTAGCCATAAGAACCCAAAAATTAGCCATAAAAACCCTAAAATTAGCCATAAAACCCAAAAATTTGTCAGAAAAACTCGAAAATTTGCTTGAAAAACTCAGAAATTGGCCACAAAAACCCAAAAATTGTTAGAAAAACTCAAAAATTAGCCATAAAAACCAAAAAATTAGCCATTAATCCAGAAAATTAGCGAGAAAATCTCGAAAATTAGCTATAAAAACCCGAAAATTAGCCATTAAACGCGAAAATTAGATAGAGAAACTCAAAAATTAGCTAGAAAAACTTGGAAATTAGCTAGAAAACCACGAACATTACATGGAAAAACTCAGAAATCAGCTAGAAAAACTCAAAACTTAGCCATAAAAACTCAGAAATTAACCATAAAAACCAAAAAATTAGCCATTAAACGCGAAAATTAGATTGAGAAACTCAAAAATTAGCTGGAAAAACTCAGAAATTAGCTAGAAAAACCCATAAATTAGCTAGAAAAACTCAAGAATTAGATAGAAAAACTCGGAAATTACCCACAAAAACTCAAAAATTAGCCATGAAAACTCAACAATTAGCCATGAAACCCAAAAATTAGTCAGAAAAACTCGAAAATTAGCAAGAAAACCTCGAAAATTAGCTAGAAAAACCCTAAAATTAGCCATAAAACCCAAAAATTTGTCAGAAAATTTCGAAAATTTGCTTGAAAAACTCAGAAATTGGCCACAAAGACCCAAAAATTGTTAGAAAAACTCAAAAATTAGCCATAAAAACCAAAAAATTAGCCATTAATCCCGAAAATTGGCGAGAAAATCTCGAAAATTAGCTATAAAAACCCGAAAATTAGCCATTAAACGCGAAAATTAGATAGAGAAACTCAAAAATTAGCTAGAAAAACTTGGAAATTAGCTAGAAAACCTCGAACATTACATGGAAAAACTCAGAAATCAGCTAGAAAAACTCAAAACTTAGCCATAAAAACTCAGAAATTAACCATAAAAACCAAAAAATTAGCCATTAAACGCGAAAATTAGATTGAGAAACTCAAAAATTAGCTAGAAAAACCCATAAATTAGCTAGAAAAACTCAAGAATTAGCTAGAAAAACTCGGAAATTACCCACAAAAACTCAAAAATTAGCCATGAAAACTCAACAATTAGCCATGAAACCCAAAAATTAGTCAGAAAAACTCGAAAATTAGCAAGAAAACCTCGAAAATTAGCTAGAAAAACCCTAAAATTAGCCATAAAACCCAAAAATTTGTCAGAAAATTTCGAAAATTTGCTTGAAAAACTCAGAAATTGGCCACAAAAACCCAAAAATTGTTAGAAAAACTCAAAAATTAGCCATAAAAACCAAAAATTTAGCCATTAATCCCGAAAATTAGCGAGAAAATCTCGAAAATTAGCTATAAAAACCCGAAAATTAGCCATTAAACGCGAAAATTAGATAGAGAAACTCAAAAATTAGCTATACAACCCAAAAATTAGCTAGAAAAACTCAAAAATTAGCCATGAAAACTCAAAAAATTGACCAGAAAACTCGAAAATTAGCTAGAAAAACTCGGAAATTAGCCACAAAAACCCAAAAATTGTTAGAAAAACTCAAGAATTAGCCATAAAAACCAAAAAATTAGCCATTAATCCAGAAAATTAGCGAGAAAATCTCGAAAATTAGCTATAAAAACCCGAAAATTAGCCATTAAACGCGAAAATTAGATAGAGAAACTCAAAAATTAGCTAGAAAAACTTGGAAATTAGCTAGAAAACCACGAACATTACATGGAAAAACTCAGAAATCAGCTAGAAAAACTCAAAACTTAGCCATAAAAACTCAGAAATTAACCATAAAAACCAAAAAATTAGCCATTAAACGCGAAAATTAGATTGAGAAACTCAAAAATTAGCTGGAAAAACTCAGAAATTAGCTAGAAAAACCCATAAATTAGCTAGAAAAACTCAAGAATTAGATAGAAAAACTCGGAAATTACCCACAAAAACTCAAAAATTAGCCATGAAAACTCAACAATTAGCCATGAAACCCAAAAATTAGTCAGAAAAACTCGAAAATTAGCAAGAAAACCTCGAAAATTAGCTAGAAAAACCCTAAAATTAGCCATAAAACCCAAAAATTTGTCAGAAAATTTCGAAAATTTGCTTGAAAAACTCAGAAATTGGCCACAAAGACCCAAAAATTGTTAGAAAAACTCAAAAATTAGCCATAAAAACCAAAAAATTAGCCATTAATCCCGAAAATTGGCGAGAAAATCTCGAAAATTAGCTATAAAAACCCGAAAATTAGCCATTAAACGCGAAAATTAGATAGAGAAACTCAAAAATTAGCTAGAAAAACTTGGAAATTAGCTAGAAAACCTCGAACATTACATGGAAAAACTCAGAAATCAGCTAGAAAAACTCAAAACTTAGCCATAAAAACTCAGAAATTAACCATAAAAACCAAAAAATTAGCCATTAAACGCGAAAATTAGATTGAGAAACTCAAAAATTAGCTAGAAAAACCCATAAATTAGCTAGAAAAACTCAAGAATTAGCTAGAAAAACTCGGAAATTACCCACAAAAACTCAAAAATTAGCCATGAAAACTCAACAATTAGCCATGAAACCCAAAAATTAGTCAGAAAAACTCGAAAATTAGCAAGAAAACCTCGAAAATTAGCTAGAAAAACCCTAAAATTAGCCATAAAACCCAAAAATTTGTCAGAAAATTTCGAAAATTTGCTTGAAAAACTCAGAAATTGGCCACAAAAACCCAAAAATTGTTAGAAAAACTCAAAAATTAGCCATAAAAACCAAAAATTTAGCCATTAATCCCGAAAATTAGCGAGAAAATCTCGAAAATTAGCTATAAAAACCCGAAAATTAGCCATTAAACGCGAAAATTAGATAGAGAAACTCAAAAATTAGCTATACAACCCAAAAATTAGCTAGAAAAACTCAAAAATTAGCCATGAAAACTCAAAAAATTGACCAGAAAACTCGAAAATTAGCTAGAAAAACTCGGAAATTAGCCACAAAAACCCAAAAATTGTTGGAAAAACCCAAAAGTTAGCTATAAAAACCCAAACATTAGCTATACAACCCAAAATCTAGATAGAAAAACTGAAAACTTAGCCATAAAAATCTAAAATTTAGCCATAAAACCCGAAAATTAGCTAGAGAAACTCAAAAATTAGCTAGAAAAACTCAGAAATCAGCTAGAAAAACTCAAAAACTAACTATAAAAACTCAGAAATTAGCCACAAAACCCAAAAATTAGCTAGAAAAACTCAAAAATTAGCCATGAAAACCCAAAAAATTGACCAAAAAAACTCGAAAATTAGCTAGAAAAACTCGGAAATTAGCCACAAAAACCCAAAAATTGTTGGAAAAACCCAAAAGTTAGCTATAAAAACCCAAACATTACCTATACAACCCAAAATCTAGCTAGTAAAACTCAAAAATTACCAATAAAAATTCAAAAATTAGCCATTAAACCCGAAAATTAGCTAGAAAAACTCAAAAACTAACTATAAAATTTCAGAAATAAGCCACAAAACCCAAAAATTATCCAGAAAATCTCGAAAATTAGCCATAAAAACTCAGAAATTAGCCGCAAAAACCCAACAATTAGCTAGAAAAACTCAGAAATTGACCACAAAACCCAAAAATTGTTAGAAAAACCCAAAAATTAGCTATAAAAACTCAAAAAATAGCTATAAAACCCCAAAAATTAGCCATAAAAACCCGAAAATTAGCTATAAAACTCAGAAATTAGCCAGAAAAACTCGAAAATTAGCTAGAAAAATTCAAAATTTAGAGATAAAACCCAAAAATTAGCTAGAACAACTCAATAATTAGCTAGAAAGATTCGGAAATTAGCCACAAAAACTAAAAAAGTAACCACAAAAACCCAAAAATTAGTCATAAAACCTGAAAATTAGCCATAAAAACCCGAAAATTAGCTATAAAACCCAGAAATTAGCCAGAAAAACTCGAAAATTAGCTAGAAAAACTCAAAAATTAGCCATGGAAACTCAAAAATTAACCACAAAAACCCAAAAATTAGCAATAGAACCCCAAAATATAGCTATAAAACCCAAATATTAGCTGGAAAAACTCAAAAATTAGCCATAAAAACTCAGAAATTAGCCGCAAAAACCCAACATCTATCCATAAAAACCCAAAAATTGCTAGAAAACTGAAAAATTAGCAATGAAAACACAAAAAATGTCTATAAAACCCAAAAACTAGCCATAAAAATCCAGAAATTAGCCATAAAACCCGAAAATTAGCTAGAGAAACTCAAAAATTAGCTAGAAAATCTCAGAAATTAGATAGAAAAACCCAAAAATTAACTAGAAAAACTCAGAAATTAGCCACAAAAAACCAAATATTAGTCATAAAACCTGAAAAATTAGCCATAAAACCCGAAAATCAGCTATAAAACCCAGAAATTAGCCAGAAAAACTCGAAAATTAGCTAGAAATACTCAAAAATTAGCCATGGAAACTCAAAAATTAACCACAAAAACCCAAAAATTAGCAATAGAACCCCAAAATATAGCTATAAAACCCAATAATTAGCTGGAAAAACTCAAAAATTAGCCATGAAAACCTAAAAATTAACCAAAAAACCCAAAAACTAGCCATAAAAATCCAGAAATTAGAATAAAACCCGAAAATTAGCTAGAGAAACTCAAAAATTAGCTAGAAAATCTCAGAAATTAGCCATAAGAACCCAAAAATTAGCCATAAAAACCCTAAAATTATCCATAAAACCCAAAAATTTGTCAGGAAAACTCGAAAATTTGCTTGAAAAACTCAGAAATTGGCCACAAAAACCCAAAAATTGTTACAAAAACTCAAAAATTAGCCATAAAAACCAAAAAATTAGCCATTAATCCCGAAAATTAGCGAGAAAATCTCGAAAATTAGCTATAAAAACCCGAAAATTAGCCATTAAACGCGAAAATTAGATAGAGAAACTCAAAAATTAGCTAGAAAAACTTGGAAATTAGCTAGAAAACCACGAACATTACATGGAAAAACTCAGAAATCAGCTAGAAAAACTCAAAACTTAGCCATAAAAACTCAGAAATTAACCATAAAAACCAAAAAATTAGCCATTAAACGCGAAAATTAGATTGAGAAACTCAAAAATTAGCTGGAAAAACTCAGAAATTAGCTAGAAAAACCCATAAATTAGCTAGAAAAACTCAAGAATTAGATAGAAAAACTCGGAAATTACCCACAAAAACTCAAAAATTAGCCATGAAAACTCAACAATTAGCCATGAAACCCAAAAATTAGTCAGAAAAACTCGAAAATTAGCTAGAAAACCTCGAAAATTAGCTAGAAAAACTCAGAGATCAGCTGGAAAAACTCGAAACTCAGCCATAAAAACTCAGAAATTAGCCATAAGAACCCAAAAATTAGCCATTAAACGCGAAAATTAGATTGAGAAACTCAAAAATTAGCTGGAAAAACTCAGAAATTAGCTAGAAAAACCCATAAATTAGCTAGAAAAACTCAAGAATTAGATAGAAAAACTCGGAAATTACCCACAAAAACTCAAAAATTAGCCATGAAAACTCAACAATTAGCCATGAAACCCAAAAATTAGTCAGAAAAACTCGAAAATTAGCAAGAAAACCTCGAAAATTAGCTAGAAAACCCTAAAATTAGCCATAAAACCCAAAAATTTGTCAGAAAATTTCAAAAATTTGCTTGAAAAACTCAGAAATTGGCCACAAAAACCCAAAAATTGTTAGAAAAACTAAAAAATTAGCCATAAAAACCAAAAAATTAGCCATTAATCCCGAAAATTGGCGAGAAAATCTCGAAAATTAGCTATAAAAACCCGAAAATTAGCCATTAAACGCGAAAATTAGATAGAGAAACTCAAAAATTAGCTAGAAAAACTCGAAAATTAGCTAGAAAACCTCGAACATTAGCTGGAAAAACTCAGAAATCAGCTAGAAAAACTCAAAACTTAGCCATAAAAACTCAGAAATTAACCATAAAAACCCAAAAATTAGCCATTAAACGCGAAAATTAGATTGAGAAACTCAAAAACTAGCTGGAAAAACTCAGACATTAGCTAGAAAAACCCATAAATTAGCTAGAAAAACTCAAGAATTAGCTTAAAAAACTCGGAAATTAGCCACAAAAACTCAGAAATTAGCCATGAAAACCCAACAATTAGCCATGAAACCCGAAAATTAGCCAGAAAAACTTTAAAATTAACTAGAAAAACTCAAAATTTAGCCATAAAACCCAAAAATTAGCTGGAAAAACTCAAGAATTAGCTGGAAAAACTCGGAAGTTAGTCACAAAAACTCAAAAATTAGCCATGAAAACTCAACAATTAGCCATGAAACCCAAAAATTTGCTAGAAAAATTCAAAAATTAGCTGGAAAAACTCAGAAATTAGCTAGAAAAACCCATAAATAGGCTAGAAAAACTCAAGAATTAGCTAGAAAAACTCGGAAATTACCCACAAAAACTCAAAAATTAGCCATGAAAACTCAACAATTAGCCATGAAACCCAAAAATTAGTCAGAAAAACTCGAAAATTAGCTAGAAAATCTCGAAAATTAGCTAGAAAAACTCAGAGATCAGCTGGAAAAACTCGAAACTCAGCTATAAAAACTCAGAAATTAGCCATAAGAACCCAAAAATTAGCCATAAAAACCCTAAAATTAGCCATAAAACCCAAAAATTTGTCAGAAAAACTCGAAAATTTGCTTGAAAAACTCAGAAATTGGCCACAAAAACCCAAAAATTGTTAGAAAAACTCAAAAATTAGCCATAAAATCCAAAAAATTAGCCATTAATCCCGAAAATTACCGAGAAAATCTCGAAAATTAGCTATAAAAACCCAAAAATTAGCCATTAAACGCAAAAATTAGATAGAGAAACTCAAAACTTAGCCATAAAAACTCAGAAATTAACCATAAAAACCAAAAAATTAGCCATTAAACGCGAAAATTAGATTGAGAAACTCAAAAATTAGCTGGAAAAACTCAGAAATTAGCTAGAAAAACCCATAAATTAGCTAGAAAAACTCAAGAATTAGCTAGAAAAACTCGGAAATTACCCACAAAAACTCAAAAATTAGCCATGAAAACTCAACAATTAGCGATGAAACCCAAAAATTAGTCAGAAAAACTCGAAAATTAGCAAGAAAACCTCGAAAATTAGCTAGAAAAACCCTAAAATTAGCCATAAAACCCAAAAAATTAGCCATTAATCCCGAAAATTAGCGAGAAAATCTCGAAAATTTGCTATAAAAACCCGAAAATTAGCCATTAAACGCGAAAATTAGATAGAGAAACTCAAAAATTAGCTATACAACCCAAAAATTAGCTAGAAAAACTCAAAAATTAGCCATGAAAACTTAAAAAATTGACCAGAAAACTCGAAAATTAGCTAGAAAAACTCGGAATATAGCCACAAAAACCCAAAAATTGTTGGAAAAACCCAAAAGTTAGCTACAACCCAACAATTATCCATAAAAACCCAAAAATTGCTAGAAAACTGAAAAATTAGCAATGAAAACACAAAAAATGTCTATAAAACCCAAAAACTAGCCATAAAAATCCAGAAATTAGCCATAAAACCCGAAAATTAGCTAGAGAAACTCAAAAATTAGCTAGAAAATCTCAGAAATTAGATAGAAAAACCCAAAAATTAACTAGAAAAACTCAGAAATTAGCCACAAAAAACCAAATATTAGTCATAAAACCTGAAAAATTAGCCATAAAAACCCGAAAATCAGCTATAAAACCCAGAAATTAGCCAGAAAAACTCGAAAATTAGCTAGAAATACTCAAAAATTAGCCATGGAAACTCAAAAATTAACCACAAAAACCCAAAAATTAGCAATAGAACCCCAAAATATAGCTATAAAACCCAATAATTAGCTGGAAAAACTCAAAAATTAGCCATGAAAACCTAAAAATTAACCAAAAAACCCAAAAACTATCCATAAAAATCCAGAAATTAGAATAAAACCCGAAAATTAGCTAGAGAAACTCAAAAATTAGCTAGAAAATCTCAGAAATTAGCCATAAGAACCCAAAAATTAGCCATAAAAACCCTAAAATTAGCCATAAAACCCAAAAATTTGTCAGAAAAACTCGAAAATTTGCTTGAAAAACTCAGAAATTGGCCACAAAAACCCAAAAATTGTTAGAAAAACTCAAAAATTAGCCATAAAAACCAAAAAATTAGCCATTAATCCCGAAAATTAGCGAGAAAATCTCGAAAATTAGCTATAAAAACCCGAAAATTAGCCATTAAACGCGAAAATTAGATAGAGAAACTCAAAAATTAGCTAGAAAAACTTGGAAATTAGCTAGAAAACCACGAACATTACATGGAAAAACTCAGAAATCAGCTAGAAAAACTCAAAACTTAGCCATAAAAACTCAGAAATTAACCATAAAAACCACAAAATTAGCCATTAAACGCGAAAATTAGATTGAGAAACTCAAAAATTAGCTGGAAAAACTCAGAAATTAGCTAGAAAAACCCATAAATTAGCTAGAAAAACTCAAGAATTAGATAGAAAAACTCGGAAATTACCCACAATAACTCAAAAATTAGCCATGAAAACTCAACAATTAGCCATGAAACCCAAAAATTAGTCAGAAAAACTCAAAAATTAGCTAGAAAAACTCAGAGATCAGCTGGAAAAACTCGAAACTCAGCCATAAAAACTCAGAAATTAGCCATAAGAACCCAAAAATTAGCCATTAAACGCGAAAATTAGATTGAGAAACTCAAAAATTAGCTGGAAAAACTCAGAAATTAGCTAGAAAAACCCATAAATTAGCTAGAAAAACTCAAGAATTAGATAGAAAAACTCGGAAATCACCCACAAAAACTCAAAAATTAGCCATGAAAACTCAACAATTAGCCATGAAACCCAAAAATTAGTCAGAAAAACTCGAAAATTAGCAAGAAAACCTCGAAAATTAGCTAGAAAAACCCTAAAATTAGCCATAAAACCCAAAAATTTGTCAGAAAATTTCGAAAATTTGCTTGAAAAACTCAGAAATTGGCCACAAAAACCCAAAAATTGTTAGAAAAACTCAAAAATTAGCCATAAAAACCAAAAAATTAGCCATTAATCCCGAAAATTGGCGAGAAAATCTCGAAAATTAGCTATAAAAACCCGAAAATTAGCCATTAAACGCGAAAATTAGATAGAGAAACTCAAAAATTAGCTAGAAAAACTTGGAAATTAGCTAGAAAACCACGAACATTACATGGAAAAACTCAGAAATCAGCTAGAAAAACTCAAAACTTAGCCATAAAAACTCAGAAATTAACCATAAAAACCACAAAATTAGCCATTAAACGCGAAAATTAGATTGAGAAACTCAAAAATTAGCTGGAAAAACTCAGAAATTAGCTAGAAAAACCCATAAATTAGCTAGAAAAACTCAAGAATTAGATAGAAAAACTCGGAAATTACCCACAATAACTCAAAAATTAGCCATGAAAACTCAACAATTAGCCATGAAACCCAAAAATTAGTCAGAAAAACTCAAAAATTAGCTAGAAAAACTCAGAGATCAGCTGGAAAAACTCGAAACTCAGCCATAAAAACTCAGAAATTAGCCATAAGAACCCAAAAATTAGCCATTAAACGCGAAAATTAGATTGAGAAACTCAAAAATTAGCTGGAAAAACTCAGAAATTAGCTAGAAAAACCCATAAATTAGCTAGAAAAACTCAAGAATTAGATAGAAAAACTCGGAAATCACCCACAAAAACTCAAAAATTAGCCATGAAAACTCAACAATTAGCCATGAAACCCAAAAATTAGTCAGAAAAACTCGAAAATTAGCAAGAAAACCTCGAAAATTAGCTAGAAAAACCCTAAAATTAGCCATAAAACCCAAAAATTTGTCAGAAAATTTCGAAAATTTGCTTGAAAAACTCAGAAATTGGCCACAAAAACCCAAAAATTGTTAGAAAAACTCAAAAATTAGCCATAAAAACCAAAAAATTAGCCATTAATCCCGAAAATTGGCGAGAAAATCTCGAAAATTAGCTATAAAAACCCGAAAATTAGCCATTAAACGCGAAAATTAGATAGAGAAACTCAAAAATTAGCTAGAAAAACTTGGAAATTAGCTAGAAAACCTCGAACATTACATGGAAAAACTCAGAAATCAGCTAGAAAATCTCAAAACTTAGCCATAAAATCTCAGAAATTAACCATAAAAACCAAAAACTTAGCCATTAAACGCGAAAATTAGATTGAGAAACTCAAAAAGTAGCTGGAAAAACTCAGAAATTAGCTAGAAAAACCCATAAATCAGCTAGAAAAACTCAAGAATTAGCTAGAAAAACTCGGAAATTACCCACAAAAACTCAAAAATTAGCCATGAAAACTCAACAATTAGCCATGAAACCCAAAAATTAGTCAGAAAAACTCGAAAATTAGCAAGAAAACCTCGAAAATTAGCTAGAAAAACCCTAAAATTAGCCATAAAACCCAAAAATTTGTCAGAAAATTTCGAAAATTTGCTTGAAAAACTCAGAAATTAGCCACAAAAACCCAAAAATTGTTGGAAAAACCCGAAAGTTAGCTACAATACAACAATTATCCATAAAAACCCAAAAATTGCTAGAAAACTGAAAAATTAGCAATGAAAACACAAAAAATGTCTATAAAACCCAAAAACTAGCCATAAAAATCCAGAAACTAGCCATAAAACCCGAAAATTAGCTAGAGAAACTCAAAAATTAGCTAGAAAATCTCAGAAATTAGATAGAAAAACCCAAAAATTAACTAGAAAAACTCAGAAATTAGCCACAAAAAACCAAATATTAGTCATAAAACCTATAAAAATTAGCCATAAAAACCCGAAAATCAGCTATAAAACCCAGAAATCAGCCAGAAAAACTCGAAAATTAGCTGGAAATACTCAAACATTAGCCATGGAAACTCAAAAATTAACCACAAAAACCCAAAAATTAGCAATAGAACCCCAAAATATAGCTATAAAACCCAATAATTAGCTGGAAAAACTCAAAAATTAGCCATGAAAACCTAAAAATTAACCAAAAAACCCAAAAACTAGCCATAAAAATCCAGAAATTAGAATAAAACCCGAAAATTAGCTAGAGAAACTCAAAAATTAGCTAGAAAATCTCAGAAATTAGCCATAAGAACCCAAAAATTAGCCATAAAAACCCTAAAATTAGCCATAAAACCCAAAAATTTGTCAGAAAAACTCGAAAATTTGCTTGAAAAACTCAGAAATTGGCCACAAAAACCCAAAAATTGTTAGAAAAACTCAAAAATTAGCCATAAAAACTAAAAAATTAGCCATTAATCCCGAAAATTAGCGAGAAAATCTCGAAAATTAGCTATAAAAACCCGAAAATTAGCCATTAAACGCGAAAATTAGATTGAGAAACTCAAAAATTAGCTGGAAAAACTCAGAAATTAGCTAGAAAAACCCATAAATTAGCTAGAAAAACTCAAGAATTAGATAGAAAAACTCGGAAATTACCCACAAAAACTCAAAAATTAGCCATGAAAACTCAACAATTAGCCATGAAACCCAAAAATTAGTCAGAAAAACTCGAAAATTAGCAAGAAAACCTCGAAAATTAGCTAGAAAACCCTAAAATTAGCCATAAAACCCAAAAATTTGTCAGAAAATTTCAAAAATTTGCTTGAAAAACTCAGAAATTGGCCACAAAAACCCAAAAATTGTTAGAAAAACTAAAAAATTAGCCATAAAAACCAAAAAATTAGCCATTAATCCCGAAAATTGGCGAGAAAATCTCGAAAATTAGCTATAAAAACCCGAAAATTAGCCATTAAACGCGAAAATTAGATAGAGAAACTCAAAAATTAGCTAGAAAAACTTGGAAATTAGCTAGAAAACCTCGAACATTACATGGAAAAACTCAGAAATCAGCTAGAAAAACTCAAAACTTAGCCATAAAAACTCAGAAATTAACCATAAAAACCAAAAAATTAGCCATTAAACGCGAAAATTAGATTGAGAAACTCAAAAATTAGCTGGAAAAACTCAGAAATTAGCTAAAAAACCCATAAATTAGCTAGAAAAACTCGGAAATTACCCACAAAAACTCAAAAATTAGCCATGAAAACTCAACAATTAGCCATGAAACCCAAAAATTAGTCAGAAAAACTCGAAAATTAGCTAGAAAACCTCGAACATTAGCTGGAAAAACTCAGAAATCAGCTAGAAAAACTCAAAACTTAGCCATAAAAACTCAGAAATTAACCATAAAAACCCAAAAATTAGCCATTAAACGCGAAAATTAGATTGAGAAACTCAAAAACTAGCTGGAAAAACTCAGACATTAGCTAGAAAAACCCATAAATTAGCTAGAAAAACTCAAGAATTAGCTTAAAAAACTCGGAAATTAGCCACAAAAACTCAGAAATTAGCCATGAAAACCCAACAATTAGCCATGAAACCCGAAAATTAGCCAGAAAAACTTTAAAATTAACTAGAAAAACTCAAAATTTAGCCATAAAACCCAAAAATTAGCTGGAAAAACTCAAGAATTAGCTGGAAAAACTCGGAAGTTAGTCACAAAAACTCAAAAATTAGCCATGAAAACTCAACAATTAGCCATGAAACCCAAAAATTTGCTAGAAAAATTCAAAAATTAGCTGGAAAAACTCAGAAATTAGCTAGAAAAACCCATAAATAGGCTAGAAAAACTCAAGAATTAGCTAGAAAAACTCGGAAATTACCCACAAAAACTCAAAAATTAGCCATGAAAACTCAACAATTAGCCATGAAACCCAAAAATTAGTCAGAAAAACTCGAAAATTAGCTAGAAAATCTCGAAAATTAGCTAGAAAAACTCAGAGATCAGCTGGAAAAACTCGAAACTCAGCTATAAAAACTCAGAAATTAGCCATAAGAACCCAAAAATTAGCCATAAAAACCCTAAAATTAGCCATAAAACCCAAAAATTTGTCAGAAAAACTCGAAAATTTGCTTGAAAAACTCAGAAATTGGCCACAAAAACCCAAAAATTGTTAGAAAAACTCAAAAATTAGCCATAAAATCCAAAAAATTAGCCATTAATCCCGAAAATTAGCGAGAAAATCTCGAAAATTAGCTATAAAAACCCAAAAATTAGCCATTAAACGCAAAAATTAGATAGAGAAACTCAAAACTTAGCCATAAAAACTCAGAAATTAACCATAAAAACCAAAAAATTAGCCATTAAACGCGAAAATTAGATTGAGAAACTCAAAAATTAGCTGGAAAAACTCAGAAATTAGCTAGAAAAACCCATAAATTAGCTAGAAAAACTCAAGAATTAGCTAGAAAAACTCGGAAATTACCCACAAAAACTCAAAAATTAGCCATGAAAACTCAACAATTAGCGATGAAACCCAAAAATTAGTCAGAAAAACTCGAAAATTAGCAAGAAAACCTCGAAAATTAGCTAGAAAAACCCTAAAATTAGCCATAAAACCCAAAAAATTAGCCATTAATCCCGAAAATTAGCGAGAAAATCTCGAAAATTTGCTATAAAAACACGAAAATTAGCCATTAAACGCGAAAATTAGATAGAGAAACTCAAAAATTAGCTATACAACCCAAAAATTAGCTAGAAAAACTCAAAAATTAGCCATGAAAACTTAAAAAATTGACCAGAAAACTCGAAAATTAGCTAGAAAAACTCGGAATATAGCCACAAAAACCCAAAAATTGTTGGAAAAACCCAAAAGTTAGCTACAACCCAACAATTATCCATAAAAACCCAAAAATTGCTAGAAAACTGAAAAATTAGCAATGAAAACACAAAAAATGTCTATAAAACCCAAAAACTAGCCATAAAAATCCAGAAATTAGCCATAAAACCCGAAAATTAGCTAGAGAAACTCAAAAATTAGCTAGAAAATCTCAGAAATTAGATAGAAAAACCCAAAAATTAACTAGAAAAACTCAGAAATTAGCCACAAAAAACCAAATATTAGTCATAAAACCTGAAAAATTAGCCATAAAAACCCGAAAATCAGCTATAAAACCCAGAAATTAGCCAGAAAAACTCGAAAATTAGCTAGAAATACTCAAAAATTAGCCATGGAAACTCAAAAATTAACCACAAAAACCCAAAAATTAGCAATAGAACCCCAAAATATAGCTATAAAACCCAATAATTAGCTGGAAAAACTCAAAAATTAGCCATGAAAACCTAAAAATTAACCAAAAAACCCAAAAACTATCCATAAAAATCCAGAAATTAGAATAAAACCCGAAAATTAGCTAGAGAAACTCAAAAATTAGCTAGAAAATCTCAGAAATTAGCCATAAGAACCCAAAAATTAGCCATAAAAACCCTAAAATTAGCCATAAAACCCAAAAATTTGTCAGAAAAACTCGAAAATTTGCTTGAAAAACTCAGAAATTGGCCACAAAAACCCAAAAATTGTTAGAAAAACTCAAAAATTAGCCATAAAAACCAAAAAATTAGCCATTAATCCCGAAAATTAGCGAGAAAATCTCGAAAATTAGCTATAAAAACCCGAAAATTAGCCATTAAACGCGAAAATTAGATAGAGAAACTCAAAAATTAGCTAGAAAAACTTGGAAATTAGCTAGAAAACCACGAACATTACATGGAAAAACTCAGAAATCAGCTAGAAAAACTCAAAACTTAGCCATAAAAACTCAGAAATTAACCATAAAAACCACAAAATTAGCCATTAAACGCGAAAATTAGATTGAGAAACTCAAAAATTAGCTGGAAAAACTCAGAAATTAGCTAGAAAAACCCATAAATTAGCTAGAAAAACTCAAGAATTAGATAGAAAAACTCGGAAATTACCCACAATAACTCAAAAATTAGCCATGAAAACTCAACAATTAGCCATGAAACCCAAAAATTAGTCAGAAAAACTCAAAAATTAGCTAGAAAAACTCAGAGATCAGCTGGAAAAACTCGAAACTCAGCCATAAAAACTCAGAAATTAGCCATAAGAACCCAAAAATTAGCCATTAAACGCGAAAATTAGATTGAGAAACTCAAAAATTAGCTGGAAAAACTCAGAAATTAGCTAGAAAAACCCATAAATTAGCTAGAAAAACTCAAGAATTAGATAGAAAAACTCGGAAATCACCCACAAAAACTCAAAAATTAGCCATGAAAACTCAACAATTAGCCATGAAACCCAAAAATTAGTCAGAAAAACTCGAAAATTAGCAAGAAAACCTCGAAAATTAGCTAGAAAAACCCTAAAATTAGCCATAAAACCCAAAAATTTGTCAGAAAATTTCGAAAATTTGCTTGAAAAACTCAGAAATTGGCCACAAAAACCCAAAAATTGTTAGAAAAACTCAAAAATTAGCCATAAAAACCAAAAAATTAGCCATTAATCCCGAAAATTGGCGAGAAAATCTCGAAAATTAGCTATAAAAACCCGAAAATTAGCCATTAAACGCGAAAATTAGATAGAGAAACTCAAAAATTAGCTAGAAAAACTTGGAAATTAGCTAGAAAACCTCGAACATTACATGGAAAAACTCAGAAATCAGCTAGAAAATCTCAAAACTTAGCCATAAAATCTCAGAAATTAACCATAAAAACCAAAAACTTAGCCATTAAACGCGAAAATTAGATTGAGAAACTCAAAAAGTAGCTGGAAAAACTCAGAAATTAGCTAGAAAAACCCATAAATCAGCTAGAAAAACTCAAGAATTAGCTAGAAAAACTCGGAAATTACCCACAAAAACTCAAAAATTAGCCATGAAAACTCAACAATTAGCCATGAAACCCAAAAATTAGTCAGAAAAACTCGAAAATTAGCAAGAAAACCTCGAAAATTAGCTAGAAAAACCCTAAAATTAGCCATAAAACCCAAAAATTTGTCAGAAAATTTCGAAAATTTGCTTGAAAAACTCAGAAATTAGCCACAAAAACCCAAAAATTGTTGGAAA
The DNA here is from genome assembly GCA_026230145.1 of Diorhabda elongata. Taxonomy (NCBI): domain Eukaryota; kingdom Metazoa; phylum Arthropoda; class Insecta; order Coleoptera; family Chrysomelidae; genus Diorhabda; species Diorhabda elongata. The sequence goes on from JAOVVJ010000025.1 coordinate 320,803, forward strand.
AACCCGAAAGTTAGCTACAATCCAACAATTATCCATAAAAACCCAAAAATTGCTAGAAAACTGAAAAATTAGCAATGAAAACACAAAAAATGTCTATAAAACCCAAAAACTAGCCATAAAAATCCAGAAACTAGCCATAAAACCCGAAAATTAGCTAGAGAAACTCAAAAATTAGCTAGAAAATCTCAGAAATTAGATAGAAAAACCCAAAAATTAACTAGAAAAACTCAGAAATTAGCCACAAAAAACCAAATATTAGTCATAAAACCTATAAAAATTAGCCATAAAAACCCGAAAATCAGCTATAAAACCCAGAAATCAGCCAGAAAAACTCGAAAATTAGCTGGAAATACTCAAACATTAGCCATGGAAACTCAAAAATTAACCACAAAAACCCAAAAATTAGCAATAGAACCCCAAAATATAGCTATAAAACCCAATAATTAGCTGGAAAAACTCAAAAATTAGCCATGAAAACCTAAAAATTAACCAAAAAACCCAAAAACTAGCCATAAAAATCCAGAAATTAGAATAAAACCCGAAAATTAGCTAGAGAAACTCAAAAATTAGCTAGAAAATCTCAGAAATTAGCCATAAGAACCCAAAAATTAGCCATAAAAACCCTAAAATTAGCCATAAAACCCAAAAATTTGTCAGAAAAACTCGAAAATTTGCTTGAAAAACTCAGAAATTGGCCACAAAAACCCAAAAATTGTTAGAAAAACTCAAAAATTAGCCATAAAAACTAAAAAATTAGCCATTAATCCCGAAAATTAGCGAGAAAATCTCGAAAATTAGCTATAAAAACCCGAAAATTAGCCATTAAACGCGAAAATTAGATAGAGAAACTCAAAAATTAGCTAGAAAAACTTGGAAATTAGCTGGAAAACCACGAACATTACATGGAAAAACTCAGAAATCAGCTAGAAAAACTCAAAACTTAGCCATAAAAACTCAGAAATTAACCATAAAAACCAAAAAATTAGCCATTAAACGCGAAAATTAGATTGAGAAACTCAAAAATTAGCTGGAAAAACTCAGAAATTAGCTAGAAAAACCCATAAATTAGCTAGAAAAACTCAAGAATTAGATAGAAAAACTCGGAAATTACCCACAAAAACTCAAAAATTAGCCATGAAAACTCAACAATTAGCCATGAAACCCAAAAATTAGTCAGAAAAACTCGAAAATTAGCAAGAAAACCTCGAAAATTAGCTAGAAAAACCCTAAAATTAGCCATAAAACCCAAAAATTTGTCAGAAAATTTCGAAAATTTGCTTGAAAAACTCAGAAATTGGCCACAAAAACCCAAAAATTGTTAGAAAAACTCAAAAATTAGCCATAAAAACCAAAAAATTAGCCATTAATCCCGAAAATTGGCGAGAAAATCTCGAAAATTAGCTATAAAAACCCGAAAATTAGCCATTAAACGCGAAAATTAGATAGAGAAACTCAAAAATTAGCTAGAAAAACTTGGAAATTAGCTAGAAAACCTCGAACATTACATGGAAAAACTCAGAAATCAGCTAGAAAAACTCAAAACTTAGTCATAAAAACTCAGAAATTAACCATAAAAACCAAAAAATTAGCCATTAAACGTGAAAATTAGCTGGAAAAACTCAGAAATTAGCTAGAAAAACCCATAAATTAGCTAGAAAAACTCAAGAATTAGCTAGAAAAACTCGGAAATTACCCACAAAAACTCAAAAATTAGCCATGAAAACTCAACAATTAGCGATGAAACCCAAAAATTAGTCAGAAAAACTCGAAAATTAGCAAGAAAACCTCGAAAATTAGCTAGAAAAACCCTAAAATTAGCCATAAAACCCAAAAATTTGTCAGAAAATTTCGAAAATTTGCTTGAAAAACTCAGAAATTGGCCACAAAAACCCAAAAATTGTTAGAAAAACTCAAAAATTAGCCATAAAAACCAAAAAATTAGCCATTAATCCCGAAAATTAGCGAGAAAATCTCGAAAATTAGCTATAAAAACCCGAAAATTAGCCATTAAACGCGAAAATTAGATAGAGAAACTCAAAAATTAGCTATACAACCCAAAAATTAGCTAGAAAAACTCAAAAATTAGCCATGAAAACTTAAAAAATTGACCAGAAAACTCGAAAATTAGCTAGAAAAACTCGGAAATTAGCCACAAAAACCTAAAAATTGTTGGAAAAACCCAAAAGTTAGCTACAACCCAACAATTATCCATAAAAACCCAAAAATTGCTAGAAAACTGAAAAATTAGCAATGAAAACACAAAAAATGTCTATAAAACCCAAAAACTAGCCATAAAAATCCAGAAATTAGCCATAAAACCCGAAAATTAGCTAGAGAAACTCAAAAATTAGCTAGAAAATCTCAGAAATTAGATAGAAAAACCCAAAAATTAACTAGAAAAACTCAGAAATTAGCCACAAAAAACCAAATATTAGTCATAAAACCTGAAAAATTAGCCATAAAAACCCGAAAATCAGCTATAAAACCCAAAAATTAGCCAGAAAAACTCGAAAATTAGCTAGAAATACTCAAAAATTAGCCATGGAAACTCAACAATTAGCCATGAAACCCAAAAATTAGTCAGAAAAACTCGAAAATTAGCAAGAAAACCTCGAAAATTAGCTAGAAAAACCCTAAAATTAGCCATAAAACCCAAAAATTTGTCAGAAAATTTCGAAAATTTGCTTGAAAAACTCAGAAATTGGCCACAAAAACCCAAAAATTGTTAGAAAAACTCAAAAATTAGCCATAAAAACCAAAAAATTAGCCATTAATCCCGAAAATTGGCGAGAAAATCTCGAAAATTAGCTATAAAAACCCGAAAATTAGCCATTAAACGCGAAAATTAGATAGAGAAACTCAAAAATTAGCTAGAAAAACTTGGAAATTAGCTAGAAAACCTCGAACATTACATGGAAAAACTCAGAAATCAGCTAGAAAATCTCAAAACTTAGCCATAAAATCTCAGAAATTAACCATAAAAACCAAAAACTTAGCCATTAAACGCGAAAATTAGATTGAGAAACTCAAAAAGTAGCTGGAAAAACTCAGAAATTAGCTAGAAAAACCCATAAATCAGCTAGAAAAACTCAAGAATTAGCTAGAAAAACTCGGAAATTACCCACAAAAACTCAAAAATTAGCCATGAAAACTCAACAATTAGCCATGAAACCCAAAAATTAGTCAGAAAAACTCGAAAATTAGCAAGAAAACCTCGAAAATTAGCTAGAAAAACCCTAAAATTAGCCATAAAACCCAAAAATTTGTCAGAAAATTTCGAAAATTTGCTTGAAAAACTCAGAAATTAGCCACAAAAACCCAAAAATTGTTGGAAAAACCCGAAAGTTAGCTACAATCCAACAATTATCCATAAAAACCCAAAAATTGCTAGAAAACTGAAAAATTAGCAATGAAAACACAAAAAATGTCTATAAAACCCAAAAACTAGCCATAAAAATCCAGAAACTAGCCATAAAACCCGAAAATTAGCTAGAGAAACTCAAAAATTAGCTAGAAAATCTCAGAAATTAGATAGAAAAACCCAAAAATTAACTAGAAAAACTCAGAAATTAGCCACAAAAAACCAAATATTAGTCATAAAACCTATAAAAATTAGCCATAAAAACCCGAAAATCAGCTATAAAACCCAGAAATCAGCCAGAAAAACTCGAAAATTAGCTGGAAATACTCAAACATTAGCCATGGAAACTCAAAAATTAACCACAAAAACCCAAAAATTAGCAATAGAACCCCAAAATATAGCTATAAAACCCAATAATTAGCTGGAAAAACTCAAAAATTAGCCATGAAAACCTAAAAATTAACCAAAAAACCCAAAAACTAGCCATAAAAATCCAGAAATTAGAATAAAACCCGAAAATTAGCTAGAGAAACTCAAAAATTAGCTAGAAAATCTCAGAAATTAGCCATAAGAACCCAAAAATTAGCCATAAAAACCCTAAAATTAGCCATAAAACCCAAAAATTTGTCAGAAAAACTCGAAAATTTGCTTGAAAAACTCAGAAATTGGCCACAAAAACCCAAAAATTGTTAGAAAAACTCAAAAATTAGCCATAAAAACTAAAAAATTAGCCATTAATCCCGAAAATTAGCGAGAAAATCTCGAAAATTAGCTATAAAAACCCGACAATTAGCCATTAAACGCGAAAATTAGATAGAGAAACTCAAAAATTAGCTAGAAAAACTTGGAAATTAGCTGGAAAACCACGAACATTACATGGAAAAACTCAGAAATCAGCTAGAAAAACTCAAAACTTAGCCATAAAAACTCAGAAATTAACCATAAAAACCAAAAAATTAGCCATTAAACGCGAAAATTAGATTGAGAAACTCAAAAATTAGCTGGAAAAACTCAGAAATTAGCTAGAAAAACCCATAAATTAGCTAGAAAAACTCAAGAATTAGATAGAAAAACTCGGAAATTACCCACAAAAACTCAAAAATTAGCCATGAAAACTCAACAATTAGCCATGAAACCCAAAAATTAGTCAGAAAAACTCGAAAATTAGCAAGAAAACCTCGAAAATTAGCTAGAAAAACCCTAAAATTAGCCATAAAACCCAAAAATTTGTCAGAAAATTTCGAAAATTTGCTTGAAAAACTCAGAAATTGGCCACAAAAACCCAAAAATTGTTAGAAAAACTCAAAAATTAGCCATAAAAACCAAAAAATTAGCCATTAATCCCGAAAATTGGCGAGAAAATCTCGAAAATTAGCTATAAAAACCCGAAAATTAGCCATTAAACGCGAAAATTAGATAGAGAAACTCAAAAATTAGCTAGAAAAACTTGGAAATTAGCTAGAAAACCTCGAACATTACATGGAAAAACTCAGAAATCAGCTAGAAAAACTCAAAACTTAGTCATAAAAACTCAGAAATTAACCATAAAAACCAAAAAATTAGCCATTAAACGTGAAAATTAGCTGGAAAAACTCAGAAATTAGCTAGAAAAACCCATAAATTAGCTAGAAAAACTCAAGAATTAGCTAGAAAAACTCGGAAATTACCCACAAAAACTCAAAAATTAGCCATGAAAACTCAACAATTAGCGATGAAACCCAAAAATTAGTCAGAAAAACTCGAAAATTAGCAAGAAAACCTCGAAAATTAGCTAGAAAAACCCTAAAATTAGCCATAAAACCCAAAAATTTGTCAGAAAATTTCGAAAATTTGCTTGAAAAACTCAGAAATTGGCCACAAAAACCCAAAAATTGTTAGAAAAACTCAAAAATTAGCCATAAAAACCAAAAAATTAGCCATTAATCCCGAAAATTAGCGAGAAAATCTCGAAAATTAGCTATAAAAACCCGAAAATTAGCCATTAAACGCGAAAATTAGATAGAGAAACTCAAAAATTAGCTATACAACCCAAAAATTAGCTAGAAAAACTCAAAAATTAGCCATGAAAACTTAAAAAATTGACCAGAAAACTCGAAAATTAGCTAGAAAAACTCGGAAATTAGCCACAAAAACCCAAAAATTGTTGGAAAAACCCAAAAGTTAGCTACAACCCAACAATTATCCATAAAAACCCAAAAATTGCTAGAAAACTGAAAAATTAGCAATGAAAACACAAAAAATGTCTATAAAACCCAAAAACTAGCCATAAAAATCCAGAAATTAGCCATAAAACCCGAAAATTAGCTAGAGAAACTCAAAAATTAGCTAGAAAATCTCAGAAATTAGATAGAAAAACCCAAAAATTAACTAGAAAAACTCAGAAATTAGCCACAAAAAACCAAATATTAGTCATAAAACCTGAAAAATTAGCCATAAAAACCCGAAAATCAGCTATAAAACCCAAAAATTAGCCAGAAAAACTCGAAAATTAGCTAGAAATACTCAAAAATTAGCCATGGAAACTCAAAAATTAACCACAAAAACCCAAAAATTAGCAATAGAACCCCAAAATATAGCTATAAAACCCAATAATTAGCTGGAAAACCTCAAAAATTAGCCATGAAAACCTGAAAATTAACCAAAAAACCCAAAAACTAGCCATAAAAATCCAGAAATTAGAATAAAACCCGAAAATTAGCTAGAGAAACTCAAAAATTAGCTAGAAAATCTCAGAAATTAGCCATAAGAACCCAAAAATTAGCCATAAAAACTCAGAAATTAGCTAGAAAAACCCATAAATTAGCTAGAAAAACTCAAGAATTAGATAGAAAAACTCGGAAATTACCCACAAAAACTCAAAAATTAGCTATGAAAACTCAACAATTAGCCATGAAACCCAAAAATTAGTCAGAAAAACTCGAAAATTAGCAAGAAAACCTCGAAAATTAGCTAGAAAAACCCTAAAATTAGCCATAAAACCCAAAAATTTGTCAGAAAATTTCGAAAATTTGCTTGAAAAACTCAGAAATTGGCCACAAAAACCCAAAAATTGTTAGAAAAACTCAAAAATTAGCCATAAAAACCAAAAAATTAGCCATTAATCCCGAAAATTAGCGAGAAAATCTCGAAAATTAGCTATAAAAACCCGAAAATTAGCCATTAAACGCAAAAATTAGATAGAGAAACTCAAAACTTAGCCATAAAAACTCAGAAATTAACCATAAAAACCAAAAAATTAGCCATTAAACGCGAAAATTAGATTGAGAAACTCAAAAATTAGCTGGAAAAACTCAGAAATTAGCTAGAAAAACCCATGAATTAGCTAGAAAAACCCAAGAATTAGTCAGAAAAACTCGAAAATTAGCCATGAAAACCTAAAAATTAACCAAAAAACCCAAAAACTAGCCATAAAAATCCAGAAATTAGAATAAAACCCGAAAATTAGCTAGAGAAACTCAAAAATTAGCCATGAAAACTTAAAAAATTGACCAGAAAACTCGAAAATTAGCTAGAAAAACTCGGAAATTAGCCACAAAAACCCAAAAATTGTTGGAAAAACCCAAAAGTTAGCTATAAAAACCCAAACATTAGCTATACAACCCAAAATCTAGCTAGAAAAACTGAAAACTTAGCTATAAAAATCTAAAATTTAGCCATAAAACCCGAAAATTAGCTAGAGAAACTCAAAAATTAGCCATGAAAACCCAAAAAATTGACCAAAAAAACTCGAAAATTAGCTATAAAACTCAGAAATTAGCCAGAAAAACTCGAAAATTAGCTAGAAAAACTCAAAATTTAGAGATAAAACCCAAAAATTAGCTAGAAAAACTCAATAATTAGCTAGAAAAACTCGGAAATTACCCACAAAAACTCAAAAATTAGCCATGAAAACTCAACAATTAGCCATGAAACCCAAAAATTAGTCAGAAAAACTCGAAAATTAGCTAGAAAACCTCGAAAATTAGCTAGAAAAACTCAGAGATCAGCTGGAAAAACTCGAAACTCAGCCATAAAAACTCAGAAATTAGCCATAAGAACCCAAAAATTAGCCATAAAAACCCTAAAATTAGCCATAAAACCCAAAAATTTGTCAGAAAAACTCGAAAATTTGCTTGAAAAACTCAGAAATTGGCCACAAAAACCCAAAAATTGTTAGAAAAACTCAAAAATTAGCCATAAAAACCAAAAAATTAGCCATTAATCCCGAAAATTGGCGAGAAAATCTCGAAAATTAGCTATAAAAACCCGAAAATTAGCCATTAAACGCAAAAATTAGATAGAGAAACTCAAAACTTAGCCATAAAAACTCAGAAATTAACCATAAAAACCAAAAAATTAGCCATTAAACGCGAAAATTAGATTGAGAAACTCAAAAATTAGCTGGAAAAACTCAGAAATTAGCTAGAAAAACCCATGAATTAGCTAGAAAAACCCAAGAATTAGTCAGAAAAACTCGAAAATTAGCCATGAAAACCTAAAAATTAACCAAAAAACCCAAAAACTAGCCATAAAAATCCAGAAATTAGAATAAAACCCGAAAATTAGCTAGAGAAACTCAAAAATTAGCCATGAAAACTTAAAAAATTGACCAGAAAACTCGAAAATTAGCTAGAAAAACTCGGAAATTAGCCACAAAAACCCAAAAATTGTTGGAAAAACCCAAAAGTTAGCTATAAAAACCCAAACATTAGCTATACAACCCAAAATCTAGCTAGAAAAACTGAAAACTTAGCTATAAAAATCTAAAATTTAGCCATAAAACCCGAAAATTAGCTAGAGAAACTCAAAAATTAGCCATGAAAACCCAAAAAATTGACCAAAAAAACTCGAAAATTAGCTATAAAACTCAGAAATTAGCCAGAAAAACTCGAAAATTAGCTAGAAAAACTCAAAATTTAGAGATAAAACCCAAAAATTAGCTAGAAAAACTCAATAATTAGCTAGAAAAATTCGGAAATTAGCCACAAAAACTAAAAAATTAACCACAAAAACCCAAAAATTAGTCATAAAACCTGAAAATTAGCCATAAAAACCCGAAAATTAGCTAGAAAAACTCAAAAATTAGCCATGGAAACTCAAAAATTAACCACAAAAACCCAAAAATTAGCAATAGAACCCCAAAATATAGCTATAAAACCCAAATATTAGCTGGAAAAACTCAAAAATTAGCCATAAAAACTCAGAAATTAGCCGCAAAAACCCAACAATTATCCATAAAAACCCAAAAATTGCTAGAAAACTGGAAAATTAGCAATGAAAACCTAAAAATTAACCAAAAAACCCAAAAACTAGCCATAAAAATCCAGAAATTAGAATAAAACCCGAAAATTAGCTAGAGAAACTCAAAAATTAGCTAGAAAATCTCAGAAATTAGCCATAAAAACTCAGAAATTAGCCGCAAAAACCCAACAATTAGCTAGAAAAACTCAGAAATTGACCACAAAACCCAAAAATTGTTAGAAAAATCCAAAAATTGTTAGAAAAACCCAAAAATTAGCTATAAAAACTCGAAAAATAGCTATAAAATCCCAAAAATTAGCCATAAAAACCCGAAAATTAGCTATAAAACTCAGAAACTAGCCAGAAAAACTCGAAAATTAGCTAGAAAAACTCAAAATTTAGACATAAAACCCAAAAATTAGCTAGAAAAACTCAATAATTAGCTAGAAAGGTTCGGAAATTAGCCACAAAAACTAAAAAATTAACCACAAAAACCCAAAAATTAGTCATAAAACCTGAAAAATTAGCCATAAAAACCCGAAAATTTGCTATAAAAATTAGCAATAGAACCCCAAAATATAGCTACAAAACCCAAAAATTAGCTGGAAAAACTAAAAATCTAGCCATGAAAACCTGAAAATCAACCAAAAATTAGCCATAAAAACTTAGAAATTAGCCGCAAAAAACCCAACAATTATCCATAAAAACCCAAAAATTGCTAGAAAACTGAAAAATTAGCAATGAAAACACAAAAACTAGCCATAAAAATCCAGAAATTAGCCATAAAACCCGAAAATTAGCTAGAGAAACTCAAAAATTAGCTAGAAAATCTCAGAAATTAGCTAGAAAAACCCAAAAATTAACTAGAAAAACTCAGAAATTAGCCACAAAACCCAAAAATTGTTAGAAAAACTCAGAAATTAGCTATTAAAAACTCGAATAATAGCTATAAAACATAGAAATTAGCTAGAATAACTCGAAAATTAGCCATAAATACTCGCATAAATAAGCCGCAAAAACCCAAAAGTTATCCATAAAAACACAGAAAATGTCTATAAAACCCAGAAACTAGCCATAAAAATCCAAAAATTAGCCATAAAACCTGAAAATCAGCTAGAGAAACTCAATAATTAGCTAGAAAGATTCGGAAATTAGCCACAAAAACTCAAAAATTAGCCACAAAAACTCAAAAATTAGCCATGAAAACTCAACAATTAGCCATGAAACCCAAAAATTTGCTAGAAAAATTCAAAAATTAGCTGGAAAAACTCAGAAATTAGCTAGAAAAACCCATAAATTAGCTAGAAAAACTCAAAAATTAGCCATTAAACCCAAAAAGTAGCAAGAAAAACTCGAAAATTAGCTAGAAAAACCCAGAACTTAGCCATAAAACCCGAAAATTATCCAGAAAAACTCGAAAATTAGCCATAAAAACTCAGAAATTAGCCGCAAAACCCAACAATTATCCATTAAAACCCAAAAATTGCTGGAAAACTGAAAAATTGGCAGGGAAAACACAGGAAATGTCTATAAAACCCAAATACTAGCCATAAAAACCCAAAAATTAGCCATAAAAACCAAAAAATTAGCCATTAATCCCGAAAATTAGCGAGAAAATCTCGAAAATTAGCTATAAAAACCCGAAAATTAGCCATTAAACGCGAAAATTAGATAGAGAAACTCAAAAATTAGCTAGAAAAACTTGGAAATTAGCTATACAACCCAAAATCTAGCTAGAAAAACTCAAAAATTAGCTATAAACACACAAAAATTGCTAGAAAACCCGGAAAGTAGCCATAAAAATCCAAAAATTAGCCATAAAACCCAAAAATTGTTAGAAAAACTCAGAAATTAGCCATAAAAACCAAGAAATTAGCCGCAAAAACCCAACAATTATCCATAAAAACCCAAAAATTGCTGGAAAACTAAAAAATTGGCAGGGAAAACACAGAAAATGTCTATAAAACCCAAAAACTAGCCATAAAAATCCAAAAATTAGCCATAAAACCCGAAAATTAGCTAGAAAAAACTCAAAAATTAGCTAGAAAAACTCAGAAATTAGCTAGAAAAACCCAAAAATTAAGTAGAAAAACTCAGAAATTAGCCACAAAACCCAAGAATTGTTGGAAAAACTCAGAAGTTAGCTATTAAAACTCAAAAAATAGCTATAAAACATAAAAATTAGCTCGAAAAACTCGAAAATTAGCCATAAAAACTCAGAAATTAGCCGCAAAAACACAAAAATTATCCATAAAAACACAGAAAATGTCTATAAAACCCAGAAACTAGCCATAAAAATACAAAAATTAGCCATAAAACCCGAAAATTAGCCATAAAACCCGAAAATCAGCTGGAGAAACTCAAAAACTAGCTAGAAAAACTCAAAAAAATGCTAGAAAAACCCAAAAATCAACTGGAAAAACTCAGAAATTAGCCACAAAACCCAAAAATTGTTAGGAAAACTCAGAAATTAGCTATTAAAAACTCGAATAATAGCTATAAAACATAGAAATTAGCTAGAATATGTTGAAAATTAGCCATAAAAACTCAAAACATAGCCATTAAACCCAAAAAGTAGCAAGAAAAATTCGAAAATTAGCCACAAAAACCCAAAAATTGTTGGAAAAACCCAAAAGTTAGCTATGAAAACCCAAACATTAGCTATACAACCCAAAATCTAGCTAGAAAAACTCGAAAATTAGTCATAAAAATCCAAAAATTAGCCATAAAACCCGAAAGTTAGCTAGAGAAACTCAGAAATTAGCTGGAAAAATCTAGGAATTAGCTAGAAAAACTCAAAAATTTACTATAAAAACTCAGAAATTAGCTATAATAACTCAAAAATTTGGCATAAAAACTCAGAAATTAGCCACAAAACCCAAAAATTTGCCAGAAAAACTCGAAAATCAGCTAGAAAAACTTAGAAATTAGCCACAAAAACCCAAAAATTGTTAGAAAAACCCAAAAATTAGCTATAAAAATCCGAACATTAGCTATACAACCCAAAATCTAGCTAGAAAAACTCAAAAATTAGCTATAAAAACTGAAAAGTTGCTAGAAAATCCGAAAATTAGCCATAAAAACCCGAAACTTAGCTATAAAACCCAGAAATTAGCCCGGAAAACTCGAAAATTAGCTGGAAAAACTCAAAAATTAGCCATGGAAACTCAAAAATTGACCACAAAAACCAAAAATTAGCCATACAACCCCAAAAATTAGCTATACAACCCAAAAATTAGCTAGAAAAACTCAAAAATTAGCCATGAAAACTTAAAAAATTGACCAGAAAACTCGAAAATTAGCCACAAAAACCCAAAAATTGTTGGAAAAACCCAAAAGTTAGCCATAAAAATCCAAACATTAGCTATACAACCCAAAATCTAGCTAGAAAAACTGAAAACTTAGCCATAAAAATCTAAAATTTAGCCATAAAACCCGAAAATTAGCTAGAGAAACTCAAAAATTAGCTAGAAAAACCCAGAACTTAGCCATAAAACCCGAAAATTATCCAGAAAAACTCGAAAATTAGCCATAAAAACTCAGAAATTATCCGCAAAAACCCAACAATTATCCATTAAAACCCAAAAATTGCTGGAAAACTAAAAAATTGGCAGGGAAAACACAGAAAATGTCTATAAAACCCAAATACTAGCCATAAAAACCTAAAAATTAGCCATAAAAACCAAAAAATTAGCCATTAATCCCGAAAATTAGCGAGAAAATCTCGAAAATCAGCTATAAAAACCCGAAAATTAGCCATTAAACGTGAAAATTAGATAGAGAAACTCAAAAATTAGCTAGAAAAACTCAAGAATTAGATAGAAAAACCCAAAAATTAGCCATAAACCCAAAAATTAGCCATAAAACCCCAAAAATTAGCTATACAACCCAAAAATTAGCTAGAAAAACTCAAAAATTAGCCATGAAAACTTAAAAAATTGACCAGAAAACTCGAAAATTAGCTAGAAAAACTCGGAAATTAGCCACAAAAACCCAAAAATTGTTGGAAAAACCCAAAAGTTAGCTATAAAAACCCAAACATTAGCTATACAACCCAAAATCTAGCTAGAAAAACTGAAAACTTAGCCATAAAAATCTAAAATTTAGCCATAGAACCCGAAAATTAGCTAGAGAAACTCAGAAATTAGCTAGAAAAACTCAAAAACTAGCTAGAAAAACTCAAAAACTAACTATAAAAACTCAGAAATTAGCCACAAAACCCAAAAATTGGCCACAAAAACCCAGAACTTAGCCATAAAACCCGAAAATTATCCAGAAAAACTCAACAATTAGCCATGAAACCCAAAAATTAGTCAGGAAAACTCGAAAATTAGCTAGAAAACCTCGAAAATTAGCTAGAAAAACTCAGAGATCAGCTGGAAAAACTCGAAACTCAGCCATAAAAACTCAGAAATTAGCCATAAGAACCCAAAAATTAGCCATAAAAACCCTAAAATTAGCCATAAAACCCAAAAATTTGTCAGAAAAACTCGAAAATTTGCTTGAAAAACTCAGAAATTGGCCACAAAAACCCAAAAATTGTTAGAAAAACTCAAAAATTAGCCATAAAAACCAAAAAATTAGCCATTAATCCCGAAAATTAGCGAGAAAATCTCGAAAATTAGCTATAAAAACCCGAAAATTAGCCATTAAACGCAAAAATTAGATAGAGAAACTCAAAACTTAGCCATAAAAACTCAGAAATTAACCATAAAAACCAAAAAATTAGCCATTAAACGCGAAAATTAGATTGAGAAACTCAAAAATTAGCTGGAAAAACTCAGAAATTAGCTAGAAAAACCCATGAATTAGCTAGAAAAACTCAAGAATTAGTCAGAAAAACTCGAAAATTAGCTAGAAAACCTCGAACATTACATGGAAAAACTCAGAAATCAGCTAGAAAAACTCAAAACTTAGCCATAAAAACTCAGAAATTAACCATAAAAACCAAAAAATTAGCCATTAAACGCGAAAATTAGATTGAGAAACTCAAAAATTAGCTGGAAAAACTCAGAAATTAGCTAGAAAAACCCATAAATTAGCTAGAAAAACTCAAGAATTAGCTAGAAAAACTCGGAAATTACCCACAAAAACTCAAAAATTAGCCATGAAAACTCAACAATTAGCCATGAAACCCAAAAATTGGTCAGAAAAACTCGAAAATTAGCTAGAAAACCTCGAACATTACATGGAAAAACTCAGAAATCAGTTAGAAAAACTCAAAACTTAGCCATAAAAACTCAGAAATTAACCATAAAAACCAAAAAATTAGCCATTAAACGCGAAAATTAGATTGAGAAACTCAAAAATTAGCTGGAAAAACTCAGAAATTAGCTAGAAAAACCCATAAATTAGCTAGAAAAACTCAAGAATTAGCTAGAAAAACTCGGAAATTACCCACAAAAACTCAAAAATTAGCCATGAAAACTCAACAATTAGCCATGAAACCCAAAAATTAGTCAGAAAAACTCGAAAATTAACAAGAAAATCTCGAAAATTAGCTAGAAAAACCCTAAAATTAGCCATAAAACTCAAAAATTTGTCAGAAAATTTCGAAAATTTGCTTGAAAACTCAGAAATTAGCCACAAAAACCCAAAAATTGTTAGAAAAACTCAAAAATTAGCCATAAAAACCAAAAAATTAGCCATTAATCCCGAAAATTAGCGAGAAAATCTCGAAAATTAGCTATAAAAACCCGAAAATTAGCCATTAAACGCAAAAAGTAGATAGAGAAACTCGAAAATTAGCTATACAACCCAAAAATTAGCTAGAAAAACTCAAAAATTAGCCATGAAAACTTAAAAAATTGACCAGAAAACTCGAAAATTAGCTAGAAAAACTCGGAAATTAGCCACAAAAACCCAAAAATTGTTGGAAAAACCCAAAAGTTAGCTATAAAAACCCAAACATTAGCTATACAACCCAAAATCTAGCTAGAAAAACTGAAAAATTACCAATAAAAATTCAAGAATTAGCCATTAAACCCGAAAATTAGCTAGAAAAACTCAAAAACTAACTATAAAAACTCAGAAATAAGCCACAAAATCCAAAAATTATCCAGAAAATCTCGAAAATTAGCCATAAAAACTCAGAAATTAGCCGCAAAAACCCAACAATTAGCTAGAAAAACTCAGAAATTGACCACAAAACCCAAAAATTGTTAGAAAAACCCAAAAATTAGCTATAAAAACTCAAAAAATAGCTATAAAACCCCAAAAATTAGCCATAAAAACCCGAAAATTAGCTATAAAACTCAGAAATTAGCCAGAAAAACTCGAAAATTAGCTAGAAAAACTCAAAATTTAGAGATAAAACCCAAAAATTAGCTAGAAAAACTCAATAATTAGCTAGAAAGATTCGGAAATTAGCCACAAAAACTAAAAAATTAACCACAAAAACCCAAAAATTAGTCATAAAACCTGAAAATTAGCCATAAAAACCCGAAAATTAGCTATAAAACCCAGAAATTAGCCAGAAAAACTCGAAAATTAGCTAGAAAAACTCAAAAATTAGCCATGTAAACTCAAAAATTAACCATAAAAACCCAAAAATTAGCAATAGAACCCCAAAATATAGCTATAAAACCCAAATATTAGCTGGAAAAACTCAAAAATTAGCCATGAAAACCTAAAAATTAACCAAAAAACCCAAAAACTAGCCATAAAAATCCAGAAATTAGAATAAAACCCGAAAATTAGCTAGAGAAACTCAAAAATTAGCTAGAAAATCTCAGAAATTAGCCATAAGAACCCAAAAATTAGCCATAAAAACCCTAAAATTAGCCATAAAACCCAAAAATTTGTCAGAAAAACTCAGAAATTGGCCACAAAAACCCAAAAATTGTTAGAAAAACTCAAAAATTAGCCATAAAAACCAAAAAATTAGCCATTAATCCCGAAAATTAGCGAGAAAATCTCGAAAATTAGCTATAAAAACCCGAAAATTAGCCATTAAACGCGAAAATTAGATAGAGAAACTCAAAAATTAGCTAGAAAAACTTGGAAATTAGCTAGAAAACCACGAACATTACATGGAAAAACTCAGAAATCAGCTAGAAAAACTCAAAACTTAGCCATAAAAACTCAGAAATTAACCATAAAAACCAAAAAATTAGCCATTAAACGCGAAAATTAGATTGAGAAACTCAAAAATTAGCTGGAAAAACTCAGAAATTAGCTAGAAAAACCCATAAATTAGCTAGAAAAACTCAAGAATTAGATAGAAAAACTCGGAAATTACCCACAAAAACTCAAAAATTAGCCATGAAACCTCAACAATTAGCCATGAAACCCAAAAATTAGTCAGAAAAACTCGAAAATTAGCAAGAAAACCTCGAAAATTAGCTAGAAAAACCCTAAAATTAGCCATAAAACCCAAAAATTTGTCAGAAAATTTCGAAAATTTGCTTGAAAAACTCAGAAATTGGCCACAAAAACCCAAAAATTGTTAGAAAAACTCAAAAATTAGCCATAAAAACCAAAAAATTAGCCATTAATCCCGAAAATTGGCGAGAAAATCTCGAAAATTAGCTATAAAAACCCGAAAATTAGCCATTAAACGCGAAAATTAGATAGAGAAACTCAAAAATTAGCTAGAAAAACTTGGAAATTAGCTAGAAAACCTCGAACATTACATGGAAAAACTCAGAAATCAGCTAGAAAAACTCAAAACTTAGCCATAAAAACTCAGAAATTAACCATAAAAACCAAAAAATTAGCCATTAAACGCGAAAATTAGATTGAGAAACTCAAAAATTAGCTGGAAAAACTCAGAAATTAGCTAGAAAAACCCATAAATCAGCTAGAAAAACTCAAGAATTAGCTAGAAAAACTCGGAAATTACCCACAAAAACTCAAAAATTAGCCATGAAAACTCAACAATTAGCCATGAAACCCAAAAATTAGTCAGAAAAACTCGAAAATTAGCAAGAAAACCTCGAAAATTAGCTAGAAAAACCCTAAAATTAGCCATAAAACCCAAAAATTTGTCAGAAAATTTCCAAAATTTGCTTGAAAAACTCAGAAATTGAACACAAAAACCCAAATATTGTTAGAAAAACTCAAAAATTAGCCATAAAAACCAAAAAATTAGCCATTAATCCCGAAAATTGGCGAGAAAATCTCGAAAATTAGCTATAAAAACCCGAAAATTAGCCCTTAAACGCGAAAATTAGATAGAGAAACTCAGAAATTAGCTAGAAAAACTTGGAAATTAGCTAGAAAACCTCGAACATTACATGGAAAAACTCAGAAATCAGCTAGAAAAACTCAAAACTTAGCCATAAAAACTCAGAAATTAACCATAAAAACCAAAAAATTAGCCATTAAACGCGAAAATTAGATTGAGAAACTCAAAAATTAGCTGGAAAAACTCAGAAATTAGCTAGAAAAACCCATAAATTAGCTAGAAAAACTCAAGAATTAGCTTAAAAAACTCGGAAATTAGCCACAAAAACTCAGAAATTAGCCATGAAAACCCAACAATTAGCCATGAAACCCAAAAATTAGTCAGAAAAACTCGAAAATTAGCTAGAAAACCTCGAACATTAGCTGGAAAAACTCAGAAATCAGCTAGAAAAACTCAAAACTTAGCCATAAAAACTCAGAAATTAACCATAAAAACCCAAAAATTAGCCATTAAACGCGAAAATTAGATTGAAAAACTCAAAAACTAGCTGGAAAAACTCAGAAATTAGCTAGAAAAACCCATAAATTAGCTAGAAAAACTCAAGAATTAGCTTAAAAAACTCGGAAATTAGCCACAAAAACTCAGAAATTAGCCATGAAAACCCAACAATTAGCCATCAAACCCGAAAATTAGCCAGAAAAACTCTAAAATTAACTAGAAAAACTCAAAATTTAGCCATAAAACCCAAAAATTAGCTGGAAAAACTCAAGAATTAGCTGGAAAAACTCGGAAGTTAGCCACAAAAACTCAAAAATTAGCCATGAAAACTCAACAATTAGCCATGAAACCCAAAAATTTGCTAGAAAAATTCAAAAATTAGCTGGAAAAACTCAAAAATTAGCTAGAAAAACCCATAAATTAGCTAGAAAAACTCAAGAATTAGCTAGAAAAACTCGGAAATTACCCACAAAAACTCAAAAATTAGCCATGAAAACTCAACAATTAGCCATGAAACCCAAAAATTAGTCAGAAAAACTCGAAAATTAGCTAGAAAACCTCGAAAATTAGCTAGAAAAACTCAGAGATCAGCTGGAAAAACTCGAAACTCAGCCATAAAAACTCAGAAATTAGCCATAAGAACCCAAAAATTAGCCATAAAAACCCTAAAATTAGCCATAAAACCCAAAAATTTGTCAGAAAAACTCGAAAATTTGCTTGAAAAACTCAGAAATTGGCCACAAAAACCCAAAAATTGTTAGAAAAACTCAAAAATTAGCCATAAAAACCAAAAAATTAGCCATTAATCCCGAAAATTAGCGAGAAAATCTCGAAAATTAGCTATAAAAACCCGAAAATTAGCCATTAAACGCAAAAATTAGATAGAGAAACTCAAAACTTAGCCATAAAAACTCAGAAATTAACCATAAAAACCAAAAAATTAGCCATTAAACGCGAAAATTAGATTGAAAAACTCAAAAATTAGCTGGAAAAACTCAGAAATTAGCTAGAAAAACCCATGAATTAGCTAGAAAAACCCAAGAATTAGTCAGAAAAACTCGAAAATTAGCTAGAAAACCTCGAACATTACATGGAAAAACTCAGAAATCAGCTAGAAAAACTCAAAACTTAGCCATAAAAACTCAGAAATTAACCATAAAAACCAAAAAATTAGCCATTAAACGCGAAAATTAGATTGAGAAACTCAAAAATTAGCTGGAAAAACTCAGAAATTAGCTAGAAAAACCCATAAATTAGCTAGAAAAACTCAAGAATTAGCTAGAAAAACTCGGAAATTACCCACAAAAACTCAAAAATTAGCCATGAAAACTCAACAATTATCCATGAAACCCAAAAATTAGTCAGAAAAACTCGAAAATTAGCAAGAAAACCTCGAAAATTAGCTAGAAAAACCCTAAAATTAGCCATAAAACCCAAAAATTTGTCAGAAAATTTCAAAAATTTGCTTGAAAAACTCAGAAATTGGCCACAAAAACCCAAAAATTGTTAGAAAAACTCAAAAATTAGCCATAAAAACCAAAAATTTAGCCATTAATCCCGAAAATTAGCGAGAAAATCTCGAAAATTAGCTATAAAAACCCGAAAATTAGCCATTAAACGCGAAAATTAGATAGAGAAACTCAAAAATTAGCTATACAACCCAAAAATTAGCTAGGAAAACTCAAAAATTAGCCATGAAAACTTAAAAAATTGACCAGAAAACTCGAAAATTAGCTAGAAAAACTCGGAAATTAGTCACAAAAACCCAAAAATTGTTGGAAAAACCCAAAAGTTAGCTATAAAAACCCAAACATTAGCTATACAACCCAAAATCTAGCTAGAAAAACTGAAAACTTAGCTATAAAAATCTAAAATTTAGCCATAAAACCCGAAAATTAGCTAGAGAAACTCAAAAATTAGCTAGAAAAACTCAGAAATCAGCTAGAAAAACTCAAAAACTAACTATAAAAACTCAGAAATTAGCCACAAAACCCAAAAATTAGCTAGAAAAACTCAAAAATTAGCCATGAAAACCCAAAAAATTTACCAAAAAAACTCGAAAATTAGCTAGAAAAACTCGGAAATTAGCCACAAAAACCCAAAAATTGTTGGAAAAACCCAAAAGTTAGCTATAAAAACTCAAACATTACCTATACAACCCAAAATCTAGCTAGTAAAACTCAAAAATTACCAATAAAAATTCAAAAATTAGCCATTAAACCCGAAAATTAGCTAGAAAAACTCAAAAACTAACTATAAAAACTCAGAAATAAGCCACTAAACCCAAAAATTATCCAGAAAATCTCGAAAATTAGCCATAAAAACTCAGAAATTAGCCGCAAAAACCCAACAATTAGCTAGAAAAACTCAGAAATTGATCACAAAACCCAAAAATTGTTAGAAAAACCCAAAAATTAGCTATAAAAACTCAAAAAATAGCTATAAAACCCCAAAAATTAGCCATAAAAACCCGAAAATTAGCTATAAAACTCAGAAATTAGCCAGAAAAACTCGAAAATTAGCTAGAAAAACTCAAAATTTAGAAATAAAACCCAAAAATTAGCTAGAAAAACTCAATAATTAGCTAGAAAGATTAGGAAATTAGCCACAAAAACTAAAAAATTAACCACAAAAACCCAAAAATTAGTCATAAAACCTGAAAATTAGCCATAAAAACCCGAAAATTAGCTATAAACCCCAGAAATTAGCCAGAAAAACTCGAAAATTAGCTAGAAAAACTCAAAAATTAGCCATGGAAACTCAAAAATTAACCACAAAAACCCAAAAATTAGCAATAGAACCCCAAAATATAGCTATAAAACCCAAATATTAGCTGGAAAAACTCAAAAATTAGCCATAAAAACTCAGAAATTAGCCGCAAAAACCCAACAATTATCCATAAAAACCCAAAAATTGCTAGAAAACTGAAAAATTAGCAATGAAAACAAAAAAAATGTCTATAAAACCCAAAAACTAGCCATAAAAATCCAGAAATTAGCCATAAAACCCGAAAATTAGCTAGAGAAACTCAAAAATTAGCTAGAAAATCTCAGAAATTAGGTAGAAAAACCCAAAAATTAACTAGAAAAACTCAGAAATTAGCCACAAAAAACCAAATATTAGTCATAAAACCTGAAAAATTAGCCATAAAAACCCGAAAATTAGCTATAAAACTCAGAAACTAGCCAGAAAAACTCGAAAATTAGCTAGAAAAACTCAAAAATTAGCCATGGAAACTCAAAAATTAACCACAAAAACCCAAAAATTAGCAATAGAACCCCAAAATATAGCTATAAAACCCAATAATTAGCTGGAAAAACTCAAAAATTAGCCATGAAAACCTAAAAATTAACCAAAAAACCCAAAAACTAGCCATAAAAATCCAGAAATTAGAATAAAACCCGAAAATTAGCTAGAGAAACTCAAAAATTAGCTAGAAAATCTCAGCAATTAGCCATAAAAACTCAGAAATTAGCCGCAAAAACCCAACAATTAGCTAGAAAAACTCAGAAATTGACCACAAAACCCAAAAATTGTTAGAAAAATCCAAAAATTGTTAGAAAAACCCAAAAATTAGCTATGAAAACTCGAAAAATAGCTATAAAATCCCAAAAATTAGCCATAAAAACCCGAAAATTAGCTATAAAACTCAGAAACTAGCCAGAAAAACTCGAAAATTAGCTAGAAAAACTCAAAATTTAGACATAAAACCCAAAAATTAGCTAGAAAAACTCAATAATTAGCTAGAAAGATTCGGAAATTAGCCACAAAAACTAAAAAATTAACCACAAAAACCCAAAAATTAGTCATAAAACCTGAAAAATTAGCCATAAAAACCCGAAAATTAGCTATAAAACCCAGAAATTAGCCAGAAAAACTCGAAAATTAGCTAGAAAAACTCAAAAATTAGCCATGGAAACTCAAAAATTAACCACAAAAACCCAAAAATTAGCAATAGAACCCCAAAATATAGCTACAAAACCCAAAAATTAGCTGGAAAAACTAAAAATCTAGCCATGAAAACCTGAAAATCAACCAAAAATTAGCCATAAAAACTTAGAAATTAGCCGCAAAAACCCAACAATCATCCATAAAAACCCAAAAATTGCTAGAAAACTGAAAAATTAGCAATGAAAACACAAAAACTAGCCATAAAAATCCAGAAATTAGCCATAAAACCCGAAAATTAGCTAGAGAAACTCAAAAATTAGCTAGAAAATCTCAGTAATTAGCTAGAAAAACCCAAAAATTAACTAGAAAAACTCAGAAATTAGCCACAAAACCCAAAAATTGTTAGAAAACCTCAGAAATTAGCTATTAAAAACTCGAATAATAGCTATAAAACATAGAAATTAGCTAGAATAACTCGAAAATTAGCCATAAATACTCAGAAATTGGCCGCAAAAACCCAAAAGTTATCCATAAAAACACAGAAAATGTCTATAAAACCCAGAAACTAGCCATAAAAATTCAAAAATTAGCCATAAAACCCGAAAATCAGCTAGAGAAACTCAAAAATTAGCTAGAAAAACTCAAACAAATGCTAGAAGAACCCAAAAATTGTTAAAAAAACTCAGAAGTTAGCTATTAAAAACTCGAATAATAGCTATAAAACATAAAAATTAGCTAGAAAAACTCGAAAATTAGCCATAAAAACTCAAAAATTAGCCATTAAACCCAAAAAGTAGCAAGAAAAACTCGAAAATTAGCTAGAAAAACCCAGAACTTAGCCATAAAACCCGAAAATTATCCAGAAAAACTCGAAAATTAGCCATAAAAACTCAGAAATTAGCCGCAAAACCCAACAATTATCCATTAAAACCCAAAAATTGCTGGAAAACTAAAAAATTGGCAGGGAAAACACAGGAAATGTCTATAAAACCCAAATACTAGCCATAAAAACCCAAAAATTAGCCATAAAAACCAAAAAATTAGCCATTAATCCCGAAAATTAGCGAGAAAATCTCGAAAATTAGCTATAAAAACCCAAAAATTAGCCATTAAACGCGAAAATTAGATAGAGAAACTCAAAAATTAGCTAGAAAAACTTGGAAATTAGCTAGAAAAACTTGGAAATTAGCTTGAAAAACCCAAAAATTAGCCATAAAAACCAAAAAATTAGCCATAAAACCCAAAAACTAGCTGAAGAAACTCAATAATTAGCTAGAAAAACTCAGAAATTAGCTAGAAAAACCCAAAAATTAGCTAGAAAAACTCAAAAATTAGCCTCAAAATCCAAAAATTAGCCATAAAAACCCTAAAATTAGCCATAAAACCCAAAAATTGTTAGAAAAACTCAAAAATTAGCTAAAAACTCAAAAAATAGCCATACAACATGAAAATTAGCCATAAAAACTTAAAAATTAGCCATTAAACTCAAAAATTAGCAAGAAAAACTCGAAAATTAGCTGGAAAAACTCAGAAATTAGCTAGAAAAACTCAAGAATCAGCTAGAAAAACTCGGAAATTAGCCACAAAAACCCGAAAATTGTTAGAAAAACTCGAAAATTTGCCACAAAAACCCAAAAATTAGCCATAAAAACTCAAAAATTAGCCACAAAAACTCAAAAATTAGCCACAAAACCCAAAACTGAGCCACAAAAACCAAAAAATTTGCCAGAAAAACTCGAAAATCAGCTAGAAAAACTTAGAAATTAGCCACAAAAACCCAAAAATTGTTAGAAAAACCCAAAAATTAGCTATAAAAACCCGAACATTAGCTATACAACCCAAAATCTAGCTAGAAAAACTCAAAAATTAGCTATAAACACCCAAAAATTGCTAGAAAACCCGAAAAGTAGCCATAAAAATCCAAAAATTAGCCATAAAACCCGAAAATTGTTAGAAAAACTCAGAAATTAGCCATGAAAACTAAGAAATTAGCCGCAAAAACCCAACAATTATCCATAAAAACCCAAAAATTGCTGGAAAACTAAAAAATTGGCAGGGAAAACACAGGAAATGTCTATAAAACCCAAATACTAGCCATAAAAACCCAAAAATTAGCCATAAAAACCAAAAAATTAGCCATTAATCCCGAAAATTAGCGAGAAAATCTCGGAAATTAGCTATAAAAACCCGAAAATTAGCCATTAAACGCGAAAATTAGATAGAGAAACTCAAAAATTAGCTAGAGAAACTTGGAAATTAGCTAGAAAAACCCAAAAATTAGCCATAAAAACCCAAAAATTAGCCATAAAACCCAAAAACTAGCTGAAGAAACTCAAGAATTAGCTAGAAAAACTCAGAAATTAGCTAGAAAAACCCAAAAATTAGCTAGAAAAACTCAAAAATTAGCCTCAAAACTCAAGAATCAGCTAGAAAAACTCGGAAATTAGCCACAAAAACCCGAAAATTAGCTAGAAAAACTCAAAAATTAGCCATGAAAACCCAAAAAATTGACCAAAAAAACTCGAAAATTAGCTAGAAAAACTCGGAAATTAGCCACAAAAACCCAAAAATTGTTGGAAAAACCCAAAAGTTAGCTATAAAAACCCAAACATTACCTATACAACCCAAAATCTAGCTAGTAAAACTCAAAAATTACCAATAAAAATTCAAAAATTAGCCATTAAACCCGAAAATTAGCTAGAAAAACTCAAAAACTAACTATAAAAACTCAGAAATAAGCCACAAAACCCAAAAATTATCCAGAAAATCTCGAAAATTAGCCATAAAAACTCAGAAATTAGCCGCAAAAACCCAACAATTAGCTAGAAAAACTCAGAAATTGACCACAAAACCCAAAAATTGTTAGAAAAACCCAAAAATTAGCTATAAAAACTCAAAAAATAGCTATAAAACCCCAAAAATTAGCCATAAAAACCCGAAAATTAGCTATAAAACTCAGAAATCAGCCAGAAAAACTCGAAAATTAGCTAGAAAAACTCAAAATTTAGAGATAAAACCCAAAAATTAGCTAGAAAAACTCAATAATTAGCTAGAAAGATTCGGAAATTAGCCACAAAAACTAAAAAATTAACCACAAAAACCCAAAAATTAGTCATAAAACCTGAAAATTAGCCATAAAATTCCGAAAATTAGCTATAAAACCCAGAAATTAGCCAGAAAAACTCGAAAATTAGCTAGAAAAACTCAAAAATTAGCCATGGAAACTCAAAAATTAACCACAAAAACCCAAAAATTAGCAATAGAACCCCAAAATATAGCTATAAAACCCAAATATTAGCTGGAAAAACTCAAAAATTAGCCATAAAAACTCAGAAATTAGCCGCAAAAACCCAACAATTATCCATAAAAACCCAAAAATTGCTAGAAAACTGAAAAATTAGCAATGAAAACAAAAAAAATGTCTATAAAACCCAAAAACTAGCCATAAAAATCCAGAAATTAGCCATAAAACCCGAAAATTAGCTAGAGAAACTCAAAAATTAGCTAGAAAATCTTAGAAATTAGGTAGAAAAACCCAAAAATTAACTAGAAAAACTCAGAAATTAGCCACAAAAAACCAAATATTAGTCATAAAACCTGAAAAATTAGCCATAAAAACCCGAAAATCAGCTATAAAACCCAGAAATTAGCCAGAAAAACTCGAAAATTAGCTAGAAATACTCAAAGATTAGCCATGGAAACTCAAAAATTAACCACAAAAACCCAAAAATTAGCAATAGAACCCCAAAATATAGCTATAAAACCCAATAATTAGCTGGAAAAACTCAAAAATTAGCCATGAAAACCTAAAAATTAACCAAAAAACCCAAAAACTAGCCATAAAAATCCAGAAATTAGAATAAAACCCGAAAATTAGCTAGAGAAACTCAAAAATTAGCTAGAAAATCTCAGCAATTAGCCATAAAAACTCAGAAATTAGCCGCAAAAACCCAACAATTAGCTAGAAAAACTCAGAAATTGACCACAAAACCCAAAAATTGTTAGAAAAATCCAAAAATTGTTAGAAAAACCCAAAAATTAGCTATAAAAACTCGAAAAATAGCTATAGAATCCCAAAAATTAGCCATAAAAACCCGAAAATTAGCTATAAAACTCAGAAACTAGCCAGAAAAACTCGAAAATTAGCTAGAAAAACTCAAAATTTAGACATAAAACCCAAAAATTAGCTAGAAAAACTCAATAATTAGCTAGAAAGATTCGGAAATTAGCCACAAAAACTAAAAAATTAACCACAAAAACCCAAAAATTAGTCATAAAACCTGAAAAATTAGCCATAAAAACCCGAAAATTAGCTATAAAACCCAGAAATTAGCCAGAAAAACTCGAAAATTAGCTAGAAAAACTCAAAAATTAGCCATGGAAACTCAAAAATTAACCACAAAAACCCAAAAATTAGCAATAGAACCCCAAAATATAGCTACAAAACCCAAAAATTAGCTGGAAAAACTAAAAATCTAGCCATGAAAACCTGAAAATCAACCAAAAATTAGCAATAAAATTTAGAAATTAGCCGCAAAAACCCAACAATCATCCATAAAAACCCAAAAATTGCTAGAAAACTGAAAAATTAGCAATGAAAACACAAAAACTAGCCATAAAAATCCAGAAATTAGCCATAAAACCCGAAAATTAGCTAGAGAAACTCAAAAATTAGCTAGAAAATCTCAGAAATTAGCTAGAAAAACCCAAAAATTAACTAGAAAAACTCAGAAATTAGCCACAAAACCCAAAAATTGTTAGAAAACCTCAGAAATTAGCTATTAAAAACTCGAATAATAGCTATAAAACATAGAAATTAGCTAGAATAACTCGAAAATTAGCCATAAATACTCAGAAATTAGCCGCAAAAACCCGAAAGTTATCCATAAAAACACAGAAAATGTCTATAAAACCCAGAAACTAGCCATAAAAATTCAAAAATTAGCCATAAAACCCGAAAATCAGCTAGAGAAACTCAAAAATTAGCCTCAAAATCCAAAAATTAGCCATAAAAACCCTAAAATTAGCCATAAAACCCAAAAATTGTTAGAAAAACTCAAAAATTAGCTAAAAACTCAAAAAATAGCCATAAAACATGAAAATTATCCATAAAAACTTAAAAATTAGCCATTAAACTCAAAAATTAGCAAGAAAAACTCGAAAATTAGCTGGAAAAACTCAGAAATTAGCTAGAAAAACTCAAGAATCAGCTAGAAAAACTCGGAAATTAGCCACAAAAACCCGAAAATTGTTAGAAAAACTCGAAAATTAGCCACGAAAACCCAAAAATTAGCCATAAAAACCTAAGAATTAGCCACAAAAACCCAACAATTAGCTAGAAAAACTCAAAAATTAGCCACAAAAACTCAAAAATTAGCCACAAAACCCAAAACTGAGCCACAAAAACCCAAAAATTTGCCAGAAAAACTCGAAAATCAGCTAGAAAAACTTAGAAATTAGCCACAAAAACCCAAAAATTGTTAGAAAAACCCAAAAATTAGCTATAAAAACCCGAACATTAGCTATACAACCCAAAATCTAGCTAGAAAAACTCAAAAATTAGCTATAAACACCCAAAAATTGCTAGAAAACCCGAAAAGTAGCCATAAAAATCCAAAAATTAGCCATAAAACCCGAAAATTGTTAGAAAAACTCAGAAATTAGCCATGAAAACTAAGAAATTAGCCGCAAAAACCCAACAATTATCCATAAAAACCCAAAAATTGCTGGAAAACTAAAAAATTGGCAGGGAAAACACAGGAAATGTCTATAAAACCCAAATACTAGCCATAAAAACCCAAAAATTAGCCATAAAAACCAAAAAATTAGCCATTAATCCCGAAAATTAGCGAGAAAATCTCGGAAATTAGCTATAAAAACCCGAAAATTAGCCATTAAACGCGAAAATTAGATAGAGAAACTCAAAAATTAGCTAGAAAAACTTGGAAATTAGCTAGAAAAACCCAAAAATTAGCCATAAAAACCCAAAAATTAGCCATAAAACCCAAAAACTAGCTGAAGAAACTCAAGAATTAGCTAGAAAAACTCAGAAATTAGCTAGAAAAACCCAAAAATTAGCTAGAAAAACTCAAAAATTAGCCTCAAAACTCAAGAATCAGCTAGAAAAACTCGGAAATTAGCCACAAAAACCCGAAAATTAGCTAGAAAAACTCAAAAATTAGCCATGAAAACCCAAAAAATTGACCAAAAAAACTCGAAAATTAGCTAGAAAAACTCGGAAATTAGCCACAAAAACCCAAAAATTGTTGGAAAAACCCAAAAGTTAGCTATAAAAACCCAAACATTACCTATACAACCCAAAATCTAGCTAGTAAAACTCAAAAATTACCAATAAAAATTCAAAAATTAGCCATTAAACCCGAAAATTAGCTAGAAAAACTCAAAAACTAACTATAAAAACTCAGAAATAAGCCACAAAACCCAAAAATTATCCAGAAAATCTCGAAAATTAGCCATAAAAACTCAGAAATTAGCCGCAAAAACCCAACAATTAGCTAGAAAAACTCAGAAATTGACCACAAAACCCATAAATTGTTAGAAAAACCCAAAAATTAGCTATAAAAACTCAAAAAATAGCTATAAAACCCCAAAAATTAGCCATAAAAACCCGAAAATTAGCTATAAAACTCAGAAATCAGCCAGAAAAACTCGAAAATTAGCTAGAAAAACTCAAAATTTAGAGATAAAACCCAAAAATTAGCTAGAAAAACCCAATAATTAGCTAGAAAGATTCGGAAATTAGCCACAAAAACTAAAAAATTAACCACAAAAACCCAAAAATTAGTCATAAAACCTGAAAATTAGCCATAAAATTCCGAAAATTAGCTATAAAACCCAGAAATTAGCCAGAAAAACTCGAAAATTAGCTAGAAAAACTCAAAAATTAGCCATGGAAACTCAAAAATTAACCACAAAAACCCAAAAATTAGCAATAGAACCCCAAAATATAGCTATAAAACCCAAATATTAGCTGGAAAAACTCAAAAATTAGCCATAAAAACTCAGAAATTAGCCGCAAAAACCCAACAATTATCCATAAAAACCCAAAAATTGCTAGAAAACTGAAAAATTAGCAATGAAAACAAAAAAAATGTCTATAAAACCCAAAAACTAGCCATAAAAATCCAGAAATTAGCCATAAAACCCGAAAATTAGCTAGAGAAACTCAAAAATTAGCTAGAAAATCTCAGAAATTAGGTAGAAAAACCCAAAAATTAACTAGAAAAACTCAGAAATTAGCCACAAAAAACCAAATATTAGTCATAAAACCTGAAAAATTAGCCATAAAAACCCGAAAATCAGCTATAAAACCCAGAAATTAGCCAGAAAAACTCGAAAATTAGCTAGAAATACTCAAAAATTAGCCATGGAAACTCAAAAATTAACCACAAAAACCCAAAAATTAGCAATAGAACCCCAAAATATAGCTATAAAACCCAATAATTAGCTGGAAAAACTCAAAAATTAGCCATGAAAACCTAAAAATTAACCAAAAAACCCAAAAACTAGCCATAAAAATCCAGAAATTAGAATAAAACCCGAAAATTAGCTAGAGAAACTCAAAAATTAGCTAGAAAATCTCAGCAATTAGCCATAAAAACTCAGAAATTAGCCGCAAAAACCCAACAATTAGCTAGAAAAACTCAGAAATTGACCACAAAACCCAAAAATTGTTAGAAAAATCCAAAAATTGTTAGAAAAACCCAAAAATTAGCTATAAAAACTCGAAAAATAGCTATAAAATCCCAAAAATTAGCCATAAAAACCCGAAAATTAGCTATAAAACTCAGAAACTAGCCAGAAAAACTCGAAAATTAGCTAGAAAAACTCAAAATTTAGACATAAAACCCAAAAATTAGCTAGAAAAATCCAGAAATTAGCCATAAAACCCGAAAATTAGCTAGAGAAACTCAAAAATTAGCTAGAAAATCTCAGAAATTAGGTAGAAAAACCCAAAAATTAACTAGAAAAACTCAGAAATTAGCCACAAAAAACCAAATATTAGTCATAAAACCTGAAAAATTAGCCATAAAAACCCGAAAATCAGCTATAAAACCCAGAAATTAGCCAGAAAAACTCGAAAATTAGCTAGAAATACTCAAAAATTAGCCATGGAAACTCAAAAATTAACCACAAAAACCCAAAAATTAGCAATAGAACCCCAAAATATAGCTATAAAACCCAATAATTAGCTGGAAAAACTCAAAAATTAGCCATGAAAACCTGAAAATTAACCAAAAAACCCAAAAACTAGCCATAAAAATCCAGAAATTAGAATAAAACCCGAAAATTAGCTAGAGAAACTCAAAAATTAGCTAGAAAATCTCAGCAATTAGCCATAAAAACTCAGAAATTAGCCGCAAAAACCCAACAATTATCCATAAAAACCCAAAAATTGCTAGAAAACTGAAAAATTAGCAATGAAAACAAAAAAAATGTCTATAAAACCCAAAAACTAGCCATAAAAATCCAGAAATTAGCCATAAAACCCGAAAATTAGCTAGAGAAACTCAAAAATTAGCTAGAAAATCTCAGAAATTAGGTAGAAAAACCCAAAAATTAACTAGAAAAACTCAGAAATTAGCCACAAAAAACCAAATATTAGTCATAAAACCTGAAAAATTAGCCATAAAAACCCGAAAATCAGCTATAAAACCCAGAAATTAGCCAGAAAAACTCGAAAATTAGCTAGAAATACTCAAAAATTAGCCATGGAAACTCAAAAATTAACCACAAAAACCCAAAAATTAGCAATAGAACCCCAAAATATAGCTATAAAACCCAATAATTAGCTGGAAAAACTCAAAAATTAGCCATGAAAACCTAAAAATTAACCAAAAAACCCAAAAACTAGCCATAAAAATCCAGAAATTAGAATAAAACCCGAAAATTAGCTAGAGAAACTCAAAAATTAGCTAGAAAATCTCAGCAATTAGCCATAAAAACTCAGAAATTAGCCGCAAAAACCCAACAATTAGCTAGAAAAACTCAGAAATTGACCACAAAACCCAAAAATTGTTAGAAAAATCCAAAAATTGTTAGAAAAACCCAAAAATTAGCTATAAAAACTCGAAAAATAGCTATAAAATCCCAAAAATTAGCCATAAAAACCCGAAAATTAGCTATAAAACTCAGAAACTAGGCAGAAAAACTCGAAAATTAGCTAGAAAAACTCAAAATTTAGACATAAAACCCAAAAATTAGCTAGAAAAACTCAATAATTAGCTAGAAAGATTCGGAAATTAGCCACAAAAACTAAAAAATTAACCACAAAAACCCAAAAATTAGTCATAAAACCTGGAAAATTAGCCATAAAAACCCGAAAATTAGCTATAAAACCCAGAAATTAGCCAGAAAAACTCAAAAATTAGCCATGGAAACTCAAAAATTAACCACAAAAACCCAAAAATTAGCAATAGAACCCCAAAATATAGCTACAAAACCCAAAAATTAGCTGGAAAAACTAAAAATCTAGCCATGAAAACCTGAAAATCAACCAAAAATTAGCCATAAAAACTTAGAAATTAGCCGCAAAAACCCAACAATCATCCATAAAAACCCAAAAATTGCTAGAAAACTGAAAAATTAGCAATGAAAACACAAAAACTAGCCATAAAAATCCAGAAAACCCGAAAATTAGCTAGAGAAACTCAAAAATTAGCTAGAAAATCTCAGAAATTAGCTAGAAAAACCCAAAAATTAACTAGAAAAACTCAGAAATTAGCCACAAAACCCAAAAATTGTTAGAAAACCTCAGAAATTAGCTATTAAAAACTCGAATAATAGCTATAAAACATAGAAATTAGCTAGAATAACTCGAAAATTAGCCATAAATACTCAGAAATTAGCCGCAAAAACCCAAAAGTTATCCATAAAAACACAGAAAATGTCTATAAAACTCAGAAACTAGCCATAAAAATTCAAAAATTAGCCATAAAACCCGAAAATCAGCTAGAGAAACTCAAAAATTAGCTAGAAAAACTCAAACAAATGCTAGAAGAACCCAAAAATTGTTAAAAAAACTCAGAAGTTAGCTATTAAAAACTCGAATAATAGCTATAAAACATAAAAATTAGCTAGAAAAACTCGAAAATTAGCCATAAAAACTCAAAAATTAGCCATTAAACCCAAAAAGTAGCAAGAAAAACTCGAAAATTAGCTAGAAAAACCCAGAACTTAGCCATAAAACCCGAAAATTATCCAGAAAAACTCGAAAATTAGCCATAAAAACTCATAAATTAGCCGCAAAACCCAACAATTATCCATTAAAACCCAAAAATTGCTGGAAAACTAAAAAATTGGCAGGGAAAACACAGGAAATGTCTATAAAACCCAAATACTAGCCATAAAAACCCAAAAATTAGCCATAAAAACCAAAAAATTAGCCATTAATCCCGAAAATTAGCGAGAAAATCTCGAAAATTAGCTATAAAAACCCGAAAATTAGCCATTAAACGCGAAAATTAGATAGAGAAACTCGAAAATTAGCTAGAAAAACTTGGAAATTAGCTAGAAAAACCCAAAAATTAGCCATAAAAACCAAAAAATTAGCCATAAAACCCAAAAACTAGCTGAAGAAACTCAATAATTAGCTAGAAAAACTCGGAAATTAGCTAGAAAAACCCAAAAATTAGCTAGAAAAACTCAAAAATTAGCCTCAAAATCCAAAAATTAGCCATAAAAACCCTAAAATTAGCCATAAAACCCAAAAATTGTTAGAAAAACTCAAAAATTAGCTAAAAACTCGAAAAATAGCCATAAAACATGAAAATTATCCATAAAAACTTAAAAATTAGCCATTAAACTCAAAAATTAGCAAGAAAAACTCGAAAATTAGCTGGAAAAACTCAAAATTTAGACATAAAACCCAAAAATTAGCTAGAAAAACTCAATAATTAGCTAGAAAGATTCGGAAATTAGCCACAAAAACTAAAAAATTAACCACAAAAACCCAAAAATTAGCCATAAATACTCAGAAATTAGCCGCAAAAACCCAAAAGTTATCCATAAAAACACAGAAAATGTCTATAAAACCCAGAAACTAGCCATAAAAATTCAAAAATTAGCCATAAAACCCGAAAATCAGCTAGAGAAACTCAAAAATTAGCTAGAAAAACCCAAACAAATGCTAGAAGAACCCAAAAATTGTTAAAAAAACTCAGAAGTTAGCTATTAAAAACTCGAATAATAGCTATAAAACATAAAAATTAGCTAGAAAAACTCGAAAATTAGCCATAAAAACTGAAAAATTAGCCATTAAACCCAAAAAGTAGCAAGAAAAACTCGAAAATTAGCTAGAAAAACCCAGAACTTAGCCATAAAACCCGAAAATTATCCAGAAAAACTCGAAAATTAGCCATAAAAACTCAGAAATTAGCCGCAAAACCCAACAATTATCCATTAAAACCCAAAAATTGCTGGAAAACTAAAAAATTGGCAGGGAAAACACAGGAAATGTCTATAAAACCCAAATACTAGCCATAAAAACCCAAAAATTAGCCATAAAAACCAAAAAATTAGCCATTAATCCCGAAAATTAGCGAGAAAATCTCGAAAATTAGCTATAAAAACCCGAAAATTAGCCATTAAACGCGAAAATTAGATAGAGAAACTCAAAAATTAGCTAGAAAAACTTGGAAATTAGCTAGAAAAACCCAAAAATTAGCCATAAAAACCAAAAAATTAGCCATAAAACCCAAAAACTAGCTGAAGAAACTCAATAATTAGCTAGAAAAACTCAGAAATTAGCTAGAAAAACCCAAAAATTAGCTAGAAAAACTCAAAAATTAGCCTCAAAACTCAAGAATCAGCTAGAAAAACTCGGAAATTAGCCACAAAAACCCAAAAATTGTTGGAAAAACCCAAAAGTTAGCTATAAAACTAAAACAAATGCTAGAAGAACCCAAAAATTGTTAAAAAAACTCAGAAGTTAGCTATTAAAAACTCGAATAATAGCTATAAAACATAAAAATTAGCTAGAAAAACCCGAAAAGTAGCCATAAAAATCCAAAAATTAGCCATAAAACCCGAAAATTGTTAGAAAAACTCAGAAATTAGCCATAAAAACTAAGAAATTATCCATAAAAACCCAAAAATTGCTGGAAAACTAAAAAATTGGCAGGGAAAACACAGGAAATGTCTAGAAAACCCAAATACTAGCCATAAAAACCCAAAAATTAGCCATAAAAACCAAAAAATTAGCCATTAATCCCGAAAATTAGCGAGAAAATCTCGGAAATTAGCTATAAAAACCCGAAAATTAGCCATTAAACGCGAAAATTAGATAGGGAAACTCAAAAATTAGCTAGAAAAACTTGGAAATTAGCTAGAAAAACCCAAAAATTAGCCATAAAAACCCAAAAATTAGCCATAAAACCCAAAAACTAGCTGAAGAAACTCAAGAATTAGCTAGAAAAACTCAGAAATTAGCTAGAAAAACCCAAAAATTAGCTAGAAAAACTCAAAAATTAGCCTCAAAACTCAAGAATCAGCTAGAAAAACTCGGAAATTAGCCACAAAAACCCGAAAATTAGCTAGAAAACTGAAAAATTAGCAATGAAAACAAAAAAAATGTCTATAAAACCCAAAAACTAGCCATAAAAATCCAGAAATTAGCCATAAAACCCGAAAATTAGCTAGAGAAACTCAAAAATTAGCTAGAAAATCTCAGAAATTAGGTAGAAAAACCCAAAAATTAACTAGAAAAACTCAGAAATTAGCCACAAAAAACCAAATATTAGTCATAAAACCTGAAAAATTAGCCATAAAAACCCGAAAATCAGCTATAAAACCCAGAAATTAGCCAGAAAAACTAGAAAATTAGCTAGAAATACTCAAAAATTAGCCATGGAAAATCAAAAATTAACCACAAAAACCCAAAAATTAGCAATAGAACCCCAAAATTTAGCTATAAAACCCAATAATTAGCTGGAAAAACTCAAAAATTAGCCATGAAAACCTAAAAATTAACCAAAAAACCCAAAAACTAGCCATAAAAATCCAGAAATTAGAATAAAACCCGAAAATTAGCTAGAGAAACTCAAAAATTAGCTAGAAAATCTCAGCAATTAGCCATAAAAACTCAGAAATTAGCCGCAAAAACCCAACAATTAGCTAGAAAAACTCAGAAATTGACCACAAAACCCAAAAATTGTTAGAAAAATCCAAAAATTGTTAGAAAAACCCAAAAATTAGCTATAAAAACTCGAAAAATAGCTATAAAATCCCAAAAATTAGCCATAAAAACCCGAAAATTAGCTATAAAACTCAGAAACTAGCCAGAAAAACTCGAAAATTAGCTAGAAAAACTCAAAATTTAGACATAAAACCCAAAAATTAGCTAGAAAAACTCAATAATTAGCTAGAAAGATTCGGAAATTAGCCACAAAAACTAAAAAATTAACCACAAAAACCCAAAAATTAGTCATAAAACCTGAAAAATTAGCCATAAAAACCCGAAAATTAGCTATAAAACCCAGAAATTAGCCAGAAAAACTCGAAAATTAGCTAGAAAAACTCAAAAATTAGCCATGGAAACTCAAAAATTAACCACAAAAACCCAAAAATTAGCAACAGAACCCCAAAATATAGCTACAAAACCCAAAAATTAGCTGGAAAAACTAAAAATCTAGCCATGAAAACCTGAAAATCAACCAAAAATTAGCCATAAAAACTTAGAAATTAGCCGCAAAAACCCAACAATCATCCATAAAAACCCAAAAATTGCTAGAAAACTGAAAAATTAGCAATGAAAACAAAAAACTAGCCATAAAAATCCAGAAATTAGCCATAAAACCCGAAAATTAGCTAGAGAAACTCAAAAATTAGCTAGAAAATCTCAGAAATTAGCTAGAAAAACCCAAAAATTAACTAGAAAACCTCAGAAATTAGCTATTAAAAACTCGAATAGAGCTAGCCATAAAAATTCAAAAATTAGCCATAAAACCCGAAAATCAGCTAGAGAAACTCAAAAATTAGCTAGAAAAACCCAAACAAATGCTAGAAGAACCCAAAAATTGTTAAAAAAACTCAGAAGTTAGCTATTAAAAACTCGAATAATAGCTATAAAACATAAAAATTAGCTAGAAAAACTCGAAAATTAGCCATAAAAACTCAAAAATTAGCCATTAAACCCAAAAAGTAGCAAGAAAAACTCGAAAATTAGCTAGAAAAACCCAGAACTTAGCCATAAAACCCGAAAATTATCCAGAAAAACTCGAAAATTAGCCATAAAAACTCAGAAATTAGCCGCAAAACCCAACAATTATCCATTAAAACCGAAAAATTGCTGGAAAACTAAAAAATTGGCAGGGAAAACACAGGAAATGTCTATAAAACCCAAATACTAGCCATAAAAACCCAAAAATTAGCCATAAAAACCAAAAAATTAGCCATTAATCCCGAAAATTAGCGAGAAAATCTCGAAAATTAGCTATAAAAACCCGAAAATTAGCCATTAAACGCGAAAATTAGATAGAGAAACTCAAAAATTAGCTAGAAAAACTTGGAAATTAGCTAGAAAAACCCAAAAATTAGCCATAAAAACCAAAAAATTAGCCATAAAACCCAAAAACTAGCTGAAGAAACTCAATAATTAGCTAGAAAAACTCAGAAATTAGCTAGAAAAACCCAAAAATTAGCTAGAAAAACTCAAAAATCAGCCTCAAAATCCAAAAATTAGCCATAAAAACCCTAAAATTAGCCATAAAACTCAAAAATTGTTAGAAAAACTCAAAAATTAGCTAAAAACTCAAAAAATAGCCATAAAACATGAAAATTAGCCATAAAAACTTAAAAATTAGCCATTAAACTCAAAAATTAGCAAGAAAAACTCGAAAATTAGCTGGAAAAACTCAGAAATTAGCTAGAAAAACTCAAGAATCAGCTAGAAAAACTCGGAAATTAGCCACAAAAACCCGAAAATTGTTAGAAAAACTCGAAAATTAGCCACGAAAACCCAAAAATTAGCCATAAAAACCTAAGAATTAGCCACAAAAACCCAACAATTAGCTAGAAAAACTCAAAAATTAGCCACAAAAACTCAAAAATTAGCCACAAAACCCAAAACTGAGCCACAAAAACCCAAACATTAGCTATACAACCCAAAATCTAGCTAGAAAAACTCAAAAATTAGCTATAAACACCCAAAAATTGCTAGAAAACCCGAAAAGTAGCCATAAAAATCCAAAAATTAGCCATAAAACCCGAAAATTGTTAGAAAAACTCAGAAATTAGCCATAAAAACTAAGAAATTAGCCGCAAAAATCCAACAATTATCCATAAAAACCCAAAAATTGCTGGAAAACTAAAAAATTGGCAGGGAAAACACAGGAAATGTCTATAAAACCCAAATACTAGCCATAAAAACCCAAAAATTAGCCATAAAAACCAAAAAATTAGCCATTAATCCCGAAAATTAGCGAGAAAATCTCGGAAATTAGCTATAAAAACCCGAAAATTAGCCATTAAACGCGAAAATTAGATAGAGAAACTCAAAAATTAGCTAGAAAAACTTGGAAATTAGCTAGAAAAACCCAAAAATTAGCCATAAAAACCCAAAAATTAGCCATAAAACCCAAAAACTAGCTGAAGAAACTCAAGAATTAGCTAGAAAAACTCAGAAATTAGCTAGAAAAACCCAAAATTTAGCTAGAAAAACTCAAAAATTAGCCTCAAAACTCAAGAATCAGCTAGAAAAACTCGGAAATTAGCCACAAAAACCCAAAAATTGTTGGAAAAACCCAAAAGTTAGCTATAAAAACCCAAACATTACCTATACAACCCAAAATCTAGCTAGTAAAACTCAAAAATTACCAATAAAAATTCAAAAATTAGCCATTAAACCCGAAAATTAGCTAGAAAAACTCAAAAACTAACTATAAAAACTCAGAAATAAGCCACAAAACCCAAAAATTATCCAGAAAATCTCGAAAATTAGCCATAAAAACTCAGAAATTAGCCGCAAAAACCCAACAATTAGCTAGAAAAACTCAGAAATTGACCACAAAACCCAAAAATTGTTAGAAAAACCCAAAAATTAGCTATAAAAACTCAAAAAATAGCTATAAAACCCCAAAAATTAGCCATAAAAACCCGAAAATTAGCTATAAAACTCAGAAATTAGCCAGAAAAACTCGAAAATTAGCTAGAAAAACTCAAAATTTAGAGATAAAACCCAAAAATTAGCTAGAAAAACTCAATAATTAGCTAGAAAGATTCGGAAATTAGCCACAAAAACTAAAAAATTAACCACAAAAACCCAAAAATTAGTCATAAAACCTGAAAATTAGCCATAAAAACCCGAAAATTAGCTATAAAACCCAGAAATTAGCCAGAAAAACTCGAAAATTAGCTAGAAAAACTCAAAAATTAGCCATGGAAACTCAAAAATTAGCCATGGAAACTCAAAAATTAACCACAAAAACCCAAAAATTAGCAATAGAACCCCAAAATATAGCTATAAAACCCAAATATTAGCTGGAAAAACTCAAAAATTAGCCATAAAAACTCAGAAATTAGCCGCAAAAACCCAACAATTATCCATAAAAACCCAAAAATTGCTAGAAAACTGAAAAATTAGCAATGAAAACAAAAAAAATGTCTATAAAACCCAAAAACTAGCCATAAAAATCCAGAAATTAGCCATAAAACCCGAAAATTAGCTAGAGAAACTCAAAAATTAGCTAGAAAATCTCAGAAATTAGGTAGAAAAACCCAAAAATTAACTAGAAAAACTCAGAAATTAGCCACAAAAAACCAAATATTAGTCATAAAACCTGAAAAATTAGCCATAAAAACCCGAAAATCAGCTATAAAACCCAGAAATTAGCCAGAAAAACTCGAAAATTAGCTAGAAATACTCAAAAATTAGCCATGGAAACTCAAAAATTAACCACAAAAACCCAAAAATTAGCAATAGAACCCCAAAATATAGCTATAAAACCCAATAATTAGCTGGAAAAACTCGAAAATTAACCACAAAAACCCAAAAATTAGCAATAGAACCCCAAAATATAGCTACAAAACCCAAAAATTAGCTGGAAAAACTAAAAATCTAGCCATGAAAACCTGAAAATCAACCAAAAATTAGCCATAAAAACTTAGAAATTAGCCGCAAAAACCCAACAATCATCCATAAAAACCCAAAAATTGCTAGAAAACTGAAAAATTAGCAATGAAAAC
The DNA here is from genome assembly GCA_026230145.1 of Diorhabda elongata. NCBI lineage: Eukaryota > Metazoa > Arthropoda > Insecta > Coleoptera > Chrysomelidae > Diorhabda > Diorhabda elongata. The sequence continues at coordinate 359,103 of JAOVVJ010000025.1, forward strand.
ACAAAAACTAGCCATAAAAATCCAGAAATTAGCCATAAAACCCGAAAATTAGCTAGAGAAACTCAAAAATTAGCTAGAAAATCTCAGAAATTAGCTAGAAAAACCCAAAAATTAACTAGAAAAACTCAGAAATTAGCCACAAAACCCAAAAATTGTTAGAAAACCTCAGAAATTAGCTATTAAAAACTCGAATAATAGCTATAAAACATAGAAATTAGCTAGAATAACTCGAAAATTAGCCATAAATACTCAGAACTTAGCCGCAAAAACCCAAAAGTTATCCATAAAAACACAGAAAATGTCTATAAAACCCAGAAACTAGCCATAAAAATGCAAAAATTAGCCATAAAACCCGAAAATCAGCTAGAGAAACTCAAAAATTAGCTAGAAAAACTCAAACAAATGCTAGAAGAACCCAAAAATTGTTAAAAAAACTCAGAAGTTAGCTATTAAAAACTCGAATAATAGCTATAAAACATAAAAATTAGCTAGAAAAACTCGAAAATTAGCCATAAAAACTCAAAAATTAGCCATTAAACCCAAAAAGTAGCAAGAAAAACTCGAAAATTAGCTAGAAAAACCCAGAACTTAGCCATAAAACCCGAAAATTATCCAGAAAAACTCGAAAATTAGCCATAAAAACTCATAAATTAGCCGCAAAACCCAACAATTATCCATTAAAACCCAAAAATTGCTGGAAAACTAAAAAATTGGCAGGGAAAACACAGGAAATGTCTATAAAACCCAAATACTAGCCATAAAAACCCAAAAATTAGCCATAAAAACCAAAAAATTAGCCATTAATCCCGAAAATTAGCGAGAAAATCTCGAAAATTAGCTATAAAAACCCGAAAATTAGCCATTAAACGCGAAAATTAGATAGAGAAACTCAAAAATTAGCTAGAAAAACTTGGAAATTAGCTAGAAAAACCCAAAAATTAGCCATAAAAACCAAAAAATTAGCCATAAAACCCAAAAACTAGCTGAAGAAACTCAATAATTAGCTAGAAAAACTCAGAAATTAGCTAGAAAAACCCAAAAATTAGCTAGAAAAACTCAAAAATTAGCCTCAAAATCCAAAAATTAGCCATAAAAACCCTAAAATTAGCCATAAAACCCAAAAATTGTTAGAAAAACTCAAAAATTAGCTAAAAACTCAAAAAATAGCCATAAAACATGAAAATTATCCATAAAAACTTAAAAATTAGCCATTAAACTCAAAAATTAGCAAGAAAAACTCGAAAATTAGCTGGAAAAACTCAGAAATTAGCTAGAAAAACTCAAGAATCAGCTAGAAAAACTCGGAAATTAGCCACAAAAACCCGAAAATTGTTAGAAAAACTCGAAAATTAGCCACGAAAACGCAAAAATTAGCCATAAAAACCTAAGAATTAGCCACAAAAACCCAACAATTAGCTAGAAAAACTCAAAAATTAGCCACAAAAACTCAAAAATTAGCCACAAAACCCAAAACTGAGCCACAAAAACCCAAAAATTTGCCAGAAAAACTCGAAAATCAGCTAGAAAAACTTAGAAATTAGCCACAAAAACCCAAAAATTGTTAGAAAAACCCAAAAATTAGCTATAAAAACCCGAACATTAGCTATACAACCCAAAATCTAGCTAGAAAAACTCAAAAATTAGCTATAAACACCCAAAAATTGCTAGAAAACCCGAAAAGTAGCCATAAAAATCCAAAAATTAGCCATAAAACCCGAAAATTGTTAGAAAAACTCAGAAATTAGCCATAAAAACTAAGAAATTAGCCGCAAAAACCCAACAATTATCCATAAAAACCCAAAAATTGCTGGAAAACTAAAAAATTGGCTGGGAAAACACAGGAAATGTCTATAAAACCCAAATACTAGCCATAAAAACCCAAAAATTAGCCATAAAAACCAAAAAATTAGCCATTAATCCCGAAAATTAGCGAGAAAATCTCGGAAATTAGCTATAAAAACCCGAAAATTAGCCATTAAACGCGAAAATTAGATAGAGAAACTCAAAAATTAGCTAGAAAAACTTGGAAATTAGCTAGAAAAACCCAAAAATTAGCCATAAAAACCCAAAAATTAGCCATAAAACCCAAAAACTAGCTGAAGAAACTCAAGAATTAGCTAGAAAAACTCAGAAATTAGCTAGAAAAACCCAAAAATTAGCTAGAAAAACTCAAAAATTAGCCTCAAAACTCAAGAATCAGCTAGAAAAACTCGGAAATTAGCCACAAAAACCCGAAAATTAGCTAGAAAACTGAAAAATTAGCAATGAAAACAAAAAAAATGTCTATAAAACCCAAAAACTAGCCATAAAAATCCAGAAATTAGCCATAAAACCCGAAAATTAGCTAGAGAAACTCAAAAATTAGCTAGAAAATCTCAGAAATTAGGTAGAAAAACCCAAAAATTAACTAGAAAAACTCAGAAATTAGCCACAAAAAACCAAATATTAGTCATAAAACCTGAAAAATTAGCCATAAAAACCCGAAAATCAGCTATAAAACCCAGAAATTAGCCAGAAAAACTCGAAAATTAGCTAGAAATACTCAAAAAGTAGCCATGGAAACTCAAAAATTAACCACAAAAACCCAAAAATTAGCAATAGAACCCCAAAATATAGCTATAAAACCCAATAATTAGCTGGAAAAACTCAAAAATTAGCCATGAAAACCTAAAAATTAACCAAAAAACCCAAAAACTAGCCATAAAAATCCAGAAATTAGAATAAAACCCGAAAATTAGCTAGAGAAACTCAAAAATTAGCTAGAAAATCTCAGCAATTAGCCATAAAAACTCAGAAATTAGCCGCAAAAACCCAACAATTAGCTAGAAAAACTCAGAAATTGACCACAAAACCCAAAAATTGTTAGAAAAATCCAAAAATTGTTAGAAAAACCCAAAAATTAGCTATAAAAACTCGAAAAATAGCTATAAAATCCCAAAAATTAGCCATAAAAACCCGAAAATTAGCTATAAAACTCAGAAACTAGCCAGAAAAACTCGAAAATTAGCTAGAAAAACTCAAAATTCAGACATAAAACCCAAAAATTAGCTAGAAAAACTCAATAATTAGCTAGAAAGATTCGGAAATTAGCCACAAAAACCCAAAAATTAGTCATAAAACCTGAAAAATTAGCCATTAAAACCCGAAAATTAGCTATAAAACCCAGAAATTAGCCAGAAGAACTCGAAAATTAGCTAGAAAAACTCAAAAATTAGCCATGGAAACTCAAAAATTAACCACAAAAACCCAAAAATTAGCAATAGAACCCCAAAATATAGCTACAAAACCCAAAAATTAGCTGGAAAAACTAAAAATCTAGCCATGAAAACCTGAAAATCAACCAAAAATTAGCCATAAAAACTTAGAAATTAGCCGCAAAAACCCAACAATCATCCATAAAAACCCAAAAATTGCTAGAAAACTGAAAAATTAGCAATGAAAACAAAAAACTAGCCATAAAAATCCAGAAATTAGCCATAAAACCCGAAAATTAGCTAGAGAAACTCAAAAATTAGCTAGAAAATCTCAGAAATTAGCTAGAAAAACCCAAAAATTAACTAGAAAAACTCAGAAATTAGCCACAAAACCCAAAAATTGTTAGAAAACCTCAGAAATTAGCTATTAAAAACTCGAATAATAGCTATAAAACATAGAAATTAGCTAGAATAACTCGAAAATTAGCCATAAATACTCAGAAATTAGCCGCAAAAACCCAAAAGTTAACCATAAAAACACAGAAAATGTCTATAAAACCCAGAAACTAGCTATAAAAATTCAAAAATTAGCCATAAAACCCGAAAATCAGCTAGAGAAACTCAAAAATTAGCTAGAAAAACTCAAACAAATGCTAGAAGAACCCAAAAATTGTTAAAAAAACTCAGAAGTTAGCTATTAAAAACTCGAATAATAGCTATAAAACATAAAAATTAGCTAGAAAAACTCGAAAATTAGCCATAAAAACTCAAAAATTAGCCATTAAACCCAAAAAGTAGCAAGAAAAACTCGAAAATTAGCTAGAAAAACCCAGAACTTAGCCATAAAACCCGAAAATTATCCAGAAAAACTCGAAAATTAGCCATAAAAACTCAGAAATTAGCCGCAAAACCCAACAATTATCCATTAAAACCCAAAAATTGCTGGAAAACTAAAAAATTGGCAGGGAAAACACAGGAAATGTCTATAAAACCCAAATACTAGCCATAAAAACCCAAAAATTAGCCATAAAAACCAAAAAATTAGCCATTAATCCCGAAAATTAGCGAGAAAATCTCGAAAATTAGCTATAAAAACCCGAAAATTAGCCATTAAACGCGAAAATTAGATAGAGAAACTCAAAAACTAGCTAGAAAAACTTGGAAATTAGCTAGAAAAACCCAAAAATTAGCCATAAAAACCAAAAAATTAGCCATAAAACCCAAAAACTAGCTGAAGAAACTCAATAATTAGCTAGAAAAACTCAGAAATTAGCTAGAAAAACCCAAAAATTAGCTAGAAAAACTCAAAAATTAGCCTCAAAATCCAAAAATTAGCCATAAAAACCCTAAAATTAGCCATAAAACCCAAAAATTGTTAGAAAAACTCAAAAATTAGCTAAAAACTCAAAAAATAGCCATAAAACATGAAAATTAGCCATAAAAACTTAAAAATTAGCCATTAAACTCAAAAATTAGCAAGAAAAACTCGAAAATTAGCTGGAAAAACTCAGAAATTAGCTAGAAAAACTGAAGAATCAGCTAGAAAAACTCGGAAATTAGCCACAAAAACCCGAAAATTGTTAGAAAAACTCGAAAATTAGCCACGAAAACCCAAAAATTAGCCATAAAAACCTAAGAATCAGCCACAAAAACCCAACAATTAGCTAGAAAAACTCAAAAATTAGCCACAAAAACTCAAAAATTAGCCACAAAACCCAAAACTGAGCCACAAAAACCCAAAAATTTGCCAGAAAAACTCGAAAATCAGCTAGAAAAACTTAGAAATTAGCCACAAAAACCCAAAAATTGTTAGAAAAACCCAAAAATTAGCTATAAAAACCCGAACATTAGCTATACAACCCAAAATCTAGCTAGAAAAACTCAAAAATTAGCTATAAACACCCAAAAATTGCTAGAAAACCCGAAAAGTAGCCATAAAAATCCAAAAATTAGCCATAAAACCCGAAAATTGTTAGAAAAACTCAGAAATTAGCCATAAAAACTAAGAAATTAGCCGCAAAAACCCAACAATTATCCATAAAAACCCAAAAATTGCTGGAAAACTAAAAAATTGGCAGGGAAAACACAGGAAATGTCTATAAAACCCAAATACTAGCCATAAAAACCCAAAAATTAGCCATAAAAACCAAAAAATTAGCCATTAATCCCGAAAATTAGCGAGAAAATCTCGGAAATTAGCTATAAAAACCCGAAAATTAGCCATTAAACGCGAAAATTAGATAGAGAAACTCAAAAATTAGCTAGAAAAACTTGGAAATTAGCTAGAAAAACCCAAAAATTAGCCATAAAAACCCAAAAATTAGCCATAAAACCCAAAAACTAGCTGAAGAAACTCAAGAATTAGCTAGAAAAACTCAGAAATTAGCTAGAAAAACCCAAAATTTAGCTAGAAAAACTCAAAAATTAGCCTCAAAACTCAAGAATCAGCTAGAAAAACTCGGAAATTAGCCACAAAAACCCGAAAATTAGCTAGAAAAACTCAAAAATTAGCCATGAAAACCCAAAAAATTGACCAAAAAAACTCGAAAATTAGCTAGAAAAACTCGGAAATTAGCCACAAAAACCCAAAAATTGTTGGAAAAACCCAAAAGTTAGCTATAAAAACCCAAACATTACCTATACAACCCAAAATCTAGCTAGTAAAACTCAAAAATTACCAATAAAAATTCAAAAATTAGCCATTAAACCCGAAAATTAGCTAGAAAAACTCAAAAACTAACTATAAAAACTCAGAAATAAGCCACAAAACCCAAAAATTATCCAGAAAATCTCGAAAATTAGCCATAAAAACTCAGAAATTAGCCGCAAAAACCCAACAATTAGCTAGAAAAACTCAGAAATTGACCACAAAACCCAAAAATTGTTAGAAAAACCCAAAAATTAGCTATAAAAACTCAAAAAATAGCTATAAAACCCCAAAAATTAGCCATAAAAACCCGAAAATTAGCTATAAAACTCAGAAATTAGCCAGAAAAACTCGAAAATTAGCTAGAAAAACTCAAAATTTAGAGATAAAACCCAAAAATTAGCTAGAAAAACTCAATAATTAGCTAGAAAGATTCGGAAATTAGCCACAAAAACTAGAAAATTAACCACAAAAACCCAAAAATTAGTCATAAAACCTGAAAATTAGCCATAAAAACCCGAAAATTAGCTATAAAACCCAGAAATTAGCCAGAAAAACTCGAAAATTAGCTAGAAATACTCAAAAATTAACCACAAAAACCCAAAAATTAACCACAAAAACCCAAAAATTAGCAATAGAACCCCAAAATATAGCTATAAAACCCAATAATTAGCTGGAAAAACTCAAAAATTAGCCATGAAAACCTAAAAATTAACCAAAAACCCAAAAACTAGCCATAAAAATCCAGAAATTAGAATAAAACCCGAAAATTAGCTAGAGAAACTCAAAAATTAGCTAGAAAATCTCAGAAATTAGCCATAAGAACCCAAAAATTAGCCATAAAAACCCTAAAATTAGCCATAAAACCCAAAAATTTGTCAGAAAAACTCGAAAATTTGCTTGAAAAACTCAGAAATTGGCCACAAAAACCCAAAAATTGTTAGAAAAACTCAAAAATTAGCCATAAAAACCAAAAAATTAGCCATTAATCCCGAAAATTAGCGAGAAAATCTCGAAAATTAACTATAAAAACCCGAAAATTAGCCATTAAACGCGAAAATTAGATAGAGAAACTCAAAAATTAGCTAGAAAAACCTGGAAATTAGCTAGAAAACCTCGAACATTACATGGAAAAACTCAGAAATCAGCTAGAAAAACTCAAAACTCAGCCATAAAAACTCAGAAATTAACCATAAAAACCATAAAATTAGCCATTAAACGCGAAAATTAGATTGAGAAACTCAAAAATTAGCTGGAAAAACTCAGAAATTAGCTAGAAAAACCCATAAATCAGCTAGAAAAACTCAAGAATTAGCTAGAAAAACTCGGAAATTACCCACAAAAACTCAAAAATTAGCCATGAAAACTCAACAATTAGCCATGAAACCCAAAAATTAGTCAGAAAAACTCGAAAATTAGCAAGAAAACCCCGAGAATTAGCTAGAAAAACAATAAAATTAGCCATAAAACCCAAAAATTTGTCAGAAAATTTCGAAAATTTGCTTGAAAAACTCAGAAATTGGCCACAAAAACCCAAAAATTGTTAGAAAAACTCAAAAATTAGCCATAAAAACCAAAAAATTAGCCATTAATCCCGAAAATTGGCGAGAAAATCTCGAAAATTAGCTATAAAAACCCGAAAATTAGTCATAAAACCTGAAAATTAGCCATAAAAACCCGAAAATTAGCTATAAAACCCAGAAATTAGCCAGAAAAACTCGAAAATTAGCTAGAAAAACTCAAAAATTAGCCATGGAAACTCAAAAATTAACCACAAAAACCCAAAAATTAGCAATAGAACCCCAAAATATAGCTATAAAACCCAAATATTAGCTGGAAAAACTCAAAAATTAGCCATGAAAACCTAAAAATTAACCAAAAAACCCAAAAACTAGCCATAAAAATCCAGAAATTAGAATAAAACCCGAAAATTAGCTAGAGAAACTCAAAAATTAGCTAGAAAATCTCAGAAATTAGCCATAAGAACCCAAAAATTAGCCATAAAAACCCTAAAATTAGCCATAAAACCCAAAAATTTGTCAGAAAAACTCGAAAATTTGCTTGAAAAACTCAGAAATTGGCCACAAAAACCCAAAAATTGTTAGAAAAACTCAAAAATTAGCCATAAAAACCAAAAAATTAGCCATTAATCCCGAAAATTAGCGAGAAAATCTCGAAAATTAGCTATAAAAACCCGAAAATTAGCCATTAAACGCGAAAATTAGATAGAGAAACTCAAAAATTAGCTAGAAAAACTTGGAAATTAGCTAGAAAACCACGAACATTACATGGAAAAACTCAGAAATCAGCTAGAAAAACTCAAAACTTAGCCATAAAAACTCAGAAATTAACCATAAAAACCAAAAAATTAGCCATTAAACGCGAAAATTAGATTGAGAAACTCAAAAATTAGCTGGAAAAACTCAGAAATTAGCTAGAAAAACCCATAAATTAGCTAGAAAAACTCAAGAATTAGATAGAAAAACTCGGAAATTACCCACAAAAACTCAAAAATTAGCCATGAAAACTCAACAATTAGCCATGAAACCCAAAAATTAGTCAGAAAAACTCGAAAATTAGCAAGAAAACCTCGGAAATTAGCTAGAAAAACCCTAAAATTAGCCATAAAACCCAAAAATTTGTCAGAAAATTTCGAAAATTTGCTTGAAAAACTCAGAAATTGGCCACAAAAACCCAAAAATTGTTAGAAAAACTCAAAAATTAGCCATAAAAACCAAAAAATTAGCCATTAATCCCGAAAATTGGCGAGAAAATCTCGAAAATTAGCTATAAAAACCCGAAAATTAGCCATTAAACGCGAAAATTAGATAGAGAAACTCAAAAATTAGCTAGAAAAACTTGGAAATTAGCTAGAAAACCTCGAACATTACATGGAAAAACTCAGAAATCAGCTAGAAAAACTCAAAACTTAGCCATAAAAACTCAGAAATTAACCATAAAAACCAAAAAATTAGCCATTAAACGCGAAAATTAGATTGAGAAACTCAAAAATTAGCTGGAAAAACTCTGAAATTAGCTAGAAAAACCCATAAATTAGCTAGAAAAACTCGGAAATTACCCACAAAAACTCAAAAATTAGCCATGAAAACTCAACAATTAGCCATGAAACCCAAAAATTAGTCAGAAAAACTCGAAAATTAGCTAGAAAACCTCGAACATTAGCTGGAAAAACTCAGAAATCAGCTAGAAAAACTCAAAACTTAGCCATAAAAACTCAGAAATTAACCATAAAAACCCAAAAATTAGCCATTAAACGCGAAAATTAGATTGAGAAACTCAAAAACTAGCTGGAAAAACTCAGAAATTAGCTAGAAAAACCCATAAATTAGCTAGAAAAACTCAAGAATTAGCTTAAAAAACTCGGAAATTAGCCACAAAAACTCAGAAATTAGTCATGAAAACCCAACAATTAGCCATGAAACCCGAAAATTAGCCAGAAAAACTCTAAAATTAACTAGAAAAACTCAAAATTTAGCCATAAAACCCAAAAATTAGCTGGAAAAACTCAAGAATAAGCTGGAAAAACTCGGAAGTTAGCCACAAAAACTCAAAAATTAGCCATGAAAACTCAACAAATAGCCATGAAACCCAAAAATTTGCTAGAAAAATTCAAAAATTAGCTGGAAAAACTCGAAAATTAGCTAGAAAAACTCAGAGATCAGCTGGAAAAACTCGAAACTCAGCCATAAAAACTCAGAAATTAGCCATAAGAACCCAAAAATTAGCCATAAAAACCCTAAAATTAGCCATAAAACCCAAAAATTTGTCAGAAAAACTCGAAAATTTGCTTGAAAAACTCAGAAATTGGCCACAAAAACCCAAAAATTGTTAGAAAAACTCAAAAATTAGCCATAAAAACCAAAAAATTAGCCATTAATCCCAAAAATTAGCGAGAAAATCTCGAAAATTAGCTATAAAAACCCGAAAATTAGCCATTAAACGCGAAAATTAGATTGAGAAACTCAAAAATTAGCTGGAAAAACTCAGGAATTAGCTAGAAAAACCCATGAATTAGCTAGAAAAACCCAAGAATTAGTCAGAAAAACTCGAAAATTAGCTAGAAAACCTCGAACATTACATGGAAAAACTCAGAAATCAGCTAGAAAAACTCAAAACTTAGCCATAAAAACTCAGAAATTAACCATAAAAACCAAAAAATTAGCCATTAAACGCGAAAATTAGATTGAGAAACTCAAAAATTAGCTGGAAAAACTCAGAAATTAGCTAGAAAAACCCATAAATTAGCTAGAAAAACTCAAGAATTAGCTAGAAAAACTCGGAAATTACCCACAAAAACTCAAAAATTAGCCATGAAAACTCAACAATTAGCCATGAAACCCAAAAATTAGTCAGAAAAACTCAAAAATTAGCAAGAAAACCTCGAAAATTAGCTAGAAAAACCCTAAAATTAGCCATAAAACCCAAAAATTTGTCAGAAAATTTCGAAAATTTGCTTGAAAAACTCAGAAATTGGCCACAAAAACCCAAAAATTGTTAGAAAAACTCAAAAATTAGCGATAAAAACCAAGAAATTAGCCATTAATCCAGAAAATTAGCGAGAAAATCTCGAAAATTAGCTATAAAAACCCGAAAATTAGCCATTAAACGCGAAAATTAGATAGAGAAACTCAAAAATTAGCTACACAACCCAAAAATTAGCTAGAAAAACTCAAAAATTAGCCATGAAAACTTAAAAAATTGACCAGAAAACTCGAAAATTAGCTAGAAAAACTCGGAAATTAGCCACAAAAACCCAAAAATTGTTGGAAAAACCCAAAAGTTAGCTATAAAAACCCAAACATTAGCTATACAACCCAAAATCTAGCTAGAAAAACTGAAAACTTAGCTATAAAAATCTAAAATTTAGCCATAAAACCCGAAAATTAGCTAGAGAAACTCAAAAATTAGCTAGAAAAACTCAGAAATCAGCTAGAAAAACTCAAAAACTAACTATAAAAACTCAGAAATTAGCCACAAAACCCAAAAATTAGCTAGAAAAACTCAAAAATTAGCCATGAAAACCCAAAAAATTGACCAAAAAAACTCGAAAATTAGCTAGAAAAACTCGGAAATTAGCCACAAAAACCCAAAAATTGTTGGAAAAACCCAAAAGTTAGCTATAAAAACCCAAACATTACCTATACAACCCAAAATCTAGCTAGTAAAACTCAAAAATTACCAATAAAAATTCAAAAATTAGCCATTAAACCCGAAAATTAGCTAGAAAAACTCAAAAACTAACTATAAAAACTCAGAAATAAGCCACAAAACCCAAAAATTATCCAGAAAATCTCGAAAATTAGCCATAAAAACTCAGAAATTAGCCGCAAAAACCCAACAATTAGCTAGAAAAACTCAGAAATTGACCACAAAACCCAAAAATTGTTAGAAAAACCCAAAAATTAGCTATAAAAACTCAAAAAATAGCTATAAAACCCCACAAATTAGCCATAAAAACCCGAAAATTAGCTATAAAACTCAGAAATTAGCCAGAAAAACTCGAAAATTAGCTAGAAAAACTCAAAATTTAGAGATAAAACCCAAAAATTAGCTAGAAAAACTCAATAATTAGCTAGAAAGATTCGAAAATTAGCCACAAAAACTAAAAAATTAACCACAAAAACCCAAAAATTAGTCATAAAACCTGAAAATTAGCCATAAAAACCCGAAAATTAGCTATAAAACCCAGAAATTAGCCAGAAAAACTCGAAAATTAGCTAGAAAAACTCAAAAATTAGCCATGGAAACTCAAAAATTAACCACAAAAACCCAAAAATTAGCAATAGAACCCCAAAATATAGCTATAAAACCCAAATATTAGCTGGAAAAACTCAAAAATTAGCCATGAAAACCTAAAAATTAACCAAAAAACCCAAAAACTAGCCATAAAAATCCAGAAATTAGAATAAAACCCGAAAATTAGCTAGAGAAACTCAAAAATTAGCTAGAAAATCTCAGAAATTAGCCATAAGAACCCAAAAATTAGCCATAAAAACCCTAAAATTAGCCATAAAACCCAAAAATTTGTCAGAAAAACTCGAAAATTTGCTTGAAAAACTCAGAAATTGGCCACAAAAACCCAAAAATTGTTAGAAAAACTCAAAAATTAGCCATAAAAACCAAAAAATTAGCCATTAATCCCGAAAATTAGCGAGAAAATCTCGAAAATTAGCTATAAAAACCCGAAAATTAGCCATTAAACGCGAAAATTAGATAGAGAAACTCAAAAATTAGCTAGAAAAACTTGGAAATTAGCTAGAAAACCACGAACATTACATGGAAAAACTCAGAAATCAGCTAGAAAAACTCAAAACTTAGCCATAAAAACTCAGAAATTAACCATAAAAACCAAAAAATTAGCCATTAAACGCGAAAATTAGATTGAGAAACTCAAAAATTAGCTGGAAAAACTCAGAAATTAGCTAGAAAAACCCATAAATTAGCTAGAAAAACTCAAGAATTAGATAGAAAAACTCGGAAATTACCCACAAAAACTCAAAAATTAGCCATGAAAACTCAACAATTAGCCATGAAACCCAAAAATTAGTCAGAAAAACTCGAAAATTAGCAAGAAAACCTCGAAAATTAGCTAGAAAAACCCTAAAATTAGCCATAAAACCCAAAAATTTGTCAGAAAATTTCGAAAATTTGCTTGAAAAACTCAGAAATTGGCCACAAAAACCCAAAAATTGTTAGAAAAACTCAAAAATTAGCCATAGAAACCAAAAAATTAGCCATTAATCCCGAAAATTGGCGAGAAAATCTCGAAAATTAGCTATAAAAACCCGAAAATTAGCCATTAAACGCGAAAATTAGATAGAGAAACTCAAAAATTAGCTAGAAAAACTTGGAAATTAGCTAGAAAACCTCGAACATTACATGGAAAAACTCAGAAATCAGCTAGAAAAACTCAAAACTTAGCCATAAAAACTCAGAAATTAACCATAAAAACCAAAAAATTAGCCATTAAACGCGAAAATTAGATTGAGAAACTCAAAAATTAGCTGGAAAAACTCTGAAATTAGCTAGAAAAACCCATAAATTAGCTAGAAAAACTCGGAAATTACCCACAAAAACTCAAAAATTAGCCATGAAAACTCAACAATTAGCCATGAAACCCAAAAATTAGTCAGAAAAACTCGAAAATTAGCTAGAAAACCTCGAACATTAGCTGGAAAAACTCAGAAATCAGCTAGAAAAACTCAAAACTTAGCCATAAAAACTCAGAAATTAACCATAAAAACCCAAAAATTAGCCATTAAACGCGAAAATTAGATTGAGAAACTCAAAAACTAGCTGGAAAAACTCAGAAATTAGCTAGAAAAACCCATAAATTAGCTAAAAAAACTCAAGAATTAGCTTAAAAAACTCGGAAATTAGCCACAAAAACTCAGAAATTAGCCATGAAAACCCAACAATTAGCCATGAAACCCGAAAATTAGCCAGAAAAACTCTAAAATTAACTAGAAAAACTCAAAATTTAGCCATAAAACCCAAAAATTAGCTGGAAAAACTCAAGAATAAGCTGGAAAAACTCGGAAGTTAGCCACAAAAACTCAAAAATTAGCCATGAAAACTCAACAAATAGCCATGAAACCCAAAAATTTGCTAGAAAAATTCAAAAATTAGCTGGAAAAACTCGAAAATTAGCTAGAAAAACTCAGAGATCAGCTGGAAAAACTCGAAACTCAGCCATAAAAACTCAGAAATTAGCCATAAGAACCCAAAAATTAGCCATAAAAACCCTAAAATTAGCCATAAAACCCAAAAATTTGTCAGAAAAACTCGAAAATTTGCTTGAAAAACTCAGAAATTGGCCACAAAAACCCAAAAATTGTTAGAAAAACTCAAAAATTAGCCATAAAAACCAAAAAATTAGCCATTAATCCCAAAAATTAGCGAGAAAATCTCGAAAATTAGCTATAAAAACCCGAAAATTAGCCATTAAACGCGAAAATTAGATTGAGAAACTCAAAAATTAGCTGGAAAAACTCAGGAATTAGCTAGAAAAACCCATGAATTAGCTAGAAAAACCCAAGAATTAGTCAGAAAAACTCGAAAATTAGCTAGAAAAACTCAAAACTTAGCCATAAAAACTCAGAAATTAACCATAAAAACCAAAAAATTAGCCATTAAACGCGAAAATTAGATTGAGAAACTCAAAAATTAGCTGGAAAAACTCAGAAATTAGCTAGAAAAACCCATAAATTAGCTAGAAAAACTCAAGAATTAGCTAGAAAAACTCGGAAATTACCCACAAAAACTCAAAAATTAGCCATGAAAACTCAACAATTAGCCATGAAACCCAAAAATTAGTCAGAAAAACTCAAAAATTAGCAAGAAAACCTCGAAAATTAGCTAGAAAAACCCTAAAATTAGCCATAAAACCCAAAAATTTGTCAGAAAATTTCGAAAATTTGCTTGAAAAACTCAGAAATTGGCCACAAAAACCCAAAAATTGTTAGAAAAACTCAAAAATTAGCGATAAAAACCAAGAAATTAGCCATTAATCCCGAAAATTAGCGAGAAAATCTCGAAAATTAGCTATAAAAACCCGAAAATTAGCCATTAAACGCGAAAATTAGATAGAGAAACTCAAAAATTAGCTACACAACCCAAAAATTAGCTAGAAAAACTCAAAAATTAGCCATGAAAACTTAAAAAATTGACCAGAAAACTCGAAAATTAGCTAGAAAAACTCGGAAATTAGCCACAAAAACCCAAAAATTGTTGGAAAAACCCAAAAGTTAGCTATAAAAACCCAAACATTAGCTATACAACCCAAAATCTAGCTAGAAAAACTGAAAACTTAGCTATAAAAATCTAAAATTTAGCCATAAAACCCGAAAATTAGCTAGAGAAACTCAAAAATTAGCTAGAAAAACTCAGAAATCAGCTAGAAAAACTCAAAAACTAACTATAAAAACTCAGAAATTAGCCACAAAACCCAAAAATTAGCTAGAAAAACTGAAAAATTAGCCATGAAAACCCAAAAAATTGACCAAAAAAACTCGAAAATTAGCTAGAAAAACTCGGAAATTAGCCACAAAAACCCAAAAATTGTTGGAAAAACCCAAAAGTTAGCTATAAAAACCCAAACATTACCTATACAACCCAAAATCTAGCTAGTAAAACTCAAAAATTACCAATAAAAATTCAAAAATTAGCCATTAAACCCGAAAATTAGCTAGAAAAACTCAAAAACTAACTATAAAAACTCAGAAATAAGCCACAAAACCCAAAAATTATCCAGAAAATCTCGAAAATTAGCCATAAAAACTCAGAAATTAGCCGCAAAAACCCAACAATTAGCTAGAAAAACTCAGAAATTGACCACAAAACCCAAAAATTGTTAGAAAAACCCAAAAATTAGCTATAAAAACTCAAAAAATAGCTATAAAACCCCACAAATTAGCCATAAAAACCCGAAAATTAGCTATAAAACTCAGAAATTAGCCAGAAAAACTCGAAAATTAGCTAGAAAAACTCAAAATTTAGAGATAAAACCCAAAAATTAGCTAGAAAAACTCAATAATTAGCTAGAAAGATTCGAAAATTAGCCACAAAAACTAAAAAATTAACCACAAAAACCCAAAAATTAGTCATAAAACCTGAAAATTAGCCATAAAAACCCGAAAATTAGCTATAAAACCCAGAAATTAGCCAGAAAAACTCGAAAATTAGCTAGAAAAACTCAAGAATTAGCCATGGAAACTCAAAAATTAACCACAAAAACCCAAAAATTAGCAATAGAACCCCAAAATATAGCTATAAAACCCAAATATTAGCTGGAAAAACTCAAAAATTAGCCATAAAAACTCAGAAATTAGCCGCAAAAACCTAACAATTATCCATAAAAACCCAAAAATTGCTAAAAAACTGAAAAATTAGCAATGAAAACACAAAAAATGTCTATAAAACTCAAAAACTAGCCATAAAAATCCAGAAGTTAGCCATAAAACTCGAAAATTAGCTAGAAATACTCAAAAATTAGCCATGGAAACTCAAGAATTAACCACAAAAACCCAAAAATTAGCAATAGAACCCCATAATATAACTATAAAACCCAATAATTAGCTGGAAAAACTCAAAAATTAGCCATGAAAACCTGAAAATTAACCAAAGAACCCAAAAACTAGCCATAAAAATCCAGAAATTAGAATAAAACCCGAAAATTAGCTAGAGAAACTCAAAAATTAGCTAGAAAATCTCAGAAATTAGCCATAAAAACTCAGAAACTAGCCGCAAAAACCCAACAATTAGCTAGAAAAACTCAGAAATTGACCACAAAACCCAAAAATTGTTAGAAAAATCCAAAAATTGTTAGAAAAACCCAAAAATTAGCTATAAAAACTCGAAAAATAGCTATAAAATCCCAAAAATTAGCCATAAAAACCCGAAAATTAGCTATAAAACTCAGAAACTAGCCAGAAAAACTCGAAAATTAGCTAGAAAAACTCAAAATTTAGACATAAAACCCAAAAATTAGCTAGAAAAACTCAATAATTAGCTAGAAAGATTCGGAAATTAGCCACAAAAACTAAAAAATTAACCACAAAAACCCAAAAATTAGTCATAAAACCTGAAAAATTAGCCATAAAAACCCGAAAATTAGCTATAAAACCCAGAAATTAGCCAGAAAAACTCGAAAATTAGCTAGAAAAACTCAAAAATTAGCCATGGAAACTCAAAAATTAACCACAAAAACCCAAAAATTAGCAATAGAACCCCAAAATATAGCTACAAAACCCAAAAATTAGCTGGAAAAACTAAAAATCTAGCCATGAAAACCTGAAAATCAACCAAAAATTAGCCATAAAAACTTAGAAATTAGCCGCAAAAACCCAACAATTATCCATAAAAACCCAAAAATTGCTAGAAAACTGTAAAATTAGCAATGAAAACACAAAAACT
Source organism: Diorhabda elongata (assembly GCA_026230145.1). Lineage (NCBI taxonomy): Eukaryota > Metazoa > Arthropoda > Insecta > Coleoptera > Chrysomelidae > Diorhabda > Diorhabda elongata. The sequence goes on from JAOVVJ010000025.1 coordinate 375,879, forward strand.
AGCCATAAAAATCCAGAAATTAGCCATAAAACCCGAAAATTAGCTAGAGAAACTCAAAAATTAGCTAGAAAATCTCAGAAATTAGCTAGAAAAACCCAAAAATTAACTAGAAAAACTCAGAAATTAGCCACAAAACCCAAAAATTGTTAGAAAAACTCAGAAATTAGCTATTAAAAACTCGAATAATAGCTATAAAACATAGAAATTAGCTAGAATAACTCGAAAATTAGCCATAAATAATCAGAACTTAGCCGCAAAAACCCAAAAGTTATCCATAAAAACACAGAAAATGTCTATAAAACCCAGAAACTAGCCATAAAAATCCAAAAATTAGCCATAAAACCCGAAAATCAGCTAGAGAAACTCAATAATTAGCTAGAAAGATTCGGAAATTAGCCACAAAATCTCAAAAATTAGCCACAAAAACTCAAAAATTAGCCATGAAAACTCAACAATTAGCCATGAAACCCAAAAATTTGCTAGAAAAATTCAAAAATTAGCTGGAAAAACTCAGAAATTAGCTAGAAAAACCCATAAATTAGCTAGAAAAACTCAAGAATTAGCTAGAAAAACTCGGAAATTACCCACAAAAACTCGAAAATTAGCCATAAAAACTCAAAAATTAGCCATTAAACCCAAAAAGTAGCAAGAAAAACTCGAAAATTAGCTAGAAAAACCCAGAACTTAGCCATAAAACCCGAAAATTATCCAGAAAAACTCGAAAATTAGCCATAAAAACTCAGAAATTAGCCGCAAAACCCAACAATTATCCATTAAAACCCAAAAATTGCTGGAAAACTAAAAAATTGGCAGGGAAAACACAGGAAATGTCTATAAAACCCAAATACTAGCCATAAAAACCCAAAAATTAGCCATAAAAACCAAAAAATTAGCCATTAATCCCGAAAATTAGCGAGAAAATCTCGAAAATTAGCTATAAAAACCCGAAAATTAGCCATTAAACGCGAAAATTAGATAGAGAAACTCAAAAATTAGCTAGAAAAACTTGGAAATTAGCTAGAAAAACCCAAAAATTAGCCATAAAAACCCAAAAATTAGCCATAAAACCCAAAAACTAGCTGAAGAAACTCAAGAATTAGCTAGAAAAACTCAGAAATTAGCTAGAAAAACCCAAAAATTAGCTAGAAAAACTCAAAAATTAGCCTCAAAATCCAAAAATTAGCCATAAAACCCTAAAATTAGCTATAAAACCCAAAAATTGTTAGAAAAACTCAAAAATTAGCTAAAAACTCAAAAAATAGCCATAAAACATGAAAATTAGCCATAAAAACTTAAAAATTAGCCATTAAACTCAAAAATTAGCAAGAAAAACTCGAAAATTAGCTGGAAAAACTCAAGAATCAGCTAGAAAAACTCGGAAATTAGCCACAAAAACCCGAAAATTGTTAGAAAAACTCGAAAATTAGCCACGAAAACCCAAAAATTAGCCATAAAAACCTAAGAATTAGCCACAAAAACCCAACAATTAGCTAGAAAAACTCAAAAATTAGCCACAAAAACTCAAAAATTAGCCACAAAACCCAAAACTGAGCCACAAAAACCCAAAAATTTGCCAGAAAAACTCGAAAATTAGCTAGAGAAACTCAAAAGTTAGCTAGAAAAACTCAGAAATCAGCTAGAAAAATTCAAAAACTAACTATAAAAACTCAGAAATTAGCCACAAAACCCAAAAATTAGCTAGAAAAACTCAAAAATTAGCCATGAAAACCCATAAAATTGACCAAAAAAATTCGAAAATCAGCTAGAAAAACTCGGAAATTAGCCACAAAAACCCAAAAATTGTTGGAAAAACCCAAAAGTTAGCTATAAAAACCCAAACATTACCTATACAACCCAAAATCTAGCTAGTAAAACAATAAAAATTCAAAAATTAGCCATTAAACCCGAAAATTAGCTAGAAAAACTCAAAAACTAACTATAAAAACTCAGAAATAAGCCACAAAACCCAAAAATTATCCAGAAAATCTCGAAAATTAGCCATAAAAACTCAGAAATTAGCCGCAAAAACCCAACAATTGGCTAGAAAAACTCAGAAATTGACCACAAAACCCAAAAATTGTTAGAAAAACCCAAAAATTAGCTATAAAAACTCAAAAAATAGCAAGAAAAACTCGAAAATTAGCTGGAAAAACTCAGAAATTAGCTAGAAAAACTCAAGAATCAGCTAGAAAAACTCGGAAATTAGCCACAAAAACCCGAAAATATTTAGAAAAACTCGAAAATTAGCCACGAAAACCCAAAAATTAGCCATAAAAACCTAAGAATTTGCCACAAAAACCCAACAATTAGCTAGAAAAACTCAAAAATTAGCCACAAAAACTCAAAAATTAGCCACAAAACCCAAAACTGAGCAACAAAAACCCAAAAATTTGCCAGAAAAACTCGAAAATTAGCTAGAGAAACTCAAAAATTAGCTAGAAAAACTCAGAAATCAGCTAGAAAAATTCAAAAACTAACTATAAAAACTCAGAAATTAGCCACAAAACCCAAAAATTAGCTAGAAAAACTCAAAAATTAGCCATGAAAACCCATAAAATTGACCAAAAAAACTCGAAAATTAGCTAGAAAAACTCGGAAATTAGCCACAAAAACCCAAAAATTGTTGGAAAAACCCAAAAGTTAGCTATAAAAACCCAAACATTACCTATACAACCCAAAATCTAGCTAGTAAAACAATAAAAATTCAAAAATTAGCCATTAAACCCGAAAATTAGCTAGAAAAACTCAAAAACTAACTATAAAAACTCAGAAATAAGCCACAAAACCCAAAAATTATCCAGAAAACCTCGAAAATTAGCCATAAAAACTCAGAAATTAGCCGCAAAAACCCAACAATTAGCTAGAAAAACTCAGAAATTGACCACAAAACCGAAAAATTGTTAGAAAAACCCAAAAATTAGCTATAAAAACTCAAAAAATAGTTATAAAACCCCACAAATTAGCCATAAAAACCCGAAAATTAGCTATAAAACTCAGGAATTAGCCAGAAAAACTCAAAAATTATCTAGAAAAACTCAAAATTTAGAGATAAAACCCAAAAATTAGCTAGAAAAACTCAATAATTAGCTAGAAAGATTCGGAAATTAGCCACAAAAACTAAAAAATTAACCACAAAAACCCAAAAATTAGTCATAAAACCTGAAAATTAGCCATAAAAACCCGAAAATTAGCTATAAAACCCAGAAATTAGCCAGAAAAACTCGAAAATTAGCTAGAAAAACTCAAAAATTAGCCATGGAAACTCAAAAATTAACCACAAAAACCCAAAAATTAGCAATAGAACCCCAAAATATAGCTATAAAACCCAAATATTAGCTGGAAAAACTCAAAAATTAGCCATAAAAACTCAGAAATTAGCCGCAAAAACCCAACAATTATCCATAAAAACCCAAAAATTGCTAGAAAACTGAAAAATTAGCAATGAAAACACAAAAAATGTCTATAAAACCCAAAAACTAGCCATAAAAATCCAGAAATTAGCCATAAAACCCGAAAATTAGCTAGAGAAACTCAAAAATTAGCTAGAAAATCTCAGAAATTAGATAGAAAAACCCAAAAATTAACTAGAAAAACTCAGAAATTAGCCACAAAAAACCAAATATTAGTCATAAAACCGGAAAAATTAGCCATAAAAACCCGAAAATCAGCTATAAAACCCAGAAATTAGCCAGAAAAATTCGAAAATTAGCTAGAAATACTCAAAAATTAGCCATGGAAACTCAAAAATTAACCACAAAAACCCAAAAATTAGCAATAGAACCCCAAAATATAACTATAAAACCCAATAATTAGCTGGAAAAACTCAAAAATTAGCCATGAAAACCTAAAAATTAACCAAAAAACCCAAAAACTAGCCATAAAAATCCAGAAATTAGAATAAAACCCGAAAATTAGCTAGAGAAACTCAAAAATTAGCTAGAAAATCTCAGAAATTAGCCATAAAAACTCAGAAATTAGCCGCAAAAACCCAACAATTAGCTAGAAAAACTCAGAAATTGACCACAAAACCCAAAAATTGTTAGAAAAATCCAAAAATTGTTAGAAAAACCCAAAAATTAGCTATAAAAACTCGAAAAATAGCTATAAAATCCCAAAAATTAGCCATAAAAACCCGAAAATTAGCTATAAAACTCAGAAACTAGCCAGAAAAACTCGAAAATTAGCTAGAAAAACTCAAATTTTAGACATAAAACCCAAAAATTAGCTAGAAAAACTCAATAATTAGCTAGAAAGATTCGGAAATTAGCCACAAAAACTAAAAAATTAACCACAAAAACCCAAAAATTAGTCATAAAACCTGAAAAATTAGCCATAAAAACCCGAAAATTAGCTATAAAACCCAAAAATTAGCCAGAAAAACTCGAAAATTAGCTAGAAAAACTCAAAAATTAGCCATGGAAACTCAAAAATTAACCACAAAAACCCAAAATTAGCAATAGAACCCCAAAATATAGCTACAAAACCCAAAAATTAGCTGGAAAAACTAAAAATCTAGCCATGAAAACCTGAAAATCAACCAAAAATTAGCCATAAAAACTTAGAAATTAGCCGCAAAACCCAACAATTATCCATAAAAACCCAAAAATTGCTAGAAAACTGAAAAATTAGCAATGAAAACACAAAAACTAGCCATAAAAATCCAGAAATTAGCCATAAAACCCGAAAATTAGCTAGAGAAACTCAAAAATTAGCTAGAAAATCTCAGAAATTAGCTAGAAAAACCCAAAAATTAACTAGAAAAACTCAGAAATTAGCCACAAAACCCAAAAATTGTTAGAAAAACTCAGAAATTAGCTATTAAAAACTCGAATAATAGCTATAAAACATAGAAATTAGCTAGAATAACTCGAAAATTAGCCATAAATACTCAGAAATTAGCCGCAAAAACCCAAAAGTTATCCATAAAAACACAGAAAATGTCTATAAAACCCAGAAACTAGCCATAAAAATCCAAAAATTAGCCATAAAACCCGAAAATCAGCTAGAGAAACTCAATAATTAGCTAGAAAGATTCGGAAATTAGCCACAAAAACTCAAACATTAGCCACAAAAACTCAAAAATTAGCCATGAAAACTCAACAATTAGCCATGAAACCCAAAAATTTGCTAGAAAAATTCAAAAATTAGCTGGAAAAACTCAGAAATTAGCTAGAAAAACCCATAAATTAGCTAGAAAAACTCAAGAATTAGCTAGAAAAACTCGGAAATTACCCACAAAAACTCGAAAATTAGCCATAAAAACTCAAAAATTAGCCATTAAACCCAAAAAGTAGCAAGAAAAACTCGAAAATTAGCTAGAAAAACCCAGAACTTAGCCATAAAACCCGAAAATTATCCAGAAAAACTCGAAAATTAGCCATAAAAACTCAGAAATTAGCCGCAAAACCCAACAATTATCCATTAAAACCCAAAAATTGCTGGAAAACTAAAAAATTGGCAGGGAAAACACAGGAAATGTCTATAAAACCCAAATACTAGCCATAAAAACCCAAAAATTAGCCATAAAAACCAAAAAATTAGCCATTAATCCCGAAAATTAGCGAGAAAATCTCGAAAATTAGCTATAAAAACCCGAAAATTAGCCATTAAACGCGAAAATTAGATGGAGAAACTCAAAAATCAGCTAGAAAAACTTGGAAATTAGCTAGAAAAACCCAAAAATTAGCCATAAAAACCCAAAAATTAGCCATAAAACCCAAAAACTAGCTGAAGAAACTCAAGAATTAGCTAGAAAAACTCAGAAATTAGCTAGAAAAACCCAAAAATTAGCTAGAAAAACTCAAAAATTAGCCTCAAAATCCAAAAATTAGCCATAAAAACCCTAAAATTAGCCATAAAACCCAAAAATTGTTAGAAAAACTCAAAAATTAGCTAAAAACTCGAAAAATAGCCATAAAACATGAAAATTAGCCATAAAAACTTAAACATTAGCCATTAAACTCAAAAATTAGCAAGAAAAACTCGAAAATTAGCTGGAAAAACTCAGAAATTAGCTAGAAAAACTCAAGAATCAGCTAGAAAAACTCGGAAATTAGCCACAAAAACCCGAAAATTGTTAGAAAAACTCGAAAATTAGCCACGAAAACCCAAAAATTAGCCATAAAAACCTGAGAATTAGCCACAAAAACCCAACAATTAGCTAGAAAAACTCAAAAATTAGCCACAAAAACTCAAAAATTAGCCACAAAACCCAAAACTGAGCCACAAAAACCCAAAAATTTGCCAGAAAAATTCGAAAATCAGCTAGAAAAACTTAGAAATTAGCCACAAAAACCCAAAAATTGTTAGAAAAACCCAAAAATTAGCTATAAAAACCCGAACATTAGCTATACAACCCAAAATCTAGCTAGAAAAACTCAAAAATTAGCTATAAACACCCAAAAATTGCTAGAAAACCCGAAAAGTAGCCATAAAAATCCAAAAATTAGCCATAAAACCCGAAAATTGTTAGAAAAACTCAGAAATTAGCCATAAAAACTAAGAAATTAGCCGCAAAAACCCAACAATTATCCATAAAAACCCAAAAATTGCTGGAAAACTAAAAAATTGGCAGGGAAAACACAGGAAATGTCTATAAAACCCAAATACTAGCCATAAAAACCCAAAAATTAGCCATAAAAACCAAAAGATTAGCCATTAATCCCGAAAATTAGCGAGAAAATCTCGAAAATTAGCTATAAAAACCCGAAAATTAGCCATTAAACGCGAAAATTAGATAGAGAAACTCAAAAATTAGCTAGAAAAACTTGGAAATTAGCTAGAAAAACCCAAAAATTAGCCATAAAAATCCAAAAATTAGCCATAAAACCCAAAAATTGTTAGAAAAACTCAGAAATTAGCCATAAAAACTAAGAAATTAGCCGCAAAAACCCAACAATTATCCATAAAAACCCAAAAATTGCTGGAAAACTAAAAAATTGGCAGGGAAAACACAGAAAATGTCTATAAAACCCAAAAACTAGCCATAAAAATCCAAAAATTAGCCATAAAACCCGAAAATTAGCTAGAAAAAACTCAAAAATTAGCTAGAAAAACTCAGAAATTAGCTAGAAAAACCCAAAAATTAAGTAGAAAAACTCAGAAATTAGCCACAAAACCCAAGAATTGTTGGAAAAACTCAGAAATTAGCTATAAAAACTCAAAAAATAGCTATAAAACATAAAAATTAGCTCGAAAAACTCGTAAATTAGCCATAAAAACTCAGAAATTAGCCGCAAAAACACAAAAATTATCCATAAAAACAGAGAAAATGTCTATAAAACCCAGAAACTAGCCATAAAAATACAAAAATTAGCCATAAAACCCGAAAATTAGCCATAAAACCCGAAAATCAGCTAGAGAAACTCAAAAACTAGCTAGAAAAACTCAAAAAAATGCTAGAAAAACCCAAAAATCAACTGGAAAAACTCAGAAATTAGCCACAAAACCCAAAAATTGTTAGGAAAACTCAGAAATTAGCTATTAAAAACTCGAATAATAGCTATAAAACATAGAAATTAGCTAGAATATGTTGAAAATTAGCCATAAAAACTCAAAACATAGCCATTAAACCCAAAAAGTAGCAAGAAAAATTCGAAAATTAGCCACAAAAACCCCTAAAATTGTTGGAAAAACCCAAAAGTTAGCTATGAAAACCCAAACATTAGCTATACAACCCAAAATCTAGCTAGAAAAACTCGAAAATTAGTCATAAAAATCCAAAAATTAGCCATAAAACCCGAAAGTTAGCTAGAGAAACTCAGAAATTAGCTGGAAAAATCTAGGAATTAGCTAGAAAAACTCAGAAACTAACTATAAAAACTCAGAAATTAGCTATAATAACTCAAAAATTTGGCATAAAAACTCAGAAATTAGCCACAAAACCCAAAAATTAGCTATAAAAACTCAAAAAATAGTTATAAAACCCCACAAATTAGCCATAAAAACCCGAAAATTAGCTATAAAACTCAGGAATTAGCCAGAAAAACTCAAAAATTAGCTAGAAAAACTCAAAATTTAGAGATAAAACCCAAAAATTAGCTAGAAAAACTCAATAATTAGCTAGAAATATTCGGAAATTAGCCACAAAAACTAAAAAATTAACCACAAAAACCCAAAAATTAGTCATAAAACCTGAAAATTAGCCATAAAAACCTGAAAATTAGCTATAAAACCCAGAAATTAGCCAGAAAAACTCGAAAATTAGCTAGAAAAACTCAAAAATTAGCCATGGAAACTCAAAAATTAACCACAAAAACCCAAAAATTAGCAATAGAACCCCAAAATATAGCTATAAAACCCAAATATTAGCTGGAAAAACTCAAAAATTAGCCATAAAAACTCAGAAATTAGCCGCAAAAACCCAACAATTATCCATAAAAACCCAAAAATTGCTAGAAAACTGAAAAATTAGCAATGAAAACACAAAAAATGTCTATAAAACCCAAAAACTAGCCATAAAAATCCAGAAATTAGCCATAAAACCCGAAAATTAGCTAGAGAAACTCAAAAATTAGCTAGAAAATCTCAGAAATTAGATAGAAAAACCCAAAAATTAACTAGAAAAACTCAGAAATTAGCCACAAAAAACCAAATATTAGTCATAAAACCTGAAAAATTAGCCATAAAAACCCGAAAATCAGCTATAAAACCCAGAAATTAGCCAGAAAAATTCGAAAATTAGTTAGAAATACTCAAAAATTAGCCATGGAAACTCAAAAATTAACCACAAAAACCCAAAAATTAGCAATAGAACCCCAAAATATAACTATAAAACCCAATAATTAGCTGGAAAAACTCAAAAATTAGCCATGAAATCCTAAAAATTAACCAAAAAACCCAAAAACTAGCCATAAAAATCCAGAAATTAGAATAAAACCCGAAAATTAGCTAGAGAAACTCAAAAATTAGCTAGAAAATCTCAGAAATTAGCCATAAAAACTCAGAAATTAGCCGCAAAAACCCAACAATTAGCTAGAAAAACTCAGAAATTGACCACAAAACCCAAAAATTGTTAGAAAAATCCAAAAATTGTTAGAAAAACCCAAAAATTAGCTATAAAAACTCGAAAAATAGCTATAAAATCCCAAAAATTAGCCATAAAAACCCGAAAATTAGCTATAAAACTCAGAAACTAGCCAGAAAAACTCGAAAATTAGCTAGAAAAACTCAAAATTTAGACATAAAACCCAAAAATTAGCTAGAAAAACTCAATAATTAGCTAGAAAGATTCGGAAATTAGCCAAAAAAACTAAAAAATTAACCACAAAAACCCAAAAATTAGTCATAAAACCTGAAAAATTAGCCATAAAAACCCAAAAATTAGCTATAAAACCCAGAAATTAGCCAGAAAAACTCGAAAATTAGCTAGAAAAACTCAAAAATTAGCCATGGAAACTCAAAAATTAACCACAAAAACCCAAAATTAGCAATAGAACCCCAAAATATAGCTACAAAACCCAAAAATTAGCTGGAAAAACTAAAAATCTAGCCATGAAAACCTGAAAATCAACCAAAAATTAGCCATAAAAACTTAGAAATTAGCCGCAAAACCCCACAATTATCCATAAAAACCCAAAAATTGCTAGAAAACTGAAAAATTAGCAATGAAAACACAAAAACTAGCCATAAAAATCCAGAAATTAGCCATAAAACCCGAAAATTAGCTAGAGAAACTCAAAAATTAGCTAGAAAATCTCAGAAATTAGCTAGAAAAACCCAAAAATTAACTAGAAAAACTCAGAAATTAGCCACAAAACCCAAAAATTGTTAGAAAAACACAGAAATTAGCTATTAAAAACTCGAATAATAGCTATAAAACATAGAAATTAGCTAGAATAACTCGAAAATTAGCCATAAATACTCAGAAATTAGCCGCAAAAACCCAAAAGTTATCCATAAAAACACAGAAAATGTCTATAAAACCCAGAAACTAGCCATAAAAATCCAAAAATTAGCCATAAAACCCGAAAATCAGCTAGAGAAACTCAATAATTAGCTAGAAAGATTCGGAAATTAGCCACAAAAACTCAAAAATTAGCCACAAAAACTCAAAAATTAGCCATGAAAACTCAACAATTAGCCATGAAACCCAAAAATTTGCTAGAAAAATTCAAAAATTAGCTGGAAAAACTCAGAAATTAGCTAGAAAAACCCATAAATTAGCTAGAAAAACTCAAGAATTAGCTAGAAAAACTCGGAAATTACCCACAAAAACTCGAAAATTAGCCATAAAAACTCAAAAATTAGCCATTAAACCCAAAAAGTAGCAAGAAAAACTCGAAAATTAGCTAGAAAAACCCAGAACTTAGCCATAAAACCCGAAAATTATCCAGAAAAACTCGAAAATTAGCCATAAAAACTGAGAAATTAGCCGCAAAACCCAACAATTATCCATTAAAACCCAAAAATTGCTGGAAAACTAAAAAATTGGCAGGGAAAACACAGGAAATGTCTATAAAACCCAAATACTAGCCATAAAAACTCAAAAATTAGCCATAAAAACCAAAAAATTAGCCATTAATCCCGAAAATTAGCGAGAAAATCTCGAAAATTAGCTATAAAAACCCGAAAATTAGCCATTAAACGCGAAAATTAGATAGAGAAACACAAAAATTAGCTAGAAAAACTTGGAAATTAGCTAGAAAAACCCAAAAATTAGCCATAAAAACCCAAAAATTAGCCATAAAACCCAAAAACTAGCTGAAGAAACTCAAGAATTAGCTAGAAAAACTCAGAAATTAGCTAGAAAAACCCAAAAATTAGCTAGAAAAACTCAAAAATTAGCCTCAAAATCCAAAAATTAGCCATAAAAACCCTAAAATTAGCCATAAAACCCAAAAATTGTTAGAAAAACTTAAAAATTAGCTAAAAACTCGAAAAATAGCCATAAAACATGAAAATTAGCCATAAAAACTTAAAAATTAGCCATTAAACTCAAAAATTAGCAAGAAAAACTCGAAAATTAGCTGGAAAAACTCAGAAATTAGCTAGAAAAACTCAAGAATCAGCTAGAAAAACTCGGAAATTAGCCACAAAAACCCGAAAATTGTTAGAAAAACTCGAAAATTAGCCACGAAAACCCAAAAATTAGCCATAAAAACCTGAGAATTAGCCACAAAAACCCAACAATTAGCTAGAAAAACTCAAAAATTAGCCACAAAAACTCAAAAATTAGCCACAAAACCCAAAACTGAGCCACAAAAACCCAAGAATTTGCCAGAAAAACTCGAAAATCAGCTAGAAAAACTTAGACATTAGCCACAAAAACCCAAAAATTGTTAGAAAAACCCAAAAATTAGCTATAAAAACCCGAACATTAGCTATACAACCCAAAATCTAGCTAGAAAAACTCAAAAATTAGCTATAAACACCCAAAAATTGCTAGAAAACCCGAAAAGTAGCCATAAAAATCCAAAAATTAGCCATAAAACCCGAAAATTGTTAGAAAAACTCAGAAATTAGCCATAAAAACTAAGAAATTAGCCGCAAAAACCCAACAATTATCCATAAAAACCCAAAAATTGCTGGAAAACTAAAAAATTGGCAGGGAAAACACAGGAAATGTCTATAAAACCCAAATACTAGCCATAAAAACCCAAAAATTAGCCATAAAAACCAAAAAATTAGCCATTAATCCCGAAAATTAGCGAGAAAATCTCGAAAATTAGCTATAAAAACCCGAAAATTAGCCATTAAACGCGAAAATTAGATAGAGAAACTCAAAAATTAGCTAGAAAAACTTGGAAATTAGCTAGAAAAACCCAAAAATTAGCCATAAAAACCCAAAAATTAGCCATAAAACCCAAAAACTAGCTGAAGAAACTCAAGAATTAGCTAGAAAAACTCAGAAATTAGCTAGAAAAACCCAAAAATTAGCTAGAAAAACTCAAAAATTAGCCTCAAAACTCAAGAATCAGCTAGAAAAACTCGGAAATTAGCCACAAAAACCCGAAAATTGTTAGGAAAACTCGAAAATTAGCCACAAAAACCCAAAAATTAGCCATAAAAACCTAAGAATTAGCCACAAAAACCCAACAATTATCTAGAAAAACTCAAAAATTAGCCAGAAAAACTCAAAAATTAGCTAGAAAAACTCAAAATTTAGAGATAAAACCCAAAAATTAGCTAGAAAAACTCAATAATTAGCTAGAAATATTCGGAAATTAGCCACAAAAACTAAAAAATTAACCACAAAAACCCAAAAATTAGTCATAAAACCTGAAAATTAGCCATAAAAACCTGAAAATTAGCTATAAAACCCAGAAATTAGCCAGAAAAACTCGAAAATTAGCTAGAAAAACTCAAAAATTAGCCATGGAAACTCAAAAATTAACCACAAAAACCCAAAAATTAGCAATAGAACCCCAAAATATAGCTATAAAACCCAAATATTAGCTGGAAAAACTCAAAAATTAGCCATAAAAACTCAGAAATTAGCCGCAAAAACCCAACAATTATCCATAAAAACCCAAAAATTGCTAGAAAACTGAAAAATTAGCAATGAAAACACAAAAAATGTCTATAAAACCCAAAAACTAGCCATAAAAATCCAGAAATTAGCCATAAAACCCGAAAATTAGCTAGAGAAACTCAAAAATTAGCTAGAAAATCTCAGAAATTAGATAGAAAAACCCAAAAATTAACTAGAAAAACTCAGAAATTAGCCACAAAAAACCAAATATTAGTCATAAAACCTGAAAAATTAGCCATAAAAACCCGAAAATCAGCTATAAAACCCAGAAATTAGCCAGAAAAATTCGAAAATTAGTTAGAAATACTCAAAAATTAGCCATGGAAACTCAAAAATTAACCACAAAAACCCAAAAATTAGCAATAGAACCCCAAAATATAACTATAAAACCCAATAATTAGCTGGAAAAACTCAAAAATTAGCCATGAAATCCTAAAAATTAACCAAAAAACCCAAAAACTAGCCATAAAAATCCAGAAATTAGAATAAAACCCGAAAATTAGCTAGAGAAACTCAAAAATTAGCTAGAAAATCTCAGAAATTAGCCATAAAAACTCAGAAATTAGCCGCAAAAACCCAACAATTAGCTAGAAAAACTCAGAAATTGACCACAAAACCCAAAAATTGTTAGAAAAATCCAAAAATTGTTAGAAAAACCCAAAAATTAGCTATAAAAACTCGAAAAATAGCTATAAAATCCCAAAAATTAGCCATAAAAACCCGAAAATTAGCTATAAAACTCAGAAACTAGCCAGAAAAACTCGAAAATTAGCTAGAAAAACTCAAAATTTAGACATAAAACCCAAAAATTAGCTAGAAAAACTCAATAATTAGCTAGAAAGATTCGGAAATTAGCCAAAAAAACTAAAAAATTAACCACAAAAACCCAAAAATTAGTCATAAAACCTGAAAAATTAGCCATAAAAACCCAAAAATTAGCTATAAAACCCAGAAATTAGCCAGAAAAACTCGAAAATTAGCTAGAAAAACTCAAAAATTAGCCATGGAAACTCAAAAATTAACCACAAAAACCCAAAATTAGCAATAGAACCCCAAAATATAGCTACAAAACCCAAAAATTAGCTGGAAAAACTAAAAATCTAGCCATGAAAACCTGAAAATCAACCAAAAATTAGCCATAAAAACTTAGAAATTAGCCGCAAAACCCCACAATTATCCATAAAAACCCAAAAATTGCTAGAAAACTGAAAAATTAGCAATGAAAACACAAAAACTAGCCATAAAAATCCAGAAATTAGCCATAAAACCCGAAAATTAGCTAGAGAAACTCAAAAATTAGCTAGAAAATCTCAGAAATTAGCTAGAAAAACCCAAAAATTAACTAGAAAAACTCAGAAATTAGCCACAAAACCCAAAAATTGTTAGAAAAACACAGAAATTAGCTATTAAAAACTCGAATAATAGCTATAAAACATAGAAATTAGCTAGAATAACTCGAAAATTAGCCATAAATACTCAGAAATTAGCCGCAAAAACCCAAAAGTTATCCATAAAAACACAGAAAATGTCTATAAAACCCAGAAACTAGCCATAAAAATCCAAAAATTAGCCATAAAACCCGAAAATCAGCTAGAGAAACTCAATAATTAGCTAGAAAGATTCGGAAATTAGCCACAAAAACTCAAAAATTAGCCACAAAAACTCAAAAATTAGCCATGAAAACTCAACAATTAGCCATGAAACCCAAAAATTTGCTAGAAAAATTCAAAAATTAGCTGGAAAAACTCAGAAATTAGCTAGAAAAACCCATAAATTAGCTAGAAAAACTCAAGAATTAGCTAGAAAAACTCGGAAATTACCCACAAAAACTCGAAAATTAGCCATAAAAACTCAAAAATTAGCCATTAAACCCAAAAAGTAGCAAGAAAAACTCGAAAATTAGCTAGAAAAACCCAGAACTTAGCCATAAAACCCGAAAATTATCCAGAAAAACTCGAAAATTAGCCATAAAAACTGAGAAATTAGCCGCAAAACCCAACAATTATCCATTAAAACCCAAAAATTGCTGGAAAACTAAAAAATTGGCAGGGAAAACACAGGAAATGTCTATAAAACCCAAATACTAGCCATAAAAACTCAAAAATTAGCCATAAAAACCAAAAAATTAGCCATTAATCCCGAAAATTAGCGAGAAAATCTCGAAAATTAGCTATAAAAACCCGAAAATTAGCCATTAAACGCGAAAATTAGATAGAGAAACACAAAAATTAGCTAGAAAAACTTGGAAATTAGCTAGAAAAACCCAAAAATTAGCCATAAAAACCCAAAAATTAGCCATAAAACCCAAAAACTAGCTGAAGAAACTCAAGAATTAGCTAGAAAAACTCAGAAATTAGCTAGAAAAACCCAAAAATTAGCTAGAAAAACTCAAAAATTAGCCTCAAAATCCAAAAATTAGCCATAAAAACCCTAAAATTAGCCATAAAACCCAAAAATTGTTAGAAAAACTTAAAAATTAGCTAAAAACTCGAAAAATAGCCATAAAACATGAAAATTAGCCATAAAAACTTAAAAATTAGCCATTAAACTCAAAAATTAGCAAGAAAAACTCGAAAATTAGCTGGAAAAACTCAGAAATTAGCTAGAAAAACTCAAGAATCAGCTAGAAAAACTCGGAAATTAGCCACAAAAACCCGAAAATTGTTAGAAAAACTCGAAAATTAGCCACGAAAACCCAAAAATTAGCCATAAAAACCTGAGAATTAGCCACAAAAACCCAACAATTAGCTAGAAAAACTCAAAAATTAGCCACAAAAACTCAAAAATTAGCCACAAAACCCAAAACTGAGCCACAAAAACCCAAGAATTTGCCAGAAAAACTCGAAAATCAGCTAGAAAAACTTAGACATTAGCCACAAAAACCCAAAAATTGTTAGAAAAACCCAAAAATTAGCTATAAAAACCCGAACATTAGCTATACAACCCAAAATCTAGCTAGAAAAACTCAAAAATTAGCTATAAACACCCAAAAATTGCTAGAAAACCCGAAAAGTAGCCATAAAAATCCAAAAATTAGCCATAAAACCCGAAAATTGTTAGAAAAACTCAGAAATTAGCCATAAAAACTAAGAAATTAGCCGCAAAAACCCAACAATTATCCATAAAAACCCAAAAATTGCTGGAAAACTAAAAAATTGGCAGGGAAAACACAGGAAATGTCTATAAAACCCAAATACTAGCCATAAAAACCCAAAAATTAGCCATAAAAACCAAAAAATTAGCCATTAATCCCGAAAATTAGCGAGAAAATCTCGAAAATTAGCTATAAAAACCCGAAAATTAGCCATTAAACGCGAAAATTAGATAGAGAAACTCAAAAATTAGCTAGAAAAACTTGGAAATTAGCTAGAAAAACCCAAAAATTAGCCATAAAAACCCAAAAATTAGCCATAAAACCCAAAAACTAGCTGAAGAAACTCAAGAATTAGCTAGAAAAACTCAGAAATTAGCTAGAAAAACCCAAAAATTAGCTAGAAAAACTCAAAAATTAGCCTCAAAACTCAAGAATCAGCTAGAAAAACTCGGAAATTAGCCACAAAAACCCGAAAATTGTTAGGAAAACTCGAAAATTAGCCACAAAAACCCAAAAATTAGCCATAAAAACCTAAGAATTAGCCACAAAAACCCAACAATTATCTAGAAAAACTCAAAAATTAGCCACAAAAACTCAAAAATTAGCCACAAAACCCAAAACTGAGCCACAAAAACCAAAAAATTTGCCAGAAAAACTCGAAAATCAGCTAGAAAAACTTAGAAATTAGCCACAAAAACCCAAAAATTGTTAGAAAAACCCAAAAATTAGCTATAAAAACCCGAACATTAGCTATACAACCCAAAATCTAGCTAGAAAAACTCAAAAATTAGCTATAAACACACAAAAATTGCTAGAAAACCCGAAAAGTAGCCATAAAAATCCAAAAATTAGCCATAAAACCCAAAAATTGTTAGAAAAACTCAGAAATTAGCCATAAAAACTAAGAAATTAGCCGCAAAAACCCAACAATTATCCATAAAAACCCAAAAATTGCTGGAAAACTAAAAAATTGGCAGGGAAAACACAGAAAATGTCTATAAAACCCAAAAACTAGCCATAAAAATCCAAAAATTAGCCATAAAACCCGAAAATTAGCTAGAAAAAACCCAAAAATTAAGTAGAAAAACTCAGAAATTAGCCACAAAACCCAAGAATTGTTGGAAAAACTCAGAAATTAGCTATTAAAACTCAAAAAATAGCTATAAAACATAAAAATTAGCTCGAAAAACTCGTAAATTAGCCATAAAAACTCAGAAATTAGCCGCAAAAACACAAAAATTATCCATAAAAACACAGAAAATGTCTATAAAACCCAGAAACTAGCCATAAAAATACAAAAATTAGCCATAAAACCCGAAAATTAGCCATAAAACCCGAAAATCAGCTAGAGAAACTCAAAAACTAGCTGGAAAAACTCAAAAAAATGCTAGAAAAACCCAAAAATCAACTGGAAAAACTCAGAAATTAGCCACAAAACCCAAAAATTGTTAGGAAAACTCAGAAATTAGCTATTAAAAACTCGAATAATAGCTATAAAACATAGAAATTAGCTAGAATATGTTGAAAATTAGCCATAAAAACTCAAAACATAGCCATTAAACCCAAAAAGTAGCAAGAAAAATTCGAAAATTAGCCACAAAAACCCCTAAAATTGTTGGAAAAACCCAAAAGTTAGCTATGAAAACCCAAACATTAGCTATACAACCCAAAATCTAGCTAGAAAAACTCGAAAATTAGTCATAAAAATCCAAAAATTAGCCATAAAACCCGAAAGTTAGCTAGAGAAACTCAGAAATTAGCTGGAAAAATCTAGGAATTAGCTAGAAAAACTCAAAAACTAACTATAAAAACTCAGAAATTAGCTATAATAACTCAAAAATTTGGCATAAAAACTCAGAAATTAGCCACAAAACCCAAAAATTTGCCAGAAAAACTCGAAAATCAGCTAGAAAAACTTATAAATTAGCCACAAAAACCCAAAAATTGTTAGAAAAACCCAAAAATTAGCTATAAAAATCCGAACATTAGCTATACAACCCAAAATCTAGCTAGAAAAACTCAAAAATTAGCTATAAAAACTGAAAAGTTGCTAGAAAATCCGAAAATTAGCCATAAAAACCCGAAACTTAGCTATAAAACCCAGAAATTAGCCCGGAAAACTCGAAAATTAGCTGGAAAAACTCAAAAATTAGCCATGGAAACTCAAAAATTGACCACAAAAACCAAAAATTAGCCATACAACCCCAAAAATTAGCTATACAACCCAAAAATTAGCTAGAAATACTCAAAAATTAGCCATGAAAACTTAAAAAATTGACCAGAAAACTCGAAAATTAGCTAGAAAAACTCGGAAATTAGCCACAAAAACCCAAAAATTGTTGGAAAAACCCAAAAGTTAGCCATAAAAATCCAAACATTAGCTATACAACCCAAAATCTAGCTAGAAAAACTGAAAACTTAGCCATAAAAATCTAAAATTTAGCCATAAAACCCGAAAATTAGCTAGAGAAACTCAAAAATTAGCTAGAAAAACCCAGAACTTAGCCATAAAACCCGAAAATTATCCAGAAAAACTCGAAAATTAGCCATAAAAACTCAGAAATTATCCGCAAAAACCCAACAATTATCCATTAAAACCCAAAAATTGCTGGAAAACTAAAAAATTGGCAGGGAAAACACAGAAAATGTCTATAAAACCCAAATACTAGCCATAAAAACCTAAAAATTAGCCATAAAAACCAAAAAATTAGCCATTAATCCCGAAAATTAGCGAGAAAATCTCGAAAATTAGCTATAAAAACCCGAAAATTAGCCATTAAACGCGAAAATTAGATAGAGAAACTCAAAAATTAGCTAGAAAAACTTGGAAATTAGCTAGAAAAACTCAAAAATTAGCCATAAAAACCCAAAAATTAGCCATAAAACCCCAAAAATTAGCTATACAACCCAAAAATTAGCTAGAAAAACTCAAAAATTAGCCATGAAAACTTAAAAAATTGACCAGAAAACTCGAAAATTAGCTAGAAAAACTCGGAAATTAGCCACAAAAACCCAAAAATTGTTGGAAAAACCCAAAAGTTAGCTATAAAAACCCAAACATCAGCTATACAACCCAAAATCTAGCTAGAAAAACTGAAAACTTAGCCATAAAAATCTAAAATTTAGCCATAGAACCCGAAAATTAGCTAGAGAAACTCAAAAATTAGCTAGAAAAACTCAAAAACTAGCTAGAAAAACTCAAAAACTAACTATAAAAACTCAGAAATTAGCCACAAAACCCAAAAATTGGCCACAAAAACCCAGAACTTAGCCATAAAACCCGAAAATGATCCAGAAAAACTCGACAATTAGCCATAAAAACTCAGAAATTAGCCGCAAAAACCCAAAAATTATCCATAAAAACCCAAAAACTGCTAGAAAACTGAAAAATTGGCAGAGAAAACACAGAAAATGTCTATAAAACCCAAAAACTAGCCATAAAAATCCAATAATTAGCCATAAAACCCGAAAATTAGCTAGAGAAACTCAAAAATTAGCTAGAAAATTTCAGAAATTAGCTAGGAAAACCCAAAAATTGTTAGAAAAACTCGGAAGTTAGCTATTAAAAACTCGAATAATAGCTATAAAACATGAAAATTAGCTAGAAAAACTCGAAAATTAGCCATAAAAACTCAAAAATCAGCCATTAAACCCAAAAAGTAGCAAGAAAAACTCGAAAATTAGCCATAAAAACTCAGAAATTAGCCGCAAAAACCCAACAATTATCCATAAAAACCCAAAAATTGCTAGAAAACTGAAAAATTAGCAATGAAAACACAGAAAATGTCTATAAAACCCAAAAACTAGTCATAAAAATCCAGAAATTAGCCATAAAACCCGAAAATTAGCTAGAGAAACTCAAAAATTAGCTAGAAAAACTCAGAAATTAGCTAGAAAAACCCAAAAATTAACTAGAAAAACTCAGAAATTAGTCACAAAACAGAAAAATTGTTAGAATAACTCAGAAACTAGCTATTAAAAACACGAATAATAGCTATAAAACATAGAAATTAGCTAGAATAACTCGAAAATTAGCCGTATAAACTCAAAAATTAGTCATTAAACCCAGAAATTTGCCAGAAAATCTCTAAAATCAGCTAGAAAAACTTAGAAATTAGCCACAAAAACCCAAAAATTGTTAGGAAAACCCAAAAATTAGCTAGAAAAACCCGAAGATTAGCTATACAATCCAAAATCTAGCTAGAAAAACTCAAAAATTAGCTATAAAAACTCAAAAATTGCTAGAAAATCCGGAAATTAGCCATAAAAACCCGAAACTTAGCTATAAAACTCAAAAATTAGCTAAAAAAACTCAAAAATTAGCCATGAAAACCCGAAAAATTGACCAAAAAACCCGAACATTAGCAAGTAGCAGTAAAAACTCGAAAATTAGCTAGAAAAACTTGAAAATTAGCCACAAAAACCCAAAAATTGTTGGAAAAACCCAAAAGTTAGCTATAAAAACCCAAACATTAGCTATACAACCCAAAATCTAGCTAGAAAAACTCGAAAATTAGTCATAAAAATCCAAAAATTAGCCATAAAACCCGAAAGTTAGCTAGAGAAACTCAGAAATTAGCTGGAAAAATCTAGGAATTAGCTAGAAAAACTCAAAAACTAACTATAAAAACTCAGAAATTAGCTATAATAACTCAAAAATTTGGCATAAAAACTCAGAAATTAGCCACAAAACCCAAAAATTTGCCAGAAAAACTCGAAAATCAGCTAGAAAAACTTAGAAATTAGCCACAAAAACCCAAAAATTGTTAGAAAAACCCAAAAATTAGCTATAAAAATCCGAACATTAGCTATACAACCCAAAATCTAGCTAGAAAAACTCAAAAATTAGCTATAAAAACTGAAAAGTTGCTAGAAAATCCGAAAATTAGCCATAAAAACCCGAAACTTAGCTATAAAACCCAGAAATTAGCCCGGAAAACTCGAAAATTAGCTGGAAAAACTCAAAAATTAGCCATGGAAACTCAAAAATTGACCACAAAAACCAAAAATTAGCCATACAACCCCAAAAATTAGCTATACAACCCAAAAATTAGCTAGAAAAACTCAAAAATTAGCCATGAAAACTTAAAAAATTGACCAGAAAACTCGAAAATTAGCTAGAAAAACTCGGAAATTAGCCACAAAAACCCAAAAATTGTTGGAAAAACCCAAAAGTTAGCCATAAAAATCCAAACATTAGCTATACAACCCAAAATCTAGCTAGAAAAACTGAAAACTTAGCCATAAAAATCTAAAATTTAGCCATAAAACCCGAAAATTAGCTAGAGAAACTCAAAAATTAGCTAGAAAAACCCAGAACTTAGCCATAAAACCCGAAAATTATCCAGAAAAACTCGAAAATTAGCCATAAAAACTCAGAAATTATCCGCAAAAACCCAACAATTATCCATTAAAACCCAAAAATTGCTGGAAAACTAAAAAATTGGCAGGGAAAACACAGAAAATGTCTATAAAACCCAAATACTAGCCATAAAAACCTAAAAATTAGCCATAAAAACCAAAAAATTAGCCATTAATCCCGAAAATTAGCGAGAAAATCTCGAAAATCAGCTATAAAAACCCGAAAATTAGCCATTAAACGCGAAAATTAGATAGAGAAACTCAAAAATTAGCTAGAAAAACTTGGAAATTAGCTAGAAAAACCCAAAAATTAGCCATAAAAACCCAAAAATTAGCCATAAAACCCCAAAAATTAGCTATACAACTCAAAAATTAGCTAGAAAAACTCAAAAACTAGCTAGAAAAACTCAAAAACTAACTATAAAAACCCAGAACTTAGCCATAAAACCCGACAATTATCCAGAAAAACTCGACAATTAGCCATAAAAACTCAGAAATTAGCCGCAAAAACCCAAAAATTATCCATAAAAACCCAAAAACTGCTAGAAAACTGAAAAATTGGCAGGGAAAACACAGAAAATGTCTATAAAACCCAAAAACTAGCCATAAAAGTCCAATAATTAGCCATAAAACCCGAAACTTAGCTAGAGAAACTCAAAAATTAGCTAGAAAATTTCAGAAATTAGCTAGGAAAACCCAAAAATTAACTAGAAAAACTCAGAAATTAGCCACAAAACCCAAAAATTGTTAGAAAAACTCGGAAGTTAGCTATTAAAAACTCGAATAATAGCTATAAAACATGAAAATTAGCTAGAAAAACTCGAAAATTAGCCATAAAAACTCAAAAATCAGCCATTAAACCCAAAAAGTAGCAAGAAAAACTCGAAAATTAGCCATAAAAACTCAGAAATTAGCCGCAAAAACCCAAAAATTATCCATAAAAACCCAAAAACTGCTAGAAAACTGAAAAATTGGCAGGGAAAACACAGAAAATGTCTATAAAACCCAAAAACTAGCCATAAAAGTCCAATAATTAGCCATAAAACCCGAAAATTAGCTAGAGAAACTCAAAAATTAGCTAGAAAATTTCAGAAATTAGCTAGGAAAACCCAAAAATTAACTAGAAAAACTCAGAAATTAGCCACAAAACCCAAAAATTGTTAGAAAAACTCGGAAGTTAGCTATTAAAAACTCGAATAATAGCTATAAAACATGAAAATTAGCTAGAAAAACTCGAAAATTAGCCATAAAAACTCAAAAATCAGCCATTAAACCCAAAAAGTAGCAAGAAAAACTCGAAAATTAGCCATAAAAACTCAGAAATTAGCCGCAAAAACCCAACAATTATCCATAAAAACCTAAAAATTGCTAGAAAACTGAAAAATTAGCAATGAAAACACAGAAAATGTCTATAAAACCCAAAAACTAGTCATAAAAATCCAGAAATTAGCCATAAAACCCGAAAATTAGCTAGAGAAACTCAAAAATTAGCTAGAAAAACTCAGAAATTAGTCACAAAACAGAAAAATTGTTAGAATAACTCAGAAACTAGCTATTAAAAACACGAATAATAGCTATAAAACATAGAAATTAGCTAGAATAACTCGAAAATTTGGCGTAAAAACTCAAAAATTAGTCATTAAACCCAGAAATTTGCCAGAAAATCTCTAAAATCAGCTAGAAAAACTTAGAAATTAGCCACAAAAACCCAAAAATTGTTAGGAAAACCCAAAAATTAGCTAGAAAAACCCGAACATTAGCTATACAATCCAAAATCTAGCTAGAAAAACTCAAAAATTAGCTATAAAAACTCAAAAATTAGCTAAAAAAACTCAAAAATTAGCCATGAAAACCCGAAAAATTGACCAAAAAACCCGAACATTAGCAAGTAGCAGTAAAAACTCGAAAATTAGCTAGAAAAACTCAAAAAAATGCTAGAAGAACCCAAAAATTGTTAGAAAAACTCAGAAGTTAGCTATTAAAAACTCGAATAATAGCTATAAAACATAAAAATTAGCTAGAAAAACTCGAAAATTAGCCATAAAAACTCAAAAATTAGCCATTAAACTTAAAAAGTAGCAAGAAAAACTCGAAAATTTGCTAGAAAAACCCAGAACTTAGCCATAAAACCCGAAAATTATCCAGAAAAACTCGACGACAATTAGCCACAAAAACTCAGAAATTAGCCGCAAAAACCCAAAAATTATCCATGAAAATCCAAAAACTGCTAGAAAACTGAAAAATTGGCAGGAAAAACAAAGTAAATGTCTATAAAACCCAAAAACTAGCCATAAAAATCCAAAAATTTGCCATAAAACACGAAAATTAGCTAGAGAAACTCAAAAATTAGCTAGAAAATTTCAGAAATTAGCTAGAAAAACCCAAAAATTAACTAGAAAAACTCAGAAATTGGCCACAAAAACCCAAAAATTGTTAGAAAAACTCAAAAATTAGCCATAACAACCAAAAAATTAGCCATTAATCCCGAAAATTAGCGAGAAAATCTCGAAAATTAGCTATAAAAACTCGAAAATTTGCCATTAAACGCGAAAATTAGATAGAGAAACTCAAAAATTAGCTAGAAAAACTTGGAAATTAGCTAGAAAAACCCAAAAATTAGCCGCAAAAACCCAACAAATACCCATAAAATCCCAAATATTACTGGAAAACTAAAAAATTGGCAGGGAAAACACAGAAAATGTCTATAAAACCAAAATACTAGCCATAAAAATCCAAAAATTAGCCATAAAACCCGAAAGATAGCTAGAGAAACTCAAAAATTAGCTAGAAAAACTCAGAAATTAGCCATTAATCTCAAAAATTAGCAAGAAAAACTCGAAAATTAGCTAGAAAAACTCAGAAATTAGCCACAAAAACCTAACAATCAGCTAGAAAAACTCAAAAATTAGCTGGAAAACCCATAAAATTAGATAGAAAAACTCAAAACTTGGCTAGAAAAACCCAAAAATTAGCTTTAAAAACACAAAAATTAGTTATAAAACCCAAAAATTAGCTGAAAAAACTCAACAATTGTTAGAAAAACTCAAAAAATAGCTATAAAATATGGAAATTAGCCATAAAAACTTGAAAATTAGCCATTAAACTCAAAAATTAGCAAGAAAAACTCAAAAATTAGCTTGAAAAACTCAGAAATTGGCCACAAAAACCCAAAAATTGTTAGAAAAACTCAAAAATCAGCCATAAAAACCAAAAAATTAAACCCGAAAATTAGATAGAGAAACTCAAAAATTAGCAAGAAAAACTCGAAAATTAGCTAGAAAAACTCAGAAATTAGCCACAAAAACTCAACAATCAGCTAGAAAAACTCAACAATCAGCTAGAAAAACTCAAAAATTGGCTAGAAAACCCAAAAATTAGATAGAAAAACTCGGAAATTGGCTTGAAAACTCAAAAATTAGCCATGAAAACCCAAAAATTGTTGGAAAAACTCAAAAATTAGCTCTAAAAACTCAAAAAATAGCTATAAAACATGAAAATTAGCAATAAAAACTCAAAATTTAGCCATAAAACCCAAAAATTAGCCATGAAAACTCAGAAATTAGCCATAAGAACCCAACAATTAGCCATAAAAACCCCAAAATTAGCCATGAAATCCAAAAATTTGCTAGAAAATTTCAAAAGCTAGCTTGAAAAACTCAGAAATTAGCCACAAAATCCCAAAAATTGTTAGAAAAACTCAAAAATTAGCCATAAAAACCAAAAAATTAGCCATAAAAACCCTAAAATTAGCCATAAAACCCAAAAATTTGCCAGAAAAACTCGGAAATTAGCTTGAAAAACTCAGAAATTGGCCACAAAAACCTAAAAATTGTTAGAAAAACTCAAAAATTAGCCATAAAAACCAAAAAATTAGCCATTAAACTCAAAAATTAGCAAGAAAAACTCGAAAATTAGCTAGAAAAACCCAAAAATTAGCTAGAAAAACTCAAAAATTAGCCTCAAAATCCAAAAATTGTTGGATAAACTCAAAAATTAGCTCTAAAAACTCAAAACATAGCTATAAAACATGAAAATTAGCCATAAAAACTCAAAATTTAGCCATAAAACCCAAAAATTAGCTGGAAAAACTCAAGAATTAGCTGAAAAAACTCGGAAATTAGCCACAAAAACTCAGAAATTAGCCATGAAAACCCAACAATTAGCCATGAAACCCGAAAATTAGCCAGAAAAACTCGAAAATTAACTAGAAAAACTCAAAATTTAGCCATAAAACTCAAAAATTAGCTGGAAAAACTCAAAAATTAGCTAGAAAATTTATAAAATTAGCCTCAAAACCCAAAAATTGTTAGAAAAACTCAAAATTAGCTTTAAATTCTCGAAACAAGCTATAAAACATGAAAATTAGCTGAAAAAACTCAAAAAATAGCCATAAAAACTTAAAAATTAGCCATTAAACCCAAAAATTAGCAAGAAAATCTCGAAAATTAGCTAGAAAAACTCAGAAATTAGCCACAAAAATCCAACAAGCAGCTAGAAAAACTCAAAAATTAGCTAGAAAACCCATGAAATTAGATAGAAAAACTCAAAAATTGGCTAGAAAAACTCAAAACTTAGCCATAAAAACTCAGAAATTAACCATAAAAACTCAAAAATTAGCCATGAAACCCAAAAATTAGTCAGAAAAACTCGAAAATTAGCAAGAAAACCTCGAAAATTAGCTAGAAAAACCCTAAAATTAGCCATAAAACCCAAAAATTTGTCAGAAAATTTCGAAAATTTGCTTGAAAAACTCAGAAATTGGCCACAAAAACCCAAAAATTGTTAGAAAAACTCAAAAATTAGCCATAAAAACCAAAAAATTAGCCATTAATCCCGAAAATTGGCGAGAAAATCTCGAAAATTAGCTATAAAAACCCGAAAATTAGCCATTAAACGCGAAAATTAGATAGAGAAACTCAAAAATTAGCTAGAAAAACTTGGAAATTAGCTAGAAAACCTCGAACATTACATGGAAAAACTCAGAAATCAGCTAGAAAAACTCAAAACTTAGCCATAAAAACTCAGAAATTAACCATAAAAACCAAAAAATTAGCCATTAAACGCGAAAATTAGATTGAGAAACTCAAAAATTAGCTGGAAAAACTCAGAAATTAGCTAGAAAAACCCATAAATTAGCTAGAAAAACTCGGAAATTACCCACAAAACCTCAAAAATTAGCCATAAAACCCAAAAATAAGCTAGAAAAACCCAAAAATTAGCTGAAAAAGTCAAAAACTAGCTTGAAAAACTCAAAAATTAGCTAGAAAACCCATAAAATTAGATAGAAAAACTCAAAAATTGGCTAGAAAAACCCAAAAATTAGCTTTAAAAACCCAAAAATTAGCTGAAAAAACTCAACAATTAGCCATAAAACCCAAAAATAAGCTAGAAAAACCCAAAAATTAGCTGAAAAAGTCAAAAACTAGCTAGAAAAACTCAAAAACTAGCCATAAAAACTCTAAAATAAGACACAGAAATCCAAAAATTAGCCATAAAAACCCAAAAATTAGCCATAAAACCCAAAAACTAGCTGAATAAACTCAAGAATTAGCTAGAAAAACTCAGAAATTAGCTAGAAAAACCCAAAAATTAGCTAGAAAAACTCAAAAATTAGCCTGAAAACCAAAAAATTAGCCATAAAAACCCTAAAATTAGCCATAAAACCCAAAAGTTGTTAGAAAATTTCAAAAATTAGCTTCAAAAACTCAAAAAATAGCTATAAAACATAAAAATTAGCCATAAAAACTTAAAAATTAGCCATTAAACTCAAAAATTAGCAAGAAAAACTCGAAAATTATATGGAAAAACTCAGAAATTAGCTAGAAAAACTCAAGAATCAGCTAGAAAAACTCGGAAAATAGCCACAAAAACCCGAACATTGTTAGAAAAACTCAAGAATTAGCCATAAAAACCAAAAAATTAGCCATTAATCCCGAAAATTGGCGAGAAAATCTCGAAAATTAGCTATAAAAACCCGAAAATTAGCCATTAAACGCGAAAATTAGATAGAGAAACTCAAAAATTAGCTAGAAAAACTTGGAAATTAGCTAGAAAACCTCGAACATTACATGGAAAAACTCAGAAATCAGCTAGAAAAACTCAAAACTTAGCCATAAAAACTCAGAAATTAACCATAAAAACCAAAAAATTAGCCATTAAACGCGAAAATTAGATTGAGAAACTCAAAAATTAGCTGGAAAAACTCAGAAATTAGCTAGAAAAACTCGGAAATTACCCACAAAACCTCAAAAATTAGCCATAAAACTCAAAAATAAGCTAGAAAAACCCAAAAATTAGCTGAAAAAGTCAAAAACTAGCTTGAAAAACTCAAAAATTAGCTAGAAAACCCATAAAATTAGATAGAAAAACTCAAAAATTGGCTAGAAAAACCCAAAAATTAGCTTTAAAAACCCAAAAATTAGCTGAAAAAACTCAACAATTAGCCATAAAACCCAAAAATAAGCTAGAAAAACCCAAAAATTAGCTGAAAAAGTCAAAAACTAGCTAGAAAAACTCAAAAACTAGCCATAAAAACTCTAAAATAAGACACAGAAATCCAAAAATTAGCCATAAAAACCCAAAAATTAGCCATAAAACCCAAAAACTAGCTGAATAAACTCAAGAATTAGCTAGAAAAACTCAGAAATTAGCTAGAAAAACCCAAAAATTAGCTAGAAAAACTCAAAAATTAGCCTGAAAACCAAAAAATTAGCCATAAAAACCCTAAAATTAGCCATAAAACCCAAAAGTTGTTAGAAAATTTCAAAAATTAGCTTCAAAAACTCAAAAAATAGCTATAAAACATAAAAATTAGCCATAAAAACTTAAAAATTAGCCATTAAACTCAAAAATTAGCAAGAAAAACTCGAAAATTATATGGAAAAACTCAGAAATTAGCTAGAAAAACTCAAGAATCAGCTAGAAAAACTCGGAAAATAGCCACAAAAACCCGAAAATTGTTAGAAAAACTCAAGAATTAGCTAAAAAAACTCGGAAATTAGCCACAAAAACTCAGAAATTAGCCATGAAAACCCAACAATTAGCCATGAAACCCGAAAATTAGCCAGAAAAACTCTAAAATTAACTAGAAAAACGTAAAAGTTAGCCATAAACTCCAAAAATTAGCTGGAAAAACTCAAGAATTAGCTGGAAAAACTCGGAAGTTAGCCACAAAAACCCAAAAATTAGCCATGAAAACTCAACAACTAGCCATGAAACCCAAAAATTTGCTATAAAAATTCAAAAGCTAGCTTGAAAAACTCAGAAATTAGCCACAAAAACCCAAAAATTGTTAGAAAAACTCAAAAATTAGCCATAAAAACCCAAAAATTAGCTATTAAACGCGTGAATTAGATAGAGAAACTCCAAAATTAGCTAGAAAAACTCAGAAATTGGCTAGAAAACCAAAAAATTAGCTAGAAAAACTCAAGAATTAGCTAGAAAAACTCGGAAATTACCCACAAAAACTCAAAAATTAGCCATGAAAACTCAACGATTAGCCATGAAACCCAAGAATTAGTCAGAAAAACTCGAAAATTAGCTAGAAAACCTCGAACATTAGCTGGAAAAACTCAGAAATCAGCTAGAAAAACTCAAAACTTAGCCATAAAAACTCAGAAATTAACCATAAAAACCCAAAAATTAGACATAAAAACCCTAAAATTAGCCATAAAACCCAAAAATTTGTCAGAAAAACTCGAAAACTTGCTTGAAAAACTCAAAAATTAGCCATAAAAACCAAAAAATTAGCCATTAATCCCGAAAATTAGCGAGAAAATCTCGAAAATTAGCTATAAAAACCCGAAAATTAGCCATTAAACGCGAAAATTAGATAGAGAAACTCAAAAATTAGCTAGAAAAACTTGGAAATTAGCTAGAAAAACCCAAAAATTAGCCGCAAAAACCCAACAAATACCCATAAAATCCCAAATATTACTGGAAAACTAAAAAATTGGCAGGGAAAACACAGAAAATGTCTATAAAACCCAAGTACTAGCCATAAAAATCCAAAAATTAGCCATAAAACCCGAAAGATAGCTAGAGAAACTCAAAAATTAGCTAGAAAAACTCAGAAATTAGCTATTAAAAACTCGAATAATAGCTATAAAACATAGAAATTAGCTAGAATAACTCGAAAATTAGCCATAAAAACTCAGAAATTAGCCATTAATCTCAAAAATTAGCAAGAAAAACTCGAAAATTAGCTAGAAAAACTCAGAAATTAGCCACAAAAACCTAATAATCAGCTAGAAAAACTCAAAAATTAGCTAGAAAACCCATAAAATTAGATAGAAAAACTCAAAACTTGGCAAGAAAAACCCAAAAATTAGCTTTAAAAACACAAAAATTAGTTATAAAACCCAAAAATTAGCTGAAAAAACTCAACAATTGTTAGAAAAACTCAAAAAATAGCTATAAAACATGGAAATTGGCCACAAAAACCCAAAAATTGTTAGAAAAACTCAAAAATTAGCCATAAAAACCAAAAAATTAGCCATTAATTCCGAAAATTGGCGAGAAAATCTCGAAAATTAGCTATAAAACCCCGAAAATTAGCCATTAAACGCGAAAATTAGATAGAGAAACTCAAAGATTAGCTAGAAAAACTTGGAAATTAGCTAGAAAACCTCGAACATTACATGGAAAAACTCAGAAATCAGCTAGAAAAACTCAAAACTTAGCCATAAAAACTCAGAAATTAACCATAAAAACCAAAAAATTAGCCATTAAACGCGAAAATTAGATTGAGAAACTCAAAAATTAGCTGGAGAAACTCAAATATTAGCTAGAAAAACCCATAAATTAGCTAGAAAAACTCAAGAATTAGCTAAAAAAACTCGGAAATTAGCCACAAAAACTCAGAAATTAGCCATGAAAACCCAACAATTAGCCATGAAACCCGAAAATTAGCCAGAAAAACTCTAAAATTAACTAGAAAAACTCAAAATTTAGCCATAAAACCCAAAAATTAGCTGGAAAAACTCAAGAATTAGCTGGAAAAACTCGGAAGTTAGCCACAAAAACTCAAAAATTAGCCATGAAAACTCAACAATTAGCCATGAAACCCAAAAATTAGTCAGAAAAACTCGAAAATTAGCTAGAAAAACTCAGAGATCAGCTGGAAAAACTCGAAACTCAGCCATAAAAACTCAGAAATTAGCCATAAGAACCCAAAAATTAGCCATAAAAACCCTAAAATTAGCCATAAAACCCAAAAATTTGTCAGAAAAACTCGAAAATTTGCTTGAAAAACTCAGAAATTGGCCACAAAATCCCAAAAATTGTTAGAAAAACTCAAAAATTAGCCATAAAAACCAAACAATTAGCCATTAATCCCGAAAATTAGCGAGAAAATCTCGAAAATTAGCTATAAAAACCCGAAAATTAGCCATTAAACGCAAAAATTAGATAGAGAAACTCAAAACTTAGCCATAAAAACTCAGAAATTAACCATAAAAACCAAAAAATTAGCCATTAAACGCGAAAATTAGATTGAGAAACTCAAAAATTAGCTGGAAAAACTCAGAAATTAGCTAGAAAAACCCATGAATTAGCTAGAAAAACCCAAGAATTAGTCAGAAAAACTCGAAAATTAGCTAGAAAACCTCGAACATTACATGGAAAAACTCAGAAATCAGCTAGAAAAACTCAAAACTTAGCCATAAAAACTCAGAAATTAACCATAAAAACCAAAAAATTAGCCATTAAACGCGAAAATTAGATTGAGAAACTCAAAAATTAGCTGGAAAAACTCAGAAATTAGCTAGAAAAACCCATAAATTAGCTAGAAAAACTCAAGAATTAGCTAGAAAAACTCGGAAATTACCCACAAAAACTCAAAAATTAGCCATGAAAACTCAACAATTAGCCATGAAACCCAAAAATTAGTCAGGAAAACTCGAAAATTAGCAAGAAAACCTCGAAAATTAGCTAGAAAAACCCTAAAATTAGCCATAAAACCCAAAAATTTGTCAGAAAATTTCGAAAATTTGCTTGAAAAACTCAGAAATTGGCCACAAAAACCCAAAAATTGTTAGAAAAACTCAAAAATTAGCCATAAAAACCAAAAATTTAGCCATTAATCCCGAAAATTAGCGAGAAAATCTCGAAAATTAGCTATAAAAACCCGAAAATTAGCCATTAAACGCAAAAATTAGATAGAGAAACTCAAAAATTAGCTATACAACCCAAAAATTAGCTAGAAAAACTCAAAAATTAGCCATGAAAACTTAAAAAATTGACCAGAAAACTCGAAAATTAGCTAGAAAAACTCGGAAATTAGCCACAAAAACCCAAAAATTGTTGGAAAAACCCAAAAGTTAGCTATAAAAACCCAAACATTAGCTATACAACCCAAAATCTAGCTAGAAAAACTGAGAACTTAGCCATAAAAATCTAAAATTTAGCCATAAAACCCGAAAATTAGCTAGAGAAACTCAAAAATTAGCTAGAAAAACTCAGAAATCAGCTAGAAAATCTCAAAAACTAACTATAAAAACTCAGAAATTAGCCACAAAACCCAAAAATTAGCTAGAAAAACTCAAAAATTAGCCATGAAAACCCAAAAAATTGACCAAAAAAAACTCGAAAATTAGCTAGAAAAACTCGGAAATTAGCCACAAAAACCCAAAAATTGTTGGAAAAACCCAAAAGTTAGCTATAAAAACCCAAACATTACCTATACATCCCAAAATCTAGCTAGTAAAACTCAAAAATTACCAATAAAAATTCAAAAATTAGCCATTAAACCCGAAAATTAGCTAGAAAAACTCAAAAACTAACTATAAAAACTCAGAAATAAGCCACAAAACCCAAAAATTATCCAGAAAATCTCGAAAATTAGCAATAAAAACTAAGAAATTAGCCGCAAAAACCCAACAATTAGCTAGAAAAACTCAGAAATTGACCACAAAACCCAAAAATTGTTAGAAAAACCCAAAAATTAGCTATAAAAACTCAAAAAATAGCTATAAAACCCCAAAAATTAGCCATAAAAACCCGAAAATTAGCTATAAAACTCAGAAATTAGCCAGAAAAACTCGAAAATTAGCTAGAAAAACTCAAAATTTAGAGATAAAACCCAAAAATTAGCTAGAAAAACTCAATAATTAGCTAGAAAGATTCGGAAATTAGCCACAAAAACTAAAAATTAACCACAAAAACCCAAAAATTAGTCATAAAACCTGAAAATTAGCCATAAAAACCCGAAAATTAGCTATAAAACCCAAAAATTAGCCAGAAAAACTCGAAAATTAGCTAGAAAAACTCAAAAATTAGCCATGGAAACTCAAAAATTAACCACAAAAACCCAAAAATTAGCAATAGAACCCCAAAATATAGCTATGAAACCCAAATATTAGCTGGAAAAACTCAAAAATTAGCCATAAAAACTCAGAAATTAGCCGCAAAAACCCAACAATTATCCATAAAAACCCAAAAATTGCTAGAAAACTGAAGAATTAGCAATGAAAACACAGAAAATGTCTATAAAACCCAAAAACTAGCCATAAAAATCCAGAAATTAGCCATAAAACCCGAAAATTAGCTAGAGAAACTCAAAAATTAGCTAGAAAATCTCAGAAATTAGATAGAAAAACCCAAAAACTAACTAGAAAAACTCAGAAATTAGCCACAAAAAACCAAATATTAGTCATAAAACCTGAAAAATTAGCCATAAAAACCCGAAAATCAGCTATAAAACCCAGAAATTAGCCAGAAAAACTCGAAAATTAGCTAGAAATACTCAAAAATTAGCCATGGAAACTCAAAAATTAACCACAAAAACCCAAAAATTAGCAATAGAACCCCAAAATATAGCTATAAAACCCAATAATTAGCTGGAAAAACTCAAAAATTAGCCATGAAAACCTAAAAATTAACCAAAAAACCCAAAAACTAGCCATAAAAATCCAGAAATTAGAATAAAACTCGAAAATTAGCAAGAAAACCTCGAAAATTAGCTAGAAAAACCCTAAAATTAGCCATAAAACCCAAAAATTTGTCAGAAAATTTCGAAAATTTGCTTGAAAAACTCAGAAATTGGCCACAAAAACCCAAAAATTGTTAGAAAAACTCAAAAATTAGCCATAAAAACCAAAAAATTAGCCATTAATCCCGAAAATTAGCGAGAAAATCTCGAAAATTAGCTATAAAAACCCGAAAATTAGCCATTAAACGCGAAAATTAGATAGAGAAACTCAAAAATTAGCTATACAACCCAAAAATTAGCTAGAAAAACTCAAAAATTAGCCATGAAAACTTAAAAAATTGACCAGAAAACTCGAAAATTAGCTAGAAAACCACAAAAACCCAAAAATTAGCAATAGAACCCCAAAATATAGCTATAAAACCCAATAATTAGCTGGAAAAACTCAAAAATTAGCCATGAAAACCTAAAAATTAACCAAAAAACCCAAAAACTAGCCATAAAAATCAAGAAATTAGAATAAAACCCGAAAATTAGCTAGAAAAACTCAAAAATTAGCTAGAAAATCTCAGAAATTAGCCATAAAAACTCAGAAATTAGCCGCAAAAACCCAACAATTAGCTAGAAAAACTCAGAAATTGACCACAAAACCCAAAAATTGTTAGAAAAATCCAAAAATTGTTAGAAAAACCCAAAAATTAGCTATAAAAACTCGAAAAATAGCTATAAAATCCCAAAAATTAGCCATAAAAACCCGAAAATTAGCTATAAAACTCAGAAACTAGCCAGAAAAACTCGAAAATTAGCTAGAAAAACTCAAAATTTAGACATAAAACCCAAAAATTAGCTGGAAAAACTCAATAATTAGCTAGAAAGATTCGGAAATTAGCCACAAAAACTAAAAAATTAACCACAAAAACACAAAAATTAGTCATAAAACCTGAAAAATTAGCCATAAAAACCCGAAAATTAGCTATAAAACCCAGAAATTAGCCAGAAAAACTCGAAAATTAGCTAGAAAAACTCAAAAATTAGCCATGGAAACTCAAAAATTAACCACAAAAACCCAAAAATTAGCAATAGAACCCCAAAATATAGCTACAAAACCCAAAAATTAGCTGGAAAAACTAAAAATCTAGCCATGAAAACCTGAAAATCAACCAAAAAACCCGAAAATTAGCCATAAAAACTTAGAAATTAGCCGCAAAAACCCAACAATTATCCATAAAAACCCAAAAATTGCTAGAAAACTGAAAAATTAGCAATGAAAACACAAAAAATAGCCATAAAAATCCAGAAATTAGCCATAAAACCCGAAAATTAGCTAGAGAAACTCAAAAATTAGCTAGAAAATCTCAGAAATTAGCTAGAAAAACCCAAAAATTAACTAGAAAAACTCAGAAATTAGCCACAAAACCCAAAAATTGTTAGAAAACCTCAGAAATTAGCTATTAAAAACTCGAATAATAGCTATAAAACATAGAAATTAGCTAGAATAACTCGAAAATTAGCCATAAATACTCAGAAATTAGCCGCAAAAACCCAAAAGTTATCCATAAAAACACAGAAAATGTCTATAAAACCTAGAAACTAGCCATAAAAATCCAAAAATTAGCCATAAAACCCGAAAATCAGCTAGAGAAACTCAAAAATTAGCTAGAAAAACTCGAAAATTAGCCATAAAAACTCAAAAATTAGCCATTAAACCCAAAAAGTAGCAAGAAAAACTCGAAAATTAGCTAGAAAAACCCAGAACTTAGCCATAAAACCCGAAAATTATCCAGAAACACTCGAAAATTAGCCATAAAAACTCAGAAATTAGCCGCAAAACCCAACAATTATCCATTAAAACCCAAAAATTGCTGGAAAACTAAAAAATTGGCAGGGAAAACACAGGAAATGTCTATAAAACCCAAACACTAGCCATAAAAACCCAAAAATTAGCCATAAAAACCAAAAAATTAGCCATTAATCCCGAAAATTAGCGAGAAAATCTCGAAAATTAGCTAGAAAAACCCAAAAATTAGCTAGGAAAACTCAAAAATTAGCCTCAAAATCCAAAAATTAGCCATAAAAACCCTAAAATTAGCCATAAAACCCAAAAATTGTTAGAAAAACTTAAAAATTAGCTACAAACTCAAAAAATAGCTATAAAACATGAAAATTAGCCATAAAAACTCAAAAATTAGCCATTAAACTCAAAAATTAGCAAGAAAAACTCGAAAATTAGCTGGAAAAACTCAGAAATTAGCTAGAAAAACTCAAGAATCAGCTAGAAAAACTCGGAAATTAGCCACAAAAACCCGAAAATTGTTAGAAAAACTCGAAAATTAGCCACAAAAACCCAAAAATTAGCCATAAAACCCAAAAACTAGCTGAAGAAACTCAAGAATTAGCTAGAAAAACTCAGAAATTAGCTAGAACAACCCAAAAATTAGCTAGAAAAACTCAAAAATTAGCCTCAAAATCCAAAAATTAGCCATAAAAACCCTAAAATCAGCCATAAAACCCAAAAATTGTTAGAAAAACTCAAAAATTAGCTAAAAACTCAAAAAATAGCTATAAAACATGAAAATTAGCCATAAAAACTTAAAAATTTGCCATTAAACTCAAAAATTAGCAAGAAAAACTCGAAAATTAGCTGGAAAAACTCAGAAGTTAGCTGGAAAAACTCAGAAATTAGCTGGAAAAACTCAAGAATCAGCTAGAAAAACTCGGAAATTAGCCACAAAAACCCGAAAATTGTTAGAAAAACTCGAAAATTAGCCACAAAACCCAAGAATTGTTGGAAAAACTCAGAAAATAACTATTAAAAACTCAAAAAATAGCTATAAAACATAAAAATTAGCTCGAAAAACTCGAAAATTAGCCATAAAAACTCAGAAATTAGCCGCAAAAACACAAAAATTATCCATAAAAACACAGAAAATGTCTATAAAACCCAGAAACTAGCCATAAAAATACAAAAATTAGCCATAAAACCCGAAAATCAGCTAGAGAAACTCAAAAACTAGCTAGAAAAACTCAAAAAAATACTAGAAAAACCCAAAAATCAACTGGTAAAACTCAGAAATTAGCCACAAAACCCAAAAATTGTTAGGAAAACTCAGAAATTAGCTATTAAAAACTCGAATAACAGCTATAAAACATAGAAATTAGCTAGAATATGTTGAAAATTA
This sequence comes from Diorhabda elongata, assembly GCA_026230145.1. NCBI lineage: Eukaryota > Metazoa > Arthropoda > Insecta > Coleoptera > Chrysomelidae > Diorhabda > Diorhabda elongata. The sequence goes on from JAOVVJ010000025.1 coordinate 411,911, forward strand.
GCCATAAAAACTCAAAACATAGTCATTAAACCCAAAAAGTAGCAAGAAAAATTCGAAAATTAGCCACAAAAACCCAAAAATTGTTGGAAAAACCCAAAAGTTAGCTACGAAAACCCAAACATTAGCCATACAACCCAAAATCTAGCTAGAAAAACTCGAAAATTAGTCATAAAAATCCAAAAATTAGCCATAAAACCCGAAAGTTAGCTAGAGAAACTCAGAAATTACCTGGAAAAATCTAGAAATTAGCTAGAAAAACTCAAAAACTAACTATAAAAACTCAGAAATTAGCTATAATAACTCAAAAATTTGGCATAAAAACTCAGAAATTAGCCACAAAACCCAAAAATTTGCGAGGAAAACTCGAAAATCAGCTAGAAAAACTTAGAAATTAGCCACAAAAACCCAAAAATTGTTAGAAAAACCCAAAAATTAGCTATAAAAATCCGAACATTAGCTATACAACCCAAAATCTAGCTAGAAAAACTCAAAAATTAGCTATAAAAACTGAAAAGTTGCTAGAAAATCCGAAAATTAGCCATAAAAACCCGAAATTTAGCTATTAAACCCAGAAATTAGCCCGGAAAACTCGAAAATTAGCTAGAAAAACTCAAAAATTATCCATGGAAACTCAAAAATTCACCACAAAAACCAAAAATTATCCATAAAACCCCAAAAATTAGCTATACAACCCAAAAATTAGCTAGAAAAACTCAAAAATTAGCCATGAAAACTCTAAAAATTGACCAGAAAACTCGAAAATTAGCTAGAAAAACTCGAAAATTAGCCATAAAAACTCAGAAATTAGCCGCAAAAACCCAAAAATTGTTAGAAAAACCCAAAAATTAGCTATAAAACCTCAAAAAATAGCTATAAAACCCCAAAAATTAGCCATAAAAACCCGAAAATTAGCTATAAAACTCAGAAATTAGCCAGAGAAACTCGAAAATTAGCTAGGAAAACTCAAAATTTAGCCATAAAACCCAAAAATTAGCTAGAAAAAGTCAAGAGTTAGCTGAAAAGATTCGGAAATTAGCCACAAAAACCCAAAAATTAACCACAAAAACCCAAAAATTAGTCGTAAAACCCCAAAAACTAGCCATAAAAACCCGAAAATTAGCTATAAAACCTAGAAATTAGCCAGAAAAACTCGAAAATTAGCTAGAAAAACTCAAGAATTAGCCATGGAAACTCGAAAATTAACCACAAAAACCCAAAAATTAGCAATAGAACCCCAAAATATAGCTATAAAACCCAAAAATTAGCTGAAAAAACTCAAAATCCAGCCATGAAAACCTGAAAATCAACCAAAAAACCCAAAAATTAGCCATAAAAACTCAGAAATTAGCCGCAAAAACCCAACAATTATCCATAAAAACCCAAAAATTGCTGGAAAACTAAAAAATTGGCAGGGAAAACACAGAAAATGTCTATAAAACCCAAAAACTAGCCATAAAAATCCAAAAATTAGGCATAAAACCCGAAAATTAGCTAGAGAAACTCAAAAATTAGCTAGAAAAACTCAGAAATTAGCTAGAAAAACCCAAAAATTAACTAGAAAAACTCAGAAATTAGCCACAAAACCCAAGAATTGTTGGAAAAACTCAGAAATTAGCTATTAAAAACTCAAAAAATAGCTATAAAACATAAAAATTAGCTCGAAAAACTCGAAAATTAGCCATAAAAACTCAGAAATTAGCCGCAAAAACACAAAAATTATCCATAAAAACACAGAATTGTCTATAAAACCCAGAAACTAGCCATAAAAATACAAAAATTAGCCATAAAACCCGAAAATTAGCCATAAAACCCGAAAATCAGCTAGAGAAACTCAAAAACTAGCTAGAAAAACTCGAAAAAATGCTAGAAAAACCCGAAAATCAACTGGAAAAACTCAGAAATTAGCCACAAAACCCAAAAATTGTTAGGAAAACTCAGAAATTAGCTATTAAAAACTCGAATAATAGCTATAAAACATAGAAATTAGCTAGAATATGTTGAAAATTAGCCATAAAAACTCAAAACATAGCCATTAAACCCAAAAAGTAGCAAGAAAAATTCGAAAATTAGCCACAAAAACCCAAAAATTGTTGGAAAAACCCAAAAGTTAGCTATGAAAACCCAAACATTAGCTATACAACCCAAAATCTAGCTAGAAAAACTCGAAAATTAGTCATAAAAATCCAAAAATTAGCCATAAAACCCGAAAGTTAGCTAGAGAAACTCAGAAATTAGCTGGAAAAATCTAGAAATTAGCTAGAAAAACTCAAAAACTAACTATAAAAACTCAGAAATTAGCTATAATAACTCAAAAATTTGGCATAAAAACTCAGAAATTAGCCACAAAACCCAAAAATTTGCCAGAAAAACTCGAAAATCAGCTAGAAAAACTTAGAAATTAGCCACAAAAACCCAAAAATTGTTAGAAAAACCCAAAAATTAGCTATAAAAATCCGAACATTAGCTATACTACCCAAAATCTAGCTAGAAAAACTCAAAAATTAGCTATAAAAACTGAAAAGTTGCTAGAAAATCCGAAAATTAGCCATAAAAACCCGAAACTTAGCTATAAAACCCAGAAATGAGCCCGGAAAACTCGAAAATTAGCTGGAAAAACTCAAAAATTAGCCATGGAAACTCAAAAATTGACCACAAAAACCAAAAATTAGCCATACAACCCCGAAAATTAGCTATACAACCCAAAATCTAGCTGGAAAAACTCAAAAATTAGCCACAAAAATCTAAAATTTAGCCATAGAACCCGAAAATTAGCTAGAGAAACTCAAAAATTAGCTAGAAAAACTCGAAAATTAGCCACAAAAACCCAAAAAATTGTTGGAAAAACCCAAAAGTTAGCTATAAAAACCCAAACATTACCTATACAACCCAAAATCTAGCTAGTAAAACCCAAAAATTACCAATAAAAATTCAAAAATTAGCCATTAAACCCGAAAATTAGCTGGAAAAACTCAAAAACTAACTATAAAAACTCAGAAATACGCCACAAAACCCAAAAATTAACCAGAAAATCTCGAAAATTAGCCATAAAAACTCAGAAATTAGCCAGAGAAACTCGAAAATTAGCTAGGAAAACTCAAAATTTAGCCATAAAACCCAAAAATTAGCTAGAAAAAGTCAAGAGTTAGCTGAAAAGATTCGGAAATTAGCCACAAAAACCCAAAAATTAACCACAAAAACCCAAAAATTAGTCGTAAAACCCCAAAAACTAGCCATAAAAACCCGAAAATTAGCTATAAAACCTAGAAATTAGCCAGAAAAACTCGAAAATTAGCTAGAAAAACTCAAGAATTAGCCATGGAAACTCGAAAATTAACCACAAAAACCCAAAAATTAGCAATAGAACCCCAAAATATAGCTATAAAACCCAAAAATTAGCTGAAAAAACTCAAAATCCAGCCATGAAAACCTGAAAATCAACCAAAAAACCCAAAAATTAGCCATAAAAACTCAGAAATTAGCCGCAAAAACCCAACAATTATCCATAAAAACCCAAAAATTGCTGGAAAACTAAAAAATTGGCAGGGAAAACACAGAAAATGTCTATAAAACCCAAAAACTAGCCATAAAAATCCAAAAATTAGGCATAAAACCCGAAAATTAGCTAGAGAAACTCAAAAATTAGCTAGAAAAACTCAGAAATTAGCTAGAAAAACCCAAAAATTAACTAGAAAAACTCAGAAATTAGCCACAAAACCCAAGAATTGTTGGAAAAACTCAGAAATTAGCTATTAAAAACTCAAAAAATAGCTATAAAACATAAAAATTAGCTCGAAAAACTCGAAAATTAGCCATAAAAACTCAGAAATTAGCCGCAAAAACACAAAAATTATCCATAAAAACACAGAATTGTCTATAAAACCCAGAAACTAGCCATAAAAATACAAAAATTAGCCATAAAACCCGAAAATTAGCCATAAAACCCGAAAATCAGCTAGAGAAACTCAAAAACTAGCTAGAAAAACTCGAAAAAATGCTAGAAAAACCCGAAAATCAACTGGAAAAACTCAGAAATTAGCCACAAAACCCAAAAATTGTTAGGAAAACTCAGAAATTAGCTATTAAAAACTCGAATAATAGCTATAAAACATAGAAATTAGCTAGAATATGTTGAAAATTAGCCATAAAAACTCAAAACATAGCCATTAAACCCAAAAAGTAGCAAGAAAAATTCGAAAATTAGCCACAAAAACCCAAAAATTGTTGGAAAAACCCAAAAGTTAGCTATGAAAACCCAAACATTAGCTATACAACCCAAAATCTAGCTAGAAAAACTCGAAAATTAGTCATAAAAATCCAAAAATTAGCCATAAAACCCGAAAGTTAGCTAGAGAAACTCAGAAATTAGCTGGAAAAATCTAGAAATTAGCTAGAAAAACTCAAAAACTAACTATAAAAACTCAGAAATTAGCTATAATAACTCAAAAATTTGGCATAAAAACTCAGAAATTAGCCACAAAACCCAAAAATTTGCCAGAAAAACTCGAAAATCAGCTAGAAAAACTTAGAAATTAGCCACAAAAACCCAAAAATTGTTAGAAAAACCCAAAAATTAGCTATAAAAATCCGAACATTAGCTATACTACCCAAAATCTAGCTAGAAAAACTCAAAAATTAGCTATAAAAACTGAAAAGTTGCTAGAAAATCCGAAAATTAGCCATAAAAACCCGAAACTTAGCTATAAAACCCAGAAATGAGCCCGGAAAACTCGAAAATTAGCTGGAAAAACTCAAAAATTAGCCATGGAAACTCAAAAATTGACCACAAAAACCAAAAATTAGCCATACAACCCCGAAAATTAGCTATACAACCCAAAATCTAGCTGGAAAAACTCAAAAATTAGCCACAAAAATCTAAAATTTAGCCATAGAACCCGAAAATTAGCTAGAGAAACTCAAAAATTAGCTAGAAAAACTCGAAAATTAGCCACAAAAACCCAAAAAATTGTTGGAAAAACCCAAAAGTTAGCTATAAAAACCCAAACATTACCTATACAACCCAAAATCTAGCTAGTAAAACCCAAAAATTACCAATAAAAATTCAAAAATTAGCCATTAAACCCGAAAATTAGCTGGAAAAACTCAAAAACTAACTATAAAAACTCAGAAATACGCCACAAAACCCAAAAATTAACCAGAAAATCTCGAAAATTAGCCATAAAAACTCAGAAATTAGCCGCAAAAACCCAACAATTATCCATTAAAAACCAAAATTGCTGGAAAACTAAAAAATTGGCAGGGAAAACACAGATAATGTCTATAAAACCCAAATACTAGCCATAAAAACCTAAAAATTAGCCATAAAAACCAAAAAATTAGCTAGAAAAACTCGAAAATTAGCCATGAAAACCCAAAAAATTGACCAAAAAAACTCGAAAATTAGCTAGAAAAACTCGGAAATTAGCCACAAAAACCCAAAAAATTGTTGGAAAAACCCAAAAGTTAGCTATAAAAACCCAAACATTACCTATACAACCCAAAATCTAGCTAGTAAAACCCAAAAATTACCAATAAAAATTCAAAAATTAGCCATTAAACCCGAAAATTAGCTGGAAAAACTCAAAAACTAACTATAAAAACTCAGAAATACGCCACAAAACCCAAAAATTAACCAGAAAATCTCGAAAATTAGCCATAAAAACTCAGAAATTAGCCGCAAAAACCCAACAATTATCCATTAAAAACCAAAATTGCTGGAAAACTAAAAAATTGGCAGGGAAAACACAGATAATGTCTATAAAACCCAAATACTAGCCATAAAAACCTAAAAATTAGCCATAAAAACCAAAAAATTAGCCATTAATCCCGAAAGTTAGCGAGAAAATCTCGAAAATTAGCTATAAAAACCCGAAAATTAGCCATTAAACGCAAAAATTAGATAGAGAAACTCAAAAATTAGCTAGAAAAACTTGGAAATTAGCTAGAAAAACCCAAAAATTAGCCATAGAAACCAAAAAATTAGCCAAAAAACCCTAAAAATTAGCTATACAACCCAAAAATTAGCTAGAAAAACTCAAAAATTAGCCATGTAAACTTAAAAAATTGACCAGAAAACTCGAAAATTAGCTAGAAAAACTCGGAAATTAGCCACAAAAACCCAAAAATTGTTGGAAAAACCCAAAAGTTAGCTATAAAAACCCAAACATTAGCTATACAACCCAAAATCTAGCTAGAAAAACTGAAAACTTAGCCATAAAAATCTAAAATTTAGCCATAAAACCCGAAAATTAGCTAGAGAAACTCAAAAATTAGCTAGAAAAACTCAGAAATCAGCTAGAAAAACTCAAAAATTAGCCATGAAAACCCAAAAAATTGACCAAAAAAACTCGAAAATTAGCTAGAAAAACTCGGAAAATAGCCACAAAAACCCAAAAATTGTTGGAAAAACCCAAAAGTTAGCTATAAAATCCCAAACATTACCTATACAACCCAAAATCTAGCTAGTAAAACTCAAAAATTACCAATAAAAATTCAAAAATTAGCCATTAAACCCGAAAATTAGCTAGAAAAACTCAAAAATTAGCTAGATAAACTCAGAAATTAGCTAGAAAAACCCAAAAATTAGCCACAAAACCCAAGAATTGTTGGAAAAACTCAGAAATTAGCTATTAAAAACTCAAAAAATAGCTATAAAACATAAAAATTAGCTCGAAAAACTCGAAAATTAGCCATAAAAACTCAGAAATTAGCCGCAACAACACAAAAATTATCCATAAAAACACAGAAAATGTCTATAAAACCCAGAAACTAGCCATAAAAATACAAAAATTAGCCATAAAACCCGAAAATTAGCCATAAAACCCGAAAATCAGCTAGAGAAACTCAAAAACTAGCTAGAAAAACTCAAAAAAATGCTAGAAAAACCCAAAAATCAACTGGTAAAACTCAGAAATTAGCCTCAAAACCCAAAAATTGTTAGGAAAACTCAGAAATTAGCTATTAAAAACTCGAATAACAGCTATAAAACATAGAAATTAGCTAGAATATGTTGAAAATTAGCCATAAAAACTCAAAACATAGTCATTAAAGCCAAAAAGTAGCAAGAAAAATTCGAAAATTAGCCACAAAAACCCAAAAATTGTTGGAAAAACCCAAAAGTTAGCTACGAAAACCCAAACATTAGCCATACAACCCAAAATCTAGCTAGAAAAACTCGAAAATTAGTAATAAAAATCCAAAAATTAGCCATAAAACCCGAAAGTTAGCTAGAGAAACTCAGAAATTACCTGGAAAAATCTAGAAATTAGCTAGAAAAACTCAAAAACTAACTATAAAAACTCAGAAATTAGCTATAATAACTCAAAAATTTGGCATAAAAACTCAGAAATTAGCCACAAAACCCAAAAATTTGCCAGAAAAACTCGAAAATCAGCTAGAAAAACTTAGAAATTAGCCACAAAAACCCAAAAATTGTTAGAAAAACCCAAAAATTAGCTATAAAAATCCGAACATTAGCTATACAACCCAAAATCTAGCTAGAAAAACTCAAAAATTAGCTATAAAAACTGAAAAGTTGCTAGAAAATCCGAAAATTAGCCATAAAAACCCGAAATTTAGCTATTAAACCCAGAAATTAGCCCGGAAAACTCGAAAATTAGCAAAAAAAACTCAAGAATTATCCATGGAAACTCAAAAATTTACCACAAAAACCAAAAATTATCCATAAAACCCCAAAAATTAGCTATACAACCCAAAAATTAGCTAGAAAAACTCAAAAATTAGCCATGAAAACTCTAAAAATTGACCAGAAAACTCGAAAATTAGCTAGAAAAACTCGGAAATTAGCCACAAAAACCCAAAAATTGTTGGAAAAACCCAAAAGTTAGCTATAAAAACCCAAACATTAGCTATACAACCCAAAATCTAGCTAGAAAAACTCAAAAATTACCAATAAAAATTCGAAAATTAGCCATAAAACCCAAAAATTAGCTAGAGAAACTCAAAAATTAGCTAGAAAAATTCAGAAATCAGCTAGAAAAACTCTAAAACTAACTATAAAAACTCAGAAATAAGCCACAAAACCCAAAAATTATCCAGAAAAACTCGAAAATTAGCCATAAAAACTCAGAAATTAGCCGCAAAAACCCAACAATTAGCTAGAAAAACCCAGAAATTGACCACAAAACCCAAAAATTGTTAGAGAAACCCAAAAATTAGCTATAAAAACTCAAAAAATAGCTATAAAACCCCAAAAATTAGCCATAAAAACCCGAAAATTAGCTATAAAACTCAGAAATTAGCCAGAAAAACTCGAAAATTAGCTAGAAAAACTCAAAATTTAGACATAAAACCCAAAAATTAGCTAGAAAAACTCAGAAATTAGCTATTAAAAACTCGAATAATAGTTATAAAACATAGAAATTAGCTAGAATAACTCGAAAATTAGCCATAAAAACCTAAAAATTAGCCATTAAACCCAAAAAGTAGCATGAAAAACTCGAAAATTAGCTAGAAAAACTCAGGAATTAGCCACAAAAAACCAAATATTGTTGGAGAAACCCAAAAGTTCGCTATAAAAACCCAAACATTAGCTATACAACCCAAAATCTAGCTAGAAAAACTCAAAAATTACCCATAAAAAATCAAAAATTAGCCATAAAACCCGAAAACTAGCTGGAGAAACTCAAAAATTAGCTAGAAAATTTCAGAAATTAGCTAAAAAACTCAAAAACTAACTATAAAAACTCAGAAATTAGCCACAAAACCCAAAAATTATCCAGAAAAACTCGAAAATTAGCCATAAAAACTCAGAAATTAGCCGCAAAAACCCAAAAATTGTTAGAAAAACCCAAAAATTAGCTATAAAACCTCAAAAAATAGCTATAAAACCCCAAAAATTAGCCATAAAAACCCGAAAATTAGCTATAAAACTCAGAAATTAGCCAGAGAAACTCGAAAATTAGCTAGAAAAACTCAAAATTTAGCCATAAAACCCAAAAATTAGCTAGAAAAAGTCAAGAGTTAGCTGAAAAGATTCGGAAATTAGCCACAAAAACCCAAAAATTAACCACAAAAACCCAAAAATTAGTCGTAAAACCCCAAAAACTAGCCATAAAAACCCGAAAATTAGCTATAAAACCTAGAAATTAGCCAGAAAAACTCGAAAATTAGCTAGAAAAACTCAAGAATTAGCCATGGAAACTCAAAAATTAACCACAAAAACCCAAAAATTAGCAATAGAACTCCAAAATATAGCTATAAAACCCAAAAATTAGCTGAAAAAACTCAAAATCTAGCCATGAAAACCTGAAAATCAACCAAAAAACCCAAAAATTAGCCATAAAAACTCAGAAATTAGCCGCAAAAACCCAACAATTATCCATAAAAACCCAAAAATTGCTGGAAAACTGAAAAATTGGCAGGGAAAACACAGAAAATGTCTATAAAACCCAAAAACTAGCCATAAAAATCCAAAAATTAGCCATAAAACCCGAAAATTAGCTAGAGAAACTCAAAAATTAGCTAGAAAAACTCAGAAATTAGCTAGAAAAACCCAAAAATTAACTAGAAAAACTCAGAAATTAGCCACAAAACCCAAGAATTGTTGGAAAAACTCAGAAATTAGCTATTAAAAACTCAAAAAATAGCTATAAAACATAAAAATTAGCTCGAAAAACTCGAAAATTAGCCATAAAAACTCAGAAATTAGCCGCAAAAACACAAAAATTATCCATAAAAACACAGAAAATGTCTATAAAACCCAGAAACTAGCCATAAAAATACAAAAATCAGCCATAAAACCCGAAAATTAGCCATAAAACCCGAAAATCAGCTAGAGAAACTCAAAAACTAGCTAGAAAAACTCAAAAAAATACTAGAAAAACCCAAAAATCAACTGGTAAAACTCAGAAATTAGCCACAAAACCCAAAAATTGTTAGGAAAACTCAGAAATTAGCTATTAAAAACTCGAATAACAGCTATAAAACATAGAAATTAGCTAGAATATGTTGAAAATTAGCCATAAAAACTCAAAACATAGTCATTAAACCCAAAAAGTAGCAAGAAAAATTCGAAAATTAGCCACAAAAACCCAAAAATTGTTGGAAAAACCCAAAAGTTAGCTACGAAAACCCAAACATTAGCCATACAACCCAAAATCTAGCTAGAAAAACTCGAAAATTAGTCATAAAAATCCAAAAATTAGCCATAAAACCCGAAAGTTAGCTAGAGAAACTCAGAAATTACCTGGAAAAATCTAGAAATTAGCTAGAAAAACTCAAAAACTAACTATAAAAACTCAGAAATTAGCTATAATAACTCAAAAATTTGGCATAAAAACTCAGAAATTAGCCACAAAACCCAAAAATTTGCGAGGAAAACTCGAAAATCAGCTAGAAAAACTTAGAAATTAGCCACAAAAACCCAAAAATTGTTAGAAAAACCCAAAAATTAGCTATAAAAATCCGAACATTAGCTATACAACCCAAAATCTAGCTAGAAAAACTCAAAAATTAGCTATAAAAACTGAAAAGTTGCTAGAAAATCCGAAAATTAGCCATAAAAACCCGAAATTTAGCTATTAAACCCAGAAATTAGCCCGGAAAACTCGAAAATTAGCTAGAAAAACTCAAAAATTATCCATGAAAACTCAAAAATTTACCACAAAAACCAAAAATTATCCATAAAACCCCAAAAATTAGCTATACAACCCAAAAATTAGCTAGAAAAACTCAAAAATTAGCCATGAAAACTCTAAAAATTGACCAGAAAACTCGAAAATTAGCTAGAAAAACTCGAAAATTAGCCATAAAAACTCAGAAATTAGCCGCAAAAACCCAAAAATTGTTAGAAAAACCCAAAAATTAGCTATAAAACCTCAAAAAATAGCTATAAAACCCCAAAAATTAGCCATAAAAACCCGAAAATTAGCTATAAAACTCAGAAATTAGCCAGAGAAACTCGAAAATTAGCTAGGAAAACTCAAAATTTAGCCATAAAACCCAAAAATTAGCTAGAAAAAGTCAAGAGTTAGCTGAAAAGATTCGGAAATTAGCCACAAAAACCCAAAAATTAACCACAAAAACCCAAAAATTAGTCGTAAAACCCCAAAAACTAGCCATAAAAACCCGAAAATTAGCTATAAAACCTAGAAATTAGCCAGAAAAACTCGAAAATTAGCTAGAAAAACTCAAGAATTAGCCATGGAAACTCAAAAATTAACCACAAAAACCCAAAAATTAGCAATAGAACCCCAAAATATAGCTATAAAACCCAAAAATTAGCTGAAAAAACTCAAAATCCAGCCATGAAAACCTGAAAATCAACCAAAAAACACAAAAATTAGCCATAAAAACTCAGAAATTAGCCGCAAAAACCCAACAATTATCCATAAAAACCCAAAAATTGCTGGAAAACTGAAAAATTGGCAGGGAAAACACAGAAAATGTCTATAAAACCCAAAAACTAGCCATAAAAATCCAAAAATTAGCCATAAAACCCGAAAATTAGCTAGAGAAACTCAAAAATTAGCTAGAAAAACTCAGAAATTAGCTAGAAAAACCCAAAAATTAACTAGAAAAACTCAGAAATTAGCCACAAAACCCAAGAATTGTTGGAAAAACTCAGAAATTAGCTATTAAAAACTCAAAAAATAGCTATAAAACATAAAAATTAGCTCGAAAAACTCGAAAATTAGCCATAAAAACTCAGAAATTAGCCGCAAAAACACAAAAATTATCCATAAAAACACAGAAAATGTCTATAAAACCCAGAAACTAGCCATAAAAATACAAAAATTAGCCATAAAACCCGAAAATTAGCCATAAAACCCGAAAATCAGCTAGAGAAACTCAAAAACTAGCTAGAAAAACTCGAAAAAATGCTAGAAAAACCCGAAAATCAACTGGAAAAACTCAGAAATTAGCCACAAAACCCAAAAATTGTTAGGAAAACTCAGAAATTAGCTATTAAAAACTCGAATAATAGCTATAAAACATAGAAATTAGCTAGAATATGTTGAAAATTAGCCATAAAAACTCAAAACATAGCCATTAAACCCAAAAAGTAGCAAGAAAAATTCGAAAATTAGCCACAAAAACCCAAAAATTGTTGGAAAAACCCAAAAGTTAGCTTTGAAAACCCAAACATTAGCTATACAACCCAAAATCTAGCTAGAAAAACTCGAAAATTAGTCATAAAAATCCAAAAATTAGCCATAAAACCCGAAAGTTAGCTAGAGAAACTCAGAAATTAGCTGGAAAAATCTAGAAATTAGCTAGAAAAACTCAAAAACTAACTATAAAAACTCAGAAATTAGCTATAATAACTCAAAAATTTGGCATAAAAACTCAGAAATTAGCCACAAAACCCAAAAATTTGCCAGAAAAACTCGAAAATCAGCTAGAAAAACTTAGAAATTAGCCACAAAAACCCAAAAATTGTTAGAAAAACCCAAAAATTAGCTATAAAAATCCGAACATTAGCTATACTACCCAAAATCTAGCTAGAAAAACTCAAAAATTAGCTATAAAAACTGAAAAGTTGCTAGAAAATCCGAAAATTAGCCATAAAAACCCGAAACTTAGCTATAAAACCCAGAAATGAGCCCGGAAAACTCGAAAATTAGCTGGAAAAACTCAAAAATTAGCCATGGAAACTCAAAAATTGACCACAAAAACCAAAAATTAGCCATACAACCCCGAAAATTAGCTATACAACCCAAAATCTAGCTGGAAAAACTCAAAAATTAGCCATAAAAATCTAAAATTTAGCCATAGAACCCGAAAATTAGCTAGAGAAACTCAAAAATTAGCTAGAAAAACTCAGAAATCAGCTAGAAAAACTCAAAAACTAACTATAAAAACTCAGAAATTAGCCACAAAACCCAAAAATTAGCTAGAAAAACTCGAAAATTAGCCATGAAAACCCAAAAAATTGACCAAAAAAACTCGAAAATTAGCTAGAAAAACTCGGAAATTAGCCACAAAAACCCAAAAAATTGTTGGAAAAACCCAAAAGTTAGCTATAAAAACCCAAACATTACCTATACAACCCAAAATCTAGCTAGTAAAACCCAAAAATTACCAATAAAAATTCAAAAATTAGCCATTAAACCCGAAAATTAGCTGGAAAAACTCAAAAACTAACTATAAAAACTCAGAAATACGCCACAAAACCCAAAAATTAACCAGAAAATCTCGAAAATTAGCCATAAAAACTCAGAAATTAGCCGCAAAAACCCAACAATTATCCATTAAAAACCAAAAATTGCTGGAAAACTAAAAAATTGGCAGGGAAAACACAGATAATGTCTATAAAACCCAAATACTAGCCATAAAAACCTAAAAATTAGCCATAAAAACCAAAAAATTAGCCATTAATCCCGAAAGTTAGCGAGAAAATCTCGAAAATTAGCTATAAAAACCCGAAAATTAGCCATTAAACGCAAAAATTAGATAGAGAAACTCAAAAATTAGCTAGAAAAACTTGGAAATTAGCTAGAAAAACCCAAAAATTAGCCATAGAAACCAAAAAATTAGCCAAAAAACCCTAAAAATTAGCTATACAACCCAAAAATTAGCTAGAAAAACTCAAAAATTAGCCATGTAAACTTAAAAAATTGACCAGAAAACTCGAAAATTAGCTAGAAAAACTCGGAAATTAGCCACAAAAACCCAAAAATTGTTGGAAAAACCCAAAAGTTAGCTATAAAAACCCAAACATTAGCTATACAACCCAAAATCTAGCTAGAAAAACTGAAAACTTAGCCATAAAAATCTAAAATTTAGCCATAAAACCCGAAAATTAGCTAGAGAAACTCAAAAATTAGCTAGAAAAACTCAGAAATCAGCTAGAAAAACTCAAAAATTAGCCATGAAAACCCAAAAAATTGACCAAAAAAACTCGAAAATTAGCTAGAAAAACTCGGAAAATAGCCACAAAAACCCAAAAATTGTTGGAAAAACCCAAAAGTTAGCTATAAAATCCCAAACATTACCTATACAACCCAAAATCTAGCTAGTAAAACTCAAAAATTACCAATAAAAATTCAAAAATTAGCCATTAAACCCGAAAATTAGCTAGAAAAACTCAAAAATTAGCTAGAAAAACTCAGAAATTAGCTAGAAAAACCCAAAAATTAGCCACAAAACCCAAGAATTGTTGGAAAAACTCAGAAATTAGCTATTAAAAACTCAAAAAATAGCTATAAAACATAAAAATTAGCTCGAAAAACTCGAAAATTAGCCATAAAAACTCAGAAATTAGCCGCAAAAACACAAAAATTATCCATAAAAACACAGAAAATGTCTATAAAACCCAGAAACTAGCCATAAAAATACAAAAATTAGCCATAAAACCCGAAAATTAGCCATAAAACCCGAAAATCAGCTAGAGAAACTCAAAAACTAGCTAGAAAAACTCAAAAAAATGCTAGAAAAACCCAAAAATCAACTGGTAAAACTCAGAAATTAGCCTCAAAACCCAAAAATTGTTAGGAAAACTCAGAAATTAGCTATTAAAAACTCGAATAACAGCTATAAAACATAGAAATTAGCTAGAATATGTTGAAAATTAGCCATAAAAACTCAAAACATAGTCATTAAAGCCAAAAAGTAGCAAGAAAAATTCGAAAATTAGCCACAAAAACCCAAAAATTGTTGGAAAAACCCAAAAGTTAGCTACGAAAACCCAAACATTAGCCATACAACCCAAAATCTAGCTAGAAAAACTCGAAAATTAGTAATAAAAATCCAAAAATTAGCCATAAAACCCGAAAGTTAGCTAGAGAAACTCAGAAATTACCTGGAAAAATCTAGAAATTAGCTAGAAAAACTCAAAAACTAACTATAAAAACTCAGAAATTAGCTATAATAACTCAAAAATTTGGCATAAAAACTCAGAAATTAGCCACAAAACCCAAAAATTTGCCAGAAAAACTCGAAAATCAGCTAGAAAAACTTAGAAATTAGCCACAAAAACCCAAAAATTGTTAGAAAAACCCAAAAATTAGCTATAAAAATCCGAACATTAGCTATACAACCCAAAATCTAGCTAGAAAAACTCAAAAATTAGCTATAAAAACTGAAAAGTTGCTAGAAAATCCGAAAATTAGCCATAAAAACCCGAAATTTAGCTATTAAACCCAGAAATTAGCCCGGAAAACTCGAAAATTAGCAAAAAAAACTCAAGAATTATCCATGGAAACTCAAAAATTTACCACAAAAACCAAAAATTATCCATAAAACCCCAAAAATTAGCTATACAACCCAAAAATTAGCTAGAAAAACTCAAAAATTAGCCATGAAAACTCTAAAAATTGACCAGAAAACTCGAAAATTAGCTAGAAAAACTCGGAAATTAGCCACAAAAACCCAAAAATTGTTGGAAAAACCCAAAAGTTAGCTATAAAAACCCAAACATTAGCTATACAACCCAAAATCTAGCTAGAAAAACTCAAAAATTACCAATAAAAATTCGAAAATTAGCCATAAAACCCAAAAATTAGCTAGAGAAACTCAAAAATTAGCTAGAAAAATTCAGAAATCAGCTAGAAAAACTCAAAAACTAACTATAAAAACTCAGAAATAAGCCACAAAACCCAAAAATTATCCAGAAAAACTCGAAAATTAGCCATAAAAACTCAGAAATTAGCCGCAAAAACCCAACAATTAGCTAGAAAAACCCAGAAATTGACCACAAAACCCAAAAATTGTTAGAGAAACCCAAAAATTAGCTATAAAAACTCAAAAAATAGCTATAAAACCCCAAAAATTAGCCATAAAAACCCGAAAATTAGCTATAAAACTCAGAAATTAGCCAGAAAAACTCGAAAATTAGCTAGAAAAACTCAAAATTTAGACATAAAACCCAAAAATTAGCTAGAAAAACTCAGAAATTAGCTATTAAAAACTCGAATAATAGTTATAAAACATAGAAATTAGCTAGAATAACTCGAAAATTAGCCATAAAAACCTAAAAATTAGCCATTAAACCCAAAAAGTAGCATGAAAAACTCGAAAATTAGCTAGAAAAACTCAGAAATTAGCCACAAAAAACCAAATATTGTTGGAGAAACCCAAAAGTTCGCTATAAAAACCCAAACATTAGCTATACAACCCAAAATCTAGCTAGAAAAACTCAAAAATTACCCATAAAAAATCAAAAATTAGCCATAAAACCCGAAAACTAGCTGGAGAAACTCAAAAATTAGCTAGAAAATTTCAGAAATTAGCTAAAAAACTCAAAAACTAACTATAAAAACTCAGAAATTAGCCACAAAACCCAAAAATTATCCAGAAAAACTCGAAAATTAGCCATAAAAACTCAGAAATTAGCCGCAAAAACCCAAAAATTGTTAGAAAAACCCAAAAATTAGCTATAAAACCTCAAAAAATAGCTATAAAACCCCAAAAATTAGCCATAAAAACCCGAAAATTAGCTATAAAACTCAGAAATTAGCCAGAGAAACTCGAAAATTAGCTAGAAAAACTCAAAATTTAGCCATAAAACCCAAAAATTAGCTAGAAAAAGTCAAGAGTTAGCTGAAAAGATTCGGAAATTAGCCACAAAAACCCAAAAATTAACCACAAAAACCCAAAAATTAGTCGTAAAACCCCAAAAACTAGCCATAAAAACCCGAAAATTAGCTATAAAACCTAGAAATTAGCCAGAAAAACTCGAAAATTAGCTAGAAAAACTCAAGAATTAGCCATGGAAACTCAAAAATTAACCACAAAAACCCAAAAATTAGCAATAGAACCCCAAAATATAGCTATAAAACCCAAAAATTAGCTGAAAAAACTCAAAATCTAGCCATGAAAACCTGAAAATCAACCAAAAAACCCAAAAATTAGCCATAAAAACTCAGAAATTAGCCGCAAAAACCCAACAATTATCCATAAAAACCCAAAAATTGCTGGAAAACTGAAAAATTGGCAGGGAAAACACAGAAAATGTCTATAAAACCCAAAAACTAGCCATAAAAATCCAAAAATTAGCCATAAAACCCGAAAATTAGCTAGAGAAACTCAAAAATTAGCTAGAAAAACTCAGAAATTAGCTAGAAAAACCCAAAAATTAACTAGAAAAACTCAGAAATTAGCCACAAAACCCAAGAATTGTTGGAAAAACTCAGAAATTAGCTATTAAAAACTCAAAAAATAGCTATAAAACATAAAAATTAGCTCGAAAAACTCGAAAATTAGCCATAAAAACTCAGAAATTAGCCGCAAAAACACAAAAATTATCCATAAAAACACAGAAAATGTCTATAAAACCCAGAAACTAGCCATAAAAATACAAAAATTAGCCATAAAACCCGAAAATTAGCCATAAAACCCGAAAATCAGCTAGAGAAACTCAAAAACTAGCTAGAAAAACTCGAAAAAATGCTAGAAAAACCCGAAAATCAACTGGAAAAACTCAGAAATTAGCCACAAAACCCAAAAATTGTTAGGAAAACTCAGAAATTAGCTATTAAAAACTCGAATAATAGCTATAAAACATAGAAATTAGCTAGAATATGTTGAAAATTAGCCATGAAAACTCAAAACATAGCCATTAAACCCAAAAAGTAGCAAGAAAAATTCGAAAATTAGCCACAAAAACCCAAAAATTGTTGGAAAAAACCCAAAAGTTAGCTATGAAAACCCAAACATTAGCTATACAACCCAAAATCTAGCTAGAAAAACTCGAAAATTAGTCATAAAAATCCAAAAATTAGCCATAAAACCCGAAAGTTAGCTAGAGAAACTCAGAAATTAGCTGGAAAAATCTAGAAATTAGCTAGAAAAACTCAAAAACTAACTATAAAAACTCAGAAATTAGCTATAATAACTCAAAAATTTGGCATAAAAACTCAGAAATTAGCCACAAAACCCAAAAATTTGCCAGAAAAACTCGAAAATCAGCTAGAAAAACTTAGAAATTAGCCACAAAAACCCAAAAATTGTTAGAAAAACCCAAAAATTAGCTATAAAAATCCGAACATTAGCTATACTACCCAAAATCTAGCTAGAAAAACTCAAAAATTAGCTATAAAAACTGAAAAGTTGCCAGAAAATCCGAAAATTAGCCATAAAAACCCGAAACTTAGCTATAAAACCCAGAAATGAGCCCGGAAAACTCGAAAATTAGCTGGAAAAACTCAAAAATTAGCCATGGAAACTCAAAAATTGACCACAAAAACCAAAAATTAGCCATACAACCCCGAAAATTAGCTATACAACCCAAAATCTAGCTGGAAAAACTCAAAAATTAGCCATAAAAATCTAAAATTTAGCCATAGAACCCGAAAATTAGCTAGAGAAACTCAAAAATTAGCTAGAAAAACTCAGAAATCAGCTATAAAAACTCAAAAACTAACTATAAAAACTCAGAAATTAGCCACAAAACCCAAAAATTAGCTAGAAAAACTCGAAAATTAGCCATGAAAACCCAAAAAATTGACCAAAAAAACTCGAAAATTAGCTAGAAAAACTCGGAAATTAGCCACAAAAACCCAAAAAATTGTTGGAAAAACCCAAAAGTTAGCTATAAAAACCCAAACATTACCTATACAACCCAAAATCTAGCTAGTAAAACCCAAAAATTACCAATAAAAATTCAAAAATTAGCCATTAAACCCGAAAATTAGCTGGAAAAACTCAAAAACTAACTATAAAAACTCAGAAATACGCCACAAAACCCAAAAATTAACCAGAAAATCTCGAAAATTAGCCATAAAAATTCAGAAATTAGCCGCAAAAACCCAACAATTATCCATTAAAAACCAAAAATTGCTGGAAAACTAAAAAATTGGCAGGGAAAACACAGATAATGTCTATAAAACCCAAATACTAGCCATAAAAACCTAAAAATTAGCCATAAAAACCAAAAAATTAGCCATTAATCCCGAAAATTAGCGAGAAAATCTCGAAAATTAGCTATAAAAACCCGAAAATTAGCCATTAAACGCAAAAATTAGATAGAGAAACTCAAAAATTAGCTAGAAAAACTTGGAAATTAGCTAGAAAAACCCAAAAATTAGCCATAGAAACCAAAAAATTAGCCAAAAAACCCTAAAAATTAGCTATACAACCCAAAAATTAGCTAGAAAAACTCAAAAATTAGCCATGTAAACTTAAAAAATTGACCAGAAAACTCGAAAATTAGCTAGAAAAACTCGGAAATTAGCCACAAAAACCCAAAAATTGTTGGAAAAACCCAAAAGTTAGCTATAAAAACCCAAACATTAGCTATACAACCCAAAATCCAGCTAGAAAAACTCAAAAATTACCAATAAAAATTCGAAAATTAGCCATAAAACCCGAAAATTAGCTAGAGAAACTCAAAAATTAGCTAGAAAAATTCAGAAATCAGCTAGAAAAACTCAAAAACTAACTATAAAAACTCAGAAATAAGCCACAAAACCCAAAAATTATCCAGAAAAACTCGAAAATTAGCCATAAAAACTCAGAAATTAGCCGCAAAAACCCAACAATTAGCTAGAAAAACCCAGAAATTGACCACAAAACCCAAAAATTGTTAGAAAAACTCAAAAAATAGCTATAATACCCCAAAAATTAGCCATAAAAACCCGAAAATTAGCTATAAAACTCAGAAATTAGCCAGAAAAACTCGAAAATTAGCTAGAAAAACTCAAAATTTAGACATAAAACCCAAAAATTAGCTAGAAAAACTCAGAAATTAGCTATTAAAAACTCGAATAATAGTTATAAAACATAGAAATTAGCTAGAATAACTCGAAAATTAGCCATAAAAACCTTAAAATTAGCCATTAAACCCAAAAAGTAGCATGAAAAACTCGATAATTAGCCACAAAAAACCAAATATTGTTGGAGAAACCCAAAAGTTCGCTATAAAAACCCAAACATTAGCTATACAACCCAAAATCTAGCTAGAAAAACTCAAAAATTACCCATAAAAAATCAAAAACTAGCCATAAAACCCGAAAACTAGCTGGAGAAACTCAAAAATTAGCTAGAAAATTTCAGAAATTAGCTAAAAAACCCAAAAACTAACTATAAAAACTCAGAAATTAGCCACAAAACCCAAAAATTATCCAGAAAAACTCGAAAATTAGCCATAAAAACTCAGAAATTAGTCGCAAAAACCCAAAAATTGTTAGAAAAACCCAAAAATTAGCTATAAAACCTCAAAAAATAGCTATAAAACCCCAAAAATTAGCCATAAAAACCCGAAAATTAGCTATAAAACTCAGAAATTAGCCAGAGAAACTCGAAAATTAGCTAGAAAAACTCAAAATTTAGCCATAAAACCCAAAAATTAGCTAGAAAAAGTCAAGAGTTAGCTGAAAAGATTCGGAAATTAGCCACAAAAACCCAAAAATTAACCACAAAAACCCAAAAATTAGTCGTAAAACCCCAAAAACTAGCCATAAAAACCCGAAAATTAGCTATAAAACCTAGAAATTAGCCAGAAAAACTCGAAAATTAGCTAGAAAAACTCAAGAATTAGCCATGGAAACTCAAAAATTAACCACAAAAACCCAAAAATTAGCAATAGAACCCCAAAATATAGCTATAAAACCCAAAAATTAGCTGAAAAAACTCAAAATCTAGCCATGAAAACCTGAAAATCAACCAAAAAACCCAAAAATTAGCAATAAAAACTCAGAAATTAGCCGCAAAAACCCAACAATTATCCATAAAAACACAAAAATTGCTAGAAAACTAGAAAATTAGCAATGAAACACAAAAAATGTCTATAAAACCCAAAAACTCAAGAAAATGCTAGAAAAACCCATAAACTAACTGGAAAAACTCAGAAATTAGCCACAAAACCCAAAAATTGTTAGGAAAACTCAGAAATTAGCTATTAAAAACTCAAAAAATAGCTATAAAACATAAAAATTAGCTAGAACAACTCGAAAATTAGCCATAAAAACTCAAAAATTAGCCACAAAAACACAACAATTAGCTAGAAAAACTCAGAAATCAGCCACAAAACCTAAAAACTGTTGGGAAAATCCAAAAATTAGCTAGAAAAACTCAAAAATTGGCCATGAAAACCCAAAAATTGATCAAAAAACCCGAAATCTAGCTAGAAAAACTCTGAAGTTAGCCCCAAAAACCCAAAAATTGTGAGAAGAACCCAACAATTAGCTATTGAAACTCGAAAATCAGCTATAAAACCCAACAATTAGCTAGAAAAACTCAGAAATTAGCTGGAAAAACTCAAAAATTAGCCACAAAAACCCAAAAATTAGCCATAAAAACCCAAGAATTAGCCACAAAAACCCAATAATTAGCTAGAAAAACTCAAAAATTAGCCACAAAAACCCAAAAATTGTTGGAAAAACTCAGAAATTAGCTATTAAAAACTCGAATAATAGCTATAAAACATAGAAATTAGCTAGAATAACTCGAAAATTAGCCATAAAAACCCAAAAATTGTTGGAAAAACTCAAAAGTTAGCTATGAAAACCCAAACATTAGCTATACAACCCAAAATCTAGGTAGAAAAACTCAAAAATTAGTCATAAAAATCCAAGAATTAGCCATAAAACCAGAAAGTTAGCTAGAGAAACTCAAAAATTAGCTGGAAAAATTCAGAAATTAGCTAAAAAAACTCAAAAACTAACTATAAAAACTCAGCAATTAGCTATAATAACTCAAAAATTTGGCATAAAAACTCAGAAATTAGCCACAAAACCCAAAAATTTGCCAGAAAAACTCGAAAATCAGCTAGAAAAACTTAGAAATTAGCCACAAAAACCCAAAAATTGTTAGAAAAACCCAAGAATTAGCTATAAAAACCAGAACATTAACTATACAACCCAAAATCTAGCTAGAAAAATTGACCAAAAATGCCGAAAATTAGCAAGTAGCAAAACAAACTCGAAAATTAGCTAGAAAAACTCGGAAATTAGCCACAAAAACCCAAAAATTGTTGGAAAAACCCAAAAGTTAGCTATAAAAACCCAAACATTAGCTATACAACCCAAAATCTAGCTAGAAAAACTCAAAAATTACCAATAAAAATTCAAAAATTAGCCATAAAACCCGAAAATTAGCTAGAGAAACTCAAAAATTAGCTAGAAAAATTCAGAAATCAGCTAGAAAAACTCAAAAACTAACTATAAAAACTCAGAAATAAGCCACAAAACCCAAAAATTATCCAGGAAAACTCGAAAATTAGCCATAAAAACTCAGAAATTAGCCGCAAAAACCCAACAATTAGCTAGAAAAACCCAGAAATTGACCACAAAACCCAAAAATTGTTAGAAAAACCAAAAAATTAGCTATAAAAACTCAAAAAATAGCTATAAAACCCCAAAAATTAGCCATAAAAACCCGAAAATTAGCTATAAAACTCAGAAATTAGCCAGAAAAACTCGAAAATTAGCTAGAAAAACTCAAAATTTAGACATAAAACCCAAAAATTAGCTAGAAAAACTCAGAAATTAGCTATTAAAAACTCGAATAATAGTTATAAAACATAAAAATTAGCTAGAATAACTCGAAAATTAGCCATTAAAACCTAAAAATTAGCCATTAAACCCAAAAAGTAGCATGAAAAACTCGAAAATTAGCTAGAAAAACTCAGAAATTAGCCACAAAAAACCAAATATTGTTGGAGAAACCCAAAAATTCGCTATAAAAACCCAAACATTAGCTAAACAACCCAAAATCTAGCTAGAAAAACTCAAAAATTACCCATAAAAAATCAAAAACTAGCCATAAAACCCGAAAACTAGCAGGAGAAACACAAAAATTAGCTAGAAAATTTCAGAAATTAGCTGAAAAAACTCAAAAACTAACTATAAAAACTCAGAAATTAGCCACAAAACCCAAAAATTATCCAGAAAAACTCGAAAATTACCCATAAAAACTCAGAAATTAGCCGCAAAAACCCAAAAATTGTTAGAAAACCCCAAAAATTAGCTATAAAACCTCAAAAAATAGCTATAAAACCCCAAAAATTAGCCATAAAAACCCGAAAATCAGCTATAAAACTCAGAAATTAGCCAGAGAAACTCGAAAATTAGCTAGAAAAACTCTAAATTTAGCCATGAAACCCAAAAATTAGCTAGAAAAAGTCAAGAGTTAGCTGAAAAGAATCGGAAATTAGCCACAAAAACTCAAAAATTAACCTCAAAAACCCAAAAATTAGTCGTAAAATCCCAAAAATTAGCCATAAAAACCCGAAAATTAGCTATAAAACCTAGAAATTAGCCAGAAAAACTCGAAAATTAGCTAGAAAAACTCAAAAATTAGCCATGGAAACTCAAAAATTAACCACAAAAACCCAAAAATTAGCAATAGAACCCCAAAATATAGCTATCAAACCCAAAAATTAGCTGAAAAAACTCAGAATCTAGCCATGAAAACCTGAAAATCAACCAAAAAACCCAAAAATTAGCCATAAAAACTCAGAAATTAGCCGCAAAAACCCAACAATTATCCATAAAAACACAAAAATTGCTAGAAAACTAGAAAATTAGCAATGAAACACAAAAAATGTCTATAAAACCCAAACACTCAAGAAAATGCTAGAAAAACCCAAAAACTAACTGGAAAAACTCAGAAATTAGCTACAAAACCCAAAAATTGTTAGGAAAACTCAGAAATTAGCTATTAAAAACTCAAAAAATAGCTATAAAACATAAAAATTAGCTAGAACAACTCGAAAATTAGCCATAAAAACTCAAAAATTAGCCGCAAAAACCCAACAATTATCCACAAAAACCCAAAAATTGCTAGAAAACTGAAAAATAAGCAATGAAAACACAAAAAATGTCTATAAAACCCAAAAACTAGCCATAAAAATCCAGAAATTAGCCATAAAAGCCGAAAATTAGCTAGAGAAACTCAAAAATTAGCTAGAAAATCTCAGAAATTAGCCATAATAACTCAGAAATTAGCCGCAAAAACCCAACAATTAGCTAGAAATACTCAGAAATTGACCACAACACTCAAAAATTGTTAGAAAAACCCAAAAATTGTTAGAAAAACCCAAAAATTAGCTATAAAAACTCGAAAAATAGCTATAAAACCCCAAAAATTAGCCATAAAAACCCGAAAATCAGCTATAAAACTCAGAAATTAGCCAGAAAAACTCGAAAATTAGCTAGAAAAACTCAAAATTTAGACATAAAACCCAAAAATTAGCTAGAAAAACTCAATAATCAGCTAGAATGATCCGGAAGTTAGCCACAAAAACTAAAAAATTAACCACAAAAACCCAAAAATTAGTCATAAAACCTGAAAAATTAGCCATAAAAACCCGAAAATTAGCTATTAAACCCAGAAATTAGCCAGAAAAACTCGAAAATTAGCTAGAAAAACTCAAAAATTAGCCATGGAAACTCAAAAATTAACCACGAAAACCCAAAAATTAGCAATAGAACCCCAAAATATAGCTATAAAACCCAAAAATTAGCTGGAAAAACTCAAAAATTAGCCATGAAAACCTAAAAATTAGTAGAAAAACCCAAAAATTAGCCATAAAAACTCAGAAATTAGCCGCAAAAACTCAACAATTATCCATAAAAACCCAAAAATTGCTAGAAAACTGAAAAATTAGCAATGAAAACACAAAAAATGTCTATAAAACCCAAAAACTAGTCATAAAAATCCAGAAATTAGCCATAAAACCCCAAAATTAGCTAGAGAAACTCAAAAATTAGCTAGAAAATCTCAGAAATTAGCCATAAAAACTCAGAAATTAGCCGCAAAAACCCAACAATTATCCATTAAAACCCAAAAATTGCTGGAAAACTAAAAAATTGGCAGGGAAAACACAGAAAATGTCTATAAAACCCAAATACTAGCCATAAAAACCCAAAAATTAGCCATAAAAACCAAAAAATTTGCCATTAATCCCGAAAATTAGCGAGAAAATCTCGGAAATTAGCTATAAAAACCCGAAAATTAGCCATTAAACGCGAAAATTAGATAGAGAAACTCAAAAATTAGCTAGAAAAACTTGGAAATTAGCTAGAAAAACCCAAAAATTAGCCATAAAAACCCAAAAATTAGCCATAAAACCCAAAAACTAGCTGAAGAAAACCAAAGAATTAGCTAGAAAAACTCAGAAATTAGCTAGAAAAACCCAAAAATTAGCTAGAAAAACTCAAAAATTAGCCTCAAAATCCAAAAATTAGCCATAAAAACCCTAAAATTAGCCATAAAACCCAAAAATTGTTAGAAAAACTTAAAAATTAGCTAAAAACTCAAAAAATAGCTATAAAACATGAAAATTAGCCATAAAAACTTAAAAATTAGCCATTAAACTCAAAAATTAGCAGGAAAAACTCGAAAATTAGCTGGAAAAACTCAGAAATTAGCTAGAAAAACTCAAGAATCAGCTAGAAAAACTCGGAAATTAGCCACAAAAACCCGAAAATTGTTAGAAAAACTCAAAAATTAGCCACAAAAACCCAAAAATTAGCCATAAAAACCTAAGAATTAGCCACAAAAACCCAACAATTAGCTAGAAAAACTCAAAAATTAGCCACAAAAACTCAAAAATTAGCCACAAAACCCAAAACTGAGCCACAAAAACCCAAAAATTTGCCAGAAAAACTCGAAAATCAGCTAGAAAAACTTAGAAATTAGACACAAAATCCCAAAAATTGTTAGAAAAACCCAAAAATTAGCTATAAAAACCCAAAAATTGCTAGAAAACCCGAAAAGTAGCCATAAAAATCCAAAAATTAGCCATAAAACCCGAAAATTGTTATAAAAACTCAGAAATAAGCCATAAAAACTAAGAAATTAGCCGCAAAAACCCAACAATTATCCATAAAAACCCAAAAATTGCTGGAAAACTAAAAAATTGGCAGGGAAAACACAGAAAATGTCTATAAAACTTAAAAACTAGCCATAAAAATCCAAAAATTAGCCATAAAACCCGAAAATTAGCTAGAGAAACTCAAAAATTAGCTAGAAAAACTCAGAAATTAGCTAGAAAAACCCAAAAATTAGCCACAAAACCCAAGAATTGTTGGAAAAACTCAGAAATTAGCTATTAAAAACTCAAAAAAAAGCTATAAAACATAAAAATTAGCTCGAAAAACTCGAAAATTAGCCATAAAAACTCAGAAATTAGCCGCAAAAACACAAAAATTATCCATAAAAACACAGAAAATGTCTATAAAACCCAGAAACTAGCCATAAAAATACAAAAATTAGCCATAAAACCCGAAAATTAGCCATAAAACCCGAAAATCAGCTAGAGAAACTCAAAAACTAGCTAGAAAAACTCAAAAAAATGCTAGAAAAACCCAGAAATCAACTGGAAAAACTCAGAAATTAGCCACAAAACCCAAAAATTGTTAGGAAAACTCAGAAATTAGCTATTAAAAACTCGAATAACAGCTATAAAACATAGAAATTAGCTAGAATATGTTGAAAATTAGCCATAAAAACTTAAAACATAGTCATTAAACCCAAAAAGTAGCAAGAAAAATTCGAAAATTAGCCACAAAAACCCAAAAATTGTTGGAAAAACCCAAAAGTTAGCTATGAAAACCCAAACATTAGCTATACAACCCAAAATCTAGCTAGAAAAACTCGAAAATTAGTCATAAAAATCCAAAAATTAGCCATAAAACCCGAAAGTTAGCTAGAGAAACTCAGAAATTAGCTGGAAAAATCTAGAAATTAGCTAGAAAAACTCAAAAACTTACTATAAAAACTCAGAAATTAGCTATAATAACTCAAAAATTTGGCATAAAAACTCAGAAATTAGCCACAAAACCCAAAAATTTGCCAGAAAAACTCGAAAATCAGCTAGAAAAACTTAGAAATTAGCCACAAAAACCCAAAAATTGTTAGAAAAACCCAAAAATCAGCTATAAAAATCCGAACATTAGCTATACAACCCAAAATCTAGCTAGAAAAACTCAAAAATTAGCTATAAAAACTGAAAAGTTGCTAGAAAATCCGAAAATTAGCCATAAAAACCCGGAACTTAGCTATAAAACCCAGAAATTAGCCCGGAAAACTCGAAAATTAGCTAGAAAAACTCAAAAATTATCCATGGAAACTCAAAAATTGACCACAAAAACCAAAAATTAGCCATAAAACCCCAAAAATTAGCTATACAACCCAAAAAGTAGCTAGAAAAACTCAAAAATTAGCCATGAAAACTTAAAAAATTGACCAGAAAACTCGAAAATTAGCTAGAAAAACTCGGAAATTAGCCACAAAAACCCAAAAATTGTTGGAAAAACCCAAAAGTTAGCTATAAAAACCCAAACATTAGCTATACAACCCAAAATCCAGCTAGAAAAACTCAAAAATTACCAATAAAAATTCGAAAATTAGCCATAAAACCCGAAAATTAGCTAGAGAAACTCAAAAATTAGCTAGAAAAATTCAGAAATCAGCTAGAAAAACTCAAAAACTAACTATAAAAACTCAGAAATAAGCCACAAAACCCAAAAATTATCCAGAAAAACTCGAAAATTAGCCATAAAAACTCAGAAATTAGCCGCAAAAACCCAACAATTAGCTAGAAAAACCCAGAAATTGACCACAAAACCCAAAAATTGTTAGAAAAACTCAAAAAATAGCTATAATACCCCAAAAATTAGCCATAAAAACCCGAAAATTAGCTATAAAACTCAGAAATTAGCCAGAAAAACTCGAAAATTAGCTAGAAAAACTCAAAATTTAGACATAAAACCCAAAAATTAGCTAGAAAAACTCAGAAATTAGCTATTAAAAACTCGAATAATAGTTATAAAACATAGAAATTAGCTAGAATAACTCGAAAATTAGCCATAAAAACCTTAAAATTAGCCATTAAACCCAAAAAGTAGCATGAAAAACTCGAAAATTAGCCACAAAAAACCAAATATTGTTGGAGAAACCCAAAAGTTCGCTATAAAAACCCAAACATTAGCTATACAACCCAAAATCTAGCTAGAAAAACTCAAAAATTACCCATAAAAAATCAAAAACTAGCCATAAAACCCGAAAACTAGCTGGAGAAACTCAAAAATTAGCTAGAAAATTTCAGAAATTAGCTAAAAAACCCAAAAACTAACTATAAAAACTCAGAAATTAGCCACAAAACCCAAAAATTATCCAGAAAAACTCGAAAATTAGCCATAAAAACTCAGAAATTAGTCGCAAAAACCCAAAAATTGTTAGAAAAACCCAAAAATTAGCTATAAAACCTCAAAAAATAGCTATAAAACCCCAAAAATTAGCCATAAAAACCCGAAAATTAGCTATAAAACTCAGAAATTAGCCAGAGAAACTCGAAAATTAGCTAGAAAAACTCAAAATTTAGCCATAAAACCCAAAAATTAGCTAGAAAAAGTCAAGAGTTAGCTGAAAAGATTCGGAAATTGGCCACAAAAACCCAAAAATTAACCACAAAAACCCAAAAATTAGTCGTAAAACCCCAAAAACTAGCCATAAAAACCCGAAAATTAGCTATAAAACCTAGAAATTAGCCAGAAAAACTCGAAAATTAGCTAGAAAAACTCAAGAATTAGCCATGGAAACTCAAAAATTAACCACAAAAACCCAAAAATTAGCAATAGAACCCCAAAATATAGCTATAAAACCCAAAAATTAGCTGAAAAAACTCAAAATCTAGCCATGAAAACCTGAAAATCAACCAAAAAACCCAAAAATTAGCAATAAAAACTCAGAAATTAGCCGCAAAAACCCAACAATTATCCATAAAAACACAAAAATTGCTAGAAAACTAGAAAATTAGCAATGAAACACAAAAAATGTCTATAAAACCCAAAAACTCAAGAAAATGCTAGAAAAACCCAAAAACTAACTGGAAAAACTCAGAAATTAGCTACAAAACCCAAAAATTGTTAGGAAAACTCAGAAATTAGCTATTAAAAACTCAAAAAATAGCTATAAAACATAAAAATTAGCTAGAACAACTCGAAAATTAGCCATAAAAACTCAAAAATTAGCCGCAAAAACCCAACAATTATCCACAAAAACCCAAAAATTGCTAGAAAACTGAAAAATAAGCAATGAAAACACAAAAAATGTCTATAAAACCCAAAAACTAGCCATAAAAATCCAGAAATTAGCCATAAAAGCCGAAAATTAGCTAGAGAAACTCAAAAATTAGCTAGAAAATCTCAGAAATTAGCCATAATAACTCAGAAATTAGCCGCAAAAACCCAACAATTAGCTAGAAATACTCAGAAATTGACCACAACACTCAAAAATTGTTAGAAAAACCCAAAAATTGTTAGAAAAACCCAAAAATTAGCTATAAAAACTCGAAAAATAGCTATAAAACCC
The DNA here is from genome assembly GCA_026230145.1 of Diorhabda elongata. Classification (NCBI taxonomy): domain Eukaryota; kingdom Metazoa; phylum Arthropoda; class Insecta; order Coleoptera; family Chrysomelidae; genus Diorhabda; species Diorhabda elongata. The sequence goes on from JAOVVJ010000025.1 coordinate 441,128, forward strand.
CAAAAATTAGCCATAAAAACCCGAAAATCAGCTATAAAACTCAGAAATTAGCCAGAAAAACTCGAAAATTAGCTAGAAAAACTCAAAATTTAGACATAAAACCCAAAAATTAGCTAGAAAAACTCAATAATCAGCTAGAATGATCCGGAAGTTAGCCACAAAAACTAAAAAATTAACCACAAAAACCCAAAAATTAGTCATAAAACCTGAAAAATTAGCCATAAAAACCCGAAAATTAGCTATTAAACCCAGAAATTAGCCAGAAAAACTCGAAAATTAGCTAGAAAAACTCAAAAATTAGCCATGGAAACTCAAAAATTAACCACGAAAACCCAAAAATTAGCAATAGAACCCCAAAATATAGCTATAAAACCCAAAAATTAGCTGGAAAAACTCAAAAATTAGCCATGAAAACCTAAAAATTAGTAGAAAAACCCAAAAATTAGCCATAAAAACTCAGAAATTAGCCGCAAAAACTCAACAATTATCCATAAAAACCCAAAAATTGCTAGAAAACTGAAAAATTAGCAATGAAAACACAAAAAATGTCTATAAAACCCAAAAACTAGTCATAAAAATCCAGAAATTAGCCATAAAACCCCAAAATTAGCTAGAGAAACTCAAAAATTAGCTAGAAAATCTCAGAAATTAGCCATAAAAACTCAGAAATTAGCCGCAAAAACCCAACAATTATCCATTAAAACCCAAAAATTGCTGGAAAACTAAAAAATTGGCAGGGAAAACACAGAAAATGTCTATAAAACCCAAATACTAGCCATAAAAACCCAAAAATTAGCCATAAAAACCAAAAAATTTGCCATTAATCCCGAAAATTAGCGAGAAAATCTCGGAAATTAGCTATAAAAACCCGAAAATTAGCCATTAAACGCGAAAATTAGATAGAGAAACTCAAAAATTAGCTAGAAAAACTTGGAAATTAGCTAGAAAAACCCAAAAATTAGCCATAAAAACCCAAAAATTAGCCATAAAACCCAAAAACTAGCTGAAGAAAACCAAAGAATTAGCTAGAAAAACTCAGAAATTAGCTAGAAAAACCCAAAAATTAGCTAGAAAAACTCAAAAATTAGCCTCAAAATCCAAAAATTAGCCATAAAAACCCTAAAATTAGCCATAAAACCCAAAAATTGTTAGAAAAACTTAAAAATTAGCTAAAAACTCAAAAAATAGCTATAAAACATGAAAATTAGCCATAAAAACTTAAAAATTAGCCATTAAACTCAAAAATTAGCAGGAAAAACTCGAAAATTAGCTGGAAAAACTCAGAAATTAGCTAGAAAAACTCAAGAATCAGCTAGAAAAACTCGGAAATTAGCCACAAAAACCCGAAAATTGTTAGAAAAACTCAAAAATTAGCCACAAAAACCCAAAAATTAGCCATAAAAACCTAAGAATTAGCCACAAAAACCCAACAATTAGCTAGAAAAACTCAAAAATTAGCCACAAAAACTCAAAAATTAGCCACAAAACCCAAAACTGAGCCACAAAAACCCAAAAATTTGCCAGAAAAACTCGAAAATCAGCTAGAAAAACTTAGAAATTAGACACAAAATCCCAAAAATTGTTAGAAAAACCCAAAAATTAGCTATAAAAACCCAAAAATTGCTAGAAAACCCGAAAAGTAGCCATAAAAATCCAAAAATTAGCCATAAAACCCGAAAATTGTTATAAAAACTCAGAAATAAGCCATAAAAACTAAGAAATTAGCCGCAAAAACCCAACAATTATCCATAAAAACCCAAAAATTGCTGGAAAACTAAAAAATTGGCAGGGAAAACACAGAAAATGTCTATAAAACTTAAAAACTAGCCATAAAAATCCAAAAATTAGCCATAAAACCCGAAAATTAGCTAGAGAAACTCAAAAATTAGCTAGAAAAACTCAGAAATTAGCTAGAAAAACCCAAAAATTAGCCACAAAACCCAAGAATTGTTGGAAAAACTCAGAAATTAGCTATTAAAAACTCAAAAAAAAGCTATAAAACATAAAAATTAGCTCGAAAAACTCGAAAATTAGCCATAAAAACTCAGAAATTAGCCGCAAAAACACAAAAATTATCCATAAAAACACAGAAAATGTCTATAAAACCCAGAAACTAGCCATAAAAATACAAAAATTAGCCATAAAACCCGAAAATTAGCCATAAAACCCGAAAATCAGCTAGAGAAACTCAAAAACTAGCTAGAAAAACTCAAAAAAATGCTAGAAAAACCCAGAAATCAACTGGAAAAACTCAGAAATTAGCCACAAAACCCAAAAATTGTTAGGAAAACTCAGAAATTAGCTATTAAAAACTCGAATAACAGCTATAAAACATAGAAATTAGCTAGAATATGTTGAAAATTAGCCATAAAAACTTAAAACATAGTCATTAAACCCAAAAAGTAGCAAGAAAAATTCGAAAATTAGCCACAAAAACCCAAAAATTGTTGGAAAAACCCAAAAGTTAGCTATGAAAACCCAAACATTAGCTATACAACCCAAAATCTAGCTAGAAAAACTCGAAAATTAGTCATAAAAATCCAAAAATTAGCCATAAAACCCGAAAGTTAGCTAGAGAAACTCAGAAATTAGCTGGAAAAATCTAGAAATTAGCTAGAAAAACTCAAAAACTTACTATAAAAACTCAGAAATTAGCTATAATAACTCAAAAATTTGGCATAAAAACTCAGAAATTAGCCACAAAACCCAAAAATTTGCCAGAAAAACTCGCAAATCAGCTAGAAAAACTTAGAAATTAGCCACAAAAACCCAAAAATTGTTAGAAAAACCCAAAAATCAGCTATAAAAATCCGAACATTAGCTATACAACCCAAAATCTAGCTAGAAAAACTCAAAAATTAGCTATAAAAACTGAAAAGTTGCTAGAAAATCCGAAAATTAGCCATAAAAACCCGGAACTTAGCTATAAAACCCAGAAATTAGCCCGGAAAACTCGAAAATTAGCTAGAAAAACTCAAAAATTATCCATGGAAACTCAAAAATTGACCACAAAAACCAAAAATTAGCCATAAAACCCCAAAAATTAGCTATACAACCCAAAAAGTAGCTAGAAAAACTCAAAAATTAGCCATGAAAACTTAAAAAATTGACCAGAAAACTCGAAAATTAGCTAGAAAAACTCGGAAATTAGCCACAAAAACCCAAAAATTGTTGGAAAAACCCAAAAGTTAGCTATAAAAACCCAAACATTAGCTATACAACCCAAAATCCAGCTAGAAAAACTCAAAAATTACCAATAAAAATTCGAAAATTAGCCATAAAACCCGAAAATTAGCTAGAGAAACTCAAAAATTAGCTAGAACAATTCAGAAATCAGCTAGAAAAACTCAAAAACTAACTATAAAAACTCAGAAATAAGCCACAAAACCCAAAAATTATCCAGAAAAACTCGAAAATTAGCCATAAAAACTCAGAAATTAGCCGCAAAAACCCAACAATTAGCTAGAAAAACCCAGAAATTGACCACAAAACCCAAAAATTGTTAGAAAAACTCAAAAAATAGCTATAATACCCCAAAAATTAGCCATAAAAACCCGAAAATTAGCTATAAAACTCAGAAATTAGCCAGAAAAACTCGAAAATTAGCTAGAAAAACTCAAAATTTAGACATAAAACCCAAAAATTAGCTAGAAAAACTCAGAAATTAGCTATTAAAAACTCGAATAATAGTTATAAAACATAGAAATTAGCTAGAATAACTCGAAAATTAGCCATAAAAACCTTAAAATTAGCCATTAAACCCAAAAAGTAGCATGAAAAACTCGAAAATTAGCCACAAAAAACCAAATATTGTTGGAGAAACCCAAAAGTTCGCTATAAAAACCCAAACATTAGCTATACAACCCAAAATCTAGCTAGAAAAACTCAAAAATTACCCATAAAAAATCAAAAACTAGCCATAAAACCCGAAAACTAGCTGGAGAAACTCAAAAATTAGCTAGAAAATTTCAGAAATTAGCTAAAAAACCCAAAAACTAACTATAAAAACTCAGAAATTAGCCACAAAACCCAAAAATTATCCAGAAAAACTCGAAAATTAGCCATAAAAACTCAGAAATTAGTCGCAAAAACCCAAAAATTGTTAGAAAAACCCAAAAATTAGCTATAAAACCTCAAAAAATAGCTATAAAACCCCAAAAATTAGCCATAAAAACCCGAAAATTAGCTATAAAACTCAGAAATTAGCCAGAGAAACTCGAAAATTAGCTAGAAAAACTCAAAATTTAGCCATAAAACCCAAAAATTAGCTAGAAAAAGTCAAGAGTTAGCTGAAAAGATTCGGAAATTAGCCACAAAAACCCAAAAATTAACCACAAAAACCCAAAAATTAGTCGTAAAACCCCAAAAACTAGCCATAAAAACCCGAAAATTAGCTATAAAACCTAGAAATTAGCCAGAAAAACTCGAAAATTAGCTAGAAAAACTCAAGAATTAGCCATGGAAACTCAAAAATTAACCACAAAAACCCAAAAATTAGCAATAGAACCCCAAAATATAGCTATAAAACCCAAAAATTAGCTGAAAAAACTCAAAATCTAGCCATGAAAACCTGAAAATCAACCAAAAAACCCAAAAATTAGCAATAAAAACTCAGAAATTAGCCGCAAAAACCCAACAATTATCCATAAAAACACAAAAATTGCTAGAAAACTAGAAAATTAGCAATGAAACACAAAAAATGTCTATAAAACCCAAAAACTCAAGAAAATGCTAGAAAAACCCAAAAACTAACTGGAAAAACTCAGAAATTAGCCACAAAACCCAAAAATTGTTAGGAAAACTCAGAAATTAGCTATTAAAAACTCAAAAAATAGCTATAAAACATAAAAATTAGCTAGAACAACTCGAAAATTAGCCATAAAAACTCAAAAATTAGCCACAAAAACACAACAATTAGCTAGAAAAACTCAGAAATCAGCCACAAAACCTAAAAACTGTTGGGAAAATCCAAAAATTAGCTAGAAAAACTCAAAAATTGGCCATGAAAACCCAAAAATTGATCAAAAAACCCGAAAACTAGCTAGAAAAACTCTGAAGTTAGCCCCAAAAACCCAAAAATTGTGAGAAGAACCCAACAATTAGCTATTGAAACTCGAAAATCAGCTATAAAACCCAACAATTAGCTAGAAAAACTCAGAAATTAGCTGGAAAAACTCAAAAATTAGCCACAAAAACCCAAAAATTAGCCATAAAAACCCAAGAATTAGCCACAAAAACCCAATAATTAGCTAGAAAAACTCAAAAATTAGCCACAAAAACCCAAAAATTGTTGGAAAAACTCAGAAATTAGCTATTAAAAACTCGAATAATAGCTATAAAACATAGAAATTAGCTAGAATAACTCGAAAATTAGCCATAAAAACCCAAAAATTGTTGGAAAAACTCAAAAGTTAGCTATGAAAACCCAAACATTAGCTATACAACCCAAAATCTAGGTAGAAAAACTCAAAAATTAGTCATAAAAATCCAAGAATTAGCCATAAAACCAGAAAGTTAGCTAGAGAAACTCAAAAATTAGCTGGAAAAATTCAGAAATTAGCTAAAAAAACTCAAAAACTAACTATAAAAACTCAGAAATTAGCTATAATAACTCAAAAATTTGGCATAAAAACTCAGAAATTAGCCACAAAACCCAAAAATTTGCCAGAAAAACTCGAAAATCAGCTAGAAAAACTCAGAAATTAGCCACAAAAACCCAAAAATTGTTAGAAAAACCCAAGAATTAGCTATAAAAACCAGAACATTAACTATACAACCCAAAATCTAGCTAGAAAAATTGACCAAAAAAGCCGAAAATTAGCAAGTAGCAAAACAAACTCGAAAATTAGCTAGAAAAACTCGGAAATTAGCCACAAAAACCCAAAAATTAGCTATACAACCCAAAATCTAGCTAAAAAAACTCAAAAATTACCAATAAAAATTCAAAAATTAGCCATAAAACCCGAAAATTAGCTAGAGAAACTCAAAAATTAGCTAGAAAAATTCAGAAATCAGCTAGAAAAACTCAAAAACTAACTATAAAAACTCAGAAATAAGCCACAAAACCCAAAAATTATCCAGGAAAACTCGAAAATTAGCCACAAAAACTCAGAAATTAGCCGCAAAAACCCAACAATTAGCTAGAAAAACCCAGAAATTGACCACAAAACCCAAAAATTGTTAGAAAAACCCAAAAATTAGCTATAAAAACTCAAAAAATAGCTATAAAACCCCAAAAATTAGCCATAAAAACCCGAAAATTAGCTATAAAACTCAGAAATTAGCCAGAAAAACTCGAAAATTAGCTAGAAAAACTCAAAATTTAGACATAAAACCCAAAAATTAGCTAGAAAAACTCAGAAATTAGCTATTAAAAACTCGAATAATAGTTATAAAACATAAAAATTAGCTAGAATAACTCGAAAATTAGCCATTAAAACCTAAAAATTAGCCATTAAACCCAAAAAGTAGCATGAAAAACTCGAAAATTAGCTAGAAAAACTCAGAAATTAGCCACAAAAAACCAAATATTGTTGGAGAAACCCAAAAATTCGCTATAAAAACCCAAACATTAGCTAAACAACCCAAAATCTAGCTAGAAAAACTCAAAAATTACCCATAAAAAATCAAAAACTAGCCATAAAACCCGAAAACTAGCAGGAGAAACACAAAAATTAGCTAGAAAATTTCAGAAATTAGCTGAAAAAACTCAAAAACTAACTATAAAAACTCAGAAATTAGCCACAAAACCCAAAAATTATCCAGAAAAACTCGAAAATTACCCATAAAAACTCAGAAATTAGCCGCAAAACCCCAAAAATTAGCTATAAAACCTCAAAAAATAGCTATAAAACCCCAAAAATTAGCCATAAAAACCCGAAAATCAGCTATAAAACTCAGAAATTAGCCAGAGAAACTCGAAAATTAGCTAGAAAAACTCTAAATTTAGCCATGAAACCCAAAAATTAGCTAGAAAAAGTCAAGAGTTAGCTGAAAAGAATCGGAAATTAGCCACAAAAACTCAAAAATTAACCTCAAAAACCCAAAAATTAGTCGTAAAATCCCAAAAATTAGCCATAAAAACCCGAAAATTAGCTATAAAACCTAGAAATTAGCCAGAAAAACTCGAAAATTAGCTAGAAAAACTCAAAAATTAGCCATGGAAACTCAAAAATTAACCACAAAAACCCAAAAATTAGCAATAGAACCCCAAAATATAGCTATCAAACCCAAAAATTAGCTGAAAAAACTCAGAATCTAGCCATGAAAACCTGAAAATCAACCAAAAAACCCAAAAATTAGCCATAAAAACTCAGAAATTAGCCGCAAAAACCCAACAATTATCCATAAAAACACAAAAATTGCTAGAAAACTAGAAAATTAGCAATGAAACACAAAAAATGTCTATAAAACCCAAAAACTCAAGAAAATGCTAGAAAAACCCAAAAACTAACTGGAAAAACTCAGAAATTAGCTACAAAACCCAAAAATTGTTAGGAAAACTCAGAAATTAGCTATTAAAAACTCAAAAAATAGCTATAAAACATAAAAATTAGCTAGAACAACTCAAAAATTAGCCATAAAAACTCAAAAATTAGCCGCAAAAACCCAACAATTATCCACAAAAACCCAAAAATTGCTAGAAAACTGAAAAATAAGCAATGAAAACACAAAAAATGTCTATAAAACCCAAAAACTAGCCATAAAAATCCAGAAATTAGCCATAAAAGCCGAAAATTAGCTAGAGAAACTCAAAAATTAGCTAGAAAATCTCAGAAATTAGCCATAATAACTCAGAAATTAGCCGCAAAAACCCAACAATTAGCTAGAAATACTCAGAAATTGACCACAACACTCAAAAATTGTTAGAAAAACCCAAAAATTGTTAGAAAAACCCAAAAATTAGCTATAAAAACTCGAAAAATAGCTATAAAACCCCAAAAATTAGCCATAAAAACCCGAAAATCAGCTATAAAACTCAGAAATTAGCCAGAAAAACTCGAAAATTAGCTAGAAAAACTCAAAATTTAGACATAAAACCCAAAAATTAGCTAGAAAAACTCAATAATCAGCTAGAATGATCCGGAAGTTAGCCACAAAAACTAAAAAATTAACCACAAAAACCCAAAAATTAGTCATAAAACCTGAAAAATTAGCCATAAAAACCCGAAAATTAGCTATTAAACCCAGAAATTAGCCAGAAAAACTCGAAAATTAGCTAGAAAAACTCAAAAATTAGCCATGGAAACTCAAAAATTATCCACGAAAACCCAAAAATTAGCAATAGAACCCCAAAATATAGCTATAAAACCCAAAAATTAGCTGGAAAAACTCAAAAATTAGCCATGAAAACCTAAAAATTAGTAGAAAAACCCAAAAATTAGCCATAAAAACTCAGAAATTAGCCGCAAAAACTCAACAATTATCCATAAAAACCCAAAAATTGCTAGAAAACTGAAAAATTAGCAATGAAAACACAAAAAATGTCTATAAAACCCAAAAACTAGTCATAAAAATCCAGAAATTAGCCATAAAACCCCAAAATTAGCTAGAGAAACTCAAAAATTAGCTAGAAAATCTCAGAAATTAGCCATAAAAACTCAGAAATTAGCCGCAAAAACCCAACAATTAGCTAGAAAAACTCAGAAATTGACCACAAAACCCAAAAATTGTTAGAAAAACCCAAAAATTGTTAGAAAAATCCAAAAATTGTTAGAAAAACCCAAAAATTGTTGGAAAAACCCAAAAATTAGCTATAAAAACTCGAAAAATAGCTATAAAACCCCAAAAATTAGCCATAAAAACCCGAAAATCAGCTATAAAACTCAGAAATTAGCCAGAAAAACTCGAAAATTAGCTAGAAAAACTCAAAATTTAGACATAAAACCCAAAATTTAGCTAGAAAATTTCAATAATCAGCTGGAATGATCCGGAAGTTAGCCACAAAAACTAAAAAATTAACCACAAAAACCCAAAAATTAGTCATAAAACCTGAAAAATTAGCCATAAAAACCCGAAAATTAGCTATTAAACCCAGAAATTAGCCAGAAAAACTCGAAAATTAGCTAGAAAAACTCAAAAATTAGCCATGGAAACTCAAAAATTAACCACGAAAACCCAAAAATTAGCAATAGAACCCCAAAATATAGCTATAAAACCCAAAAATTAGCTGGAAAAACTCAAAAATTAGCCATGAAACCTAAAAATTAACAGAAAAACTCAAAAATTAGCTAGAAAATCTCAGAAATTAGCCATAATAACTCAGAAATTAGCAGCAAAAACCCAACAATTAGCTAGAAATACTCAGAAATTGACCACAACACTCAAAAATTGTTAGAAAAACCCAAAAATTGTTAGAAAAACCCAAAAATTAGCTATAAAAACTCGAAAAATAGCTATAAAACCCCAAAAATTAGCCATAAAAACCCGAAAATCAGCTATAAAACTCAGAAATTAGCCAGAAAAACTCGAAAATTAGCTAGAAAAACTCAAAATTTAGACATAAAACCCAAAAATTAGCTAGAAAAACTCAATAATCAGCTAGAATGATCCGGAAGTTAGCCACAAAAACTAAAAAATTAACCACAAAAACCCAAAAATTAGTCATAAAACCTGAAAAATTAGCCATAAAAACCCGAAAATTAGCTATTAAACCCAGAAATTAGCCAGAAAAACTCGAAAATTAGCTAGAAAAACTCAAAAATTAGCCATGGAAACTCAAAAATTAACCACGAAAACCCAAAAATTAGCAATAGAACCCCAAAATATAGCTATAAAACCCAAAAATTAGCTGGAAAAACTCAAAAATTAGCCATGAAAACCTAAAAATTAGTAGAAAAACCCAAAAATTAGCCATAAAAACACAGAAATTAGCCGCAAAAACTCAACAATTATCCATAAAAACCCAAAAATTGCTAGAAAACTGAAAAATTAGCAATGAAAACACAAAAAATGTTTAAAAAACCCAAAAACTAGTCATAAAAATCCAGAAATTAGCCATAAAACCCCAAAATTAGCTAGAGAAACTCAAAAATTAGCTAAAAAATCTCAGAAATTAGCCATAAAAACTCAGAAATCAGCCGCAAAAACCCAACAATTAGCTAGAAAAACTCAGAAATTGACCACAAAACCCAAAAATTGTCAGAAAAACCCAAAAATTGTTAGAAAAATCCAAAAATTGTTAGAAAAACCCAAAAATTGTTGGAAAAACCCAAAAATTAGCTATAAAAACTCGAAAAATAGCTATAAAACCCCAAAAATTAGCCATAAAAACCCGAAAATCAGCTATAAAACTCAGAAATTAGCCAGAAAAACTCGAAAATTAGCTAGAAAAACTCAAAATTTAGACATAAAACCCAAAATTTAGCTAGAAAAACTCAATAATCAGCTGGAATGAACCGGAAGTTAGCCACAAAAACTAAAAAATTAACCACAAAAACCCAAAAATTAGTCATAAAACCTGAAAAATTAGCCATAAAAACCCGAAAATTAGCTATTAAACCCAGAAATTAGCCAGAAAAACTCGAAAATTAGCTAGAAAAACTCAAAAATTAGCCATGGAAACTCAAAAATTAACCACGAAAACCCAAAAATTAGCAATAGAACCCCAAAATATAGCTATAAAACCCAAAAATTAGCTGGAAAAACTCAAAAATTAGCCATGAAACCTAAAAATTAAAAGAAAAACTCAAAAATTAGCCATGAAAACCTAAAAATTGACAGAAAAACCCAAAAATTAGCCATAAAAAATCAGAAATTAGCCGCAAAAACACAACAATTATCCATAAAAACCCAAAAATTGCTAGAAAACTGGAAAATTAGCAATGAAAACACGAAAAATGTCTAAAAAACCGAAAAACTAGCCATGAAAATCCAGAAATTAGCCATAAAACCCCAAAATTAGCTAGAGAACCTCAAAAATTAGCAAGAAAATCTCAGAAATTAGCCATAAAAACTCAGAAATTAGCCGCAAAAACCCAACAATTAGCTAGAAAAACTCAGAAATTGACCACAAAACTCAAAAATTGTTAGAAAAACCCAAAAATTGTCAGAAAAACCCAAAAATTAGCTATAAAAACTCGAAAATTAGCTATAAAACCCCAAAAATTAGCCATAAAAACCCGAAAATCAGCTATAAAACTCAGAAATTAGCCAGAAAAACTCGAAAATTAGCTAGAAAAACTCAAAATTTAGACATAAAACCCAAAATTTAGCTAGAAAAACTCAATAATCAGCTGGAATGATCCGGAAGTTAGCCACAAAAACTAAAAAATTAACCACAAAAACCCAAAAATTAGTGATAAAACCTGAAAAATTAGCCATAAAAACCCGAAAATTAGCTATTAAACCCAGAAATTAGCCAGAAAAACTCGAAAATTAGCTAGAAAAACTCAAAAATTAGCCATGGAAACTCAAAAATTAACCACGAAAACCCAAAAATTAGCAATAGAACCCCAAAATATAGCTATAAAACCCAAAAATTAGCTGGAAAAACTCAAAAATTAGCCATGAAACCTAAAAATTAACAGAAAAACTCAAAAATTAGCCATGAAAACCTAAAAATTAACAGAAAAACCCAAAAATTAGCCATAAAAACTCAGAAATTAGCCGCAAAAACCCAACAATTATCCATAAAAACCCAAAAATTGCTAGAAAACTGGAAAATTAGCAATGAAAACACAAAAAATGTCTAAAAAACCCAAAAACTAGCCATGAAAATCCAGAAATTAGCCATAAAACCCCAAAATTAGCTAGAGAAACTCAAAAATTAGCAAGAAAATCTCAGAAATTAGCCATAAAAACTCAGAAATTAGCCGCAAAAACCCAACAATTAGCTAGAAAAACTCAGAAATTGACCACAAAACTCAAAAATTGTTAGAAAAACCCAAAAATTGTCAGAAAAACCCAAAAATTAGCTATAAAAACTCGAAAATTAGCTATAAAACCCCAAAAATTAGCCATAAAAACCCGAAAATTAGCTATAAAACTCAGAAATTAGACAGAAAAACCCAACAATTAGCTAGAAAAACTCAGAAATTGACCACAAAACCCAAAAATTGTTAGAAAAATCCAAAAATTGTTAGAAAACCCAAAAATTGTTGGAAAAACCCAAAAATTAGCTATAAAAACTCGAAAAATAGCTATGAAACCCCAAAAATTAGCCATAAAAACCCGAAAATCAGCTATAAAACTCAGAAATTAGCCAGAAAAACTCGAAAATTAGCTAGAAAAACTCAAAATTTAGACATAAAACCCAAAATTTAGCTAGAAAAACTCAATAATCAGCTGAAATGATCCGGAAGTTAGCCACAAAAACTAAAAAATTAACCACAAAAACCCAAAAATTAGTCATAAAACCTGAAAAATTAGCCATAAAAACCCGAAAATTAGCTATTAAACCCAGAAATTAGCCAGAAAAACTCGAAAATTAGCTAGAAAAACTCAAAAATTAGCCATGGAAACTCAAAAATTAACCACGAAAACCCAAAAATTAGCAATAGAACCCCAAAATATAGCTATAAAACCCAAAAATTAGCTGGAAAAACTCAAAAATTAGCCATGAAACCTAAAAATTAACAGAAAAACTCAAAAATTAGCCATGAAAACCTAAAAATTAACAGAAAAACCCAAAAATTAGCCATAAAAACTCAGAAATTAGCCGCAAAAACCCAACAATTATCCATAAAAACCCAAAAATTGCTAGAAAACTGGAAAATTAGCAATGAAAACACAAAAAATGTCTAAAAAACCCAAAAACTAGCCATGAAAATCCAGAAATTAGCCATAAAACCCCAAAATTAGCTAGAGAAACTCAAAAATTAGCAAGAAAATCTCAGAAATTAGCCATAAAAACTTAGAAATTAGCCGCAAAAACCCAACAATTAGCTAGAAAAACTCAGAAATTGACCACAAAACTCAAAAATTGTTAGAAAAACCCAAAAATTGTCAGAAAAACCCAAAAATTAGCTATAAAAACTCGAAAATTAGCTATAAAATCCCAAAAATTAGCCATAAAAACCCGAAAATTAGCTATAAAACTCAGAAATTAGCCAGAAAAACTCGAAAATTAGCTAGAAAAACTCAAAATTTAGACATAAAACCAAAAAATTAGCTAGAAAAACTCAATAATTAGCTAGAAAGATTGGGAAATTAGCCACAAAAACTAAAAAATTAACCACAAAAACCCAAAAATTAGTCATAAAACCTGAAAAATGAGCCATAAAAACCCGAAAATTAGCTATAAAACCCAGAAATTAGCCAGAAAAACTCGAAAATTAGCTAGAAAACTCAAAAATTAGTCATGGAAACTCAAACATTAACCACAAAAACCCAAAAATTAGCAATAGAACCCCAAAATATAGCTATAAAACCCAAAAATTAGCTGGAAAAACTCAAAAATTAGCCATGAAAACCTAAAATATAACAAAAACCCAAAAATTAGCCATAAAAACTCAGAAATTAGCCGCAAAAACCCAACAATTATCCACAAAAACCCAAAAATTGCTAGAAAACTGAAAAATTAGCAATGAAAACACAAAAAATGTCTATAAAACCCAAAAACTAGCCATAAAAGCCGAAAATTAGCTAGAGAAACTCAAAAATTAGCTAGAAAATTTCAGAAATTAGCTATAATAACTCAGAAATTAGCCGCAAAAACCCAACAATTAGCTAGAAATACTCAGAAATTGACCACAACACTCAAAAATTGTTAGAAAAACCCAAAAATTGTTAGAAAAACCCAAAAATTAGCTATAAAAACTCGAAAAATAGCTATAAAACCCCAAAAATTAGCCATGAAAACCCGAAAATCAGCTATAAAACTCGGAAATTAGCCAGAAAAACTCGAAAATTAGTTAGAAAAACTCAAAATTTAGACATAAAACCCAAAAATTAGCTAGAAAAACTCAATAATCAGCTAGAATGATCCGGAAGTTAGCCACAAAAACTAAAAAATTAACCACAAAAACCCAAAAATTAGTCGTAAAATCCCAAAAATTAGCCATAAAAACCCGAAAATTAGCTATAAAACCTAGAAATTAGCCAGAAAAACTCGAAAATTAGCTAGAAAAACTCAAAAATTAGCCATGGAAACTCAAAAATTAACCACAAAAACCCAAAAATTAGCAATAGAACCCCAAAATATAGCTATCAAACCCAAAAATTAGCTGAAAAAACTCAGAATCTAGCCATGAAAACCTGAAAATCAACCAAAAAACCCAAAAATTAGCCATAAAAACTCAGAAATTAGCCGCAAAAACCCAACAATTATCCATAAAAACACAAAAATTGCTAGAAAACTAGAAAATTAGCAATGAAACACAAAAAATGTCTATAAAACCCAAAAACTCAAGAAAATGCTAGAAAAACCCAAAAACTAACTGGAAAAACTCAGAAATTAGCCACAAAACCCAAAAATTGTTAGGAAAACTCAGAAATTAGCTATCAAAAACTCAAAAAATAGCTATAAAACATAAAAATTAGCTAGAACAACTCGAAAATTAGCCATAAAAACTCAAAAATTAGCCGCAAAAACCCAACAATTATCCACAAAAACCCAAAAATTGCTAGAAAACTGAAAAATTAGCAATGAAAACACAAAAAATGTCTATAAAACCCAAAAACTAGCCATAAAAATCCAGAAATTAGCCATAAAAGCCGAAAATTAGCTAGAGAAACTCAAAAATTAGCTAGAAAATCTCAGAAATTAGCCATAATAACTCAGAAATTAGCCGCAAAAACCCAACAATTAGCTAGAAATACTCAGAAATTGACCACAACACTCAAAAATTGTTAGAAAAACCCAAAAATTGTTAGAAAAACCCAAAAATTAGCTATAAAAACTCGAAAAATAGCTATAAAACCCCAAAAATTAGCCATAAAAACCCGAAAATCAGCTATAAAACTCAGAAATTAGCCAGAAAAACTCGAAAATTAGCTAGAAAAACTCAAAATTTAGACATAAAACCCAAAAATTAGCTAGAAAAACTCAATAATCAGCTAGAATGATCCGGAAGTTAGCCACAAAAACTAAAAAATTAACCACAAAAACCCAAAAATTAGTCATAAAACCTGGAAAATTAGCCATAAAAACCCGAAAATTAGCTATTAAACCCAGAAATTAGCCAGAAAAACTCGAAAATTAGCTAGAAAAACTCAAAAATTAGCCATGGAAACTCAAAAATTAACCACGAAAACCCAAAAATTAGCAATAGAACCCCAAAATATAGCTATAAAACCCAAAAATTAGCTGGAAAAACTCAAAAATTAGCCATGAAAACCTAAAAATTAGTAGAAAAACCCAAAAATTAGCCATAAAAACTCAGAAATTAGCCGCAAAAACCCAACAATTATCCATAAAAACCCAAAAATTGCTAGAAAACTGAAAAATTAGCAATGAAAACACAAAAAATGTCTATAAAACCCAAAAACTAGTCATAAAAATCCAGAAATTAGCCATAAAACCCCAAAATTAGCTAGAGAAACTCAAAAATTAGCTAGAAAATCTCAGAAATTAGCCATAAAAACTCAGAAATTAGCCGCAAAAACCCAACAATTAGCTAGAAAAACTCAGAAATTGACCACAAAACCCAAAAATTGTTAGAAAAACCCAAAAATTGTCAGAAAAACCTAAAAATTAGCTATAAAAACTCGAAAATTAGCTATAAAACCCCAAAAATTGGCCATAAAAACCCGAAAATTAGCTATAAAACTCAGAAATTAGCCAGAAAAACTCGAAAATTAGCTAGAAAAACTCAAAATTTAGACATAAAACCTAAAAATTAGCTAGAAAAACTCAATAATTAGCTAGAAAGATCCGGAAATTAGCCACAAAAACTAAAAAATTAACCACGAAAACCCAAAAATTAGTCATAAAACCTGAAAAATTAGCCATAAAAACCCGAAAATTAGCTATAAAACCCGGAAATTAGCCAGAAAAACTCGAAAATTAGCTAGAAAAACTCAAAAATTAGCCATGGAAACTCAAAAATTAACCACGAAAACCCAAAAATTAGCAATAGAACCCCAAAATATAGCTATAAAACCCAAAAATTAGCTGGAAAAACTCAAAAATTAGCCATGAAACCTAAAAATTAACAGAAAAACTCAAAAATTAGCCATGAAAACCTAAAAATTAACAGAAAAACCCAAAAATTAGCCATAAAAACTCAGAAATTAGCCGCAAAAACCCAACAATTATCCATAAAAACCCAAAAATTGCTAGAAAACTGGAAAATTAGCAATGAAAACACAAAAAATGTCTAAAAAACCCAAAAACTAGCCATGAAAATCCAGAAATTAGCCATAAAACCCCAAAATTAGCTAGAGAAACTCAAAAATTAGCAAGAAAATCTCAGAAATTAGCCATAAAAACTCAGAAATTAGCCGCAAAAACCCAACAATTAGCTAGAAATACTCAGAAATTGACCACAACACTCAAAAATTGTTAGAAAAACCCAAAAATTGTTAGAAAAACCCAAAAATTAGCTATAAAAACTCGAAAAATAGCTATAAAACCCCAAAAATTAGCCATAAAAACCCGAAAATCAGCTATAAAACTCAGAAATTAGCCAGAAAAACTCGAAAATTAGCTAGAAAAACTCAAAATTTAGACATAAAACCCAAAAATTAGCTAGAAAAACTCAATAATCAGCTAGAATGATCCGGAAGTTAGCCACAAAAACTAAAAAATTAACCACAAAAACCCAAAAATTAGTCATAAAACCTGAAAAATTAGCCATAAAAACCCGAAAATTAGCTATTAAACCCAGAAATTAGCCAGAAAAACTCGAAAATTAGCTAGAAAAACTCAAAAATTAGCCATGGAAACTCAAAAATTAACCACGAAAACCCAAAAATTAGCAATAGAACCCCAAAATATAGCTATAAAACCCAAAAATTAGCTGGAAAAACTCAAAAATTAGCCATGAAAACCTAAAAATTAGTAGAAAAACCCAAAAATTAGCCATAAAAACTCAGAAATTAGCCGCAAAAACTCAACAATTATCCATAAAAACCCAAAAATTGCTAGAAAACTGAAAAATTAGCAATGAAAACACAAAAAATGTCTATAAAACCCAAAAACTAGTCATAAAAATCCAGAAATTAGCCATAAAACCCCAAAATTAGCTAGAGAAACTCAAAAATTAGCTAGAAAATCTCAGAAATTAGCCATAAAAACTCAGAAATTAGCCGCAAAAACCCAACAATTAGCTAGAAAAACTCAGAAATTGACCACAAAACCCAAAAATTGTTAGAAAAACCCTAAAATTGTCAGAAAAACCTAAAAATTAGCTATAAAAACTCGAAAATTAGCTATAAAACCCCAAAAATTGGCCATAAAAACCCGAAAATTAGCTATAAAACTCAGAAATTAGCCAGAAAAACTCGAAAATTAGCTAGAAAAACTCAAAA
This sequence comes from Diorhabda elongata, assembly GCA_026230145.1. Classification (NCBI taxonomy): domain Eukaryota; kingdom Metazoa; phylum Arthropoda; class Insecta; order Coleoptera; family Chrysomelidae; genus Diorhabda; species Diorhabda elongata. Next base: position 458,540 of record JAOVVJ010000025.1, read on the forward strand.
TTTAGACATAAAACCTAAAAATTAGCTAGAAAAACTCAATAATTAGCTAGAAAGATCCGGAAATTAGCCACAAAAACTAAAAAATTAACCACGAAAACCCAAAAATTAGTCATAAAACCTGAAAAATTAGCCATAAAAACCCGAAAATTAGCTATAAAACCCGGAAATTAGCCAGAAAAACTCGAAAATTAGCTAGAAAAACTCAAAAATTAGCCATGGAAACACAAAAATTAACCACAAAAACCCAAAAATTAGCAATAGAACCCCAAAATTTAGCTATAAAACCCAAAAATTAGCCGCAAAAACCCAACAATTATCCATAAAAACCCAAAAAATGTTAGAAAAACCCAAAAATTAGCTATAAAAACTCGAAAAATAGCTATAAAACCCCAAAAACTAGCCATAAAAATCCAGAAATTAGCCATAAAACCCGAAAATTAGCTAGAGAAACTCAAAAATTAGCTAGAAAATCTCAGAAATTAGCTAGAAAAACCCAAAAATTAACTAGAAAAACTCAATAATTAGCCACAAAACCCAAAAATTGTTAGAAAAACTCAGAAATTAGCTAATAAAAACTCGAATAATAGCTATGAAACATAGAAATTAGCTAGAATAACTCGAAAATTAGCCATAAAAACTCAAAAATTAGCCATTAAACCCAAAAAGTAGCAAGAAAAACTCGGAAATTAGCTAGAAAAACTCAGAAATTAGCCACAAAAACCCAAAAATTATCCAGAAAAACTCGAAAATCAGCCATAAAAACTCAGAAATTAGCCGCAAAAACCCAAAAATTGTTAGAAAAACCCAAAAATTAGCTATAAAACCTCAAAAAATAGCTATAAAACCCCAAAAATTAGCTGGAAAAACTCAAAATTTAGCCATGAAAACCTAAAAATCAACCAAAAAACCCAAAAATTAGCCATAAAAACTCAGAAATTAGCCGCAAAAACCCAACAATTATCCATAAAAATTGCTAGAAAACTAAAAAGTTAGCAATGAAACACAAAAAATGTCTATAAAATCCAAAAACGAGCCATAAAAATCCAAAAATTAGCCATAAAACCCGAAAATTAGCTAGAGAAACTCAAAAATCAGCTAGAAAAACTCAGAAATTAGCTATAATAACTCAAAAATTTGGCATAAAAACTCAGAAATTAGCCACAAAACCCAAAAATTTGCCAAAAAAACTCGAAAATCAGCTAGAAAAACTTAGAAATTAGCCACAAAAACCCAAAAATTGTTGGAAAAACCCAAAAGTTAGCTATAAAAACCCAAACATTAGCTATACAACTCAAAATCTAGCTAGAAAAACTAAAAAATTAGCCATAAAAATCTAAAAATTAGCCATAAAACCCGAAAATTAGCTAGAGAAACTCAGAAACTAGCTAGAAAAACTCAAAAACTAACTATAAAATCTCAGAAATTAGCCACAAAACCCAAAAATTGGCCACAAAAACCCAGAACTTAGCCATAAAACCCGAAAATTATCCAGAAAAACTCGACAATTAGCCATAAAAACTCAGAAATTAGCCGCAAAAACCCAAAAATTATCCATAAAAATCCAAAAATTAGCCATAAAACACGAAAATTAGCTAGAGAAACTCAAAAATTAGCTAGAAAATTTCAAAAATTAGCTAGACAAACCCAAAAATCAACTAGAAAAACTCAGAAATTAGCCACAAAACCCAAAAATTGTTAGAAAAACTCAGAAGTTAGCTATTAAAAACTCGAATAATAGCTATAAAACATAAAAATTAGCTGGAAAAAATCGAAAATTAGCCATAAAAACTCAAAAATCAGCCATTAAACCCAAAAAGTAGCAAGAAAAACTCGAAAATTAGCTAGAAAAACTCAGAAATTAGCCACAAAACCCAAAAATTAGCCACAAAAACCCAGAACTTAGACATAAAACCCGAAAATTATCCAGAAAAACTCGGAAATTAGCCATAAAAACTGAGAAATTAGCCGCAAAAACTCAAAAATTAGCTAGAAAATCTCAGAAATTAGCCATAAAAACTCAGAAATTAGCCGCAAAAACCCAACAATTAGCTAGAAAAACTCAGAAATTGACCACAAAACCCAAAAATTGTTAGAAAAACCCAAAAATTGTCAGAAAAACCTAAAAATTAGTTATAAAAACTCGAAAATTAGCTATAAAACCCCAAAAATTAGCCATAAAAACCCGAAAATTAGCTATAAAACTCAGAAATTAGCCAGAAAAACTCGAAAATTAGCTAGAAAAACTCAAAATTTAGACATAAAACCTAAAAATTAGCTAGAAAAACTCAATAATTAGCTAGAAAGATCCGGAAATTAGCCACAAAAACTAAAAAATTAACCACAAAAACCCAAAAATTAGTCATAAAACCTGAAAAATTAGCCATAAAAACCCGAAAATTAGCTATAAAACCCGGAAATTAGCCAGAAAAACTCGAAAATTAGCTAGAAAAACTCAAAAATTAGCCATGGAAACTCAAAAATTAACCACAAAAACCCAAAAATTAGCAATAGAACCCCAAAATTTAGCTATAAAACCCAAAAATTAGCCGCAAAAACCCAACAATTATCCATAAAAACCCAAAAATTGTTAGAAAAACCCAAAAATTAGCTATAAAAACTCGAAAAATAGCTATAAAACCCCAAAAACTAGCCATAAAAATCCAGAAATTAGCCATAAAACCCGAAAATTAGCTAGAGAAACTCAAAAATTAGCTAGAAAATCTCAGAAATTAGCTAGAAAAACCCAAAAATTAACTAGAAAAACTCAATAATTAGCCACAAAACCCAAAAATTGTTAGAAAAACTCAGAAATTAGCTAATAAAAACTCGAATAATAGCTATAAAACATAGAAATTAGCTAGAATAACTCGAAAATTAGCCATAAAAACTCAAAAATTAGCCATTAAACCCAAAAAGTAGCAGGAAAAACTCGGAAATTAGCTAGAAAAACTCAGAAATTAGCCACAAAAACCCAAAAATTATCCAGAAAAACTCGAAAATCAGCCATAAAAACTCAGAAATTAGCCGCAAAAACCCAAAAATTAGCTATAAAACCTCAAAAAATAGCTATAAACCCCAAAAATTAGCTGGAAAAACTCAAAATCTAGCCATGAAAACCTGAAAATCAACCAAAAAACCCAAAAATTAGCCATAAAAACTTAGAAATTAGCCGCAAAAACCCAACAATTATCCATAAAAATTGCTAGAAAACTAAAAAGTTAGCAATGAAACACAAAAAATGTCTATAAAACCCAAAAACTAGCCATAAAAATCCAAAAATTAGCCATAAAACCCGAAAATTAGCTAGAGAAACTCAAAAATCAGCTAGAAAAACTCAGAAATTAGCCACAAAACCCAAGAATTATTGGAAAAACTCAGAAGTTAGCTATTAAAAACTCAAAAAATAGCTATAAAACCCAACAATTAGCTAGAAAAACTCAAAAATTAGCCACCAAAACTCAAAAATTAGCCACAAAAACCCAAAAATTATCCATAAAAACACAGAAAATGTCTATAAAACCCAGAAACTAGCCATTAAAATTCAAAAATTAGCCATAAAACCCGAAAATTAGCCATAAAACCCGAAAATCAGCTAGAGAAACTCAAAAATTAGATAGAAAAACTCAAAAAAATGCTAGAAAAACTCAAAAAAATGCTAGAAAAACCCAAAAACTAACTGGAAAAACTCAGAAATTAGCCACAAAACCCAAAAATTGTTAGGAAAACTCAGAAATTAGCTATTGAAAACTCAAAAAATAGCTATAAAACATAAAAATTATCCAGAAAAACTCGACAATTAGCCATAAAAACTCAGAAATTAGCCGCAAAAACCCAAAAATTATCCATAAAAATCCAAAAATTAGCCATAAAACACGAAAATTAGCTAGAGAAACTCAAAAATTAGCTAGAAAACTTCAAAAATTAGCTAGACAAACCCAAAAATCAACTAGAAAAACTCAGAAATTAGCCACAAAACCCAAAAATTGTTAGAAAAACTCAGAAGTTAGCTATTAAAAACTCGAATAATAGCTATAAAACATAAAAATTAGCTGGAAAAAATCGAAAATTAGCCATAAAAACTCAAAAATCAGCCATTAAACCCAAAAATTAGCAAGAAAAACTCGAAAATTAGCTAGAAAAACTCAGAAATTAGCCACAAAACCCAAAAATTAGCCACAAAAACCCAGAACTTAGCCATAAAACCCGAAAATTATCCAGAAAAACTCGGAAATTAGCCATAAAAACTGAGAAATTAGCCGCAAAAACCCAAAAATTAGCTAGAAAAACTCAAAAATTAGCTATAAAACTCAAAAATTGATGGAAAACTAAAAAATTGGCAGGGACAACACAGAAAATGTCTATAAAACCCAAAATCTAGCCATAAAAATCCAAAAATTAGCCATAAAACCCAAAAAATAGCTAGAGAAACTCAGAAATTAGCTAGAAAAACTCGGATATTAGCTAGAAAAACTCAAAAACTAACTATAAAAACTCAGAAATTAGCCGCAAAAACCCAAAAATTAGCTAGAAAAACTCAAAAATTAGCTATAAAACTCAAAAATTGATGGAAAACTATAAAATTGGCAGGGACAACACAGAAAATGTCTATAAAACCCAAAATCTAGCCATAAAAATCCAAAAATTAGCCATAAAACCCGAAAAATAGCTAGAGAAACTCAAAAATTAGCTAGAAAAACTCAGATATTAGCTAGAAAAAACCCAAAAATTAACTAGAAAATTTCAGAAATTAGTCACAAAACCCAAAAATTGTTAGAAAAACTCAGAAATCAGCTATTAAAAATTTGAATAATAGCTATAAAACATAGAAATTAGCTAGAATAACTCGAAAATTAGCCATAAAAACTCAAAAATTAGCCATTAAACCCAAAAAGTAGCAAGAAAAATTCTAAAATTAGCCACAAAAACCCAAAAATTGTTGGAAAAAGCCAAAAGTTAGCTATAAAAACCCAAACATTAGCTATACAACCCAAAATCTAGCTAGAAAAACTCAAAAACTAACTATAAAAACTCAGAAATTAGCCATGAAAACCCAAAAAATTGACCAAAAAAGCCGAAAATTAGCAAGTAGCAAAAAAACTCGAAAATTAGCTAGAAAAACTCGGAAATTAGCCACAAAAACCCAAAAATTGTTGGAAAAACCCAAAAGTTAGCTATAAAAACTCAAACATTAGCTATACAACCCAAAATCTAGCTAGAAAAACTCAAAAATTACCAATAAAAATTCAAAAATTAGCCATAAAACCCGAAAATTAGCTAGAGAAACTCGAAAATTAGCTAGAAAAATTCAGAAATTAGCTAGAAAAACTCAAAAACTAACTATAAAAACTCAGAAATGAGCCACAAAAGCCAAAAATTATCCAGAAAAACCCGAAAATTAGCTATAAAACTCAGAAATTAGCCAGAAAAACTCGAAAATTAGCTAGAAAAACTCAAAATTTAGACATAAAACCTAAAAATTAGCTAGAAAAACTCAATAATTAGCTAGAAAGATCCGGAAATTAGCCACAAAAACTAAAAAATTAACCACAAAAACCCAAAAATTAGTCATAAAACCTGAAAAATTAGCCATAAAAACCCGAAAATTAGCTATAAAACCCGGAAATTAGCCAGAAAAACTCGAAAATTAGCTAGAAAAACTCAAAAATTAGCCATGGAAACTCAAAAATTAACCACAAAAACCCAAAAATTAGCAATAGAACCCCAAAATTTAGCTATAAAACCCAAAAATTAGCCGCAAAAACCCAACAATTATCCATAAAAACCCAAAAATTGTTAGAAAAACCCAAAAATTAGCTATAAAAACTCGAAAAATAGCTATAAAACCCCAAAAACTAGGCATAAAAATCCAGAAATTAGCCATAAAACCCGAAAATTAGCTAGAGAAACTCAAAAATTAGCTAGAAAATCTCAGAAATTAGCTAGAAAAACTCAAAAACTAACTATAAAAACTCAGAAATTAGCCGCAAAAACCCAAAAATTAGCTAGAAAAACTCAAAAATTAGCTATAAAACTCAAAAATTGATGGAAAACTATAAAATTGGCAGGGACAACACAGAAAATGTCTATAAAACCCAAAATCTAGCCATAAAAATCCAAAAATTAGCCATAAAACCCGAAAAATAGCTAGAGAAACTCAAAAATTAGCTAGAAAAACTCAGATATTAGCTAGAAAAAACCCAAAAATTAACTAGAAAATTTCAGAAATTAGTCACAAAACCCAAAAATTGTTAGAAAAACTCAGAAATCAGCTATTAAAAATTTGAATAATAGCTATAAAACATAGAAATTAGCTAGAATAACTCGAAAATTAGCCATAAAAACTCAAAAATTAGCCATTAAACCCGAAAAGTAGCAAGAAAAATTCTAAAATTAGCCACAAAAACCCAAAAATTGTTGGAAAAAGCCAAAAGTTAGCTATAAAAACCCAAACATTAGCTATACAACCCAAAATCTAGCTAGAAAAACTCAAAAACTAACTATAAAAACTCAGAAATTAGCCATGAAAACCCAAAAAATTGACCAAAAAAGCCGAAAATTAGCAAGTAGCAAAAAAACTCGAAAATTAGCTAGAAAAACTCGGAAATTAGCCACAAAAACCCAAAAATTGTTGGAAAAACCCAAAAGTTAGCTATAAAAACTCAAACATTAGCTATACAACCCAAAATCTAGCTAGAAAAACTCAAAAATTACCAATAAAAATTCAAAAATTAGCCATAAAACCCGAAAATTAGCTAGAGAAACTCGAAAATTAGCTAGAAAAATTCAGAAATTAGCTAGAAAAACTCAAAAACTAACTATAAAAACTCAGAAATGAGCCACAAAAGCCAAAAATTATCCAGAAAATCTCGAAAATTAGCAATAAAAACTCAGAAATTAGCCGCAAAAACTCAACAATTAGCTAGAAAAACTCAGAAATTGACCACAAAACCCAAAAATTGTTAGAAAAACCCAAAAATTGTTAGAAAAACCCAACGATTAGCTATAAAAACTCAAAAAATAGCTATAAAATCCCAAAAAATAGCCATAAAAACCCGAAAATTAGCTATAAAACTCAGAAACTAGCCAGAAAAACTCAAAAATTAGCTGGAAAAACTCAAAATTTAGACATAAAACCCAAAAATTAGCTAGAAAAACTCAATAATTAGCTAGAAAGATTCGGAAATTAGCCACAAAAACTAAGAAATTAACCACAAAAACCCAAAAATTAGTCATAAAACCTGAAAAATTAGCCATAAAAACCCGAAAATCAGCTATAAAACCCAGAAATTAGCCAAAAAAACTCGAAAATTAGCTAGAAAAACTCGGAAATTAGCCACAAAAACCCAAAAATTGTTGGAAAAACCCAAAAGTTAGCTATAAAAACTCAAACATTAGCTATACAACCCAAAATCTAGCTAGAAAAACTCAAAAATTACCAATAAAAATTGGAAAATTAGCCATAAAACCCGAAAATTAGCTGGAGAAACTCAAAAATTAGCTAGAAAAATTCAGAAATTAGCTAGAAAAACTCAAAAACTAACTATAAAAACTCAGAAATTAGCCACAAAACCCAAAAATTATCCAGAAAAACTCGAAAATTAGCCATAAAAAATCAAAAATTAGCCGCAAAAACCCAAAAATTAGCTAGAAAAACTCAAGAATTAGCTGAAAAGATTCGGAAATTAGCCACAAAAACTCAAAAATTAACCACAAAAACCCAAAAATTAGCAATAGAACCCCAAAATATAGCTATAAAACCCAAAAATTAGCTGGAAAAACTCAAAATCTAGCCATGAAAACCTGAAAATCAACCAAAAAACCCAAAAATTAGCCATAAAAATCCAAAAATTAGCCATAAAACCCGAAAATTAGCTAGAGAAACTCAAAAATTAGCTAGAAAAACTCAGAAATTAGCTAGAAAAACCCAAAAATTAACTAGAAAAACTCAGAAATTAGCCACAAAACCCAAGAATTGTTGGAAAAACTCAGAAATTAGCTATTAAAAACTCAAAAAATAGCTATAAAACCCAACAATTAGCTAGAAAAACTCAAAAATTAGCCACAAAAACTCAAAAATTAGCCACAAAAACCCAAAAATAAGCCACAAAAACCCAAAAATTTGCCAGAAAAACTCGAAAATCAGCTAGAAAAATTTAGAAATTAGCCACAAAAACCCAAAAATTCTTAGAAAAACCCAGAAATTAGCCAGAAAAACTCGAAAATTAGCTAGAAAAACTCAAAAATTAGCCATGGAAACTCAAAAATTAACCACAAAAACCCAAAAATTAGCAATAGAACCCCAAAATATAGCTATAAAACCCAAAAATCAGCTGGAAAAACTCAAAATCTAGCCATGAAAACCTGAAAATCAACCAAAAAACCCAAAAATTAGCCATAAAAACTCAGAAATTAGCCGCAAAAACCCAACAATTATCCATAAAAACACAAAAATTGCTAGAAAACTAAGAAATTAGCAATGAAACACAAAAAATGTCTATAAAACCCAAAAACTAGCCATAAGAATCCAAAAATTAGCCATAAAACCCAAAAATTAGCTAGATAAACTCAAAAATTAGCTAGAAAAACTCGAAAATTAGCTAGAAAACCTCGAACATTAGCTGGAAAAACTCAGAAATCAGCTGGAAAAACTCAAAACTTAGCCATAAAAACTCAGAAATTAGCCATAAAAACCCAAAAATTAGCCATTAAACGCGAAAATTAGATTGAGAAACTCGAAAATTAGCTGGAAAAACTCAGAAATTAGCTAGAAAAACTCAAAAATTAGCTAGAAAAACTCAAGAATTAGCTAGAAAAACTCAGAAATTAGCCACAAAAACCCAAAAAATGTTAGAAAAACTCAAAAATTAGCCATAAAAACCCGAAAATTATCCATTAAACGCGAAAATTAGATAGAGAAACTCAAAAATTAGCCACAAAACCCAAAAATTGTTAGAAAAACTCAAAAATTAGCCATAAAAACCCAAAAATCAGCTATTAAACGCGTAAATTAGATAGAGGAACTCAAAAATTAGCTGGAAAAACTCAAAAATTAGCTAGAAAAACTCAAAAAGTAGCTATAAAACATGAAAATTTTCCATAAAAACTTAACAATTAGCCATTAGACTCAAAAATTAGAAAAACTCAGAAATTAGCTAGAAAAACTCAAGAATTAGCTAGAAAAACTCGGAAATCAGCCACAAAAACTCAAAAATTAGCCATGAAAACTCAACAATTAGCCATAAAACTTAAAAATTAGTTAGAAAAACTCAAAAATTAGCCATAAAAACCCAAAAATTAGCCATTAAACGCGAAAATTAGATGGAGAAACTCAAAAATTAGCTAGAAAAACTCAAGAATTAGCTAGAAAAACTCGGAAATTAGCCACAAAAACAAAAAAATTAGACATGAAAACTCAACAATTAGCCATGAAACCCAAAAATTAGTCAGAAATACTCGAAAATTAGCTAGAAAACCTCAAAAATTAACTAGAAAAACTCAGAAATCAGCTAGAAGAACTCAAAACTTAGCCATAAAAACCCTGAAATTAGCCATAAAACCCAAAAATTTGCCAGAAAAACTCGAAAATTAGCTTGAAAAACTCAGAAATTAGTCACAAAAACCCGAAAATTGTTAGAATAACTCAAAAATTAGCCATAAAAACTCAAAAAATAGCTATAAAACATAAGAATTAGCTGGAAAAACTCAATAATTAGCCATAAAAACTAAAAAATTAGCCATAAAATACAAAAATTTGCCAGAAAAACTCGTGAATTAACTAGGAAAACTCAAAATTTAGCCATAAAACCCAAAAATTAGCTAGAAAAACTCAAAAGTTAGTTAAAACAACTCGGAAATTAGCCACAAAAACTCAGAAATTAGCCATGAAAAACCAACAATTAGCCATGAAACCCGAAAATTAGCCAGAAAAACTCGAAAATTAACTAGAAAAACTCGAATTTTAGCCATAAAACCCAAAAATTAGCTGGAAAAACTCGAGAATTAGCTGGAAAAACTCGGAAATTAGCCACAAAAACTCAGAAATTAGCCATAAAAACCCAAAAATTAGCCATTAAACGCGAAAATTAGATTGAGAAACTCAAAAATTAGCTGGAAAAACTCAGAAATTAGCTAGAAAAACTCAAAAATTAGCTAGAAAAACTCAAGAATTAGCTAGAAAAACTCAGAAATTAGCCACAAAAACCCAAAAAATGTTAGAAAAACTCAAAAATTAGCCATAAAAACCCGAAAATTATCCATTAAACGCGAAAATTAGATAGAGAAACTCAAAAATTAGCCACAAAACCCAAAAATTGTTGGAAAAACTCAAAAATTAGCCATAAAAACCCAAAAATTAGCTATTAAACGCGTAAATTAGATAGAGGAACTCAAAAATTAGCTAGAAAAACTCAAAAATTAGCCATGGAAACTCAAAAATTAACCACAAAAACCCAAAAATTAGCAATAGAACCCCAAAATTTAGCTATAAAACCCAAAAATTAGCCGCAAAAACCCAACAATTATCCATAAAAACCCAAAAATTGTTAGAAAAACCCAAAAATTAGCTATAAAAACTCGAAAAATAGCTATAAAACCCCAAAAACTAGGCATAAAAATCCAGAAATTAGCCATAAAACCCGAAAATTAGCTAGAGAAACTCAAAAATTAGCTAGAAAATCTCAGAAATTAGCTAGAAAAACTCAAAAACTAACTATAAAAACTCAGAAATTAGCCGCAAAAACCCAAAAATTAGCTAGAAAAACTCAAAAATTAGCTATAAAACTCAAAAATTGATGGAAAACTATAAAATTGGCAGGGACAACACAGAAAATGTCTATAAAACCCAAAATCTAGCCATAAAAATCCAAAAATTAGCCATAAAACCCGAAAAATAGCTAGAGAAACTCAAAAATTAGCTAGAAAAACTCAGATATTAGCTAGAAAAAACCCAAAAATTAACTAGAAAATTTCAGAAATTAGTCACAAAACCCAAAAATTGTTAGAAAAACTCAGAAATCAGCTATTAAAAATTTGAATAATAGCTATAAAACATAGAAATTAGCTAGAATAACTCGAAAATTAGCCATAAAAACTCAAAAATTAGCCATTAAACCCGAAAAGTAGCAAGAAAAATTCTAAAATTAGCCACAAAAACCCAAAAATTGTTGGAAAAAGCCAAAAGTTAGCTATAAAAACCCAAACATTAGCTATACAACCCAAAATCTAGCTAGAAAAACTCAAAAACTAACTATAAAAACTCAGAAATTAGCCATGAAAACCCAAAAAATTGACCAAAAAAGCCGAAAATTAGCAAGTAGCAAAAAAACTCGAAAATTAGCTAGAAAAACTCGGAAATTAGCCACAAAAACCCAAAAATTGTTGGAAAAACCCAAAAGTTAGCTATAAAAACTCAAACATTAGCTATACAACCCAAAATCTAGCTAGAAAAACTCAAAAATTACCAATAAAAATTCAAAAATTAGCCATAAAACCCGAAAATTAGCTAGAGAAACTCGAAAATTAGCTAGAAAAATTCAGAAATTAGCTAGAAAAACTCAAAAACTAACTATAAAAACTCAGAAATGAGCCACAAAAGCCAAAAATTATCCAGAAAATCTCGAAAATTAGCAATAAAAACTCAGAAATTAGCCGCAAAAACTCAACAATTAGCTAGAAAAACTCAGAAATTGACCACAAAACCCAAAAATTGTTAGAAAAACCCAAAAATTGTTAGAAAAACCCAACGATTAGCTATAAAAACTCAAAAAATAGCTATAAAATCCCAAAAAATAGCCATAAAAACCCGAAAATTAGCTATAAAACTCAGAAACTAGCCAGAAAAACTCAAAAATTAGCTGGAAAAACTCAAAATTTAGACATAAAACCCAAAAATTAGCTAGAAAAACTCAATAATTAGCTAGAAAGATTCGGAAATTAGCCACAAAAACTAAGAAATTAACCACAAAAACCCAAAAATTAGTCATAAAACCTGAAAAATTAGCCATAAAAACCCGAAAATCAGCTATAAAACCCAGAAATTAGCCAGAAAAACTCGAAAATTAGCTAGAAAAACTCGGAAATTAGCCACAAAAACCCAAAAATTGTTGGAAAAACCCAAAAGTTAGCTATAAAAACTCAAACATTAGCTATACAACCCAAAATCTAGCTAGAAAAACTCAAAAATTACCAATAAAAATTGGAGAATTAGCCATAAAACCCGAAAATTAGCTGGAGAAACTCAAAAATTAGCTAGAAAAATTCAGAAATTAGCTAGAAAAACTCAAAAACTAACTATAAAAACTCAGAAATTAGCCACAAAACCCAAAAATTATCCAGAAAAACTCGAAAATTAGCCATAAAAAATCAAAAATTAGCCGCAAAAACCCAAAAATTAGCTAGAAAAACTCAAGAATTAGCTGAAAAGATTCGGAAATTAGCCACAAAAACTCAAAAATTAACCACAAAAACCCAAAAATTAGCAATAGAACCCCAAAATATAGCTATAAAACCCAAAAATTAGCTGGAAAAACTCAAAATCTAGCCATGAAAACCTGAAAATCAACCAAAAAACCCAAAAATTAGCCATAAAAATCCAAAAATTAGCCATAAAACCCGAAAATTAGCTAGAGAAACTCAAAAATTAGCTAGAAAAACTCAGAAATTAGCTAGAAAAACCCAAAAATTAACTAGAAAAACTCAGAAATTAGCCACAAAACCCAAGAATTGTTGGAAAAACTCAGAAATTAGCTATTAAAAACTCAAAAAATAGCTATAAAACCCAACAATTAGCTAGAAAAACTCAAAAATTAGCCACAAAAACTCAAAAATTAGCCACAAAAACCCAAAAATAAGCCACAAAAACCCAAAAATTTGCCAGAAAAACTCGAAAATCAGCTAGAAAAATTTAGAAATTAGCCACAAAAACCCAAAAATTCTTAGAAAAACCCAGAAATTAGCCAGAAAAACTCGAAAATTAGCTAGAAAAACTCAAAAATTAGCCATGGAAACTCAAAAATTAACCACAAAAACCCAAAAATTAGCAATAGAACCCCAAAATATAGCTATAAAACCCAAAAATCAGCTGGAAAAACTCAAAATCTAGCCATGAAAACCTGAAAATCAACCAAAAAACCCAAAAATTAGCCATAAAAACTCAGAAATTAGCCGCAAAAACCCAACAATTATCCATAAAAACACAAAAATTGCTAGAAAACTAAGAAATTAGCAATGAAACACAAAAAATGTCTATAAAACCCAAAAACTAGCCATAAGAATCCAAAAATTAGCCATAAAACCCAAAAATTAGCTAGATAAACTCAAAAATTAGCTAGAAAAACTCGAAAATTAGCTAGAAAACCTCGAACATTAGCTGGAAAAACTCAGAAATCAGCTGGAAAAACTCAAAACTTAGCCATAAAAACTCAGAAATTAGCCATAAAAACCCAAAAATTAGCCATTAAACGCGAAAATTAGATTGAGAAACTCGAAAATTAGCTGGAAAAACTCAGAAATTAGCTAGAAAAACTCAAAAATTAGCTAGAAAAACTCAAGAATTAGCTAGAAAAACTCAGAAATTAGCCACAAAAACCCAAAAAATGTTAGAAAAACTCAAAAATTAGCCATAAAAACCCGAAAATTATCCATTAAACGCGAAAATTAGATAGAGAAACTCAAAAATTAGCCACAAAACCCAAAAATTGTTAGAAAAACTCAAAAATTAGCCATAAAAACTCAAAAATCAGCTATTAAACGCGTAAATTAGATAGAGGAACTCAAAAATTAGCTGGAAAAACTCAAAAATTAGCTAGAAAAACTCAAAAAGTAGCTATAAAACATGAAAATTTTCCATAAAAACTTAACAATTAGCCATTAGACTCAAAAATTAGAAAAACTCAGAAATTAGCTAGAAAAACTCAAGAATTAGCTAGAAAAACTCGGAAATCAGCCACAAAAACTCAAAAATTAGCCATGAAAACTCAACAATTAGCCATAAAACTTAAAAATTAGTTAGAAAAACTCAAAAATTAGCCATAAAAACCCAAAAATTAGCCATTAAACGCGAAAATTAGATGGAGAAACTCAAAAATTAGCTAGAAAAACTCAAGAATTAGCTAGAAAAACTCGGAAATTAGCCACAAAAACAAAAAAATTAGACATGAAAACTCAACAATTAGCCATGAAACCCAAAAATTAGTCAGAAATACTCGAAAATTAGCTAGAGAACCTCAAAAATTAACTAGAAAAACTCAGAAATCAGCTAGAAGAACTCAAAACTTAGCCATAAAAACCCTGAAATTAGCCATAAAACCCAATAATTTGCCAGAAAAACTCGAAAATTAGCTTGAAAAACTCAGAAATTAGTCACAAAAACCCGAAAATTGTTAGAATAACTCAAAAATTAGCCATAAAAACACAAAAACTCAGAAATTAGCCATAAAAACCCAAAAATTAGCCATTAAACGCGAAAATTAGATTGAGAAACTCAAAAATTAGCTGGAAAAACTCAGAAATTAGCTAGAAAAACTCTAAAATTAGCTAGAAAAACTCAAGAATTAGCTAGAAAAACTCAGAAATTAGCCACAAAAACCCAAAAAATGTTAGAAAAACTCAAAAATTAGCCATAAAAACCCGAAAATTATCCATTAAACGCGAAAATTAGATAGAGAAACTCAAAAATTAGCCACAAAACCCAAAAATTGTTGGAAAAACTCAAAAATTAGCCATAAAAACCCAAAAATTAGCTATTAAACGCGTAAATTAGATAGAGGAACTCAAAAATTAGCTAGAAAAACTCAAAAATCAGCCACAAAACCCAAAAATTGTTAGAAAAACTCAAAAATTAGCTTTAAAAACTCAAAAAGTAGCTATTAAACATGAAAATTTTCCATAAAAACTCAAAAATTAGCCATTACACTCAAAAATTAGAAAAACTCTGAAATTAGCTAGAAAAACTCAAGAATTAGCTAGAGAAACTCGGAAATCAGCCACAAAAACTCAAAAATTAGCCATTAAAACTCAACAATTAGCCATGAAACCCAAAAATTAGTTAGAAAAACTCAAAAATTAGCCATAAAAACCCAAAAATTAACCATTAAACGCGAAAATTAGATAGAGAAACTCAAAAATTAGCTAAAAAAACTCAAGAATTAGCTAGAAAAACTCGGAAATTAGCCACAAAAACTCAAAAATTAGCCATGAAAACTCAACAATTAGCCATGAAACCCAAAAATTAGTCAGAAATACTCGAAAATTAGCTAGAAAACCTCAAAAATTAACTAGAAAAACTCAGAAATCAGCTAGAAGAACTCGAAACTTAGCCATAAAAACCCTGAAATTAGCCATAAAACCCAAAAATTTGCCAGAAAAACTCGAAAATTAGCTTGAAAAACTCAGAAATTAGCCACAAAAACCCGAAAATTGTTAGAATAACTCAAAAATTAGCCATAAAAACTAAAAAATTAGCCATAAAATACAAAAATTAGCCAGAAAAACTCGTAAATTAACTAGGAAAACTCAAAATTTAGTCATAAAACCCAAAAATTAGCTAGAAAAACTCAAGAGTTAGCTAAAAAAAAACTCGGAAATTAGCCACAAAAACTCAAAAATTAGCCATGAAAAACCAACAACAACTCAACAATTAGCCATGAAACCCAAAAATTAGTTAGAAAAACTCAAAAATTAGCCATAAAAACCCGAAAATTAGCCATTAAACGCGAAAATTAGATAGAGAAACTCGAAAATTAGCTAGAAAAACTCAAGAATTAGCTAGAAAAACTCGGAAATTAGCCACAAAAACTCAAAAATCAGCCATGAAAACTCAACAATTAGCCATGAAACCCAAAAATTAGTCAGAAATACTCGAAAATTAGCTAGAAAACCTCAAAAATTAGCCACAAAACCCAAAAATTGTTAGAAAAACTCAAAAACTAGCTTGAAAACTCAAAAAGTAGCTATAAAACATGAAAATTTTCCATAAAAACTTAAAAATTAGCCATTAGACTCAAAAATTAGAAAAACTCAGAAATTAGCTAGAAAAACTCAAGAATTAGCTAGAAAAACTCGGAAATTAGCCACAAAAACTCAAAAATTAGCCATGAAAACTCAACAATTAGCCATGAAACCCGAAAATTAGTTAGAAAAACTCAAAAATTAGCCATAAAAACCCAAAAATTAGCCATTAAACGCGAAAATTAGATAGAGAAACTCAAAAATTAGCTAAAAAAACTCAAGAATTAGCCACAAAACCCAAGAATTATTGGAAAAACTCAGAAATTAGCTATTAAAAACTCAAAAAATAGCTATAAAACCCAACAATTAGCTAGAAAAACTCAAAAATTAGCCACAAAAACCCAAAAATTATCCATAAAAACACAGAAAATGTCTATAAAACCCAGAAACTAGCCATTAAAATTCAAAAATTAGCCATAAAACCCGAAAATTAGCCATAAAACCCGAAAATCAGCTAGAGAAACTCAAAAATTAGATAGAAAAACTCAACAAAATGCTAGAAAAACTCAAAAAAATGCTAGGAAAACCCAAAAACTAACTGGAAAAACTCAGAAATTAGCCACAAAACCCAAAAATTGTTAGGAAAACTCAGAAATTAGCTATTAAAAACTCAAAAAATAGCTATAAAACATAAAAATTAGCTAGAACAACTCGAAAATTAGCCATAAAAACTCAAAAATTAGCCACAAAAACCCAAAAATTGCTAGAAAACCCGAAAATTAGCCAAAAAAATCCAAAAATTAACCATAAAACACGAAAGTTAGCTAGAGAAACTCAAAAATTAGCTGGAAAAATTTAGAAATTAGCTAGAAAAACTCAAAAACTAACTATAAAAACTCAGAAATTAGCTATAATAACTCAAAAATTTGGCATAAAAACTCAGAAATTAGCCACAAAACCCAAAAATTTGCCAGAAAAACTCGAAAATCAGCTAGAAAAACTTAGAAATTAGCCACAAAAACCCAAAAATTGTTAGAAAAACCCAAAACTTAGCTATAAAAACCCGAGCATTAGCTATACAACCCAAAATCTAGCTAGAAAAACTCAAAAATTAGCTATAAAAACTCAAAAATTGCTAGAAAACCCGAAAATTAGCTAGAGAAACTTAAAAATTAGCTGGAAAAATTTAGAAATTAGATAGAAAAACTCAAAAACTAACAATAAAAACTCAGAAATTAGCTATAATAACTCAAAAATTTGGCATAAAAACTCAGAAATTAGCCACAAAACCCAAAAATTTGCCAAAAAAACTCGAAAATCAGCTAGAAAAACTTAGAAATTAGCCACAAAAACCCAAAAACTGTTGGAAAAACCCAAAAGTTAGCTATAAAAACCCAAACATTAGCTATACAACTCAAAATCTAGCTAGAAAAACTAAAAAATTAGCCATAAAAATCTAAAAATTAGCCATAAAACCCGAAAATTAGCTAGAGAAACTCAAAAATTAGCTAGAAAAACTTAGAAACTAGCTAGAAAAACTCAAAAACTAACTATAAAATCTCAGAAATTAGCCACAAAACCCAAAAATTGGCCACAAAAACCCAGAACTTAGCCATAAAACCCGAAAATTATCCAGAAAAACTCGACAATTAGCCATAAAAACTCAGAAATTAGCCACAAAAACCCAAAAATTGTTGGAAAAACCCAAAAGTTAGCTATAAAAACCCAAACATTAGCTATACAACTCAAAATCTAGCTAGAAAAACTAAAAAATTAGCCATAAAAATCTAAAAATTAGCCATAAAACCCGAAAAGTAGCTAGAGAAACTCAAAAATTAGCTAGAAAAACTTAGAAACTAGCTAGAAAAACTCAAAAACTAACTATAAAATCTCAGAAATTAGCCACAAACCCAAAAATTGGCCACAAAAACCCAGACTTTAGCCATAAAACCCGAAAATTATCCAGAAAAACTCGACAATTAGCCATAAAAACTCAGAAATTAGCCACAAAAACCCAAAAATTGTTGGAAAAACCCAAAAGTTAGCTATAAAAACCCAAACATTAGCTATACAACTCAAAATCTAGCTAGAAAAACTAAAAAATTAGCCATAAAAATCTAAAAATTAGCCATAAAACACGAAAATTAGCTAGAGAAACTCAAAAATTAGCTAGAAAATTTCAAAAATTAGCTAGACAAACCCAAAAATCAACTAGAAAAACTTAGAAATTAGCCACAAAACCCAAAAATTGTAAGAAAAACTCAGAAGTTAGCTATTAAAAACTCGAATAATAGCTATAAAACATAAAAATTAGCTGGAAAAAATCGAAAATTAGCCATAAAAACTCAAAAATCAGCCATTAAACCCAAAAAGTAGCAAGAAAAACTCGAAAATTAGCTAGAAAAACTCAGAAATTAGCCACAAAACGCAAAAATTAGCCACAAAAACCCAGAACTTGGCCATAAAACCCGAAAATTATCCAGAAAAACTCGGAAATTAGCCATAAAAACTGAGAAATTAGCCGCAAAAACCCAAAAATTAGCTAGAAAAACTCAAAAATTAGCTATAAAACTCAAAAATTGATGGAAAACTAAAAAATTGGCAGGGACAACACAGAACATGTCTATAAAACCCAAAATCTAGCCATAAAAATCCAAAAATTAGCCATAAAACCCAAAAAATAGCTAGAAAAACTCAGAAATTAGTCACAAAACCCAAAAATTGTTAGAAAAACTCAGAAATCAGCTATTAAAAATTTGAATAATAGCTATAAAACATAGAAATTAGCTAGAATAACTCGAAAATTAGCCATAAAAACTCAAAAATTAGCCATTAAACCCAAAAAGTAGCAAGAAAAATTCGAAAATTAGCCACAAAAACCCAAAAATTGTTGGAAAAAGCCAAAAGTTAGCTATAAAAACCCAAACATTAGCTATACAACCCAAAATCTAGCTAGAAAAACTCAAAAACCAACTATAAAAACTCAGAAATTAGCCATGAAAACCCAAAAAATTGACCAAAAAAGCCGAAAATTAGCAAGTAGCAAAAAAACTCGAAAATTAGCTAGAAAAACTCGGAAATTAGCCACAAAAACCCAAAAATTGTTGGAAAAACCCAAAAGTTAGCTATAAAAACTCAAACATTAGCTATACAACCCAAAATCTAGCTAGAAAAACTCAAAAATTACCAATAAAAATTCAAAAATTAGCCATAAAACCCGAAAATTAGCTAGAGAAACTCAAAAATTAGCTAGAAAAATTCAGAAATTAGCTAGAAAAACTCAAATACTAACTATAAAAACTCAGAAATGAGCCACAAAAGCCAAAAATTATCCAGAAAATCTCGAAAATTAGCAATAAAAACTCAGAAATTAGCCGCAAAAACTCAACAATTAGCTAGAAAAACTCAGAAATTGACCACAAAACCCAAAAATTGTTAGAAAAACCCAACGATTAGCTATAAACACTCAAAAAATAGCTATAAAATCCCAAAAAATAGCCATAAAAACCCGAAAATTAGCTATAAAACTCAGAAACTAGCCAGAAAAACTCAAAAATTAGCTGGAAAACTCAAAATTTAGACATAAAACCCAAAAATTAGCTAGAAAAACTCAATAATTAGCTAGAAAGATTCGGAAATTAGCCACAAAAACTAAAAAATTAACCACAAAAACCCAAAAATTAGTCATAAAACCTGAAAAATTAGCCATAAAAACCCGAAAATTAGCTATAAAACCCAGAAATTAGCCATAAAAACTCAGAAATTAGCCGCAAAAACCCAACAATTATCCATAAAAACCCAAAAATTGCTAGAAAACTGGAAAATTAGCAATGAAAACAAAAAAAATGTCTATAAAACCCAAAAACTAGCCTTAAAAATCCAGAAATTAGCCATAAAACCCGAAAATTAGCTAGAGAAACTCCAAAATTAGCCAGAAAATCTCAGAAATTAGCTAGAAAAACCTAAAAATTAACTAGAAAAACTCAGAAATTAGCCACAAAACCCAAAAATTGTTAGAAAAACTCAGAAATTAGCTATTAAAAACTCGAATAATAGCTATAAAACATAGAAATTAGCTAGAATAACTCGAACATTAGCCATAAAAACTCAAAAATTAGCCATTAAACCCAAAAAGTAGCAAGAAAAACTCGAAAATTAGCTAGAAAAACTCAGAAATTAGCCGCAAAAAACCAAATATTGTTGGAAAAACCCAAAAGTTCGCTATAAAAACCCAAACATTAGCTATACAACCCAAAATCTAGCTAGAAAAACTCAAAACTTACCCATAAAAATTCAAAAATTAGCCATAAAACCCGAAAATTAGCTGGAGAAACTCAAAAATTAGCTAGAAAAATTCAGAAATTAGCTAGAAAAACTCAAAAACCAACTATAAAAACTCAGAAATTAGCCACAAACCCAAAAATTATCCAGAAAAACTCGAAAATTAGCCATAAAAAATCAAAAATTAGCCGCAAAAACCCAAAAATTAGCTAGAAAAACTCAAGAATTAGCTGAAAAGATTCGGAAATTAGCCACAAAAACTCAAAAATTAACCACAAAAACCCAAAAATTAGCAATAGAACCCCAAAATATAGCTATAAAACCCAAAAATTAGCTGGAAAAACTCAAAAATTAGCTAGAAAAACCCAAAAATTAACTAGAAAAACTCAGAAATTAGCCACAAAACCCAAGAATTGTTGGAAAAACTCAGAAATTAGCTATTAAAAACTCAAAAAATAGCTATAAAACCCAACAATTATCTAGAAAAACTCAAAAATTAGCCACAAAAACTCAAAAATTAGCCACAAAAACCCAAAAATAAGCCACAAAAACCCAAAAATTTGCCAAAAAAACTCGAAAATCAGCTAGAAAAATTTAGAAATTAGCCACAAAAACCCAAAAATTCTTAGAAAAACCCAGAAATTAGCCAGAAAAACTCGAAAATTAGCTAGAAAAACTCAAAAATTAGCCATGGAAACTCAAAAATTAACCACAAAAACCCAAAAATTAGCAATAGAACCCCAAAATATAGCTATAAAACCCAAAAATCAGCTGGAAAAACTCAAAATCTAGCCATGAAAACCTGAAAATCAACCAAAAAACACAAAAATTAGCCATAAAAACTCAGAAATTAGCCGCAAAAACCCAACAATTATCCATAAAAACACAAAAACTGCTAGAAAACTAAGAAATTAGCAATGAAACACAAAAAATGTCTATAAAACCCAAAAACTAGCCATAAAAATCCAAAAATTAGCCATAAAACCCAGAAATTAGCTAGAGAAACTCAAAAATTAGCTAGAAAAACTCGAAAATTAGCTAGAAAACCTCGAACATTAGCTGGAAAAACTCAGAAATCAGCTGGAAAAACTCAAAACTTAGCCATAAAAACTCAGAAATTAGCCATAAAAACCCAAAAATTAGCCATTAAACGCGAAAATTAGATTGAGAAACTCGAAAATTAGCTGGAAAAACTCAGAAATTAGCTAGAAAAACTCAAAAATTAGCTAGAAAAACTCAGAAATTAGCCACAAAAACCCAAAAAATGTTAGAAAAACTCAAAAATTAGCCATAAAAACCCGAAAATTATCCATTAAACGCGAAAATTAGATAGAGAAACTCAAAAATTAGCCACAAAACCCAAAAATTGTTAGAAAAACTCAAAAATTAGCTTTAAAAACTCAAAAAGTAGCTATAAAACATGAAAATTTTCCACAAAAAATTAAAAATTAGCCATTAGACTCAAAAATTAGAAAAACTCAGAAATTAGCTAGAAAAACTCAAGAATTAGCTAGAAAAACTCGGAAATCAGCCACAAAAACTCAAAAATTAGCCATGAAAACTCAACAATTAGCCATAAAACTTAAAAATTAGTTAGAAAAACCCAAAAATTAGCCATTAAACGCGAAAATTAGATGGAGAAACTCAAAAATTAGCTAGAAAAACTCAAGAATTAGCTAGAAAAACTCGGAAATTAGCCACAAAAACTCAAAAATTAGACATGAAAACTCAACAATTAGCCATGAAACCCAAAAATTAGTCAGAAATACTCGAAAATTAGCTAGAAAACCTCAAAAATTAACTAGAAAAACTCAGAAATCAGCTAGAAGAACTCAAAACTTAGCCATAAAAACCCTGAAATTAGCCATAAAACCCAAAAACTTGCCAGAAAAACTCGAAAATTAGCTTGAAAAACTCAGAAATTAGTCACAAAAACCCGAAAATTGTTAGAATAACTCAAAAATTAGCCATAAAAACACAAAAAATAGCTATAAAACATAAGAATTAGCTGGAAAAACTCAAAAATTAGCCATAAAAACTAAAAAATTAGCCATAAAATACAAAAATTTGCCAGAAAAACTCGTGAATTAACTAGGAAAACTCAAAATTTAGCCATAAAACCCAAAAATTAGCTAGAAAAACTCAAAAGTTAGTTAAAACAACTCGGAAATTAGCCACAAAAACTCAGAAATTAGCCATGAAAAACCAACAATTAGCCATGAAACCCGAAAATTAGCCAGAAAAACTCGAAAATTAACTAGAAAAACTCGAATTTTAGCCATAAAACCCAAAAATTAGCTGGAAAAACTCGAGAATTAGCCGGAAAAACTCGGAAATTAGCCACAAAAACTCAGAAATTAGCCATAAAAACCCAAAAATTAGCCATTAAACGCGAAAATTAGATTGAGAAACTCAAAAATTAGCTGGAAAAACTCAGAAATTAGCTAGAAAAACTCAAAAATTAGCTAGAAAAACTCAAGAATTAGCTAGAAAAACTCAGAAATTAGAAACAAAAACCCAAAAAATGTTAGAAAAACTCAAAAATTAGCCATAAAAACCCGAAAATTATCCATTAAACGCGAAAATTAGATAGAGAAACTCAAAAATTAGCCACAAAACCCAAAAATTGTTAGAAAAACTCAAAAATTAGCCATAAAAACCCAAAAATTAGCTATTAAACGCATAAATTAGATAGAGGAACTCAAAAATTAGCTAGAAAAACTCAAAAATTAGCCACAAAACCCAAAAATTGTTAGAAATACTCAAAAATTAGCTTTAAAAACTCAAAAAGTAGCTATAAAACATGAAAATTTTCCATAAAAACTCAAAAATTAGCCATTACACTCAAAAATTAGAAAAACTCTGAAATTAGCTAGAAAAACTCAAGAATTAGATAGAGAAACTCGGAAACTAGATAGAAAAACTCAAAAAAATGCTAGAAAAACTCAAAAAAATGCTAGGAAAACCCAAAAACTAACTGGAAAAACTCAGAAATTAGCCACAAAACCCAAAAATTGTTAGGAAAACTCAGAAATTAGCTATTAAAAACTCAAAAAATAGCTATAAAACATAAAAATTAGCTAGAACAACTCGAAAATTAGCCATAAAAACTCAAAAATTAGCCACAAAAACCCAAAAATTGCTAGAAAACCCGAAAATTAGCCAAAAAAATCCAAAAATTAACCATAAAACACGAAAGTTACCTAGAGAAACTCAAAAATTAGCTGGAAAAATTTAGAAATTAGCTAGAAAAACTCAAAAACTAACTATAAAAACTCAGAAATTAGCTATAATAACTCAAAAATTTGGCATAAAAACTCAGAAATTAGCCACAAAACCCAAAAATTTGCCAGAAAAACTCGAAAATCAGCTAGAAAAACTTAGAAATTAGCCACAAAAACCCAAAAATTGTTAGAAAAACCCAAAACTTAGCTATAAAAACCCGAGCATTAGCTATACAACCCAAAATCTAGCTAGAAAAACTCAAAAATTAGCTATAAAAACTCAAAAATTGCTAGAAAACCCGAAAATTAGCTAGAGAAACTCAAAAATTAGCTGGAAAAATTTAGAAATTAGACAGAATAACTCAAAAACTAACTATAAAAACTCAGAAATTAGCTATAATAACTCAAAAATTTGGCATAAAAACTCAGAAATTAGCCACAAAACCCAAAAATTTGCCAAAAAAACTCGAAAATCAGCTAGAAAAACTTAGAAATTAGCCACAAAAACCCAAAAATTGTTGGAAAAACCCAAAAGTTAGCTATAAAAACCCAAACATTAGCTATACAACTCAAAATCTAGCTAGAAAAACTAAAAAATTAGCCATAAAAATCTAAAAATTAGCCATAAAACCCGAAAATTAGCTAGAGAAACTCAAAAATTAGCTAGGAAAACTTAGAAACTAGCTAGAAAAACTCAAAAACTAACTATAAAATCTCAGAAATTAGCCACAAAACCCAAAAATTGGCCACAAAAACCCAGAACTTAGCCATAAAACCCGAAAATTATCCAGAAAAACTCGACAATTAGCCATAAAAACTCAGAAATTAGCCGCAAAAACCCAAAAATTATCCATAAAAATCCAAAAATTAGCCATAAAACACGAAAATTAGCTAGAGAAACTCAAAAATTAGCTATAAAATTTCAAAAATTAGCTAGACAAACCCAAAAATCAACTAGAAAAACTTAGAAATTAGCCACAAAACCCAAAAATTGTAAGAAAAACTCAGAAGTTAGCTATTAAAAACTCGAATAATAGCTATAAAACATAAAAATTAGCTGGAAAAAATCCAAAATTAGCCATAAAAACTCAAAAATCAGCCATTAAACCCAAAAAGTAGCAAGAAAAACTCGAAAATTAGCTAGAAAAACTCAGAAATTAGCCACAAAACGCAAAAATTAGCCACAAAAACCCAGAACTTGGCCATAAAACCCGAAAATTATCCAGAAAAACTCGGAAATTAGCCATAAAAACTGAGAAATTAGCCGCAAAAACCCAAAAATTAGCTAGAAAAACTCAAAAATTAGCTATAAAACTCAAAAATTGATGGAAAACTAAAAAATTGGCAGGGACAACACAGAAAATGTCTATAAAACCCAAAATCTAGCCATAAAAATCCAAAAATTAGCCATAAAACCCGAAAAATAGCTAGAGAAACTCAAAAATTAGCTAGAAAAACTCGGATATTAGCTAGAAAAAATCCAAAAATTAACTAGAAAAACTCAGAAATTAGTCACAAAACCCAAAAATTGTTAGAAAAACTCAGAAATCAGCTATTAAAAATTTGAATAATAGCTATAAAACATAGAAATTAGCTAGAATAACTCGAAAATTAGCCATAAAAACTCAAAAATTAGCCATTAAACCCAAAAAGTAGCAAGAAAAATTCGAAAATTAGCCACAAAAACCCAAAAATTGTTGGAAAAAGCCAAAAGTTAGCTATAAAAACCCAAACATTAGCTATACAACCCAAAATCTAGCTAGAAAAACTCAAAAACTAACTATAAAAACTCAGAAATTAGCCATGAAAACCCAAAAAATGGACCAAAAAGCCGAAAATTAGCAAGTAGCAAAAAAACTCGAAAATTAGCTAGAAAAACTCGGAAATTAGCCATGGAAACTCAAAAATTAACCACAAAAACCCAAAAATTAGCAATAGAACCCCAAAATATAGCTATAAAACCCAAAAATCAGCTAGAGAAACTCAAAAATTAGCTAGAAAAATTCAGAAATTAGCTAGAAAAACTCAAAAACTAACTATAAAAACTCAGAAATGAGCCACAAAAGCCAAAAATTATCCAGAAAATCTCGAAAATTAGCAATAAAAACTCAGAAATTAGCCGCAAAAACTCAACAATTAGCTAGAAAAACTCAGAAATTGACCACAAAACCCAAAAATTGTTAGAAAAACCCAAAAATTGTTAGAAAAACCCAACGATTAGCTATAAACACTCAAAAAATAGCTATAAAATCCCAAAAAATAGCCATAAAAACCCGAAAATTAGCTGGAAAACTCAAAATTTAGACATAAAACCCAAAAATTAGCTAGAAAAACTCAATAATTAGCTAGAAAGATTCGGAAATTAGCCACAAAAACTAAGAAATTAACCACAAAAACTCAAAAATTAGTCATAAAACCTGAAAAATTAGCCATAAAAACCCGAAAATCAGCTATAAAACCCAGAAATTAGCCAGAAAAACTCGAAAATTAGCTAGAAAAACTCAAAATTTAGACATAAAACCCAAAAATTAGCTAGAAAAACTCAATAATTAGCTAGAAAGATTCGGAAATTAGCCACAAAAACTAAAAAATTAACCACAAAAACCCAAAAATTAGTCATAAAACCTGAAAAATTAGCCATAACAACCCGAAAATTAGCTATAAAACCCAGAAATTAGCCATAAAAACTCAGAAATTAGCCGCAAAAACCCAACAATTATCCATAAAAACCCAAAAATTGCTAGAAAACTGGAAAATTAGCAATGAAAACAAAAAAAATGTCTATAAAACCCAAAAACTAGCCATAAAAATCCAGAAATTAGCCATAAAACCCGAAAATTAGCTAGAGAAACTCCAAAATTAGCTAGAAAATCAAAAAACCAAATATTGTTGGAAAAACCCAAAAGTTCGCTATAAAAACCCAAACATTAGCTATACAACCCAAAATCTAGCTAGAAAAACTCAAAACTTACCCATAAAAATTCAAAAATTAGCCATAAAACCCGAAAATTAGCTGGAGAAACTCAAAAATTAGCTAGAAAAATTCAGAAATTAGCTAGAAAAACTCAAAAACCAACTATAAAAACTCAGAAATTAGCCACAAAACCCAAAAATTATCCAAAAAAACTCGAAAATTAGCCATAAAAAATCAAAAATTAGCCGCAAAAACCCAAAAATTAGCTAGAAAAACTCAAGAATTAGCTGAAAAGATTCGGAAATTAGCCACAAAAACTCAAAAATTAACCACAAAAACCCAAAAATTAGCAATAGAACCCCAAAATATAGCTATAAAACCCAAAAATTAGCTGGAAAAACTCAAAATCTAGCCATGAAAACCTGAAAATCAACCAAAAAACCCAAAAATTAGCCATAAAAATCCTAAAATTAGCCATAAAACCCGAAAATTAGCTAGAGAAACTCAAAAATTAGCTAGAAAAACTCAGAAATTAGCTAGAAAAACCCAAAAATTAACTAGAAAAACTCAGAAATTAGCCACAAAACCCAAGAATTGTTGGAAAAACTCAGAAATTAGCTATTAAAAACTCAAAAAATAGCTATAAAACCCAACAATTATCTAGAAAAACTCAAAAATTAGCCACAAAAACTCAAAAATTAGCCACAAAAACCCAAAAATAAGCCACAAAAACCCAAAAATTTGCCAAAAAAACTCGAAAATCAGCTAGAAAAATTTAGAAATTAGCCACAAAAACCCAAAAATTCTTAGAAAAACCCAGAAATTAGCCAGAAAAACTCGAAAATTAGCTAGAAAAACTCAAAAATTAGCCATGGAAACTCAAAAATTAACCACAAAAACCCAAAAATTAGCAATAGAACCCCAAAATATAGCTATAAAACCCAAAAATCAGCTGGAAAAACTCAAAATCTAGCCATGAAAACCTGAAAATCAACCAAAAACCCAAAAATTAGCCATAAAAACTCAGAAATTAGCCGCAAAAACCCAACAATTATCCATAAAAACACAAAAATTGCTAGAAAACTAAGAAATTAGCAATGAAACACAAAAAATGTCTATAAAACCCAAAAACTAGCCATAAAAATCCAAAAATTAGCCATAAAACCCAAAAATTAGCTAGAGAAACTCAAAAATTAGCTAAAAAAACTCGAAAATTAGCTAGAAAACCTCGAACATTAGCTGGAAAAACTCAGAAATCAGCTGGAAAAACTCAAAACTTAGCCATAAAAACTCAGAAATTAGCCATAAAAACCCAAAAATTAGCCATTAAACGCGAAAATTAGATTGAGAAACTCGAAAATTAGCTGGAAAAACTCAGAAATTAGCTAGAAAAACTCAAAAATTAGCTAGAAAAACTCAAGAATTAGCTAGAAAAACTCAGAAATTAGCCACAAAAACCCAAAAAATGTTAGAAAAACTCAAAAATTAGCCATAAAAACCCGAAAATTAGCCATTAAACGCGAAAATTAGATAGAGAAACTCAAAAATTAGCCACAAAACCCAAAAATTGTTAGAAAAACTCAAAAATTAGCCATAAAAACTCAAAAAGTAGCTATAAAACATGAAAATTTTCCATAAAAACTTAACAATTAGCCATTAGACTCAAAAATTGGAAAAACTCAGAAATTAGCTAGAAAAACTCAAGAATTAGCTAGAAAAACTCGGAAATCAGCCACAAAAACTCAAAAATTAGCCATGAAAACTCAACAATTAGCCATGAAACCCAAAAATTAGTCAGAAATACTCGAAAATTAGCTAGAAAACCTCAAAAATTAGCTAGAAAAACTCGGATATTAGCTAGAAAAAACCCAAAAATTAACTAGAAAAACTCAGAAATTAGTCACAAAACCCAAAAATTGTTAGAAAAACTCAGAAATCAGCTATTAAAAATTTGAATAATAGCTATAAAACATAGAAATTAGCTAGAATAACTCGAAAATTAGCCATAAAAACTCAAAAATTAGCCATTAAACCCAAAAAGTAGCAAGAAAAATTCGAAAATTAGCCACAAAAACCCAAAAATTGTTGGAAAAAGCCAAAAGTTAGCTATAAAAACCCAAACATTAGCTATACAACCCAAAATCTAGCTAGACAAACTCAAAAACTAACTATAAAAACTCAGAAATTAGCCATGAAAACCCAAAAAATTGACCAAAAAAGCCGAAAATTAGCAAGTAGCAAAAAAACTCGAAAATTAGCTGGAAAAACTCGGAAATTAGCCACAAAAACCCAAAAATTGTTGGAAAAACCCAAAAGTTAGCTATAAAAACTCAAACATTAGCTATACAACCCAAAATCTAGCTAGAAAAACTCAAAAATTACCAATAAAAATTCAAAAATTAGCCATAAAACCCGAAAATTAGCTGGAGAAACTCAAAAATTAGCTAGAAAAATTCAGAAATTAGCTAGAAAAACTCAAAAACTAACTATAAAAACTCAGAAATTAGCCACAAAACCCAAAAATTATCCAGAAAAACTCGAAAATTAGCCATAAAAAATCAAAAATTAGCCGCAAAAACCCAAAAATTAGCTAGAAAAACTCAAGAATTAGCTGAAAAGATTCGGAAATTAGCCACAAAAACTCAAAAATTAACCACAAAAACCCAAAAATTAGCAATAGAACCCCAAAATATAGCTATAAAACCCAAAAATTAGCTGGAAAAACTCAAAATCTAGCCATGAAAACCTGAAAATCAACCAAAAAACCCAAAAATTAGCCATAAAAATCCAAAAATTAGCCATAAAACCCGAAAATTAGCTAGAGAAACTCAAAAATTAGCTAGAAAAACTCAGAAATTAGCTAGAAAAACCCAAAAATTAACTAGAAAAACTCAGAAATTAGCCACAAAACCCAAGAATTGTTGGAAAAACTCAGAAATTAGCTATTAAAAACTCAAAAAATAGCTATAAAACCCAACAATTAGCTAGAAAAACTCAAAAATTAGCCACAAAAACTCAAAAATTAGCCACAAAAACCCAAAAATAAGCCACAAAAACCCAAAAATTTGCCAGAAAAACTCGAAAATCAGCTAGAAAAATTTAGAAATTAGCCACAAAAACCCAAAAATTCTTAGAAAAACCCAGAAATTAGCCAGAAAAACTCGAAAATTAGCTAGAAAAACACAAAAATTAGCCATGGAAACTCAAAAATTAACCACAAAAACCCAAAAATTAGCAATAGAACCCCAAAATATAGCTATAAAACCCAAAAATCAGCTGGAAAAACTCAAAATCTAGCCATGAAAACCTGAAAATCAACGAAAAAACCCAAAAATTAGCCATAAAAACTCAGAAATTAGCCGCAAAAACCCAACAATTATCCATAAAAACACAAAAATTGCTAGAAAACTAAGAAATTAGCAATGAAACACAAAAAATGTCTATAAAACCCAAAAACTAGCCATAAAAATCCAAAAATTAGCCATAAAACCCAAAAATTAGCTAGAGAAACTCAAAAATTAGCTAGAAAAACTCGAAAATTAGCTAGAAAACCTCGAACATTAGCTGGAAAAACTCAGAAATCAGCTGGAAAAACTCAAAACTTAGCCATAAAAACTAAGAAATTAGCCATAAAAACCCAAAAATTAGCCATTAAACGCGAAAATTAGTTTGAGAAACTCGAAAATTAGCTGGAAAAACTCAGAAATTAGCTAGAAAAACTCAAAAATTAGCTAGAAAAACTCAAGAATTAGCTAGAAAAACTCAGAAATTAGCCACAAAAACCCAAAAAATGTTAGAAAAACTCAAAAATTAGCCATAAAAACCCGAAAATTATCCATTAAACGCGAAAATTAGATAGAGAAACTCAAAAATTAGCCACAAAACCCAAAAATTGTTAGAAAAACTCAAAAATTAGCCATAAAAACCCAAAAATCAGCTATTAAACGCGTAAATTAGATAGAGGAAATTAGCTAGAAAAACTCAAAAATTAGCCACAAAACCCAGAAATTGTTAGAAAAACTCAAAAATTAGCTTTAAAAACTCAAAAAGTAGCTATAAAACATTAGACTCAAAAATTAGAAAAACTCAGAAATTAGCTAGAAAAACTCAAGAATTAGCTAGAAAAACTCGGAAATCAGCCACAAAAACTCAAAAATTAGCCATGAAAACTCAACAATTAGCCATAAAACTTAAAAATTAGTTAGAGAAACTCAAAAATTAGCCATAAAAACCCAAAAATTAGCCATTAAACGCGAAAATTAGATGGAGAAACTCAAAAATTAGCTAGAAAAACTCAAGAATTAGCTAGAAAAACTCGGAAATTAGCCACAAAAACTCAAAAATTAGACATGAAAACTCAACAATTAGCCATGAAACCCAAAAATTAGTCAGAAATACTCGAAAATTAGCTAGAAAACCTCAAAAATTAACTAGAAAAACTCAGAAATCAGCTAGAAGAACTCAAAACTTAGCCATAAAAACCCTGAAATTAGCCATAAAACCCAAAAATTTGCCAGAAAAACTCGAAAAT
Source organism: Diorhabda elongata (assembly GCA_026230145.1). NCBI lineage: Eukaryota > Metazoa > Arthropoda > Insecta > Coleoptera > Chrysomelidae > Diorhabda > Diorhabda elongata. The sequence goes on from JAOVVJ010000025.1 coordinate 489,435, forward strand.
TAGCTTGAAAAACTCAGAAATTAGCCACAAAAACCCGAAAATTGTTAGAATAACTCAAAAATTAGCCATAAAAACTCAAAAAATAGCTATAAAACATAAGAATTAGCTGGAAAAACTCAAAAATTAGCCATAAAAACTAAAAAATTAGCCATAAAATACAAAAATTTTCCAGAAAAACTCGTGAATTAACTAGGAAAACTCAAAATTTAGCCATAAAACCCAAAAATTAGCTGGAAAAACTCAAAAGTTAGTTAAAACAACTCGGAAATTAGCCACAAAAACTCAGAAATTAGCCATGAAAAACCAACAATTAGCCATGAAACCCGAAAATTAGCCAGAAAAACTCGAAAATTAACTAGAAAAACTCGAATTTTAGCCATAAAACCCAAAAATTAGCTGGAAAAAATCGAGAATTAGCTGGAAAAACTCGGAAATTAGCCACAAAAACTCAGAAATTAGCCATAAAAACCCAAAAATTAGCCATTAAACGCGAAAATTAGATTGAGAAACTCAAAAATTAGCTGGAAAAACTCAGAAATTAGCTAGAAAAACCCAAAAAATGTTAGAAAAACTCAAAAATTAGCCATAAAAACCCGAAAATTATCCATTAAACGCGAAAATTAGATAGAGAAACTCAAAAATTAGCCACAAAACCCAAAAATTGTTAGAAAAACTCAAAAATTAGCCATAAAAACCCAAAAATTAGCTATTAAACGCGTAAATTAGATAGAGGAACTCGAAAATTAGCTAGAAAAACTCAAAAATTAGCCACAAAACCCAAAAATTGTTAGAAAAACTCAAAAATTAGCTTTAAAAACTCAAAAAGTAGCTATAAAACATGAAAATTTTCCATAAAAACTCAAAAATTAGCCATTACACTCAAAAATTAGAAAAACTCTGAAATTAGCTAGAAAAACTCAAGAATTAGCTAGAGAAACTCGGAAATCAGCCACAAAAACTCAAAAATTAGCCATTAAAACTCAACAATTAGCCATGAAACCCAAAAATTAGTTAGAAAAACTCAAAAATTAGCCATAAAAACACAAAAATTAGCCATTAAACGCGAAAATTAGATAGAGAAACTCAAAAATTAGCTAAAAAAACTCAAGAATTAGCTAGAAAAACTCGGAAATTAGCCACAAAAACTCAAAAATTAGCCATGAAAACTCAACAATTAGCCATGAAACCCAAAAATTAGTCAGAAATACTCGAAAATTAGCTAGAAAACCTCAAAAATTAACTAGAAAAACTCAGAAATCAGCTAGAAGAACTCGAAACTTAGCCATAAAAACCCTGAAATTAGCCATAAAACCCAAAAATTTGCCAGAAAAACTCGAAAATTAGCTTGAAAAACTCAGAAATTAGCCACAAAAACCCGAAAATTGTTAGAATAACTCAAAAATTAGCCATAAAAACTAAAAAATTAGCCATAAAATACAAAAATTAGCCAGAAAAACTCGTAAATTAACTAGGAAAACTGAAAATTTAGTCATAAAACCCAAAAATTAGCTAGAGAAACTCAAAAATTAGCTAGAAAAACTTAGAAACTAGCTAGAAAAACTCAAAAACTAACTATAAAATCTCAGAAATTAGCCACAAAACCCAAAAATTGGCCACAAAAACCCAGAACTTAGCCATAAAACCCGAAAATTATCCAGAAAAACTCGACAATTAGCCATAAAAACTCAGAAATTAGCCGCAAAAACCCAAAAATTATCCATGAAAATCCAAAAATTAGCCATAAAACACGAAAATTAGCTAGAGAAACTCAAAAATTAGCTAGAAAATTTCAAAAATTAGCTAGACAAACCCAAAAATCAACTAGAAAAACTTAGAAATTAGCCACAAAACCCAAAAATTGTTAGAAAAACTCAGAAGTTAGCTATTAAAAACTCGAATAATAGCTATAAAACATAAAAATTAGCTGGAAAAAATCGAAAATCAGCCATAAAAACTCAAAAATCAGCCATTAAACCCAAAAAGTACCAAGAAAAACTCGAAAATTAGCTAGAAAAACTCAGAAATTAGCCACAAAACGCAAAAATTAGCCACAAAAACCCAGAACTTGGCCATAAAACCCGAAAATTATCCAGAAAAACTCGGAAATTAGCCATAAAAACTGAGAAATTAGCCGCAAAAACCCAAAAATTAGCTAGAAAAACTCAAAAATTAGCTATAAAACTCAAAAATTGATGGAAAACTAAAAAATTGGCAGGGACAACACAGAAAATGTCTATAAAACCCAAAATCTAGCCATAAAAATCCAAAAATTAGCCATAAAACCCGAAAAATAGCTAGAGAAACTCAAAAATTAGCTAGAAAAACTCGGATATTAGCTAGAAAAAACCCAAAAATTAACTAGAAAAACTCAGAAATTAGTCACAAAACCCAAAAATTGTAAGAAAAACTCAGAAATCAGCTATTAAAAATTTGAATAATAGCTATAAAACATAGAAATTAGCTAGAATAACTCGAAAATTAGCCATAAAAACTCAAAAATTAGCCATTAAACCCAAAAAGTAGCAAGAAAAATTCGAAAATTAGCCACAAAAACCCAAAAATTGTTGGAAAAAGCCAAAAGTTAGCTATAAAAACCCAAACATTAGCTATACAACCCAAAATCTAGCTAGAAAAACTCGCAAACTAACTATAAAAACTCAGAAATTAGCCATGAAAACCCAAAAAATGGACCAAAAAAGCCGAAAATTAGCAAGTAGCAAAAAAACTCGAAAATTAGCTAGAAAAACTCGGAAATTAGCTACAAAAACCCAAAAATTGTTGGAAAAACCCAAAAGTTAGCTATAAAAACTCAAACATTAGCTATACAACCCAAAATCTAGCTAGAAAAACTCAAAAATTACCAATAAAAATTCAAAAATTAGCCATAAAACCCGAAAATTAGCTAGAGAAACTCAAAAATTAGCTAGAAAAATTCAGAAATTAGCTAGAAAAACTCAAAAACTAACTATAAAAACTCAGAAATGAGCCACAAAAGCCAAAAATTATCCAGAAAATCTCGAAAATTAGCAATAAAAACTCAGAAATTAGCCGCAAAAACTCAACAATTAGCTAGAAAAACTCAGAAATTGACCACAAAACCCAAAAATTGTTAGAAAAACCCAAAAATTGTTAGAAAAACCCAACGATTAGCTATAAACACTCAAAAAATAGCTATAAAATCCCAAAAAATAGCCATAAAAACCCGAAAATTAGCTATAAAACTCAGAAACTAGCCAGAAAAACTCAAAAATTAGCTGGAAAAACTCAAAATTTAGACATAAAACCCAAAAATTAGCTAGAAAAACTCAATAATTAGCTAGAAAGATTCGGAAATTAGCCACAAAAACTAAGAAATTAACCACAAAAACTCAAAAATTAGTCATAAAACCTGAAAAATTAGCCATAAAAACCCGAAAATCAGCTATAAAACCCAGAAATTAGCCAGAAAAACTCGAAAATTAGCTAGAAAAACTCAAAATTTAGACATAAAACCCAAAAATTAGCTAGAAAAACTCAATAATTAGCTAGAAAGATTCGGAAATTAGCCACAAAAACTAAAAAATTAACCACAAAAACCCAAAAATTAGTCATAAAACCTGAAAAATTAGCCATAACAACCCGAAAATTAGCTATAAAACCCAGAAATTAGCCATAAAAACTCAGAAATTAGCCGCAAAAACCCAACAATTATCCATAAAAACCCAAAAATTGCTAGAAAACTGGAAAATTAGCAATGAAAACAAAAAAAATGTCTATAAAACCCAAAAACTAGCCATAAAAATCCAGAAATTAGCCATAAAACCCGAAAATTAGCTAGAGAAACTCCAAAATTAGCTAGAAAATCTCAGAAATTAGCTAGAAAAACCTAAAAATTAACTAGAAAAACTCAGAAATTAGCCACAAAACCCAAAAATTGTTAGAAAAACTCAGAAATTAGCTATTAAAAACTCGAATAATAGCTATAAAACATAGAAATTAGCTAGAATAACTCGAACATTAGCCATAAAAACTCAAAAATTAGCCATTAAACCCAAAAAGTAGGAAGAAAAACTCGAAAATTAGCTAGAAAAACTCAGAAATTAGCCGCAAAAAACCAAATATTGTTGGAAAAACCCAAAAGTTCGCTATAAAAACCCAAACATTAGCTATACAACCCAAAATCTAGCTAGAAAAACTCAAAACTTACCCATAAAAATTCAAAAATTAGCCATAAAACCCGAAAATTAGCTGGAGAAACTCAAAAATTAGCTAGAAAAATTCAGAAATTAGCTAGAAAAACTCAAAAACCAACTATAAAAACTCAGAAATTAGCCACAAAACCCAAAAATTATCCAGAAAAACTCGAAAATTAGCCATAAAAAATCAAAAATTAGCCGCAAAAACCCAAAAATTAGCTAGAAAAACTCAAGAATTAGCTGAAAAGATTCGGAAATTAGCCACAAAAACTCAAAAATTAACCACAAAAACCCAAAAATTAGCAATAGAACCCCAAAATATAGCTATAAAACCCAAAAATTAGCTGGAAAAACTCAAAATCTAGCCATGAAAACCTGAAAATCAACCAAAAAACCCAAAAATTAGCCATAAAAATCCAAAAATTAGCCATAAAACCCGAAAATTAGCTAGAGAAACTCAAAAATTAGCTAGAAAAACTCAGAAATTAGCTAGAAAAACCCAAAAATTAACTAGAAAAACTCAGAAATTAGCCACAAAACCCAAGAATTGTTGGGAAAACTCAGAAATTAGCTATTAAAAACTCAAAAAATAGCTATAAAACCCAACAATTATCTAGAAAAACTCAAAAATTAGCCACAAAAACTCAAAAATTAGCCACAAAAACCCAAAAATAAGCCACAAAAACCCAAAAATTTGCCAAAAAAACTCGAAAATCAGCTAGAAAAATTTAGAAATTAGCCACAAAAACCCAAAAATTCTTAGAAAAACCCAGAAATTAGCCAGAAAAACTCGAAAATTAGCTAGAAAAACTCAAAAATTATCCATGGAAACTCAAAAATTAACCACAAAAACCCAAAAATTAGCAATAGAACCCCAAAATATAGCTATAAAACCCAAAAATCAGCTGGAAAAACTCAAAATCTAGCCATGAAAACCTGAAAATCAACCAAAAAACCCAAAAATTAGCCATAAAAACTCAGAAATTAGCCGCAAAAACCCAACAATTATCCATAAAAACACAAAAATTGCTAGAAAACTAAGAAATTAGCAATGAAACACAAAAAATGTCTATAAAACCCAAAAACTAGCCATAAAAATCCAAAAACTAGCCATAAAACCCAAAAATTAGCTAGAGAAACTCAAAAATTAGCTAGAAAAACTCGAAAATTAGCTAGAAAACCTCGAACATTAGCTGGAAAAACTCAGAAATCAGCTGGAAAAACTCAAAACTTAGCCATAAAAACTCAGAAATTAGCCATAAAAACCCAAAAATTAGCCATTAAACGCGAAAATTAGATTGAGAAACTCGAAAATTAGCTGGAAAAACTCAGAAATTAGCTAGAAAAACTCAAAAATTAGCTAGAAAAACTCAAGAATTAGCTAGAAAAACTCAGAAATTAGCCACAAAAACCCAAAAAATGTTAGAAAAACTCAAAAATTAGCCATAAAAACCCGAAAATTAGCCATTAAACGCGAAAATTAGATGGAGAAACTCAAAAATTAGCCACAAAACCCAAAAATTGTTAGAAAAACTCAAAAATTAGCCATAAAAACTCAAAAATCAGCTATTAAACGCGTAAATTAGATAGAGGAACTCAAAAATTAGCTAGAAAAACTCAAAAATTAGCTAGAAAAACACAAAAATTGGCCACAAAACCCAAAAATTGTTAGAAAAACTCAAAAATTAGCTTTAAAAACTCAAAAAGTAGCTATAAAACATGAAAATTTTCCATAAAAACTTAACAATTAGCCATTAGACTCAAAAATTGGAAAAACTCAGAAATTAGCTAGAAAAACTCAAGAATTAGCTAGAAAAACTCGGAAATCAGCCACAAAAACTCGAAAATTAGCCATGAAAACTCAACAATTAGCCATAAAACTTAAAAATTAGTTAGAAAAACTCAAAAATTAGCCATAAAAACCCAAAAATTAGCCATTAAACGCGAAAACTAGATAGAGAAACTCAAATATTAGCTAGAAAAACTCAAGAATTAGCTAGAAAAACTCGGAAATTAGCCACAAAAACTCAAAAATTAGCCATGAAAACTCAACAATTAGCCATGAAACCCAAAAATTAGTCAGAAATACTCGAAAATTAGCTAGAAAACCTCAAAAATTAACTAGAAAAACTCAGAAATCAGCTAGAAGAACTCAAAACTTAGCCACAAAAAACCCTGAAATTAGCCATAAAACCCAAAAATTAGCTTGAAAAACTCAGAAATTAGTCACAAAAACCCGAAAATTGTTAGAATAACTCAAAAATTAGCCATAAAAACTCAAAAAATAGCTATAAAACATAAGAATTAGCTGGAAAAACTCAGAAATTAGCCATAAAAACTAAAAAATTAGCCATAAAATACAAAAATTTGCCAGAAAAACTCGTGAAGTAACTAGGAAAACTCAAAATTTAGCCATAAAACCCAAAAATTAGCTAGAAAAACTCAAAAGTTAGTTAAAACAACTCGGAAATTAGCCACAAAAACTCAGAAATTAGCCATGAAAAACCAACAATTAGCCATGAAACCCGAAAATTAGCCAGAAAAACTCGAAAATTAACTAGAAAAACTCAAATTTTAGCCATAAAACCCAAAAATTAGCTGGAAAAAATCGAGAATTAGCTGGAAAAACTCGGAAATTAGCCACAAAAACGCAAAAATTAGCCATGAAAACTCAACAATTAGCCATGAAACCCAAAAATTAGTTAGAAAAACTCAAAAATTAGCCATAAAAACCCAAAAATTAGCCATTAAACGCGAAAATTAGATAGAGAAACTCAAAAATTAGCTAGAAAAACTCAAGAATTAGCTAGAAAAACTCGGAAATTAGCCACAAAAACTCAAAAATTAGCCATGAAAACTCAACAATTAGCCATGAAACCCAAAAATTAGTCAGAAATACTCGAAAATTAGCTAGAAAACCTCAAAAATTAACTAGAAAAACTCAGAAATCAGCTAGAAGAACTCAAAACTTAGCCATAAAAACCCTGAAATTAGCCATAAAACCCAAAAATTTGCCAGAAAAACTCGAAAATTAGCTTGAAAAACTCAGAAATTAGCCACAAAAACCCGAAAATTGTTAGAATAACTCAAAAATTAGCCATAAAAACTCAAAAAATAGCTATAAAACATGAGAATTAGCTGGAAAAACTCAAGAATTAGCCTTAAAAACTAAAAAATTAGCCATAAAATACAAAAATTAGCCAGAAAAACTCGTAAATTAACTAGGAAAACTCAAAATTTAGCCATAAAACCCAAAAATTAGCTAGAAAAACTCAAGAGTTAGCTAAAAAAACTCGGAAATTAGCTACAAAAACTCAAAAATTAGCCATGAAAAACCAACAACAACTCAGCAACTCAACAATTAGCCATGAAACCCAAAAATTAGTTAGAAAAACTCAAAAATTAGCCATAAAAACCCGAAAATTAGCCATTAAACGCGAAAATTAGATAGAGAAACTCGAAAATTAGCTAGAAAAACTCAAGAATTAGCTAGAAAAACTCGGAAATTAGCCACAAAAACTCAAAAATTAGCCATGAAAACTCAACAATTAGCCATGAAACCCAAAAATTAGTCAGAAATACTCGAAAATTAGCTAGAAAACCTCAAAAATTAGCCACAAAACCCAAAAATTGTTAGAAAAACTCAAAAACTAGCTTTAAAAACTAAAAAAGTAGCTATAAAACATGAAAATTTTCCATAAAAACTTCAAAATTAGCCATTAGACTCAAAAATTAGAAAAACTCAGAAATTAGCTAGAAAAACTCAAGAATTAGCTAGAAAAACTCGGAAATAAGCCACAAAAACTCAAAAATTAGCCATGAAAACTCAACAATTAGCCATGAAACCCAAAAATTAGTTAGAAAAACTCAAAAATTAGCCATAAAAACCCAAAAATTAGCCATTAAACGCGAAAATTAGATAGAGAAACTCAAAAATTAGCTAAAAAAACTCAAGAATTAGCTAGAAAAACTCGGAAATTAGCCACAAAAACTCAAAAATTAGCCATGAAAACTCAACAATTAGCCATGAAACCCAAAAATTAGTTAGAAAAACTCAAAAATTAGCCATAAAAACCCAAAAATTAGCCATTAAACGCGAAAATTAGATAGAGAAACTCAAAAATTAGCCATGAAAACTCAACAACAACTCAGCAACTCAACAATTAGCCATGAAACCCAAAAATTAGTTAGAAAAACTCAAAAATTAGCCATAAAAACCCAAAAATTAGCCATTAAACGCGAAAATTAGATAGAGAAACTCAAAAATTAGCTAGAAAAGCTCAAGAATTAGCTAGAAAAACTCGGAAATCAGCCACAAAAACTCAAAAATTAGCCATGAAAACTCAACAATTAGCCATGAAACCAAAAAATTAGTTCGAAAAACTCAAAAATTAGCCATGAAAACCCAAAAATTAGCCATTAAACGCGAAAATTAGATAGAGGAACTCAAAAATTAGCTAGAAAAACTCAAGAATTAGCTAGAAAAACTCAGAAATTGGCCACAAAAACCCAAAAATTGTTAGAAAAACTCAAAAATTAGCTTTAAAATCTCGAAACAATCTATAAAACATGGAAAAAACTCAAAAAATAGCCATGAAAACCCGAAAATTATCCATTAAACGCGAAAATTAGATAGAGAAACTCAAAAATTAGCTAGAAAAACTCAATAATTAGCTAGAAACACTCGGAAATTAGCCACAAAAACTCAAAAGCTAGACATGAAAACTCAACAATTAGCCATGAAACCCAAAAATTAGTCAGAAATACTCGAAAATTAGCTAGAAAACCTCAAAAATTAACGAGAAAAACTGAGAAATCAGCTAGAAGAACTCAAAACTTAGCCATAAAAACCCAGAAATTAGCCATAAAAACTCAAAAATTAGCCATAAAAACCCTAAAATTAGCCATAAAACCCAAATATTTGCCAGAAAAACTTGAAAATTAGCTTGAAAAACTCAGAAATTAGCCACAAAAACCCGAAAATTGTTAGAATAGCTCGAAAATTATCCATAAAAACTCAGAAAATAGCTATAAAACATAAGAATTAGCTGAAAAAACTCAAAAATTAGCCATAAAAACTAAGAAATTAGCCATAAAATACAAAAATTAGCCAGAAAAACTCGTAAATTAACTAGGAAAACTCAAAATTTAGCCATAAAACCCAAAAATTAGCTAGAAAAACTCAAGAGTTAGCTAAAAAAACTCGGGAATTAGCCACAAAAACTCAGAAATTAGCCATGAAAAACCAACAATTAGCCATTAAACCCGAAAATTAGCCAGAAAAACTCGAAAATTAACTAGAAAAACTCAAAATTTAGCCATAAAACCCAAAAATTAGCTGGAAAAACTCAAGAATTAGCTGGAAAAACTCGGAAATTAGCCATAAAAACCCAAAAATTAGCTATTAAACGCGTAAATTAGATAGAGAAACTCAAAAATTAGATAGAAAAACTCAAAAAGTACTTAGAAAACCAAAAAATTAGCTAAAAAAACTCAAGAATCAGCTAGGAAAACTCGGAAATTAGCCACAAAAACTCAAAAATTAGCCATGAAAACTCAACAATTAGCCATGAAACCCAAAAATTTGTCAGAAAAACTCGAAAATTAGCTAGAAACCACGAACATTAGCTGGAAAAACTCAGAAATCAGCTGGAAAAACTCAAAACTTAGCCATAAAAACTCAGAAATTAGCCATAAAAACCCAAAAATTAGCCATTAAACGCGAAAATTAGATTGAGAAACTCAAAAACTAGCTGGAAAAACTCATAAATTAGCTAGAAAAACTCAAAAATTAGCTACAAAAACCCGAAAATTGTTAGAATAGCTCGAAAATTATCCATAAAAACTCAGAAAATAGCTATAAAACATAAGAATTAGCTGACAAAACTCAAAAATTAGCCATAAAAACTAAGAAATTAGCCATAAAATACAAAAATTAGCCAGAAAAACTCGTAAATTAACTAGGAAAACTCAAAATTTAGCCATAAAACCCAAAAATTAGCTAGAAAAACTCAAGAGTTAGCTAAAAAAACTCGGAAATTAGCCACAAAAACTCAAAAATTAGCCATGAAAACTCAACAATTAGCCATGAAACCCAAAAATTAGTCAGAAATACTCGAAAATTAGCTAGAAAACCTCAAAAATTAACTAGAAAAACTCAGAAATCAGCTAGAAGAACTCAAAACTTAGCCATAAAAACCCTGAATCTAGCCATAAAACCCAAAAATTTGCCAGAAAAACTCGAAAATTAGCTTGAAAAACTCAGAAATTAGCCACAAAAACCCGAAAATTGTTAGAATAACTCAAAAATCAGCCATAAAAACTCAAAAAATAGCTATAAAACATGAGAATTAGCTGGAAAAACTCAAAAATTAGCCATAAAAACTAAAAAATTAGCCATAAAATACAAAAATTAGCCAGAAAAACTCGTAAATTAACTAGGAAAACTCAAAATTTAGCTATAAAACCCAAAAATTAGCTAGAAAAACTCAAGAGTTAGCTAAAAAAAAACTCGGAAATTGGCCACAAAAACTCAAAAATTAGCCATGAAAAACCAACAACAACTCAGCAACTCAACAATTAGCCATGAAACCCAAAAATTAGTTAGAAAAACTCAAAAATTAGCCATAAAAACCCGAAAATTAGCCATTAAACGCGAAAATTAGATAGAGAAACTCGAAAATTAGCTAGAAAAACTCAAGAATTAGCTAGAAAAACTCGGAAATTAGCCACAAAAACTCAAAAATTAGCCATGAAAACTCAACAATTAGCCATGAAACCCAAAAATTAGTCAGAAATACTCGAAAATTAGCTAGAAAACCTCAAAAATTAGCCACAAAACCCAAAAATTGTTAGAAAAACTCAAAAACTAGCTTTAAAAACTCAAAAACTAGCTTTAAAAACTCAAAAAGTAGCTATAAAACATGAAAATTTTCCATAAAAACTTAAAAATTAGCCATTAGACTCAAAAATTAGAAAAACTCAGAAATTAGCTAGAAAAACTCAAGAATTAGCTAGAAAAACTCGGAAATAAGCCACAAAAACTCAAAAATTAGCCATGAAAACTCAACAATTAGCCATGAAACCCAAAAATTAGTTAGAAAAACTCAAAAATTAGCCATAAAAACCCAGAAATTAGCCATTAAACGCGAAAATTAGATAGAGAAACTCAAAAATTAGCTAAAAAAACTCAAGAATTAGCTAGAAAAACTTGGAAATTAGCCACAAAAACTCAAAAATTAGCCATGAAAACTCAACAATTAGCCATGAAACCCAAAAATTAGTTAGAAAAACTCAAAAATTAGCCATAAAAACCCAAAAATTAGCCATTAAACGCGAAAATTAGATAGAGAAACTCAAAAATTAGCCATGAAAACTCAACAACAACTCAGCAACTCAACAATTAGCCATGAAACCCAAAAATTAGTTAGAAAAACTCAAAAATTAGCCATAAAAACCCAAAAATTAGCCATTAAACGCGAAAATTAGATAGAGAAACTCAAAAATTAGCTAGAAAAACTCAAGAATTAGCTAGAAAAACTCGGAAATCAGCCACAAAAACTCAAAAATTAGCTATGAAAACTCAACAATTAGCCATGAAACCAAAAAATTAGTTCGAAAAACTCAAAAATTAGCCATAAAAACCCAAAAATTAGCCATTAAACGCGAAAATTAGATAGAGAAACTCAAAAATTAGCTAGAAAAACTCAAGAATTAGCTAGAAAAACTCAGAAATTGGCCACAAAAACCCAAAAATTGTTAGAAAAACTCAAAAATTAGCTTTAAAATCTCGAAACAATCTATAAAACATGGAAAAAACTCAAAAAATAGCCATGAAAACTTAAAAATTAGCCATTAAACCCAGAAATTAGCAAGAAAATATCGGAAAAATTTAAAGAAAAACTCAAAAATTAGCCATAAAAACCCGAAAATTATCCATTAAACGCGAAAATTAGATAGAGAAACTCAAAAATTAGCTAGAAAAACTCAAGAATTAGCTAGAAACACTCGGAAATTAGCCACAAAAACTCAAAAGCTAGCCATGAAAACTCAACAATTAGCCATGAAACCCAAAAATTAGTCAGAAATACTCGAAAATTAGCTAGAAAACCTCAAAAATTAACGAGAAAAACTGAGAAATCAGCTAGAAGAACTCAAAACTTAGCCATAAAAACCCAGAAATTAGCCATAAAAACTCAAAAATTAGCCATAAAAACCCTAAAATTAGCCATAAAACCCAAAAATTTGCCAGAAAAACTTGAAAATTAGCTTGAAAAACTCAGAAATTAGCCACAAAAACCCGAAAATTGTTAGAATAGCTCGAAAATTATCCATAAAAACTCAGAAAATAGCTATAAAACATAAGAATTAGCTGAAAAAACTCAAAAATTAGCCATAAAAACTAAGAAATTAGCCATAAAATACAAAAATTAGCCAGAAAAACTCGTAAATTAACTAGGAAAACTCAAAATTTAGCCATAAAACCCAAAAATTAGCTAGAAAAACTCAAGAGTTAGCTAAAAAAACTCGGAAATTAGCCACAAAAACTCAGAAATTAGCCATGAAAAACCAACAATTAGCCATTAAACCCGAAAATTAGCCAGAAAAACTCGAAAATTAACTAGAAAAACTCAAAATTTAGCCATAAAACCCAAAAATTAGCTGGAAAAACTCAAGAATTAGCTGGAAAAGCTCGAAAATTATCCATAAAAACTCAGAAAATAGCTATAAAACATAAGAATTAGCTGAAAAAACTCAAAAATTAGCCATAAAAACTAAGAAATTAGCCATAAAATACAAAAATTAGCCAGAAAAACTCGTAAATTAACTAGGAAAACTCAAAATTTAGCCATAAAACCCAAAAATTAGCTAGAAAAACTCAAGAGTTAGCTAAAAAAACTCGGGAATTAGCCACAAAAACTCAGAAATTAGCCATGAAAAACCAACAATTAGCCATTAAACCCGAAAATTAGCCAGAAAAACTCGAAAATTAACTAGAAAAACTCAAAATTTAGCCATAAAACCCAAAAATTAGCTGGAAAAACTCAAGAATTAGCTGGAAAAACTCGGAAATTAGCCATAAAAACCCAAAAATTAGCTATTAAACGCGTAAATTAGATAGAGAAACTCAAAAATTAGATAGAAAAACTCAAAAAGTACTTAGAAAACCAAAAAATTAGCTAAAAAAACTCAAGAATCAGCTAGGAAAACTCGGAAATTAGCCACAAAAACTCAAAAATTAGCCATGAAAACTCAACAATTAGCCATGAAACCCAAAAATTTGTCAGAAAAACTCGAAAATTAGCTAGAAACCACGAACATTAGCTGGAAAAACTCAGAAATCAGCTGGAAAAACTCAAAACTTAGCCATAAAAACTCAGAAATTAGCCATAAAAACCCAAAAATTAGCCATTAAACGCGAAAATTAGATTGAGAAACTCAAAAACTAGCTGGAAAAACTCATAAATTAGCTAGAAAAACTCAAAAATTAGCTACAAAAACCCGAAAATTGTTAGAATAGCTCGGAAATTATCCATAAAAACTCAGAAAATAGCTATAAAACATAAGAATTAGCTGACAAAACTCAAAAATTAGCCATAAAAACTAAGAAATTAGCCATAAAATACAAAAATTAGCCAGAAAAACTCGTAAATTAACTAGGAAAACTCAAAATTTAGCCATAAAACCCAAAAATTAGCTAGAAAAACTCAAGAGTTAGCTAAAAAAACTCGGAAATTAGCCACAAAAACTCAAAAATTAGCCATGAAAACTCAACAATTAGCCATGAAACCCAAAAATTAGTCAGAAATACTCGAAAATTAGCTAGAAAACCTCAAAAATTAACTAGAAAAACTCAGAAATCAGCTAGAAGAACTCAAAACTTAGCCATAAAAACCCTGAATCTAGCCATAAAACCCAAAAATTTGCCAGAAAAACTCGAAAATTAGCTTGAAAAACTCAGAAATTAGCCACAAAAACCCGAAAATTGTTAGAATAACTCAAAAATCAGCCATAAAAACTCAAAAAATAGCTATAAAACATGAGAATTAGCTGGAAAAACTCAAAAATTAGCCATAAAAACTAAAAAATTAGCCATAAAATACAAAAATTAGCCAGAAAAACTCGTAAATTAACTAGGAAAACTCAAAATTTAGCTATAAAACCCAAAAATTAGCTAGAAAAACTCAAGAGTTAGCTAAAAAAAAACTCGGAAATTGGCCACAAAAACTCAAAAATTAGCCATGAAAAACCAACAACAACTCAGCAACTCAACAATTAGCCATGAAACCCAAAAATTAGTTAGAAAAACTCAAAAATTAGCCATAAAAACCCGAAAATTAGCCATTAAACGCGAAAATTAGATAGAGAAACTCGAAAATTAGCTAGAAAAACTCAAGAATTAGCTAGAAAAACTCGGAAATTAGCCACAAAAACTCAAAAATTAGCCATGAAAACTCAACAATTAGCCATGAAACCCAAAAATTAGTCAGAAATACTCGAAAATTAGCTAGAAAACCTCAAAAATTAGCCACAAAACCCAAAAATTGTTAGAAAAACTCAAAAACTAGCTTTAAAAACTCAAAAACTAGCTTTAAAAACTCAAAAAGTAGCTATAAAACATGAAAATTTTCCATAAAAACTTAAAAATTAGCCATTAGACTCAAAAATTAGAAAAACTCAGAAATTAGCTAGAAAAACTCAAGAATTAGCTAGAAAAACTCGGAAATAAGCCACAAAAACTCAAAAATTAGCCATGAAAACTCAACAATTAGCCATGAAACCCAAAAATTAGTTAGAAAAACTCAAAAATTAGCCATAAAAACCCAGAAATTAGCCATTAAACGCGAAAATTAGATAGAGAAACTCAAAAATTAGCTAAAAAAACTCAAGAATTAGCTAGAAAAACTTGGAAATTAGCCACAAAAACTCAAAAATTAGCCATGAAAACTCAACAATTAGCCATGAAACCCAAAAATTAGTTAGAAAAACTCAAAAATTAGCCATAAAAACCCAAAAATTAGCCATTAAACGCGAAAATTAGATAGAGAAACTCAAAAATTAGCCATGAAAACTCAACAACAACTCAGCAACTCAACAATTAGCCATGAAACCCAAAAATTAGTTAGAAAAACTCAAAAATTAGCCATAAAAACCCAAAAATTAGCCATTAAACGCGAAAATTAGATAGAGAAACTCAAAAATTAGCTAGAAAAACTCAAGAATTAGCTAGAAAAACTCGGAAATCAGCCACAAAAACTCAAAAATTAGCTATGAAAACTCAACAATTAGCCATGAAACCAAAAAATTAGTTCGAAAAACTCAAAAATTAGCCATAAAAACCCAAAAATTAGCCATTAAACGCGAAAATTAGATAGAGAAACTCAAAAATTAGCTAGAAAAACTCAAGAATTAGCTAGAAAAACTCAGAAATTGGCCACAAAAACCCAAAAATTGTTAGAAAAACTCAAAAATTAGCTTTAAAATCTCGAAACAATCTATAAAACATGGAAAAAACTCAAAAAATAGCCATGAAAACTTAAAAATTAGCCATTAAACCCAGAAATTAGCAAGAAAATATCGGAAAAATTTAAAGAAAAACTCAAAAATTAGCCATAAAAACCCGAAAATTATCCATTAAACGCGAAAATTAGATAGAGAAACTCAAAAATTAGCTAGAAAAACTCAAGAATTAGCTAGAAACACTCGGAAATTAGCCACAAAAACTCAAAAGCTAGCCATGAAAACTCAACAATTAGCCATGAAACCCAAAAATTAGTCAGAAATACTCGAAAATTAGCTAGAAAACCTCAAAAATTAACGAGAAAAACTGAGAAATCAGCTAGAAGAACTCAAAACTTAGCCATAAAAACCCAGAAATTAGCCATAAAAACTCAAAAATTAGCCATAAAAACCCTAAAATTAGCCATAAAACCCAAAAATTTGCCAGAAAAACTTGAAAATTAGCTTGAAAAACTCAGAAATTAGCCACAAAAACCCGAAAATTGTTAGAATAGCTCGAAAATTATCCATAAAAACTCAGAAAATAGCTATAAAACATAAGAATTAGCTGAAAAAACTCAAAAATTAGCCATAAAAACTAAGAAATTAGCCATAAAATACAAAAATTAGCCAGAAAAACTCGTAAATTAACTAGGAAAACTCAAAATTTAGCCATAAAACCCAAAAATTAGCTAGAAAAACTCAAGAGTTAGCTAAAAAAACTCGGAAATTAGCCACAAAAACTCAGAAATTAGCCATGAAAAACCAACAATTAGCCATTAAACCCGAAAATTAGCCAGAAAAACTCGAAAATTAACTAGAAAAACTCAAAATTTAGCCATAAAACCCAAAAATTAGCTGGAAAAACTCAAGAATTAGCTGGAAAAGCTCGAAAATTATCCATAAAAACTCAGAAAATAGCTATAAAACATAAGAATTAGCTGAAAAAACTCAAAAATTAGCCATAAAAACTAAGAAATTAGCCATAAAATACAAAAATTAGCCAGAAAAACTCGTAAATTAACTAGGAAAACTCAAAATTTAGCCATAAAACCCAAAAATTAGCTAGAAAAACTCAAGAGTTAGCTAAAAAAACTCGGGAATTAGCCACAAAAACTCAGAAATTAGCCATGAAAAACCAACAATTAGCCATTAAACCCGAAAATTAGCCAGAAAAACTCGAAAATTAACTAGAAAAACTCAAAATTTAGCCATAAAACCCAAAAATTAGCTGGAAAAACTCAAGAATTAGCTGGAAAAACTCGGAAATTAGCCATAAAAACCCAAAAATTAGCTATTAAACGCGTAAATTAGATAGAGAAACTCAAAAATTAGATAGAAAAACTCAAAAAGTACTTAGAAAACCAAAAAATTAGCTAAAAAAACTCAAGAATCAGCTAGGAAAACTCGGAAATTAGCCACAAAAACTCAAAAATTAGCCATGAAAACTCAACAATTAGCCATGAAACCCAAAAATTTGTCAGAAAAACTCGAAAATTAGCTAGAAACCACGAACATTAGCTGGAAAAACTCAGAAATCAGCTGGAAAAACTCAAAACTTAGCCATAAAAACTCAGAAATTAGCCATAAAAACCCAAAAATTAGCCATTAAACGCGAAAATTAGATTGAGAAACTCAAAAACTAGCTGGAAAAACTCATAAATTAGCTAGAAAAACTCAAAAATTAGCTACAAAAACCCGAAAATTGTTAGAATAGCTCGGAAATTATCCATAAAAACTCAGAAAATAGCTATAAAACATAAGAATTAGCTGACAAAACTCAAAAATTAGCCATAAAAACTAAGAAATTAGCCATAAAATACAAAAATTAGCCAGAAAAACTCGTAAATTAACTAGGAAAACTCAAAATTTAGCCATAAAACCCAAAAATTAGCTAGAAAAACTCAAGAGTTAGCTAAAAAAACTCGGAAATTAGCCACAAAAACTCAAAAATTAGCCATGAAAACTCAACAATTAGCCATGAAACCCAAAAATTAGTCAGAAATACTCGAAAATTAGCTAGAAAACCTCAAAAATTAACTAGAAAAACTCAGAAATCAGCTAGAAGAACTCAAAACTTAGCCATAAAAACCCTGAATCTAGCCATAAAACCCAAAAATTTGCCAGAAAAACTCGAAAATTAGCTTGAAAAACTCAGAAATTAGCCACAAAAACCCGAAAATTGTTAGAATAACTCAAAAATCAGCCATAAAAACTCAAAAAATAGCTATAAAACATGAGAATTAGCTGGAAAAACTCAAAAATTAGCCATAAAAACTAAAAAATTAGCCATAAAATACAAAAATTAGCCAGAAAAACTTGTAAATTAACTAGGAAAACTCAAAATTTAGCTATAAAACCCAAAAATTAGCTAGAAAAACTCAAGAATTAGCTAGAAAAACTCGGAAATTGGCCACAAAAACTCAAAAATTAGCCATGAAAACTCAACAATTAGCCATGAAACCCAAAAATTAGTCAGAAATACTCGAAAATTAGCTAGAAAACCTCAAAAATTAGCCACAAAACCCAAAAATTGTTAGAAAAACTCAAAAACTAGCTTTAAAAACTCAAAAACTAGCTTTAAAAACTCAAAAAGTAGCTATAAAACATGAAAATTTTCCATAAAAACTTAAAAATTAGCCATTAGACTCAAAAATTAGAAAAACTCAGAAATTAGCTAGAAAAACTCAAGAATTAGCTAGAAAAACTCGGAAATAAGCCACAAAAACTCAAAAATTAGCCATGAAAACTCAACAATTAGCCATGAAACCCAAAAATTAGTTAGAAAAACTCAAAAATTAGCCATAAAAACCCAGAAATTAGCCATTAAACGCGAAAATTAGATAGAGAAACTCAAAAATTAGCTAAAAAAACTCAAGAATTAGCTAGAAAAACTTGGAAATTAGCCACAAAAACTCAAAAATTAGCCATGAAAACTCAACAATTAGCCATGAAACCCAAAAATTAGTTAGAAAAACTCAAAAATTAGCCATAAAAACCCAAAAATTAGCCATTAAACGCGAAAATTAGATAGAGAAACTCAAAAATTAGCCATGAAAACTCAACAACAACTCAGCAACTCAACAATTAGCCATGAAACCCAAAAATTAGTTAGAAAAACTCAAAAATTAGCCATAAAAACCCAAAAATTAGCCATTAAACGCGAAAATTAGATAGAGAAACTCAAAAATTAGCTAGAAAAACTCAAGAATTAGCTAGAAAAACTCGGAAATCAGCCACAAAAACTCAAAAATTAGCTATGAAAACTCAACAATTAGCCATGAAACCAAAAAATTAGTTCGAAAAACTCAAAAATTAGCCATAAAAACCCAAAAATTAGCCATTAAACGCGAAAATTAGATAGAGAAACTCAAAAATTAGCTAGAAAAACTCAAGAATTAGCTAGAAAAACTCAGAAATTGGCCACAAAAACCCAAAAATTGTTAGAAAAACTCAAAAATTAGCTTTAAAATCTCGAAACAATCTATAAAACATGGAAAAAACTCAAAAAATAGCCATGAAAACTTAAAAATTAGCCATTAAACCCAGAAATTAGCAAGAAAATATCGGAAAAATTTAAAGAAAAACTCAAAAATTAGCCATAAAAACCCGAAAATTATCCATATCCAGAAAAACTCAAGAATTAGCTAGAAACACTCGGAAATTAGCCACAAAAACTCAAAAGCTAGCCATGAAAACTCAACAATTAGCCATGAAACCCAAAAATTAGTCAGAAATACTCGAAAATTAGCTAGAAAACCTCAAAAATTAACGAGAAAAACTGAGAAATCAGCTAGAAGAACTCAAAACTTAGCCATAAAAACCCAGAAATTAGCCATAAAAACTCAAAAATTAGCCATAAAAACCCTAAAATTAGCCATAAAACCCAAAAATTTGCCAGAAAAACTTGAAAATTAGCTTGAAAAACTCAGAAATTAGCCACAAAAACCCGAAAATTGTTAGAATAGCTCGAAAATTATCCATAAAAACTCAGAAAATAGCTATAAAACATAAGAATTAGCTGAAAAAACTCAAAAATTAGCCATAAAAACTAAGAAATTAGCCATAAAATACAAAAATTAGCCAGAAAAACTCGTAAATTAACTAGGAAAACTCAAAATTTAGCCATAAAACCCAAAAATTAGCTAGAAAAACTCAAGAGTTAGCTAAAAAAACTCGGAAATTAGCCACAAAAACTCAGAAATTAGCCATGAAAAACCAACAATTAGCCATTAAACCCGAAAATTAGCCAGAAAAACTCGAAAATTAACTAGAAAAACTCAAAATTTAGCCATAAAACCCAAAAATTAGCTGGAAAAACTCAAGAATTAGCTGGAAAAGCTCGGAAATTAGCCATAAAAACCCAAAAATTAGCTATTAAACGCGTAAATTAGATAGAGAAACTCAAAAATTAGATAGAAAAACTCAAAAAGTACTTAGAAAACCAAAAAATTAGCTAAAAAAACTCAAGAATCAGCTGGGAAAACTCGGAAATTAGCCACAAAAACTCAAAAATTAGCCATGAAAACTCAACAATTAGCCATGAAACCCAAAAATTTGTCAGAAAAACTCGAAAATTAGCTAGAAACCTCGAACATGAGCTGGAAAAACTCAGAAATCAGCTGGAAAAACTCAAAACTTAGCCATAAAAACTCAGAAATTAGCCATAAAAACCCAAAAATTAGCCATTAAACGCGAAAATTAGATTGAGAAACTCAAAAACTAGCTGGAAAAACTCAGAAATTAGCTAGAAAAACTCAAAAATTAGCTAGAAAACTCAAGAATCAGCTAGAAAAACTCAGATATCAGCCACAAAAACCCAAAAAATGTTAGAAAAACTCAAAAATTAGCCATAAAAACCCGAAAATTATCCATTAAACGCGAAAATTAGATAGAGAAACTCAAAAATTAGCCACAAAACCCAAAAATTGTTAGAAAAACTCAAAAATTAGCCATAAAAACCCAAAAATTAGCTATTAAACGCGTAAATTAGATAGAGGAACTCAAAAATTAGCTAGAAAAACTCAAAAATTAGCCACAAAACCCAAAAATTGTTAGAAAAACTCAAAAATTAGCTTTAAAAACTCAAAAAGTAGCTATAAAACATGAAAATTATCCATAAAAACTTAAAAATTAGCCATTAGACTAAAAAATTAGCAAGAAAAACTCGAAAATTAGCTAGAAAAACTGAAAAATTAGCTAGAAAAACTCAAGAATCAGCTAGAAAAACTCGGAAATTAGCCACAAAAACTCAAAAATTAGCCATGAAAACTCAACAATTAGCCATGAAACCCAAGAATTAGTCAGAAAAACTCGAAAATTAGCTAGAAAACCTCGAAATTTAGCTAGAAAAACTCAGAAATCAGCTAGAAAAACTCAAAATTTATCCATTAAACCCAAAAATTAGATAGAGAAACTCAAAAATTAGCTAGAAAAACCCAAAAATTAGCTAGAAAAACTCAAAAATTAGCCTCAAAACCCAAAAATTGTTAGAAAAACTAAAAAATCAGTTTTAAAAACTCGAAACAAGCTAAAAAACATAAAAATTAGCTGAAAAAACTCAAAAAATATCCATGAAAACTTAAAAATTAGCCATTAAACCTAAAAATTAGCAAGAAAATCTCGGAAATTAGCTATAAAAACTCAGAAATTAGCCACAAAAACCCAAAAAATGTTAAAAAAAACTCAAAAATTAGCCATAAAAACCCGAAAATTATCCATTAAACGCGAAAATTAGATGGAGAAACTTGAAAATTAGCCACAAAACCCAAAAATTGTTTGAAAAAATTCAAAAATTAGCTTTAAAAATTCAAAAAATAGCTATAAAACATAGAAATTAGCCATAAAAACTTGAAAATTAGCCATTAAACTCAAAAATTAGCAAGAAAAACTCGAAAATTAGCTAGAAAAACTCAGAAATTAGCTAGAAAAACTCAAGAATTAGCTAGAAAAACTCGGAAATCAGCCATAAAAACTAAAAAATTAGCCATGAAAACTCAACAATTAGCCATGAAACCCAAAAATTAGTCAGAAAAACTCGAAAATTAGCTAGAAAACCTCGAAAATTAGCTAGAAAAACTCAGAAATCAGCTAGAAAAACTCAAAAATTATCCATTAAACCCGAAAATTAGATAGAGAAACTCAAAAATTAGCTAGAAAAACCCAAAAATTAGCTAGAAAAACTCAAAAATTAGCCTCAAAACCCAAAAATTGTTAGAAAAACTAAAAAATCAGCTTTAAAAACTCGAAACAAGCTAAAAAACATGAAAATTAGCTGAAAAAACTCAAAAAATAGCCATGAAAACTTAAAAATTAGCCATTAAACCTGAAAAATAGCAAGAAAATCTCGGAAATTAGCTATAAAAACTCAGAAATTAGCCACAAAAACCCAAAAAATGTTAAAAAAACTCAAAAATTAGCCATAAAAACCCGAAAATTATCCATTAAACGCGAAAATTAGATGGAGAAACTTAAAAATTAGCCACAAAACCCAAAAATTGTTTGAAAAAATTCAAAAATTAGCTTTAAAAATTCAAAAAATAGCTATAAAACATGAAAATTAGCCATAAAAACTTGAAAATTAGCCATTAAACTCAAAAATTAGCGAGAAAAACTCGAAAATTAGCTAGAAAAACTCAGAAATTAGCTAGAAAAACTCAAGAATTAGCTAGAAAAACTCGGAAATCAGCCACAAAAACTAAAAAATTAGCCATGAAAACCAAAAATTAGTTAGAAAAACACAAAAATTAGCCATGAAAACCCGAAAATTATCCATTAAACGCGAAAATTAGATAGAGAAACTCAAAAATTAGCTAGAAAAACTCAAGAATTAGCTAGAAACACTCGGAAATTAGCCACAAAAACTCAAAAGCTAGCCATGAAAACTCAACAATTAGCCATGAAACCCAAAAATTAGTCAGAAATACTCGAAAATTAGCTAGAAAACCTCAAAAATTAACGAGAAAAACTGAGAAATCAGCTAGAAGAACTCAAAACTTAGCCATAAAAACCCAGAAATTAGCCATAAAAACTCAAAAATTAGCCA
This sequence comes from Diorhabda elongata, assembly GCA_026230145.1. Classification (NCBI taxonomy): domain Eukaryota; kingdom Metazoa; phylum Arthropoda; class Insecta; order Coleoptera; family Chrysomelidae; genus Diorhabda; species Diorhabda elongata. The sequence goes on from JAOVVJ010000025.1 coordinate 512,154, forward strand.
TAAAAACCCTAAAATTAGCCATAAAACCCAAAAATTTGCCAGAAAAACTTGAAAATTAGCTTGAAAAACTCAGAAATTAGCCACAAAAACCCAAAAAATGTTAAAAAAACTCAAAAATTAGCCATAAAAACCCGAAAATTATCCATTAAACGCGAAAATTAGATGGAGAAACTTAAAAATTAGCCACAAAACCCAAAAATTGTTTGAAAAAATTCAAAAATTAGCTTTAAAAATTCAAAAAATAGCTATAAAACATGAAAATTAGCCATAAAAACTTGAAAATTAGCCATTAAACTCAAAAATTAGCAAGAAAAACTCGAAAATTAGCTAGAAAAACTCAGAAATTAGCTAGAAAAACTCAAGAATTAAATAGAAAAACTCGGAAATCAGCCATAAAAACTAAAAAATTAGCCATGAAAACTCAACAATTAGCCATGAAACCCAAAAATTAGTCAGAAAAACTCGAAAATTAGCTAGAAAACCTCGAAAATTAGCTAGAAAAACTCAGAAATCAGCTAGAAAAACTCAAAAATTATCCATTAAACCCGAAAATTAGATAGAGAAACTCAAAAATTAGCTAGAAAAACTCAAGAATTAGCTAGAAACACTCGGAAATTAGCCACAAAAACTCAAAAGCTAGCCATGAAAACTCAACAATTAGCCATGAAACCCAAAAATTAGTCAGAAATACTCGAAAATTAGCTAGAAAACCTCAAAAATTAACGAGAAAAACTGAGAAATCAGCTAGAAGAACTCAAAACTTAGCCATAAAAACCCAGAAATTAGCCATAAAAACTCAAAAATTAGCCATAAAAACCCTAAAATTAGCCATAAAACCCAAAAATTTGCCAGAAAAACTTGAAAATTAGCTTGAAAAACTCAGAAATTAGCCACAAAAACCCGAAAATTGTTAGAATAGCTCGAAAATTATCCATAAAAACTCAGAAAATAGCTATAAAACATAAGAATTAGCTGAAAAAACTCAAAAATTAGCCATAAAAACTAAGAAATTAGCCATAAAATACAAAAATTAGCCAGAAAAACTCGTAAATTAACTAGGAAAACTCAAAATTTAGCCATAAAACCCAAAAATTAGCTAGAAAAACTCAAGAGTTAGCTAAAAAAACTCGGAAATTAGCCACAAAAACTCAGAAATTAGCCATGAAAAACCAACAATTAGCCATTAAACCCGAAAATTAGCCAGAAAAACTCGAAAATTAACTAGAAAAACTCAAAATTTAGCCATAAAACCCAAAAATTAGCTGGAAAAACTCAAGAATTAGCTGGAAAAGCTCGGAAATTAGCCATAAAAACCCAAAAATTAGCTATTAAACGCGTAAATTAGATAGAGAAACTCAAAAATTAGATAGAAAAACTCAAAAAGTACTTAGAAAACCAAAAAATTAGCTAAAAAAACTCAAGAATCAGCTGGGAAAACTCGGAAATTAGCCACAAAAACTCAAAAATTAGCCATGAAAACTCAACAATTAGCCATGAAACCCAAAAATTTGTCAGAAAAACTCGAAAATTAGCTAGAAACCTCGAACATGAGCTGGAAAAACTCAGAAATCAGCTGGAAAACTCAAAACTTAGCCATAAAAACTCAGAAATTAGCCATAAAAACCCAAAAATTAGCCATTAAACGCGAAAATTAGATTGAGAAACTCAAAAACTAGCTGGAAAAACGCAGAAATTAGCTAGAAAAACTCAAAAATTAGCTAGAAAACTCAATAATCAGCTAGAAAAACTCAGATATCAGCCACAAAAACCCAAAAAATGTTAGAAAAACTCAAAAATTAGCCATAAAAACCCGAAAATTATCCATTAAACGCGAAAATTAGATAGAGAAACTCAAAAATTAGCCACAAAACCCAAAAATTGTTAGAAAAACTCAAAAATTAGCCATAAAAACCCAAAAATTAGCTATTAAACGCGTAAATTAGATAGAGGAACTCAAAAATTAGCTAGAAAAACTCAAAAATTAGCCACAAAACCCAAAAATTGTTAGAAAAACTCAAAAATTAGCTTTAAAAACTCAAAAAGTAGCTATAAAACATGAAAATTATCCATAAAAACTTAAAAATTAGCCATTAGACTAAAAAATTAGCAAGAAAAACTCGAAAATTAGCTAGAAAAACTGAAAAATTAGCTAGAAAAACTCAAGAATCAGCTAGAAAAACTCGGAAATTAGCCACAAAAACTCAAAAATTAGCCATGAAAACTCAACAATTAGCCATGAAACCCAAGAATTAGTCAGAAAAACTCGAAAATTAGCTAGAAAACCTCGAAATTTAGCTAGAAAAACTCAGAAATCAGCTAGAAAAACTCAAAATTTATCCATTAAACCCAAAAATTAGATAGAGAAACTCAAAAATTAGCTAGAAAAACCCAAAAATTAGCTAGAAAAACTCAAAAATTAGCCTCAAAACCCAAAAATTGTTAGAAAAACTAAAAAATCAGCTTTAAAAACTCGAAACAAGCTAAAAAACATGAAAATTAGCTGAAAAAACTCAAAAAATAGCCATGAAAACTTAAAAATTAGCCATTAAACCTGAAAAATAGCAAGAAAATCTCGGAAATTAGCTATAAAAACTCAGAAATTAGCCACAAAAACCCAAAAAATGTTAAAAAAACTCAAAAATTAGCCATAAAAACCCGAAAATTATCCATTAAACGCGAAAATTAGATGGAGAAACTTAAAAATTAGCCACAAAACCCAAAAATTGTTTGAAAAAATTCAAAAATTAGCTTTAAAAATTCAAAAAATAGCTATAAAACATGAAAATTAGCCATAAAAACTTGAAAATTAGCCATTAAACTCAAAAATTAGCGAGAAAAACTCGAAAATTAGCTAGAAAAACTCAGAAATTAGCTAGAAAAACTCAAGAATTAGCTAGAAAAACTCGGAAATCAGCCACAAAAACTAAAAAATTAGTCATGAAACCCAAAAATTAGTTAGAAAAACACAAAAATTAGCCATAAAAACCCAAAAATTAGCCATTAAACGCGAAAATTAGATAGAGAAACTCAAAAATTAGCTAGAAAAACTCAAGAATTAGCTAGAAACACTCGGAAATTAGCCACAAAAACTCAAAAGCTAGCCATGAAAACTCAACAATTAGCCATGAAACCCAAAAATTTGCCAGAAAAACTCGAAAATTAGCTTGAAAAACTCAGAAATTAGCCACAAAAACCCGAAAATTGTTAGAATAACTCAAAAATTAGCCATAAAAACTCAAAAAATAGCTATAAAACATGAGAATTAGCTGGAAAAACTCAAAAATTAGCCATAAAAACTAAAAAATTAGCCATAAAATACAAAAATTAGCCAGAAAAACTCGTAAATTAACTAGGAAAACTCAAAATTTAGCCATAAAACCCAAAAATTAGCTAGAAAAACTCAAGAGTTAGCTAAAAAAAAACTCGGAAATTAGCCACAAAAACTCAAAAATTAGCCATGAAAAACCAACAACTCAGCAACTCAACAATTAGCCATGAAACCCAAAATTTAGTTAGAAAAACTCAAAAATTAGCCATAAAAACCCGAAAATTAGCCATTAAACGCGAAAATTAGATAGAGAAACTCGAAAATTAGCTAGAAAAACTCAAGAATTAGCTAGAAAAACTCGGAAATTAGCCACAAAAACTCAAAAATTAGCCATGAAAAACCAACAATTAGCCATGAAACCCGAAAATTAGCCAGAAAAACTCGAAAATTAACTAGAAAAACTCAAAATTTAGCCATAAAACCCAAAAATTAGCTGGAAAAACTCGAGAATTAGCTGGAAAAACTCGGAAATTAGCCACAAAAACTCAGAAATTAGCCATAAAAACCCAAAAATTAGCCATTAAACGCGAAAATTAGATTAAGAAACTCAAAAATTAGCTGGAAAAACTCAGAAATTAGCTAGAAAAACTCAAAAATTAGCTAGAAAAACTCAAGAATCAGCTAGAAAACCTCAAAAATTAGCCACAAAACCCAAAAATTGTTAGAAAAACTCAAAAACTAGCTTTAAAAACTCAAAAAGTAGCTATAAAACATGAAAATTTTCCATAAAAACTTAAAAATTAGCCATTAGACTCAAAAATTAGAAAAACTCAGAAATTAGCTAGAAAAACTCAAGAATTAGCTAGAAAAACTCGGAAATTAGCCACAAAAACTCAAAAATTAGCCATGAAAACTCAACAATTAGCCATGAAACCCGAAAATTAGTTAGAAAAACTCAAAAATTAGCCATAAAAACCCAAAAATTAGCCATTAAACGCGAAAATTAGATAGAGAAACTCAAAAATTAGCTAAAAAAACTCAAGAATTAGCCACAAAACCCAAGAATTATTGGAAAAACTCAGAAATTAGCTATTAAAAACTCAAAAAATAGCTATAAAACCCAACAATTAGCTAGAAAAACTCAGAAATTAGCCACCAAAACTCAAAAATTAGCCACAAAAACCCAAAAATTATCCATAAAAACACAGAAAATGTCTATAAAACCCAGAAACTAGCCATTAAAATTCAAAAATTAGCCATAAAACCCGAAAATTAGCCATAAAACCCGAAAATCAGTTAGAGAAACTCAAAAATTAGATAGAAAAACTCAAAAAAATGCTAGAAAAACTCAAAAAAATGCTAGGAAAACCCAAAAACTAACTGGAAAAACTCAGGAATTAGCCACAAAACCCAAAAATTGTTAGGAAAACTCAGAAATTAGCTATTAAAAACTCAAAAAATAGCTATAAAACATAAAAATTAGCTAGAACAACTCGAAAATTACCCATAAAAACTCAAAAATTAGCCACAAAAACCCAAAAATTGCTAGAAAACCCGAAATTTAGCCAAAAAAATCCAAAAATTAACCATAAAACACGAAAGTTAGCTAGAGAAACTCAAAAATTAGCTGGAAAAATTTAGAAATTAGCTAGAAAAACTCAAAAACTAACTATAAAAACTCAGAAATTAGCTATAATAACTCAAAAATTTGGCATAAAAACTCAGAAATTAGCCACAAAAACCAAAAATTTGCCAGAAAAACTCGAAAATCAGCTAGAAAAACTTAGAAATTATCCACAAAAACCCAAAAATTGTTAGAAAAACCCAAAACTTAGCTATAAAAACCCGAGCATTAGCTATACAACCCAAAATCTAGCTAGAAAAACTCAAAAATTAGCTATAAAAACTCAAAAATTGCTAGAAAACCCGAAAATTAGCTAGAGAAACTCAAAAATTAGCTGGAAAAATTTAGAAATTAGATAGAAAAACTCAAAAACTAACTATAAAAACTCAGAAATTAGCTATAATAACTCAAAAATTTGGCATAAAAACTCAGAAATTAGCCACAAAACCCAAAAATTTGCCAAAAAAACTCGAAAATCAGCTAGAAAAACTTAAAAATTAGCCACAAAAACCCAAAAATTGTTGGAAAAACCCAAAAGTTAGCTATAAAAACCCAAACATTAGCTATACAACTCAAAATCTAGCTAGAAAAACTAAAAAATTAGCCATAAAAATCTAAAAATTAGCCATAAAACCCGAAAATTAGCTAGAGAAACTCAAAAATTAGCTAGAAAAACTTAGAAACTAGCTAGAAAAACTCAAAAACTAACTATAAAATCTCAGAAATTAGCCACAAAACCCAAAAATTGGCCACAAAAACCCAGAACTTAGCCATAAAACCCGAAAATTATCCAGAAAAACTCGACAATTAGCCATAAAAACTCAGAAATTAGCCGCAAAAACCCAAAAATTATCCATGAAAATCCAAAAATTAGCCATAAAACACGAAAATTAGCTAGAGAAACTCAAAAATTAGCTAGAAAATTTCAAAAATTAGCTAGACAAACCCAAAAATCAACTAGAAAAACTTAGAAATTAGCCACAAAACCCAAAAATTGTTAGAAAAACTCAGAAGTTAGCTATTAAAAACTCGAATAATAGCTATAAAACATAAAAATTAGCTGGAAAAAATCGAAAATTAGCCATAAAAACTCAAAAATCAGCCATTAAACCCAAAAAGTAGCAAGAAAAACTCGAAAATTAGCTAGAAAAACTCAGAAATTAGCCACAAAACGCAAAAATTATCCACAAAAACCCAGAACTTGGCCATAAAACCCGAAAATTATCCAGAAAAACTCGGAAATTAGCCATAAAAACTGAGAAATTAGCCGCAAAAACCCAAAAATTAGCTAGAAAAACTCAAAAATTAGCTATAAAACTCAAAAATTGATGGAAAACTAAAAAATTGGCAGGGACAACACAGAAAATGTCTATAAAACCCAAAATCTAGCCATAAAAATCCAAAAATTAGCCATAAAACCCGAAAAATAGCTAGAGAAACTCAAAAATTAGCTAGAAAAACTCGGATATTAGCTAGAAAAAACCCAAAAATTAACTAGAAAAACTCAGAAATTAGTCACAAAACCCAAAAATGGTTAGAAAAACTCAGAAATCAGCTATTAAAAATTTGAATAATAGCTATAAAACATAGAAATTAGCTGGAATAACTCGAAAATTAGCCATAAAAACTCAAAAATTAGCCATTAAACCCAAAAAGTAGCAAGAAAAATTCGAAAATTAGCCACAAAAACCCAAAAATTGTTGGAAAAAGCCAAAAGTTAGCTATAAAAACCCAAACATTAGCTATACAACCCAAAATCTAGCTAGAAAAACTCAAAAACTAACTATAAAAACTCAGAAATTAGCCATGAAAACCCAAAAAATTGACCAAAAAAGCCGAAAATTAGCAAGTAGCAAAAAAACTCGAAAATTAGCTAGAAAAACTCGGAAATTAGCCACAAAAACCCAAAAATTGTTGGAAAAACCCAAAAGTTAGCTATAAAAACTCAAACATTAGCTATACAACCCAAAATCTAGCTAGAAAAACTCAAAAATTACCAATAAAAATTCAAAAATTAGCCATAAAACCCGAAAATTAGCTAGAGGAACTCAAAAATTAGCTAGAAAAATTCAGAAATTAGCTAGAAAAACTCAAAAACTAACTATAAAAACTCAGAAATGAGCCACAAAAGCCAAAAATTATCCAGAAAATCTCGAAAATTAGCAATAAAAACTCAGAAATTAGCCGCAAAAACTCAACAATTAGCTAGAAAAACTCAGAAATTGACCACAAAACCCAAAAATTGTTAGAAAAACCCAAAAATTGTTAGAAAAACCCAACGATTAGCTATAAACACTCAAAAAATAGCTATAAAATCCCAAAAAATAGCCATAAAAACCCGAAAATTAGCTATAAAACTCAGAAACTAGCCAGAAAAACTCAAAAATTAGCTGGAAAAACTCAAGAGTTAGCTAAAAAAAAACTCGGAAATTAGCCACAAAAACTCAAAAATTAGCCATGAAAAACCAACAACAACTCAGCAACTCAACAATTAGCCATGAAACCCAAAATTTAGTTAGAAAAACTCAAAAATTAGCCATAAAAACCCGAAAATTAGCCATTAAACGCGAAAATTAGATAGAGAAACTCGAAAATTAGCTAGAAAAACTCAAGAATTAGCTAGAAAAACTCGGAAATTAGCCACAAAAACTCAAAAATTAGCCATGAAAAACCAACAATTAGCCATGAAACCCGAAAATTAGCCAGAAAAACTCGAAAATTAACTAGAAAAACTCAAAATTTAGCCATAAAACCCAAAAATTAGCTGGAAAAACTCGAGAATTAGCTGGAAAAACTCGGAAATTAGCCACAAAAACTCAGAAATTAGCCATAAAAACCCAAAAATTAGCCATTAAACGCGAAAATTAGATTAAGAAACTCAAAAATTAGCTGGAAAAACTCAGAAATTAGCTAGAAAAACTCAAAAATTAGCTAGAAAAACTCAAGAATCAGCTAGAAAACCTCAAAAATTAGCCACAAAACCCAAAAATTGTTAGAAAAACTCAAAAACTAGCTTTAAAAACTCAAAAAGTAGCTATAAAACATGAAAATTTTCCATAAAAACTTAAAAATTAGCCATTAGACTCAAAAATTAGAAAAACTCAGAAATTAGCTAGAAAAACTCAAGAATTAGCTAGAAAAACTCGGAAATTAGCCACAAAAACTCAAAAATTAGCCATGAAAACTCAACAATTAGCCATGAAACCCGAAAATTAGTTAGAAAAACTCAAAAATTAGCCATAAAAACCCAAAAATTAGCCATTAAACGCGAAAATTAGATAGAGAAACTCAAAAATTAGCTAAAAAAACTCAAGAATTAGCCACAAAACCCAAGAATTATTGGAAAAACTCAGAAATTAGCTATTAAAAACTCAAAAAATAGCTATAAAACCCAACAATTAGCTAGAAAAACTCAAAAATAAGCCACCAAAACTCAAAAATTAGCCACAAAAACCCAAAAATTATCCATAAAAACACAGAAAATGTCTATAAAACCCAGAAACTAGCCATTAAAATTCAAAAATTAGCCATAAAACCCGAAAATTAGCCATAAAACCCGAAAATCAGCTAGAGAAACTCAAAAATTAGATAGAGAAACTCAAAAAAATGCTAGAAAAACTCAAAAAAATGCTAGGAAAACCCAAAAACTAACTGGAAAAACTCAGAAATTAGCCACAAAACCCAAAAATTGTTAGGAAAACTCAGAAATTAGCTATTAAAAACTCAAAAAATAGCTATAAAACATAAAAATTAGCTAGAACAACTCGAAAATTAGCCATAAAAACTCAAAAATTACCCACAAAAACCCAAAAATTGCTAGAAAACCCGAAAATTAGCCAAAAAAATCCAAAAATTAACCATAAAACACGAAAGTTAGCTAGAGAAACTCAAAAATTAGCTGGAAAAATTTAGAAATTAGCTAGAAAAACTCAAAAACTAACTATAAAAACTCAGAAATGAGCCACAAAAGCCAAAAATTATCCAGAAAATCTCGAAAATTAGCAATAAAAACTCAGAAATTAGCCGCAAAAACTCAACAATTAGCTAGAAAAACTCAGAAATTGACCACAAAACCCAAAAATTGTTAGAAAAACCCAAAAATTGTTAGAAAAACCCAACGATTAGCTATAAACACTCAAAAAATAGCTATAAAATCCCAAAAAATAGCCATAAAAACCCGAAAATTAGCTATAAAACTCAGAAACTAGCCAGAAAAACTCAAAAATTAGCTGGAAAAACTCAAGAGTTAGCTAAAAAAAAACTCGGAAATTAGCCACAAAAACTCAAAAATTAGCCATGAAAAACCAACAACAACTCAGCAACTCAACAATTAGCCATGAAACCCAAAATTTAGTTAGAAAAACTCAAAAATTAGCCATAAAAACCCGAAAATTAGCCATTAAACGCGAAAATTAGATAGAGAAACTCGAAAATTAGCTAGAAAAACTCAAGAATTAGCTAGAAAAACTCGGAAATTAGCCACAAAAACTCAAAAATTAGCCATGAAAAACCAACAATTAGCCATGAAACCCGAAAATTAGCCAGAAAAACTCGAAAATTAACTAGAAAAACTCAAAATTTAGCCATAAAACCCAAAAATTAGCTGGAAAAACTCGAGAATTAGCTGGAAAAACTCGGAAATTAGCCACAAAAACTCAGAAATTAGCCATAAAAACCCAAAAATTAGCCATTAAACGCGAAAATTAGATTAAGAAACTCAAAAATTAGCTGGAAAAACTCAGAAATTAGCTAGAAAAACTCAAAAATTAGCTAGAAAAACTCAAGAATCAGCTAGAAAACCTCAAAAATTAGCCACAAAACCCAAAAATTGTTAGAAAAACTCAAAAACTAGCTTTAAAAACTCAAAAAGTAGCTATAAAACATGAAAATTTTCCATAAAAACTTAAAAATTAGCCATTAGACTCAAAAATTAGAAAAACTCAGAAATTAGCTAGAAAAACTCAAGAATTAGCTAGAAAAACTCGGAAATTAGCCACAAAAACTCAAAAATTAGCCATGAAAACTCAACAATTAGCCATGAAACCCGAAAATTAGTTAGAAAAACTCAAAAATTAGCCATAAAAACCCAAAAATTAGCCATTAAACGCGAAAATTAGATAGAGAAACTCAAAAATTAGCTAAAAAAACTCAAGAATTAGCCACAAAACCCAAGAATTATTGGAAAAACTCAGAAATTAGCTATTAAAAACTCAAAAAATAGCTATAAAACCCAACAATTAGCTAGAAAAACTCAAAAATAAGCCACCAAAACTCAAAAATTAGCCACAAAAACCCAAAAATTATCCATAAAAACACAGAAAATGTCTATAAAACCCAGAAACTAGCCATTAAAATTCAAAAATTAGCCATAAAACCCGAAAATTAGCCATAAAACCCGAAAATCAGCTAGAGAAACTCAAAAATTAGATAGAGAAACTCAAAAAAATGCTAGAAAAACTCAAAAAAATGCTAGGAAAACCCAAAAACTAACTGGAAAAACTCAGAAATTAGCCACAAAACCCAAAAATTGTTAGGAAAACTCAGAAATTAGCTATTAAAAACTCAAAAAATAGCTATAAAACATAAAAATTAGCTAGAACAACTCGAAAATTAGCCATAAAAACTCAAAAATTACCCACAAAAACCCAAAAATTGCTAGAAAACCCGAAAATTAGCCAAAAAAATCCAAAAATTAACCATAAAACACGAAAGTTAGCTAGAGAAACTCAAAAATTAGCTGGAAAAATTTAGAAATTAGCTAGAAAAACTCAAAAACTAACTATAAAAACTCAGAAATGAGCCACAAAAGCCAAAAATTATCCAGAAAATCTCGAAAATTAGCAATAAAAACTCAGAAATTAGCCGCAAAAACTCAACAATTAGCTAGAAAAACTCAGAAATTGACCACAAAACCCAAAAATTGTTAGAAAAACCCAAAAATTGTTAGAAAAACCCAACGATTAGCTATAAACACTCAAAAAATAGCTATAAAATCCCAAAAAATAGCCATAAAAACCCGAAAATTAGCTATAAAACTCAGAAACTAGCCAGAAAAACTCAAAAATTAGCTGGAAAAACTCAAGAGTTAGCTAAAAAAAAACTCGGAAATTAGCCACAAAAACTCAAAAATTAGCCATGAAAAACCAACAACAACTCAGCAACTCAACAATTAGCCATGAAACCCAAAATTTAGTTAGAAAAACTCAAAAATTAGCCATAAAAACACGAAAATTAGCCATTAAACGCGAAAATTAGATAGAGAAACTCGAAAATTAGCTAGAAAAACTCAAGAATTAGCTAGAAAAACTCGGAAATTAGCCACAAAAACTCAAAAATTAGCCATGAAAAACCAACAATTAGCCATGAAACCCGAAAATTAGCCAGGAAAACTCGAAAATTAACTAGAAAAACTCAAAATTTAGCCATAAAACCCAAAAATTAGCTGGAAAAACTCGAGAATTAGCTGGAAAAACTCGGAAATTAGCCACAAAAACTCAGAAATTAGCCATAAAAACCCAAAAATTAGCCATTAAACGCGAAAATTAGATTAAGAAACTCAAAAATTAGCTGGAAAAACTCAGAAATTAGCTAGAAAAACTCAAAAATTAGCTAGAAAAACTCAAGAATCAGCTAGAAAACCTCAAAAATTAGCCACAAAACCCAAAAATTGTTAGAAAAACTCAAAAACTAGCTTTAAAAACTCAAAAAGTAGCTATAAAACATGAAAATTTTCCATAAAAACTTAAAAATTAGCCATTAGACTCAAAAATTAGAAAAACTCAGAAATTAGCTAGAAAAACTCAAGAATTAGCTAGAAAAACTCGAAAATTAGCCACAAAAACTCAAAAATTAGCCATGAAAACTCAACAATTAGCCATGAAACCCGAAAATTAGTTAGAAAAACTCAAAAATTAGCCATAAAAACCCAAAAATTAGCCATTAAACGCGAAAATTAGATAGAGAAACTCAAAAATTAGCTGAAAAAACTCAAGAATTAGCCACAAAACCCAAGAATTATTGGAAAAACTCAGAATTTAGCTATTAAAAACTCAAAAAATAGCTATAAAACCCAACAATTAGCTAGAAAAACTCAAAAATTAGCCACCAAAACTCAAAAATTAGCCACAAAAACCCAAAAATTATCCATAAAAACACAGAAAATGTCTATAAAACCCAGGAACTAGCCATTAAAATTCAAAAATTAGCCATAAAACCCGAAAATTAGCCATAAAACCCGAAAATCAGCTAGAGAAACTCAAAAATTAGATAGAAAAACTCAAAAAAATGCTAGAAAAACTCAAAAAAATGCTAGGAAAACCCAAAAACTAACTGGAAAAACTCAGAAATTAGCCACAAAACCCAAAAATTGTTAGGAAAACTCAGAAATTAGCTATTAAAAACTCAAAAAATAGCTATAAAACATAAAAATTAGCTAGAACAACTCGAAAATTAGCCATAAAAACTCAAAAATTAGCCACAAAAACCCAAAAATTGCTAGAAAACCCGAAAATTAGCCAAAAAAATCCAAAAATTAACCATAAAACACGAAAGTTAGCTAGAGAAACTCAAAAATTAGCTGGAAAAATTTAGAAATTAGCTAGGAAAACTCAAAAACTAACTATAAAAACTCAGAAATTAGCTATAATAACTCAAAAATTTGGCATAAAAACTCAGAAATTAGCCACAAAACCCAAAAATTTGCCAGAAAAACTCGAAAATCAGCTAGAAAAACTTAGAAATTATCCACAAAAACCCAAAAATTGTTAGAAAAACCCAAAACTTAGCTATAAAAACCCGAGCATTAGCTATACAACCCAACATCTAGCTAGAAAAACTCAAAAATTAGCTATAAAAACTCAAAAATTGCTAGAAAACCCGAAAATTAGCTAGAGAAACTCAAAATTTAGCTGGAAAAATTTAGAAATTAGATAGAAAAACTCAAAAACTAACTATAAAAACTCAGAAATTAGCTATAATAACTCAAAAATTTGGCATAAAAACTCAGAAATTAGCCACAAAACCCAAAAATTTGCCAAAAAAACTCGAAAATCAGCTAGAAAAACTTAGAAATTAGCCACAAAAACCCAAAAATTGTTGGAAAAACCCAAAAGTTAGCTATAAAAACCCAAACATTAGCTATACAACTCAAAATCTAGCTAGAAAAACTGAAAAATTAGCCATAAGAATCTAAAAATTAGCCATAAAACCCGAAAATTAGCTAGAGAAACTCAAAAATTAGCTAGAAAAACTTAGAAACTAGCTAGAAAAACTCAAAAACTAACTATAAAATCTCAGAAATTAGCCACAAAACCCAAAAATTGGCCACAAAAACCCAGAACTTAGCCATAAAACCCGAAAATTATCCAGAAAAACTCGACAATTAGCCATAAAAACTCAGAAATTAGCCGCAAAAACCCAAAAATTATCCATGAAAATCCAAAAATTAGCCATAAAACACGAAAATTAGCTAGAGAAACTCAAAAATTAGCTAGAAAATTTCATAAATTAGCTAGACAAACCCAAAAATCAACTATAAAAACTTAGAAATTAGCCACAAAACCCAAAAATTGTTAGAAAAACTCAGAAGTTAGCTATTAAAAACTCGAATAATAGCTATAAAACATAAAAATTAGCTGGAAAAAATCGAAAATTAGCCATAAAAACTCAAAAATCAGCCATTAAACCCAAAAAGTACCAAGAAAAACTCGAAAATTAGCTAGAAAAACTCAGAAATTAGCCACAAAACGCAAAAATTAGCCACAAAAACCCAGAACTTGGCCATAAAACCCGAAAATTATCCAGAAAAACTCGGAAATTAGCCATAAAAACTGAGAAATTAGCCGCAAAAACCCAAAAATTAGCTAGAAAAACTCAAAAATTAGCTATAAAACTCAAAAATTGATGGAAAACTAAAAAATTGGCAGGGACAACACAGAAAATGTCTATAAAACCCAAAATCTAGCCATAAAAATCCAAAAATTAGCCATAAAACCCGAAAAATAGCTAGAGAAACTCAAAAATTAGCTAGAAAAACTCGGATATTAGCTAGAAAAAACCCAAAAATTAACTAGAAAAACTCAGAAATTAGTCACAAAACCCAAAAATTGTTAGAAAAACTTAGAAATCAGCTATTAAAAATTTGAATAATAGCTATAAAACATAGAAATTAGCTAGAATAACTCGAAAATTAGCCATAAAAACTCAAAAATTAGCCATTAAACCCAAAAAGTAGCAAGAAAAATTCGAAAATTAGCCACAAAAACCCAAAAATTGTTGGAAAAAGCCAAAAGTTAGCTATAAAAACCCAAACATTAGCTATACAACCCAAAATCTAGCTAGAAAAACTCAAAAACTAACTATAAAAACTCAGAAATTAGCCATGAAAACCCAAAAAATTGACCAAAAAAGCCGAAAATTAGCAAGTAGCAAAAAAACTTGAAAATTAGCTAGAAAAACTCGGAAATTAGCCACAAAAACCCAAAAATTGTTGGAAAAACCCAAAAGTTAGCTATAAAAACTCAAACATTAGCTATACAACCCAAAATCTAGCTAGAAAAACTCAAAAATTACCAATAAAAATTCAAAAATTAGCCATAAAACCCGAAAATTAGCTAGAGAAACTCAAAAATTAGCTAGAAAAATTCAGAAATTAGCTAGAAAAACTCAAAAACTAACTATAAAAACTCAGAAATGAGCCACAAAAGCCAAAAATTATCCAGAAAATCTCGAAAATTAGCAATAAAAACTCAGAAATTAGCCGCAAAAACTCAACAATTAGCTAGAAAAACTCAGAAATTGACCACAAAACCCAAAAATTGTTAGAAAAACCCAAAAATTGTTAGAAAAACCCAACGATTAGCTATAAACACTCAAAAAATAGCTATAAAATCCCAAAAAATAGCCATAAAAACCCGAAAATTAGCTATAAAACTCAGAAACTAGCCAGAAAAACTCAAAAATTAGCTGGAAAAACTCAAAATTTAGACATAAAACCCAAAAATTAGCTAGAAAAACTCAATAATTAGCTAGAAAGATTCGGAAATTAGCCACAAAAACTAAGAAATTGACCACAAAAACTCAAAAATTAGTCATAAAACCTGAAAAATTAGCCATAAAAACCCGAAAATCAGCTATAAAACCCAGAAATTAGCCAGAAAAACTCGAAAATTAGCTAGAAAAACTCAAAATTTAGACATAAAACCCAAAAATTAGCTAGAAAAACTCAATAATTAGCTAGAAAGATTCGGAAATTAGCCACAAAAACTAAAAAATTAACCACAAAAACCCAAAAATTAGTCATAAAACCTGAAAAATTAGCCATAACAACCCGAAAATTAGCTATAAAACCCAGAAATTAGCCATAAAAACTCAGAAATTAGCCGCAAAAACCCAACAATTATCCATAAAAACCCAAAAATTGCTAGAAAACTGGAAAATTAGCAATGAAAACAAAAAAAATGTCTATAAAACCCAAAAACTAGCCATAAAAATCCAGAAATTAGCCATAAAACCCGAAAATTAGCTAGAGAAACTCCAAAATTAGCTAGAAAATCTCAGACATTAGCTAGAAAAACCTAAAAATTAACTAGAAAAACTCAGAAATTAGCCACAAAACCCAAAAATTGTTAGAAAAACTCAGAAATTAGCTATTAAAAACTCGAATAATAGCTATAAAACATAGAAATTAGCTAGAATAACTCGAACATTAGCCATAAAAACTCAAAAATTAGCCATTAAACCCAAAAAGTAGCAAGAAAAACTCGAAAATTAGCTAGAAAAACTCAGAAATTAGCCGCAAAAAACCAAATATTGTTGGAAAAACCCGAAAGTTCGCTATAAAAACCCAAACATTAGCTATACAACCCAAAATCTAGCTAGAAAAACTCAAAACTTACCCATAAAAATTCAAAAATTAGCCATAAAACCCGAAAATTAGCTGGAGAAACTCAAAAATTAGCTAGAAAAATTCAGAAATTAGCTAGAAAAACTCAAAAACCAACTATAAAAACTCAGAAATTAGCCACAAAACCCAAAAATTATCCAGAAAAACTCGAAAATTAGCCATAAAAAATCAAAAATTAGCCGCAAAAACCCAAAAATTAGCTAGAAAAACTCAAGAATTAGCTGAAAAGATTCGGAAATTAGCCACAAAAACTCAAAAATTAACCACAAAAACCCAAAAATTAGCAATAGAACCACAAAATATAGCTATAAAACCCAAAAATTAGCTGGAAAAACTCAAAATCTAGCCATGAAAACCTGAAAATCAACCAAAAAACCCAAAAATTAGCCATAAAAATCCAAAAATTAGCCATAAAACCCGAAAATTAGCTAGAGAAACTCAAAAATTAGCTAGAAAAACTCAGAAATTAGCTAGAAAAACCCAAAAATTAACTAGAAAAACTCAGAAATTAGCCACAAAACCCAAGAATTGTTGGAAAAACTCAGAAATTAGCTATTAAAAACTCAAAAAATAGCTATAAAACCCAACAATTATCTAGAAAAACTCAAAAATTAGCCACAAAAACTCAAAAATTAGCCACAAAAACTCAAAAATTAGCCACAAAAACCCAAAAATAAGCCACAAAAACCCAAAAATTTGCCAAAAAAACTCGAAAATCAGCTAGAAAAATTTAGAAATTAGCCACAAAAACCCAAAAATTCTTAGAAAAACCCAGAAATTAGCCAGAAAAACTCGAAAATTAGCTAGAAAAACTCAAAAATTAGCCATGGAAACTCAAAAATTAACCACAAAAACCCAAAAATTAGCAATAGAACCGCAAAATATAGCTATAAAACCCAAAAATCAGCTGGAAAAACTCAAAATCTAGCCATGAAAACCTGAAAATCAACCAAAAAACCCAAAAATTAGCCATAAAAACTCAGAAATTAGCCGCAAAAACCCAACAATTATCCATAAAAACACAAAAATTGCTAGAAAACTAAGAAATTAGCAATGAAACACAAAAAATGTCTATAAAACCCAAAAACTAGCCATAAAAATCCAAAAATTAGCCATAAAACCCAAAAATTAGCTAGAGAAACTCAAAAATTAGCTAAAAAAACTCGAAAATTAGCTAGAAAACCTCGAACATTAGCTGGAAAAACTCAGAAATCAGCTGGAAAAACTCAAAACTTAGCCATAAAAACTCAGAAATTAGCCATAAAAACCCAAAAATTAGCCATTAAACGCGAAAATTAGATTGAGAAACTCGAAAATTAGCTGGAAAAACTCAGAAATTAGCTAGAAAAACTCGAAAATTAGCTAGAAAAACTCAAGAATTAGCTAGAAAAACTCAGAAATTAGCCACAAAAACCCAAAAAATGTTAGAAAAACTCAAAAATTAGCCATAAAAACCCGAAAATTAGCCATTAAACGCGAAAATTAGATGGAGAAACTCAAAAATTAGCCACAAAACCCAAAAATTGTTAGAAAAACTCAAAAATTAGCCATAAAAACTCAAAAATCAGCTATTAAACGCGTAAATTAGATAGAGGAACTCAAAAATTAGCTAGAAAAACTCAAAAATTAGCTAGAAAAACACAAAAATTGGCCACAAAACCCAAAAATTGTTAGAAAAACTCAAAAATTAGCTTTAAAAACTCAAAAAGTAGCTATAAAACATGAAAATTTTCCATAAAAACTTAACAATTAGCCATTAGACTGAAAAATTGGAAAAACTCAGAAATTAGCTAGAAAAACTCAAGAATTAGCTAGAAAAACTCGGAAATCAGCCACAAAAACTCAAAAATTAGCCATGAAAACTCAACAATTAGCCATAAAACTTAAAAATTAGTTAGAAAAACTCAAAAATTAGCCATAAAAACCCAAAAATTAGCCATTAAACGCGAAAATTAGATAGAGAAACTCAAATATTAGCTAGAAAAACTCAAGAATTAGCTAGAAAAACTCGGAAATTAGCCACAAAAACTCAAAAATTAGCCATGAAAACTCAACAATTAGCCATGAAACCCAGAAATTAGTCAGAAATACTCGAAAATTAGCTAGAAAACCTCAAAAATTAACTAGAAAAACTCAGAAATCAGCTAGAAGAACTCAAAACTTAGCCATAAAAACCCTGAAATTAGCCATAAAACCCAAAAATTTGCCAGAAAAACTCGAAAATTAGCTTGAAAAACTCAGAAATTAGCCACAAAAACCCGAAAATTGTTAGAATAACTCAAAAATTAGCCATAAAAACTCAAAAAATAGCTATAAAACATGAGAATTAGCTGGAAAAACTCAAGAATTAGCCTTAAAAACTAAAAAATTAGCCATAAAATACAAAAATTAGCCAGAAAAACTCGTAAATTAACTAGGAAAACTCAAAATTTAGCCATAAAACCCAAAAATTAGCTAGAAAAACTCAAGAGTTAGCTAAAAAAAACTCGGAAATTAGCTACAAAAACTCAAAAATTAGCCATGAAAAACCAACAACAACTCAGCAACTCAACAATTAGCCATGAAACCCAAAAATTAGTTAGAAAAACTCAAAAATTAGCCATAAAAACCCGAAAATTAGCCATTAAACGCGAAAATTAGATAGAGAAACTCGAAAATTAGCTAGAAAAACTCAAGAATTAGCTAGAAAAACTCGGAAATTAGCCACAAAAACTCAAAAATTAGCCATGAAAACTCAACAATTAGCCATGAAACCCAAAAATTAGTCAGAAATACTCGAAAATTAGCTAGAAAACCTCAAAAATTAGCCACAAAACCCAAAAATTGTTAGAAAAACTCAAAAACTAGCTTTAAAAACTAGAAAAGTAGCTATAAAACATGAAAATTTTCCATAAAAACTTAAAAATTAGCCATTAGACTCAAAAATTAGAAAAACTCAGAAATTAGCTAGAAAAACTCAAGAATTAGCTAGAAAAACTCGGAAATAAGCCACAAAAACTCAAAAATTAGCCATGAAAACTCAACAATTAGCCATGAAACCCAAAAATTAGTTAGAAAAACTCAAAAATTAGCCATAAAAACCCAAAAATTAGCCATTAAACGCGAAAATTAGATAGAGAAACTCAAAAATTAGCTAAAAAAACTCAAGAATTAGCTAGAAAAACTCGGAAATTAGCCACAAAAACTCAAAAATTAGCCATGAAAACTCAACAATTAGCCATGAAACCCAAAAATTAGTTAGAAAAATTCAAAAATTAGCCATAAAAACCCAAAAATTAGCCATTAAACGCGAAAATTAGATAGACAAACTCAAAAATTAGCCATGAAAACTCAACAACAACTCAGCAACTCAACAATTAGCCATGAAACCCAAAAATTAGTTAGAAAAACTCAAAAATTAGCCATAAAAACCCAAAAATTAGCCATTAAACGCGAAAATTAGATAGAGAAACTCAGAAATCAGCTAGAAAAACTCAAAATTTATCCATTAAACCCAAAAATTAGATAGAGAAACTCAAAAATTAGCTAGAAAAACCCAAAAATTAGCTAGAAAAACTCAAAAATTAGCCTCAAAACCCAAAAATTGTTAGAAAAACTAAAAAATCAGTTTTAAAAACTCGAAACAAGCTAAAAAACATAAAAATTAGCTGAAAAAACTCAAAAAATATCCATGAAAACTTAAAAATTAGCCATTAAACCTAAAAATTAGCAAGAAAATCTCGGAAATTAGCTATAAAAACTCAGAAATTAGCCACAAAAACCCAAAAAATGTTAAAAAAACTCAAAAATTAGCCATAAAAACCCGAAAATTATCCATTAAACGCGAAAATTAGATGGAGAAACTTAAAAATTAGCCACAAAACCCAAAAATTGTTTGAAAAAATTCAAAAATTAGCTTTAAAAATTCAAAAAATAGCTATAAAACATGAAAATTAGCCATAAAAACTTGAAAATTAGCCATTAAACTCAAAAATTAGCAAGAAAAACTCGAAAATTAGCTAGAAAAACTCAGAAATTAGCTAGAAAAACTCAAGAATTAGCTAGAAAAACTCGGAAATCAGCCATAAAAACTAAAAAATTAGCCATGAAAACTCAACAATTAGCCATGAAACCCAAAAATTAGTCAGAAAAACTCGAAAATTAGCTAGAAAACCTCGAAAATTAGCTAGAAAAACTCAGAAATCAGCTAGAAAAACTCAAAAATTATCCATTAAACCCGAAAATTAGATAGAGAAACTCAAAAATTAGCTAGAAAAACCCAAAAATTAGCTAGAAAAACTCAAAAATTAGCCTCAAAACCCAAAAATTGTTAGAAAAACTAAAAAATCAGCTTTAAAAACTCGAAACAAGCTAAAAAACATGAAAATTAGCTGAAAAAACTCAAAAAATAGCCATGAAAACTTAAAAATTAGCCATTAAACCTGAAAAATAGCAAGAAAATCTCGGAAATTAGCTATAAAAACTCAGAAATTAGCCACAAAAACCCAAAAAATGTTAAAAAAACTCAAAAATTAGCCATAAAAACCCGAAAATTATCCATTAAACGCGAAAATTAGATGGAGAAACTTAAAAATTAGCCACAAAACCCAAAAATTGTTTGAAAAAATTCAAAAATTAGCTTTAAAAATTCAAAAAATAGCTATAAAACATGAAAATTAGCCATAAAAACTTGAAAATTAGCCATTAAACTCAAAAATTAGCAAGAAAAACTCGAAAATTAGCTAGAAAAACTCAGAAATTAGCTAGAAAAACTCAAGAATTAGCTAGAAAAACTCGGAAATCAGCCATAAAAACTAAAAAATTAGCCATGAAAACTCAACAATTAGCCATGAAACCCAAAAATTAGTCAGAAAAACTCGAAAATTAGCTAGAAAACCTCGAAAATTAGCTAGAAAAACTCAGAAATCAGCTAGAAAAACTCAAAAATTATCCATTAAACCCGAAAATTAGATAGAGAAACTCAAAAATTAGCTAGAAAAACCCAAAAATTAGCTAGAAAAACTCAAAAATTAGCCTCAAAACCCAAAAATTGTTAGAAAAACTAAAAAATCAGCTTTAAAAACTCGAAACAAGCTAAAAAACATGAAAATTAGCTGAAAAAACTCAAAAAATAGCCATGAAAACTTAAAAATTAGCCATTAAACCTGAAAAATAGCAAGAAAATCTCGGAAATTAGCTATAAAAACTCAGAAATTAGCCACAAAAACCCAAAAAATGTTAAAAAAACTCAAAAATTAGCCATAAAAACCCGAAAATTATCCATTAAACGCGAAAATTAGATAGAGAAACTTAAAAATTAGCCACAAAACCCAAAAATTGTTTGAAAAAATTCAAAAATTAGCTTTAAAAATTCAAAAAATAGCTATAAAACATGAAAATTAGCCATAAAAACTTGAAAATTAGCCATTAAACTCAAAAATTAGCAAGAAAAACTCGAAAATTAGCTAGAAAAACTCAGAAATTAGCTAGAAAAACTCAAGAATTAGCTAGAAAAACTCGGAAATCAGCCATAAAAACTAAAAAATTAGCCATGAAAACTCAACAATTAGCCATGAAACCCAAAAATTAGTCAGAAAAACTCGAAAATTAGCTAGAAAACCTCGAAAATTAGCTAGAAAAACTCAGAAATCAGCTAGAAAAACTCAAAAATTATCCATTAAACCCGAAAATTAGATAGAGAAACTCAAAAATTAGCTAGAAAAACCCAAAAATTAGCTAGAAAAACTCAAAAATTAGCCTCAAAACCCAAAAATTGTTAGAAAAACTAAAAAATCAGCTTTAAAAACTCGAAACAAGCTAAAAAACATGAAAATTAGCTGAAAAAACTCAAAAAATAGCCATGAAAACTTAAAAATTAGCCATTAAACCTGAAAAATAGCAAGAAAATCTCGGAAATTAGCTATAAAAACTCAGAAATTAGCCACAAAAACCCAAAAAATGTTAAAAAAACTCAAAAATTAGCCATAAAAACCCGAAAATTATCCATTAAACGCGAAAATTAGATGGAGAAACTTAAAAATTAGCCACAAAACCCAAAAATTGTTTGAAAAAATTCAAAAATTAGCTTTAAAAATTCAAAAAATAGCTATAAAACATGAAAATTAGCCATAAAAACTTGAAAATTAGCCATTAAACTCAAAAATTAGCGAGAAAAACTCGAAAATTAGCTAGAAAAACTCAGAAATTAGCTAGAAAAACTCAAGAATTAGCTAGAAAAACTCGGAAATCAGCCACAAAAACTAAAAAATTAGCCATGAAACCCAAAAATTAGTTAGAAAAACACAAAAATTAGCCATAAAAACCCAAAAATTAGCCATTAAACGCGAAAATTAGATAGAGAAACTCAAAAATTAGCTAGAAAAACTCTAGAATTAGCTAGAAACACTCGAAAATTAGCCACAAAAACTCAAAAGCTAGCCATGAAAACTCAACAATTAGCCATGAAACCCAAAAATTTGCCAGAAAAACTCGAAAATTAGCTTGAAAAACTCAGAAATTAGCCACAAAAACCCGAAAATTGTTAGAATAACTCAAAAATTAGCCATAAAAACTCAAAAAATAGCTATAAAACATGAGAATTAGCTGGAAAAACTCAAAAATTAGCCATAAAAACTAAAAAATTAGCCATAAAATACAAAAATTAGCCAGAAAAACTCGTAAATTAACTAGGAAAACTCAAAATTTAGCCATAAAACCCAAAAATTAGCTAGAAAAACTCAAGAGTTAGCTAGAAGAAAACTCGGGAATTAGCCACAAAAACTCAAAAATTAGCCATGAAAAACCAACAACAACTCAGCAACTCAACAATTAGCCATGAAACCCAAAATTTAGTTAGAAAAACTCAAAAATTAGCCATAAAAACCCGAAAATTAGCCATTAAACGCGAAAATTAGATAGAGAAACTCGAAAATTAGCTAGAAAAACTCAAGAATTAGCTAGAAAAACTCGGAAACTAGCCACAAAAACTCAAAAATTAGCCATGAAAAACCAACAATTAGCCATGAAACCCGAAAATTAGCCAGAAAAACTCGAAAATTAACTAGAAAAACTCAAAATTTAGCCATAAAACCCAAAAATTAGCTGGAAAAACTCGAGAATTAGCTGGAAAAACTCGGAAATTAGCCACAAAAACTCAGAAATTAGCCATAAAAACCCAAAAATTAGCCATTAAACGCGAAAATTAGATTAAGAAACTCAAAAATTAGCTGGAAAAACTCGGAAATTAGCTAGAAAAACTCAAAAATTAGCTAGAAAAACTCAAGAATCAGCTAGAAAAACTCAGAAATTAGCCACAAAAACCCAAAAAATGTTAGAAAAACTCAAAAATTAGCCATAAAAACCCGAAAATTATCCATTAAACGCGAAAATTAGATAGAGAAACTCAAAAATTAGCCACAAAACCCAAAAATTGTTAGAAAAACTCAAAAATTAGCCATAAAAACCCAAAAATTAGCTATTAAACGCGTAAATTAGATAGAGGAACTCAAAATTTAGCTAGAAAAACTCAAAAATTAGCCACAAAACCCAAAAATTGTTAGAAAAACTCAAAAATTAGCTTTAAAAACTCAAAAAGTAGCTATAAAACATGAAAATTTCCCATAAAAATTCAAAAATTAGCCATTAGACTCAAAAATTAGAAAAACTCAGAAATTAGCTAGAAAAACTCAAGAATTAGCTAGAGAAACTCGGAAATCAGCCTCAAAAACTCAAAAATTAGCCATGAAAACTCAACAATTAGCCATGAAACCCAAAAATTAGTTAGAAAAACTCAAAAATTAGCCATAAAAACCCAAAAATTAGCCATTAAACGCGAAAATTAGATAGAGAAACTCAAAAATTAGCTAAAAAAACTCAAGAATTAGCTAGAAAAACTCGGAAATTAGCCACAAAAACTCAAAAATTAGCCATGAAAACTCAACAATTAGCCATGAAACCCAAAAATTAGTCAGAAATACTCGAGAATTAGCTAGAAAACCTCAAAAATTAACTAGAAAAACTCAGAAATCAGCTAGAAGAACTCAAAACTTAGCCATAAAAACCCTGAAATTAGCCATAAAACCCAAAAATTTGCCAGAAAAACTCGAAAATTAGCTTGAAAAACTCAGAAATTAGCCACAAAAACCCGAAAATTGTTAGAATAACTCAAAAATTAGCCATAAAAACTCAAAAAATAGCTATAAAACATGAGAATTAGCTGGAAAAACTCAAAAATTAGCCATAAAAACTAAAAAATTAGCCATAAAATACAAAAATTAGCCAGAAAAACTCGTAAATTAACAAGGAAAACTCAAAATTTAGCCATAAAACCCAAAAATTAGCTAGAAAAACTCAAGAGTTAGCTAAAAAAAAAACTCGGAAATTAGCCACAAAAACTCAAAAATTAGCCATGAAAAACCAACAACAACTCAGCAACTCAACAATTAGCCATGAAACCCAAAAATTAGTTAGAAAAACTCAAAAATTAGCCATAAAAACCCGAAAATTAGCCATTAAACGCGAAAATTAGATAGAGAAACTCGAAAATTAGCTAGAAAAACTCAAGAATTAGCTAGAAAAACTCGGAAATTAGCCACAAAAACTCAAAAATTAGCCATGAAAACTCAACAATTAGCCATGAAACCCAAAAATTAGTCAGAAATACTCGAAAATTAGCTAGAAAACCTCAAAAATTAGCCACAAAACCCAAAAATTGATAGAAAAACTCAAAAACTAGCTTTAAAAACTCAAAAAGTAGCTATAAAACATGAAAATTTTCCATAAAAACTTAAAAATTAGCCATTACACTCAAAAATTAGAAAAACTCAGAAATTAGCTAGAAAAACTCAAGAATTAGCTAGAAAAACTCGGAAATAAGCCACAAAAACTCAAAAATTAGCCATGAAAACTCAACAATTAGCCATGAAACCCAAAAATTAGTTAGAAAAACTCAAAAATTAGCCATAAAAACCCAAAAATTAGCCATTAAACGCGAAAATTAGATAGAGAAACTCAAAAATTAGCTAAAAAAAACCAAGAACTAGCTAGAAAAACTCGGAAATTAGCCACAAAAACTCAAAAATTAGCCATGAAAACTCAACAATTAGCCATGAAACCCAAAAATTAGTTAGAAAAACTCAAAAATTAGCCATAAAAACCCAAAAATTAGCCATTAAACGCGAAAATTAGATAGAGAAACTCAAAAATTAGC
Organism: Diorhabda elongata; assembly: GCA_026230145.1. Taxonomy (NCBI): domain Eukaryota; kingdom Metazoa; phylum Arthropoda; class Insecta; order Coleoptera; family Chrysomelidae; genus Diorhabda; species Diorhabda elongata. Next base: position 537,136 of record JAOVVJ010000025.1, read on the forward strand.
CATGAAAACTCAACAACAACTCAGCAACTCAACAATTAGCCATGAAACCCAAAAATTAGTTAGAAAAACTCAAAAATTAGCCATAAAAACCCAGAAATAAGCCATTAAACGCGAAAATTAGATAGAGAAACTCAAAAATTAGCTAGAAAAACTCAAGAATTAGCTAGAAAAACTCGAAAATCAGCCACAAAAACTCAAAAATTAGCCATAAAAACCCAAAAATTAGCCATTAAACGCGAAAATTAGATAGATAAACTCAAAAATTAGCTAGAAAAACTCAAGAATTAGCTAGAAAAACTCGGAAATTAGCCACAAAAACTCAAAAATTAGCCATGAAAACTCAACAATTAGCCATGAATCTCAAAAATTAGTCAGAAATACTCGAAAATTAGCTAAAAAACCTCAAAAATTAACTAGAAAAACTCAGAAATCAGCTAGAAGAACTCAAAACTTAGCCATAAAAACCCTGAAATTAGCCATAAAACCCAAAAATTTGCCAGAAAAACTCGAAAATTAGCTTGAAAAACTCAGAAATTAGTCACAAAAACCCGAAAATTGTTAGAATAACTCAAAAATTAGCCATAAAAACTCAAAAAATAGCTATAAAACATAAGAATTAGCTGGAAAAACTCAAAAATTAGCCATAAAAACTAAAAAATTAGCCATAAAATACAAAAATTTGCCAGAAAAACTCGTGAATTAACTAGGAAAACTCAAAATTTAGCCATAAAACCCAAAAATTAGCTAGAAAAACTCAAAAGTTAGTTAAAAAAACTCGGAAATTAGCCACAAAAACTCAGAAATTAGCCATGAAAAACCAACAATTAGCCATGAAACCCGAAAATTAGCCAGAAAAACTCGAAAATTAACTAGAAAAACTCCAAATTTAGCCATAAAACCCAAAAATTAGCTGGAAAAACTCGAGAATTAGCTGGAAAAACTCGGAAATTAGCCACAAAAACTCAGAAATTAGCCATAAAAACCCAAAAATTAGCCATTAAACGCGAAAATTAGATTGAGAAACTCAAAAATTAGCTGGAAAAACTCAGAAATTAGTTAGAAAAACTCAGAAATTAGCTAGAAAAACTCAAGAATTAGCTAGAAAAACTCAGAAATTAGCCACAAAAACCCAAAAAATGTTAGAAAAACTCAAAAATTAGCCATAAAAACCCGAAAATTATCCATTAAACGCGAAAATTAGATAGAGAAACTCAAAAATTAGCCACAAAACCCAAAAATTGTTAGAAAAACTCAAAAATTAGCCATAAAGACCCAAAAATTAGCTATTAAACGCGTAAATTAGATAGAGGAACTCAAAAATTAGCTAGAAAAACTCAAAAATTAGCCACAAAACCCAAAAATTGTTAGAAATACTCAAAAATTAGCTTTAAAAACTCAAAAAGTAGCTATAAAACATGAAAATTTTCCATAAAAACTCAAAAATTAGCCATTAGACTCAAAAATTAGAAAAACTCAGAAATTAGCTAGAAAAACTCAAGAATTAGCTAGAGAAACTCGGAAATCAGCCACAAAAACTCAAAAATTAGCCATGAAAACTCAACAATTAGCCATGAAAACTCAACAATTAGCCATGAAACCCAAAAATTAGTTAGAAAAACTCAAAAATTAGCCATAAAAACCCAAAAATTAGCCATTAAACGCGAAAATTAGATAGAGAAACTCAAAAATTAGCTAAAAAAACTCAAGAATTAGCTAGAAAAACTCGGAAATTAGCCACAAAAACTCAAAAATTAGCCATGAAAACTCAACAATTAGCCATGAAACCCAAAAATTAGTCAGAAATACTCGAAAATTAGCTAGAAAACCTCAAAAATTAACTAGAAAAACTCAGAAATCAGCTAGAAGAACTCAAAACTTAGCCATAAAAACCCTGAAATTAGCCATAAAACCCAAAAATTTGCCAGAAAAACTCGAAAATTAGCTTGAAAAACTCAGAAATTAGCCACAAAAACCCAAAAATTGTTAGAATAACTCAAAAATTAGCCATAAAAACTCAAAAAATAGCTATAAAACATGAGAATTAGCTGGAAAAACTCAAAAATTAGCCATAAAAACTAAAAAATTAGCCATAAAATACAAAAATTAGCCAGAAAAACTCGTAAATTAACTAGGAAAACTCAAAATTTAGCCATAAAACCCAAAAATTAGCTAGAAAAACTCAAGAGTTAGCTAAAAAAAAACTCGGAAATTAGCCACAAAAACTCAAAAATTAGCCATGAAAAACCAACAACAACTCAGCAACTCAACAATTAGCCATGAAACCCAAAAATTAGTTAGAAAAACTCAAAAATTAGCCATAAAAACCCGAAAATTAGCCATTAAACGCGAAAATTAGATAGAGAAACTCGAAAATTAGCTAGAAAAACTCAAGAATTAGCTAGAAAAACTCGGAAATTAGCCACAAAAACTCAAAAATTAGCCATGAAAACTCAACAATTAGCCATGAAACCCAAAAATTAGTCAGAAATACTCGAAAATTAGCTAGAAAACCTCAAAAATTAGCCACAAATCCCAAAAATTGTTAGAAAAACTCGAAAACTAGCTTCAAAACTCAAAAAGTAGCTATAAAACATGAAAATTTTCCATAAAAACTTAAAAATTAGCCATTAGACTCAAAAATTAGAAAAACTCAGAAATTAGCTGGAAAAACTCAAGAATTAGCTAGAAAAACTCGGAAATAAGCCACAAAAACTCAAAAATTAGCCATGAAAACTCAACAATTAGCCATGAAACCCAAAAATTAGTTAGAAAAACTCAAAAATTAGCCATAAAAACCCAAAAATTAGCCATTAAACGCGAAAATTAGATAGAGAAACTCAAAAATTAGCTAAAAAAACTCAAGATTTAGCTAGAAAAACTCGGAAATTAGCCACAAAAACTCAAAAATTAGCCATGAAAACTCAACAATTAGCCATGTAACCCAAAAATAAGTTAGAAAAACTCAAAAATTAGCCATAAAAACCCAAAAATTAGCCATTAAACGCGAAAATTAGATAGAGAAACTCAAAAATTAGCCATGAAAACTCAACAACAACTCAGCAACTCAACAATTAGCCATGAAACCCAAAAATTAGTTAGAAAAACTCAAAAATTAAAAATAAAAACCCAAAAATTAGCCATTAAACGCGAAAACTAGATAGAGAAACTCAAAAATTAGCTAGAAAAACTCAAGAATTAGCTAGAAAAACTCGAAAATCAGCCACAAAAACTCAAAAATTAGCCATGAAAACTCAACAATTAGCCATGAAACCAAAAAATTAGTTCGAAAAACTCAAAAATTAGCCATAAAAATCCAAAAATTAGCCATTAAACGCGAAAATTAGATAGAGAAACTCAAAAATTAGCTAGAAAAACTCAAGAATTAGCTAGAAAAACTCAGAAATTGGCCACAAAAACCCAAAAATTGTTAGAAAAACTCAAAAATAAGCTTTAAAATCTCGAAACAATCTATGAAACATGGAAAAAACTCAAAAAATAGCCATGAAAACTTAAAAATTAGCCATTAAACCCAAAAATTAGCAAGAAAATATCGGAAAAATTAAAAAAAAACTCAAAAATTAGCCATAAAAACCCGAAAATTATCCATTAAACGCGAAAATTAGATAGAGAAACTCAAAAATTAGCTAGAAAAACTCAAGAATTAGCTAGAAACACTCGGAAATTAGCCACAAAAACTCAAAAGCTAGCCATGAAAACTCAACAATTAGCCATGAAACCCAAAAATTAGTCAGAAATACTCGAAAATTAGCTAGAAAACCTCAAAAATTAACGAGAAAAACTGAGAAATCAGCTAGAAGAACTCAAAACTAAGCCATAAAAACCCAGAAATTAGCCATAAAAACTCAAAAATCAGCCATAAAAACCCTAAAATTAGCCATAAAACCCAAAAATTTGCCAGAAAAACTTGAAAATTATCTTGAAAAACTCAGAAATTAGCCACAAAAACCCGAAAATTGTTAGAATAGCTCGAAAATTATCCATAAAAACTCAGAAAATAGCTATAAAACATAAGAATTAGCTGAAAAAACTCAAAAATTAGCCATAAAAACAAAGAAATTAGCCATAAAATACAAAAATTAGCCAGAAAAACTCGTAAATTAACTAGGAAAACTCAAAATTTAGCCATAAAACCCAAAAATTAGCTAGAAAAACTCAAGAGTTAGCTAGAAAAACTCGGAAATTAGCCACAAAAACTCAGAAATTAGCCATGAAAAACCAACAATTAGCCATTAAACCCGAAAATTAGCCAGAAAAACTCGAAAATTAACTAGAAAAACTCAAAATTTAGCAATAAAACCCAAAAATTAGCTGGAAAAACTCAAGAATTAGCTGGAAAAACTCGGAAATTAGCCATAAAAACCCAAAAATTAGCTATTAAACGCGTAAATTAGATAGAGAAACTCAAAAATTAGATAGAAAAACTCAAAAAGTACTTAGAAAACCAAAAAATTAGCTAAAAAAACTCAAGAATCAGCTAGGAAAACTCGGAAATTAGCCACAAAAACTCAAAAATTAGCCATGAAAACTCAACAATTAGCCATGAAACCCAAAAATTTGTCAGAAAAACTCGAAAATTAGCGAGAAACCTCGAACATTAGCTGGAAAAACTCAGAAATCAGCTGGAAAAACTCAGATATCAGCCACAGAAACCCAAAAAATGTTAGAAAAACTCAAAAATTAGCCATAAAAACCCGAAAATTATCCATTAAACGCGAAAATTAGATAGAGAAACTCAAAAATTAGCCACAAAACCCAAAAATTGTTAGAAAAACTCAAAAATTAGCCATAAAAACCCAAAAATTAGCTATTAAACGCGTAAATTAGATAGAGGAACTCAAAAATTAGCTAGAAAAACTCAAAAATCAGCCACAAAACCCAAAAATTGTTAGAAAAACTCAAAAATTAGCTTTAAAAACTCAAAAAGTAGCTATAAAACATGAAAATTATCCATAAAAACTTAAAAATTAGCCATTAAACCTGAAAATTAGCAAGAAAATCTCGGAAATTAGCTATAAAAACTCAGAAATTAGCCACAAAAACCCAAAAAATGTTAAAAAAACTCAAAAATTAGCCATAAAAACCCGAAAATTATCCATTAAACGCGAAAATTAGATGGAGAAACTTAAAAATTAGCCACAAAACCCAAAAATTGTTTGAAAAAATTCAAAAATTAGCTTTAAAAATTCAAAAAATAGCTATAAAACATGAAAATTAGCCATAAAAACTTGAAAAATAGCCATTAAACTCAAAAATTAGCAAGAAAAACTCGAAAATTAGCTAGAAAAACTCAGAAATTAGCTAGAAAAACTCAAGAATTAGCTAGAAAAACTCGGAAATCAGCCACAAAAACTAAAAAATTAGCCATGAAACCCAAAAATTAGTTAGAAAAACACAAAAATTAGCCATAAAAACCAAAAATTTAGCCATTAAACGCGAAAATTAGATAGAGAAACTCAAAAATTAGCTAGAAAAACTCAAGAATTAGCTAGAAACACTCGGAAATTAGCCACAAAAACTCAAAAGCTAGCCATGAAAACTCAACAATTAGCCATGAAACCCAAAAATTAGTCAGAAATACTCGAAAATTAGCTAGAAAACCTCAAAAATTAACAAGAAAAACTCAGAAATCAGCTAGAAGAACTCAAAACTTAGCCATAAAAACCCAGGAATTAGCCATAAAAACTCAAAAATTAGCCATAAAAACCCTAAAATTAGCCATAAAACCCAAAAATTTGCCAGAAAAACTTGAAAATTAGCTTGAAAAACTCAGAAATTAGCCACAAAAACCCGAAAATTGTTAGAATAGCTCGAAAATTATCCATAAAAACTCAGAAAATAGCTATAAAACATAAGACTTAGCTGAAAAAACTCAAAAATTAGCCATAAAATACAAAAATCAGCCAGAAAAACTCGTAAATTAACTAGGAAAACTCAAAATTTAGCCATAAAACCCAAAAATTAGCTAGAAAAACTCAAGAGTTAGCTAAAAAAACTCGGAAATTAGCCACAAAAACTCAGAAATTAGCCATGAAAAACCAACAATTAGCCATGAAACCCGAAAATTAGCCAGAAAAACTCGCAAATTAACTAGAAAAACTCAAAATTTAGCCATGAAACCCAAAAATTAGTTGGAAAAACTCAAGATATAGCTGGAAAAACTCGGAAATTAGCCATAAAAACCCAAAAATTAGCTATTAAACGCGTAAATTAGATAGAGAAACTCAAAAATTAGATAGAAAAACTCAAAAAGTACTTAGAAAACCAAAAAATTAGCTGAAAAAACTCAAGCATTAGCTAGGAAAACTCGGAAATTAGCCACAAAAACTCAAAAATTAGCCATGAAAACTCAACAATTAGCCATTAAACGCGAAAATTAGATTGAGAAACTCAAAAATTAGCTGGAAAAACTCAGAAATTAGCTAGAAAAACTCATATATTAGCCACAAAAACCCAAAAAATGTTAGAAAAACTCAAAAATTAGCCATAAAAACCCGAAAATTATCCATTAAACGCGAAAATTAGAGAAACTCAAAAATTAGCCATAAAAACCCAAAAATTAGCTATTAAACGCGTAAATTAGATAGAGGAACTCAAAAATTAGCTAGAAAAACTCAAAAATTAGCCACAAAACCCAAAAATTGTTAGAAAAACTCAAAAATTAGCTTTAAAAACTCAAAAAGTAGCTATAAAACATGAAAATTATCCATAAAAACTTGAAAATTAGCCATTAAACTCAAAAATTAGCAAGAAAAACTCGAAAATTAGCTAGAAAAACTCAGAAATTAGCTAGAAAAACTCAAGAATTAGCTAGAAAAACTCGGAAATCAGCCACAAAAACTAAAAAATTAGCCATGAAACCCAAAAATTAGTTAGAAAAACACAAAAATTAGCCATAAAAACCCAAAAATTAGCTATTAAACGCGAAAATTAGATAGAGAAACTCAAAAATTAGCTAGAAAAACTCAAGAATTAGCTAGAAACACTCGGAAATTAGCCACAAAAACTCAAAAGCTAGCCATGAAAACTCAACAATTAGCCATGAAACCCAAAAATTAGTCAGAAATACTCGAAAATTAGCTAGAAAACCTCAAAAATTAACGAGAAAAACTCAGAAATCAGCTAGAAGAACTCAAAACTTAGCCATAAAAACCCAGGAATTAGCCATAAAAACTCAAAAATTAGCCATAAAAACCCTAAAATTAGCCATAAAACCCAAAAATTTGCCAGAAAAACTTGAAAATTAGCTTGAAAAACTCAAAAATTAGCCACAAAAACCCGAAAATTGTTAGAATAGCTCGAAAATTATCCATAAAAACTCAGAAAATAGCTATAAAACATAAGACTTAGCTGAAAAAACTCAAAAATTAGCCATAAAATACAAAAATTAGCCAGAAAAACTCGTAAATTAACTAGGAAAACTCAAAATTTAGCCATAAAACCCAAAAATTAGCTAGAAAAACTCAAGAGTTAGCTAAAAAAACTCGGAAATTAGCCACAAAAACTCAGAAATTAGCCATGAAAAACCAACAATTAGCCATGAAACCCGAAAATTAGCCAGAAAAACTCGCAAATTAACTAGAAAAACTCAAAATTTAGCCATGAAACCCAAAAATTAGTTGGAAAAACTCAAGATATAGCTGGAAAAACTCGGAAATTAGCCATAAAAACCCAAAAATTAGCTATCAAACGCGTAAATTAGATAGAGAAACTCAAAAATTAGATAGAAAAACTCAAAAAGTACTTAGAAAACCAAAAAATTAGCTGAAAAAACTCAAGAATTAGCTACGAAAACTCGGAAATTAGCCACAAAAACTCAAAAATTAGCCATGAAAACTCAACAATTAGCCATTAAACGCGAAAATTAGATTGAGAAACTCAAAAATTAGCTGGAAAAACTCAGAAATTAGCTAGAAAAACTCAAAAATTAGCTAGAAAACTCAAGAATTAGCTAGAAAAACTCATATATTAGCCACAAAAACCCAAAAAATGTTAGAAAAACTCAAAAATTAGCCATAAAAACCCGAAAATTATCCATTAAACGCGAAAATTAGAGAAACTCAAAAATTAGCCACAAAACCCAAAAATTGTTAGAAAAACTCAAAAATTAGCCATAAAAACCCAAAAATTAGCTATTAAACGCGTAAATTAGATAGAGGAACTCAAAAATTAGCTAGAAAAACTCAAAAATTAGCCACAAAACCCAAAAATTGTTAGAAAAACTCAAAAATTAGCTTTAAAAACTCAAAAAGTAGCTATAAAACATGAAAATTATCCATAAAAACTTGGAAATTAGCCATTAGACTGAAAAATTAGCAAGAAAAACTCGAAAATTAGCTAGAAAAACTGAAAAATTAGCTAGAAAAACTCAAGAATCAGCTAGAAAAACTCGGAAATTAGCCACAAAAACTCAAAAATTATCCATGAAAACTCAACAATTAGCCATGAAACCCAAAAAATAGTCTAAAAAACTCGAAAATTAGCTAGAAAACCTCGAAAATTAGCTAGAAAAACTCAGAAGTCAGCTAGAAAAACTCAAAAATTATCCATTAAACCCGAAAATTAGATAGAGAAACTCAAAAATTAGCTAGAAAAACCCAAAAATTAGCTAGAAAAACTCAAAAATTAGCCTCAAAACCCAAAAATTGTTAGAAAAACTGAAAAATCCGCTTTAAAAACTCGAAACAAGCTATAAAACATGAAAATTAGCTGAAAAAACTCAAAAAATAGCCATAAAAACTTAAAAATTAGCCATTAAACTCAAAAATTAGCAAGAAAAACTCGAAAATTAGCTAGAAAAACTCAGAAATTAGCTAGAAAAACTCAAGAATTAGCTAGAAAAACTCAAGAATTAGCTAGAAACACTCGGAAATTAGCCACAAAAACTCAAAAGCTAGCCATGAAAACTCAACAATTAGCCATGAAACCCAAAAATTAGTCAGAAATACTCGAAAATTAGCTAGAAAACCTCAAAAATTAACGAGAAAAACTCAGAAATCAGCTAGAAGAACTCAAAACTTAGCCATAAAAACCCAGAAACTAGCCATAAAACCCAAAAATTTGCCAGAAAAACTTGAAAATTAGCTCGAAAAACTCAGAAGTTAGCCACAAAAATTGTTAGAATAGCTCAAAAATTAGACATAAAAATTCAAAAAATAGCTATAAAACATAAGAATTAGCTGGAAAAACTCAAAAATTAGCCATAAAAACTAAAAAATTAGCCATAAAATACAAAAATTAGCCAGAAAAACTCGTAAATTAACTAGGAAAACTCAAAATTTAGCCATAAAACCCAAAAATTAGCTAGAAAAACTCAAGAGTTAGCTAAAAAAACTCGGAAATTAGCCACAAAAACTCAGAAATTAGCCATGAAAAACCAACAATTAGCCATGAAACCCGAAAATTAGCCAGAAAAACTCGAAAATTAACTAGAAAAACTCAAAATTTAGCCATAAAACCCAAAAATTAGCTGGAAAAACTCAAGAATTAGCTGGAAAAACTCGGAAATTAGCCACAAAAACTCAAAAATTAGCCATGAAAACTCAACAACAACTCAACAACTCAACAATTAGCCATGAAACACAAAAATTTGCTAGGAAAATTCTAAAATTAGCTTGAAAAACTCAGAAATTAGCCATAAAAACCCAAAAATTAGCTATTTAACGCATTAAACGCGTAAATTAGAAAGAGAAACTCAAAAATTAGATAGAAAAACTCAGAAATTAGCTAGAAAACCAAAAAATTAGCGAGAAAAACTCAAGAATTAGCTAGGAAAACTCGGAAATTAGCCACAAAAACTCAAAAATTAGCCATGAAAACTCAACAATTAGCCATGAAACCCAAAAATTTGTCAGAAAAACTCGAAAATTAGCGAGAAACCTCGAACATTAGCTGGAAAAACTCAGAAATCAGCTGGAAAAACTCAAAACTTAGCCATAAAAACTAAGAAATTAGCCATAAAAACCCAAAAATTAGCCATTAAACGCGAAAATTAGATTGAGAAACTCAAAAATTAATTGGAAAAACTCAGAAATTAGGTAGAAAAACTCAAAAATTAGCTAGAAAAACTCAAGAATTAGCTAGAAAAACTCAGAAATTAGCCACAAAAACTCAAAAAATGTTAGAAAAACTCAAAAATTAGCCATAAAAACCCGAAAATTATCCATTAAACGCGAAATTTAGATAGAGAAACTCAAAAATTAGCCACAAAACCCAAAAATTGTTAGAAAAACTCAAAAATTAGCCATAAAAACCCAAAAATTAGCTATTAAACGCGTAAATTAGATAGAGGAACTCGAAAATTAGCTAGAAAAACTCAAAAATTAGCTAGAAAAACTCAAAAATTAGCCACAAAACCCAAAAATTGTTAGAAAAACTCAAAAAATTGCTTTTAAAACTCAAAAAGTAGCTATAAAACATGAAAATTTTCCATAAAAACTTAAAAATTAGCCATTAGACTCAAAAATTAGAAAAACTCAGAAATTAGCTATAAAAACCCAAGAATTAGCTAGAAAAACTCGGAAATCAGCCACAAAAACTCAAAAATTAGCCATGAAAACTCAACAATTAGCCATGAAACCCAAAAATTAGTCAGAAATACTCGAAAATTAGCTAGAAAACCTCAAAAATTAACTAGAAAAACTCAGAAATCAGCTAGAAGAACTCAAAACTTAGCCATAAAAACCCTGAAATTAGCCATAAAACCCAAAAATTTGTCAGAAAAACTCGAAAATTAGCTTGAAAAACTCAGCAATTAGCCACAAAAACCCGAAAATTGTTAGAATAACTCAAAAATTAGCCATAAAAACTCAAAAAATAGCTATAAAACATGAGAATTAGCTGGAAAAACTAAAAAATTAGCCATAAAAACTAAAAAATTAGCCATAAAACCCAAAAATTAGCTAGAAAAACTCAAGAGTTACGTAAAAAAACTCGGAAATTAGCCACAAAAACTCAGAAATTAGCCATGAAAAACCAACAATTAGCCATGAAACCCGAAAATTAGCCAGAAAAACTCGAAAACTAACTAGAAAAACTCAAAATTTAGCCATAAAACCCAAAAATTAGCTGGAAAAACTCAAGAATTAGCTGGAAAAACTCGGAAATTAGCCACAAAAACTCAAAAATTAGCCATGAAAACTCAACAACAACTCAGCAACTCAACAATTAGCCATGAAACCCAAAAATTAGTTAGAAAAACTCAAAAATTAGCCATAAAAACCCAAAAATTAGCCATTAAACGCGAAAATTAGATGGAGAAACTCAAAAATTAGCTAGAAAAACTCAAGAATTAGCTGGAAAAACTCGACAATTAGCCACAAAAACTCAAAAATTAGCCATGAAAACTCAACAACAACTCAGCAACTCAACAATTAGCCATGAAACCCAAAAATTAGTTAGAAAAACTCAAAAATTAGCCATAAAAACCCAAAAATCAGCCATTAAACGCGAAAATTAGATAGAGAAACTCAAAAATTAGCAAAAAAAACTCAAGAATTAGCTAGGAAAACTCGGAAATTAGCCACAAAAACTCAAATATTAGCCATGAAAACTCAACAATTAGCCATGAAACCCAAAAATTTGTCAGAAAAACTCGAAAATTAGCTAGAAACCTCGAACATTAGCTGGAAAAACTCAGAAATCAGCTGGAAAAACTCAAAACTTAGCTATAAAAACTCAGAAATTAGCCATAAAAACCCAAAAATTAGCCTTTAAACGCGAAAATTAGATTGAGAAACTCAAAAATTAGCTGGAAAAACTCAGAAATTAGCTAGAAAAACTCAAAAATTAGCTAGAAAACTCAAGAATTAGCTAGAAAAACTCAGATATTAGCCACAAAAACCCAAAAAATGTTAGAAAAACTCAAAAATTAGCCATAAAAACCCGAAAATTATCCATTAAACGCGAAAATTAGATAGAGAAACTCAAAAATTAGCCACAAAACCCAAAAATTGTCAGAAAAACTCAAAAATTAGCCATAAAAACCCAAAAATTAGCTATTAAACGCGTAAATTAGATAGAGGAACTCAAAAATTAGCTAGAAAAATTCAAAAATTAGCCACAAAACCCAAAAACTGTTAGAAAAACTCAAAAATTAGCTTCAAAAACTCAAAAAGTAGCTATAAAACATGAAAATTATCCATAAAAACTTGAAAATTAGCCATTAGACTGAAAAATTAGCAAGAAAAACTCGAAAATTAGCTAGAAAAACTCAAAAATTAGCCATAAAAACTCAAAAATTATCCATTAAACCCGAAAATTAGATAGAGAAACTCAAAAATTAGCTAGAAAAACCCAAAAATTTGCTAGAAAAACTCAAAAATTAGCCTCAAAACCCAAAAATTGTTAGAAAAACTAAAAAATCAGTTTTAAAAACTCGAAACAAGCTAAAAAACATGAAAATTAGCTGAAAAAACTCAAAAAATAGCCATGAAAACTTAAAAATTAGCCATTAAACCTAAAAATTAGCAAGAAAATCTCGGAAATTAGCTATAAAAACTCAGAAATTAGCCACAAAAACCCAAAAAATGTTAAAAAAACTCAAAAATTAGCCATAAAAACCCGAAAGTTATCCATTAAACGCGAAAATTAGATGAAGAAACTCAAAAATTAGCCACAAAACCCAAAAATTGTTTGAAAAAATTCGAAAATTAGCTTTAAAAATTAAAAAAATAGCTATAAAACATGAAAATTAGCCATAAAAACTTAAAAATTAGCCATTAAACTCAAAAATTAGCAAGAAAAACTCGAAAATTAGCTAGAAAAACTCAGAAATTAGCTAGAAAAACTCAAGAATTAGCTAGAAACACTCGGAAATTAGCCACAAAAACTCAAAAGCTAGCCATGAAAACTCAACAATTAGCCATGAAACCCAAAAATTAGTCAGAAATACTCGAAAATTAGCTAGAAAACCTCAAAAATTAACGAGAAAAACTCAGAATTCAGCTAGAAGAACTCAAAACTTAGCCATAAAAACCCAGAAATTAGCCATAAAAACTCAAAAATTAGCCATAAAAACCCTAAAATTAGCCATAAAACCCAAAAATTTGCCAGAAAAACTTGAAAATTAGCTCGAAAAACTCAGAAGTTAGCCATAAAAACTAAAAAATTAGCCATAAAATACAAAAATTAGCCAGAAAAACTCGTAAATTAACTAGGAAAACTCAAAATTTAGCCATAAAACCCAAAAATTAGCTAGAAAAACTCAAGAGTTAGCTAAAAAAACTCGGAAATTAGCCACAAAAACTCAGAAATTAGCCATGAAAAACCAACAATTAGCCATGAAACCCGAAAATTAGCCAGAAAAACTCGAAAATTAACTAGAAAAACTCAAAATTTAGCCATAAAACCCAAAAATTAGCTGGAAAAACTCAAGAATTAGCTGGAAAAACTCGGAAATTAGCCACAAAAACTCAAAAATTAGCCATGAAAACTCAACAACAACTCAACAACTCAACAATTAGCCATGAAACACAAAAATTTGCTAGGAAAATTCTAAAATTAGCTTGAAAAACTCAGAAATTAGCCATAAAAACCCAAAAATTAGCTATTTAACGCATTAAACGCGTAAATTAGATAGAGAAACTCAAAAATTAGATAGAAAAACTCAGAAATTAGCTAGAAACCCAAAAATTTGTCAGAAAAACTCGAAAACTAGTTAGAAAACCTCGAACATTAGCTGGAAAAACTCAGAAATCAGCTGGAAAAACTCAAAACTTAGCCATAAAAACTCAGAAATTAGCCATAAAAACCCAAAAATTAGCCATTAAACGCGAAAATTAGATTGAGAAACTCAAAAATTAATTGGAAAAACTCAGAAATTAGCTAGAAAAACTCAAAAATTAGCTAGAAAAACTCAAGAATTAGCTAGAAAAACTCAGAACTTAGCCACAAAAACCCAAAAAATGTTAGAAAAACTCAAAAATTAGCCATAAAAACCCGAAAATTATCCATTAAACGCGAAAATTAGATAGAGAAACTCAAAAATTAGCCACAAAACCCAAAAATTGTTAGAAAAACTCAAAAATTAGCCATAAAAACCCAAAAATTATCTATTAAACGCGTAAATTAGATAGAGGAACTCAAAAATTAGCTAGAAAAACTCAAAAATTAGCTAGAAAAACTCAAAAATTAGCCACAAAACCCAAAAATTGTTAGAAAAACTCAAAAAATTGCTTTAAAAACTCAAAAAGTAGCTATAAAACATGAAAATTTTACATAAAAACTTAAAAATTAGCCATTAGACTCAAAAATTAGAAAAACTCAGAAATTAGCTAGAAAAACCCAAGAATTAGCTAGAAAAACTCGGAAATCAGCCACAAAAACTCAAAAATTAGCCATGAAAACTCAACAATTAGCCATGAAACCCAAAAATTAAATAGAAAAACTCAGAAATTAGCTAGAAAAACTCAAGAATTAGCTAGAAAAACTCAGAAATTAGCCACAAAAACCCAAAAAATGTTAGAAAAACTCAAAAATTAGCCATAAAAACCCGAAAATTATCCATTAAACGCGAAAATTAGATAGAGAAACTCAAAAATTAGCCATAAAACCCAAAAATTGTTAGAAAAACTCAAAAATTAGCCATAAAAACCCAAAAATTAGCTATTAAACGCATAAATTAGATAGAGGAACTCAAAAATTAGCTAGAAAAACTCAAAAATTAGCTAGAAAAACTCAAAAATTAGCCACAAAACCCAAAAATTGTTAGAAAAACTCAAAAAATTGCTTTAAAAACTCAAAAAGTAGCTATAAAACACGAAAATTTTCCATAAAAACTTAAAAATTAGCCATTAGACTCAAAAATTAGAAAAACTCAGAAATTAGCTAGAAAAACCCAAGAATTAGCTATAAAAACTTGGAAATCAGCCACAAAAACTCAAAAATTAGCCATGAAAACTCAACAATTAGCCATGAAACCCAAAAATTAGTTAGAAAAACTCAAAAATTAGCCATAAAAACCCAAAAATTAGCCATTAAACGCGAAAATTAGATAGAGAAACTCAAAAATTAGCTAGAAAAACTCAAGAATTAGCTAGAAAAACTCGGAAATTAGCCACAAAAACTCAAAAATTAGCCATGAAAACTCAACAATTAGCCATGAAACCCAAAAATTAGTCAGAAATACTCGAAAATTAGCTAGAAAACCTCAAAAATTAACTAGAAAAACTCAGAAATCAGCTAGAAGAACTCAAAACTTAGCCATAAAAACCCTGAAATTAGCCATAAAACCCAAAAATTTGCCAGAAAAACTCGAAATTTAGCTTGAAAAACTCAGAAATTAGCCACAAAAACCCGAAAATTGTTAGAATAACTCAAAAATTAGCCATAAAAACTAAAAAATTAGCCATAAAACCCAAAAATTAGCTGGAAAAACTCAAGAGTTAGCTAAAAAAACTCGGAAATTAGCCACAAAAACTCAGAAATTAGCCATGAAAAACCAACAATTAGCCATGAAACCCGAAAATTAGCCAGAAAAACTCGAAAATTAACTAGAAAAACTCAAAATTTAGCCATAAAACCCAAAAATTAGCTGGAAAAACTCAAGAATTAGCTGGAAAAACTCAAAAATTAGCCATGAAAACTCAACAACAACTCAGCAACTCAACAACTAGCCATAAGACTCAAAAATTAGTTACAAAAACTCAAAAATTAGCCATAAAAACCCAAAAATTAGCCATTAAACGCGAAAATTAGATAGAGAAACTCAAAAATTAGCTAGAAAAACTCAAGAATTAGCTGGAAAAACTCGGTAATTAGCCACAAAAACTCAAAAATTAGCCATGAAAACTCAACAACAACTCAGCAACTCAACAATTAGCCATGAAACCCAAAAATTAGTTAGAAAAACTCAAAAATTAGCCATAAAAACCCAAAAATCAGCCATTAAACGCGAAAATTAGATAGAGAAACTCAAAAATTAGCTAGAAAAACTCGGAAATTAGCCACAAAAACTCAAAAATTAGCCATGAAAACTCAACAATTAGCCATGAAACCCAAAAATTAGTCAGAAATACTCGAAAATTAGCTAGAAAACCTCAAAAATTAATTAGAAAAACTCAGAAATCAGCTAGAAGAACTCAAAACTTAGCCATAAAAACCCTGAAATTAGACATAAAACCCAAAAATTTGCCAGAAAAACTCGAAAATTAGCTTGAAAAACTCAGAAATTAGTCACCAAAACCCGAAAATTGTTAGAATAACTCAAAAATTAGCCATAAAAACTCAAAAAATAGCTATAAAACATAAGAAGTAGCTGGAAAACCTCAAAAATTAGCCATAAAAACTAAAAAATTAGCCAAAAAATACAAAAATTAGCCAGAAAAACTCGTAAATTAACTAGGAAAACTCAAAATTTAGCCATAAAACCCAAAAATTAGCTAGAAAAACTCAAAAGTTAGCTAAAAATACTCGGAAATTAGCCACAAAAACTCAGAAATTAGCCATGAAAAACCAACAATTAGCCATGAAACCCGAAAATTAGCCAGAAAAACTCGAAAATTAACTAAAAAACTCAAAATTTAGCCATAAAACCCAAAAATTAGCTAAAAAACTCAAAAATTAGCTAGAACACCCATAAAATTAGATAGAAAACCTCAAAAATTGGCTAGAAAAACCCAAAAATCAACTTTAAAATTAGTCATTAAACCCGAAAATTAGCAAGAAAAACTCGAAAATTAGCTAGAAAAACTCAGAAATTAGGTAGAAAAACTCAAAAATTAGCTTCAAAATCTCGAAATAAGCTATAAAACATGAAAATTAGCTGAAAAAACATAAAAATTAGCCACAAAAACTTAAAAACTAGCCATTAAACTCAAAAATTAGCAAGGAAAACAAAACGCGAAAATTAGATAGAGAATATTGAAAATTAGCTAGAAAAACTCAAGAATTAGCTAGAAAAACTCGGAAATTAGCCACAAAAACTCAAAAATTAGCCATGAAAACTCAACAATTAGCGATGAAACCCAAAAATTAATCAGAAATACTCGAAAATTAGCTAGAAAACCTCAAAAATTAGCTAGAAAAACTCAGAAATCAGCTAGGAGAACTCAAAACTTAGCCATAAAAACTCAGAAATTAGCCATGAAAAACCAACAATTAGCCATGAAACCCGAAAATTAGCCAGAAAAACTCGAAAATTAACTAGAAAAACTCAAAATTTAGCCATAAAACCCAAAAATTAGCTGGAAAAACTCAAGAATTAGCTGGAAAAACTCGGAAATTAGCCACAAAAACTCAAAAATTAGCCATAAAAACCCGAAAATTATCCATTAAACGCGAAAATTAGATAGAGAAACTCAAAAATTAGCCACAAAACCCAAAAATTGTTAGAAAAACTCAAAAATTAGCCATAAAAACCCAAAAATTAGCTATTAAAAGCGTAAATTAGATAGAGAAACTCAAAAATTAGCTATAAAAACTCAAAAATTAGCCATGAAAACTCAACAATTAG
Source organism: Diorhabda elongata (assembly GCA_026230145.1). Taxonomy (NCBI): domain Eukaryota; kingdom Metazoa; phylum Arthropoda; class Insecta; order Coleoptera; family Chrysomelidae; genus Diorhabda; species Diorhabda elongata. Next base: position 554,606 of record JAOVVJ010000025.1, read on the forward strand.
CCATGAAACCCAAAAATTAGTCAGAAATACTCGAAAATTAGCTAGAAAACCTCAAAAATTAACTAGAAAAACTCAGAAGTCAACTAGAATAACTCAAAAATTAGCCATAAAAACTCAAAAAATAGCCATAAAACCCAAAAATTAGCTAGAAAAACTCAAGAGTTAGCTAAAAAAAACTCGGAAATTAGCCACAAAAACTCAGAAATTAGCCATGAAAAACCAACAATTAGCCATGAAACCCGAAAATTAGCCAGAAAAACTCGAAAATTAACTAGAAAAACTCAAAATTTAGCCATAAAACCCAAAATTTAGCTGGAAAAACTCAAGAATTAGCTGGAAAAACTCGGAAATTAGCCACAAAAACTCAAAAATTAGCCATGAAAACTCAACAACAACTCAGCAACTCAACAATTAGCCATGAAACCCAAAAATTAGTTAGAAAAACTCAAAAATTAGCCATAAAAACCCAAAAATTAGCCATTAAACGCGAAAATTAGATAGAGAAACCCAAAAATTAGCCAGAAAAACTCGAAAATTGTTTAGAAAAACTCAAACATTAGCCAAAAAAACTCAAAAACTAGCCATAAAACCCAAAAATTAGCCAGAAAACCCCAAAATTTAGCTAGAAAAACTCAAAAATTAGCTAGAAAAACTCGAAAATTAGCTAGAAAAACTCAAGAGTTAGCTAAAAAAACTCGGAAATTAGCCACAAAAACTCAGAAATTAGCCATGAAAAACCAACAGTTAGCCATGAAACCCGAAAATTAGCCATAAAAACCCAAAAATTAGCTATTAAACGGGTAAATTAGATAGAAAAACTCAAAAATTAGCCTCAAAACCCAAAAATTGTTGGAAAAACTCAAAAATTAGCTCTAAAAACTCAAAAAATAGCTATAAAACATGAAAATTAGCCATAAAAACTTAAAAATTAGCCATTAAACTCAAAAATTAGCTTCAAAATCTCGAAATAAGCTATAAAACATGGAAATTAGCTAAAAAAACATAAAAATTAGCCACAAAAACTCAAAAATTAGCCATGAAAACTCAACAATTAGCCATTAAACGCGAAAATTAGATTGAGAAACTCAAAAATTAGCTGGAAAAACTCAGAAATTAGCTAGAAAAACTCAAAAATCAGCTAGAAAACTCAAGAATTAGCTAGAAAAACTCATATATTAGCCACAAAAACCCAAAAAATGTTAGAAAAACTCAAAAATTAGCCATAAAAACCCGAAAATTATCCATTAAACGCGAAAATTAGATAGAGAAACTCAAAAATTAGCCACAAAACCCAAAAATTGTTAGAAAAACTCAAAAATTAGCCATAAAAACCCAAAAATTAGCTATTAAACGCGTAAATTAGATAGAGGAACTCAAAAATTAGCTAGAAAAACTCAAAAATTAGCCACAAAACCCAAAAATTGTTAGAAAAACTCAAAAATTAGCTTTAAAAACTCAAAAAGTAGCTATAAAACATGAAAATTATCCATAAAAACTCGAAAATCTCGAAATAAGCTATAAAACATGAAAATTAGGTGAAAAAACATAAAAATTAGCCACAAAAACTTAAAAATTAGCCATTAAACTCAAAAATTAGCAAGGAAAACAAAACGCGAAAATTAGATAGAGAATATTAAAAATTAGCTAGAAAAACTCAAAAATTAGCTAGAAAAACTCAAAAATTAGCCACAAAACCCAAAAATTGTTAGAAAAACTCAAAAAATTGCTTTAAAAACTCAAAAAGTAGCTATAAAACATGAAAATTTTCCATAAAAACTTAAAAATTAGCCATTAGACTCAAAAATTAGAAAAACTCAGAAATTAGCTAGAAAAACCCAAGAATTAGCTAGAAAAACTCGGAAATCAGCCACAAAAACTCAAAAATTAGCCATGAAAACTCAACAATTAGCCATGAAACCCAAAAATTAGCCATTAAACGCGAAAATTAGATAGAGAAACTCAAAAATTAGCTAGAAAAACTCAAGAATTAGCTAGAAAAACTCGGAAATTAGCCACAAAAACTCAAAAATTAGCCATGAAAACTCAACAATTAGCCATGAAACCCAAAAATTAGTCAGAAATACTCGAAAATTAGCTAGAAAACCTCAAAAATTAACTAGAAAAACTCAGAAATCAGCTAGAAGAACTCAAAACTTAGCCATAAAAACCCTGAAATTAGCCATAAAACCCAAAAATTTGCCAGAAAAACTCGAAAATTAGCTTGAAAAACTCAAAAATTAGCCACAAAAACCCGAAAATTGTTAGAATAACTCAAAAATTAGCCATAAAAACTCAAAAAATAGCTATAAAACATGAGAATTAGCTGGAAAAACTCAAAAATTAGCCATAAAAACTAAAAAATTAGCCATAAAACCCAAAAATTAGCTAGAAAAACTCAAGAGTTAGCTAAAAAAACTCGGAAATTAGCCACAAAAACTCAGAAATTAGCCATGAAAAACCAACAATTAGCCATGAAACCCGAAAATTAGTTAGAAAAACTCAAAAATTAGCCATAAAAACCCAAAAATTAGCCATTAAACGCGAAAATTAGATAGAGAAACTCAAAAATTAGCTAGAAAAACTCAAGAATTAGCTGGAAAAACTCGGAAATTAGCCACAAAAACTCAAAAATTGTTAGAAAAACTCGAAAATTTGCTTGAAAAACTCAGAAATTGGCCACAAAAACCCAAAAATTGTTAGAAAAACTCAAAAATTAGCCATAAAAACCAAAAAATAGCTATAAAACATAAGAATTAGCTGGAAAAACTCAAAAATTAGCCATAAAAACTAAAAAATTAGCCATAAAATACAAAAATTAGCCAGAAAAACTCGTAAATTAACTAGGAAAACTCAAAATTTAGCCATAAAACCCAAAAATTAGCTAGAAAAACTCAAGAGTTAGCTAAAAAAACTCGGAAATTAGCCACAAAAACTCAGAAATTAGCCATGAAAAACCAACAATTAGCCATGAAACCCAAAAATTAGCTAAAAAACTCAAAAATTAGCTAGAACACCCATAAAATTAGATAGAAAACCTCAAAAATTGGCTAGAAAAACCCAAAAATCAACTTTAAAATTAGTCATTAAACCCGAAAATTAGCAAGAAAAACTCGAAAATTAGCTAGAAAAACTCAGAAATTAGGTAGAAAAACTCAAAAATTAGCTTCAAAATCTCGAAATAAGCTATAAAACATGAAAATTAGCTGAAAATTAGCCACAAAAACTTAAAAATTAGCCATTAAACTCAAAAATTAGCAAGGAAAACAAAACGCGAAAATTAGATAGAGAATATTAAAAATTAGCTAGAAAAACTCAAGAATTAGCTAGAAAAACTCGGAAATTAGCCACAAAAACTCAAAAATTAGCCATGAAAACTCAACAATTAGCGATGAAACCCAAAAATTAATCAGAAATACTCGAAAATTAGCTAGAAAACCTCAAAAATTAGCTAGAAAAACTCAGAAATCAGCTAGGAGAACTCAAAACTTAGCCATAAAAACTCAGAAATTAGCCATGAAAATTCAAAAATTAGCCATAAAAACCCTGAAATTAGCCATAAAACCCAAAAATTAGCCAGAAAAACTCGAAAATTGTTTAGAAAAACTCAAACATTAGCCAAAAAAACTCAAAAACTAGCCATAAAACCCAAAAATTAGCCAGAAAAACCCAAAATTTAGCTAGAAAAACTCAAAAATTAGCTAGAAAAATTCGAAAATTAGCTAGAAAAACTCGAAAATTAGCTAGAAAAACTCAAGAGTTAGCTAAAAAAACTCGGAAATTAGCCACAAAAACTCAGAAATTAGCCATGAAAAACCAACAATTAGCCATGAAACCCGATAATTAGCCATAAAAACCCGAAAATTAGCTATTAAACGCGTAAATTAGATAGAAAAACTCAAAAATTAGCCTCAAAACCCAAAAATTGTTGGAAAAACTCAAAAATTAGCTCTAAAAACTCAAAAAATAGCTATAAAACATGAAAATTAGCCATAAAAACTTAAAAATTAGCCATTAAACTCAAAAATTAGCTTCAAAATCTCGAAATAAGCTATAAAACATGGAAATTAGCTAAAAAAACATAAAAATTAGCCACAAAAACTTAAAAATTAGCCATTAAACTTAAAAATAAGCAAGGAAAACGCGAAAATTAGATAGAGAATATCAAAAATTAGCTAGAAAAACTCAAGAATTAGCTAGAAAAACTCGGAAATTAGCCACAAAAACTCAAAAATTAGCCATGAAAACTCAACAATTAGCGATGAAACCCAAAAATTAATCAGAAATACTCGAAAATTAGCTAGAAAACCTCAAAAATTAGCTAGAAAAACTCAGAAATCAGCTAGGAGAACTCAAAACTTAGCCATAAAAACTCAGAAATTAGCCATAAAAATTCAAGAATTAGCCATAAAAACCCTAAAATTAGCCATAAAACCCAAAAATTAGCCAGAAAAACTCGAAAATTGTTTAGAAAAACTCAAACATTAGCCAAAAAAACTCAAAAACTAGCCATAAAACCCAAAAATTAGCCAGAAAAACCCAAAATTTAGCTAGAAAAACTCAAAAATTAGCTAGAAAAACTCGAAAATTAGCTAGAAAAACTCAAGAGTTAGCTAAAAAACTGGGAAATTAGCCACAAAAACTCGAAAATTAACTAGAAAAACTCAAAATTTAGCCATAAAACCCAAAAATTAGCTGGAAAAACTCAGCAATCAGCTAGAAAAACTCAAAACTTAGCCATAAAAACTCAGAAATTAGCCATAAGAACCCAAAAATTAGCCATAAAAACCCTAAAATTAGCCATAAAACCCAAAAATTTGTCAGAAAAACTCGAAAATTTGCTTGAAAAACTCAGAAATTGGCCACAAAAACCCAAAAATTGTTAGAAAAACTCAAAAATTAGCCAAAAAAACCAAAAAATTAGCCATTAATCCCGAAAATTAGCGAGAAAATCTCGAAAATTAGCTATAAAAACCCGAAAATTAGCCATTAAACGCGAAAATTAGATAGAGAAACTCAAAAATTAGCTAGAAAAACTTGGAAATTAGCTAGAAAAACCCAAAAATTAGCCATAAAAACCAAAAATTAGCCATAAAACCCAAAAACTAGCTAAAGAAACTCAAGAATTAGCTAGAAAAACTCAGAAATTAGCTAGAAAAACCCAAAAATTAGCTAGAAAAACTCAAAAATTAGCCTCAAAACCCAAAAATTAGCCATAAAAACCCTAAAATTAGCCATAAAACCCAAAAATTCTTAGAAAAACTCAAAAATTAGCTTTAAAAACTGAAAAATTGCTATAAAACATGAAAATTAGCCATAAAAACTTAAAAATTAGCCATTAAACTCAGAAATTAGCAAAAAAAACTCGAAAATCAGCTGGAAAAACTCAGAAATTAGCTAGAAAAACTCAAAAATCAGCTAGAAAAACTCGGAAATTAGCCACAAAAACCCGAAAATTGTTAGAAAAACTCAAAAATTAGCCACAAAAACCCTAAAATTAGCCATAAAAACCTAAGAATTAGCCACAAAAGCCCAACAATTAGCTAGAAAAACTCAAAAATTAGCCACAAAAACTCAAAAATTAGCCACAAAAACCCAAAAATGAGCCACAAAAACCCAAAAATTTGCCAGAAAAACTCGAAAATCAGCTAGAAAAACTTAGAAATTAGCCACAAAAACCCAAAAATTGTTAGAAAAACCCAAAAATTAGCTATAAAAACCCGAACATTAGCTATACAACCCAAAATCTAGCTAGAAAAACTCAAAAATTAGCTATAAAAACCCAAAAATTGCTAGAAAACCCGAAAAGTAGCCATAAAAATCCAAAAATTAGCCATAAAACCCGAAAATTGTTACAAAAACTCAGAAATTAGCCATAAAAACTCAAGAATTAGCCATAAAACCCGAAAATTAGCTAGAGAAACTCAAAAATTAGCTAGAAAAACTCAGAAATTAGCTATTAAAAACTCGAATAATAGCTATAAAACATAGAAATTAGCTAGAATAACCCAAAAATTAGCCATAAAAACTCAGAAATTAGCCATTAATCTCAAAAATTAGCAAGAAAAACTCGAAAATTAGCTAAAAAAACTCAGAAATTAGCCACAAAAACCTAACAATCAGCTAGAAAAACTCAAAAATTAGCTAGAAAACCCATAAAATTAGATAGAAAAACTCAAAAATTGGCTAGAAAAACCCAAAAATTAGCTTTAAAAACCCAAAAATTAGTTATAAAACCCAAAAATTAGCTGAAAAAACTCAACAATTGTTAGAAAAACTCAAAAAATAGCTATAAAACATGAAAATTAGCCATAAAAACTTGAAAATTAGCCATTAAACTCAAAAATTAGCAAGAAAAACTCAAAAATTAGCTTGAAAAACTCAGAAATTGGCCACAAAAACCCAAAAATTGTTGGAAAAACTCAAAAATTAGCTCTAAAAACTCAAAAAATAGCCATAAAACATGAAAATTAGCAATAAAAACTCAAAATTTAGTCAAAAAACCCAAAAATTAGCCATAAAATCTCAGAAATTAGCCATAAGAACCCAAAAATTAGCCATAAAACCCCCAAAATTAGCCATGAAATCCAAAAATTTGCTAGAAAATTTCAAAAGCTAGCTTGAAAAACTCAGAAATTAGCCACAAAAACCCAAAAATTTGCCAGAAAAACTTGAAAATTAGCTCGAAAAACTCAGAAGTTAGCCACAAAAACCCGAAAATTGTTAGAATAGCTCAAAAATTAGCCATAAAAATTCAAAAAATAGCTATAAAACATAAGAATTAGCTGGAAAAACTCAAAAATTAGCCATAAAAACTAAAAAATTAGCCATAAAATACAAAAATTAGCCAGAAAAACTCGTGAATTAACTAGGAAAACTCAAAATTTAGCCATAAAACCCAAAAATTAGCTGGAAAAACTCAAGAATTAGCTGGAAAAACTCGGAAATTAGCCACAAATACTCAAAAATTAGCCATGAAAACTCAACAACAACTCAGCAACTGAATAATTAGCCATGAAACCCAAAAATTAGTTAGAAAAACTCAAAAATTAGCCATAAAAACCCAAAAATCAGCCATTAAACGCGAAAATTAGATAGAGAAACTCAAAAATTAGCTAGAAAAACTCAAGAATTAGCTAGAAAGACTCGGAAATTAGCCACAAAAACTCAAAAATTAGCCATGAAAACTCAACATTAGCCATGAAACCCAAAAATTAGTCAGAAATACTCGAAAATTAGCTAGAAAACCTCAAAAATTAATTAGAAAAACTCAGAAATCAGCTAGAAGAACTCAAAACTTAGCCATAAAAACCCTGAAATTAGCCATAAAACCCAAAAATTAGCTTGAAAAACTCGAAAATTATCTTGAAAAACTCAGAAATTAGTCACAAAAACCCGAAAATTGTTAGAATAACTCAAAAATTAGCCATAAAAACTCAAAAAATAGCTATAAAACATAAGAAGTAGCTGGAAAAACTCAAAAATTAGCCATAAAAACTAAAAAATTAGCCAAAAAATACAAAAATTAGCCAGAAAAACTCGTAAATTAACTAGGAAAACTCAAAATTTAGCCATAAAACCCAAAAATTAGCCATAAAAACCCTAAAATTAGCCATAAAACCCAAAAATTTGTCAGAAAAACTCGAAAATTTGCTTGAAAAACTCAGAAATTGGCCACAAAAACCCAAAAATTGTTAGAAAAACTCAAAAATTAGCCATAAAAACCAAAAAATTAGCCATTAATCCCGAAAATTAGCGAGAAAATCTCGAAAATTAGCTATAAAAACCCGAAAATTAGCCATTAAACGCGAAAATTAGATAGAGAAACTCAAAAATTAGCTAGAAAAACTTGGAAATTAGCTAGAAAAACCCAAAAATTAGCCATAAAAACCAAAAATTAGCCATAAAACCCAAAAACTAGCTAAAGAAACTCAAGAATTAGCTAGAAAAACTCAGAAATTAGCTAGAAAAACCCAAAAATTAGCTAGAAAAACTCAAAAATTAGCCTCAAAACCCAAAAATTAGCCATAAAAACCCTAAAATTTCTAGAAAAACTCAAAAATTAGCTAGAAAAACTCAGAAATTAGCCATAAAAACTCAAGAATTAGCCGCAAAAACCCAACAAATATCCATAAAATCCCAAAAATGGCTGGAAAACTGAAAAATTGGCAGGGAAAACACAGAAAATGTCTATAAAACCCAGAAACTAGCCATAAAAATCCAAAAATTAGCCATAAAACCCGAAAATTAGCTAGAGAAACTCAAAAATTAGCTAGAAAAACTCAGAAATTAGCTATTAAAAACTCGAATAATAGCTATAAAACATAGAAATTAGCTAGAATAACCCAAAAATTAGCCATAAAAACTCAGAAATTAGCCATTAATCTCAAAAATTAGCAAGAAAAACTCGAAAATTAGCTAAAAGAACTCAGAAATTAGCCACAAAAACCTAACAATCAGCTAGAAAAACTCAAAAATTAGCTAGAAAACCCATAAAATTAGATAGAAAAACTCAAAAATTGGCTAGAAAAACCCAAAAATTAGCTTTAAAAACCCAAAAATTAGTTATAAAACCCAAAAATTAGCTGAAAAAACTCAACAATTGTTAGAAAAACTCAAAAAATAGCTATAAAACATGAAAATTAGCCATAAAAACTTGAAAATTAGCCATTAAACTCAAAAATTAGCAAGAAAAACTCAAAAATTAGCTTGAAAAACTCAGAAATTGGCCACAAAAACCCAAAAATTGTTGGAAAAACTCAAAAATTAGCTCTAAAAACTCAAAAAATAGCCATAAAACATGAAAATTAGCAATAAAAACTCAAAACTTAGTCAAAAAACCCAAAAATTAGCCATAAAAACTCAGAAATTAGCCATAAGAACCCAAAAATTAGCCATAAAACCCCCAAAATTAGCCATGAAATCCAAAAATTTGCTAGAAAATTTCAAAAGCTAGCTTGAAAAACTCAGAAATTAGCCACAAAAACCCAAAAATTGTTAGAAAAACCCAAAAATTTGCCAGAAAAACTTGAAAATTAGCTCGAAAAACTCAGAAGTTAGCCACAAAAACCCGAAAATTGTTAGAATAGCTCAAAAATTAGCCATAAAAATTCAAAAAATAGCTATAAAACATAAGAATTAGCTGGAAAAACTCAAAAATTAGCCATAAAAACTAAAAAATTAGCCATAAAATACAAAAATTAGCCAGAAAAACTCGTAAATTAACTAGGAAAACTCAAAATTTAGCCATAAAACCCAAAAATTAGCTAGAAAAACTCAAGAATTAGCTAAAAAAACTCGGAAATTAGCCACAAAAACTCAGAAATTAGCCATGAAAAACCAACAATTAGCCATGAAACCCGAAAATTAGCCAGAAAAACTCGAAAATTAACTAGAAAAACTCAAAATTTAGCCATAAAACTCAAAAATTAGCTGGAAAAACTCAAGAATTAGCTGGAAAAACTCGGAAATTAGCCACAAATACTCAAAAATTAGCCATGAAAACTCAACAACAACTCAGCAACTCAACAATTAGCCATGAAACCCAAAAATTAGTTAGAAAAACTCAAAAATTAGCCATAAAAACCCAAAAATCAGCCATTAAACGCGAAAATTAGATAGAGAAACTCAAAAATTAGCTAGAAAAACTCAAGAATTAGCTGGAAAAACTCGGAAATCAGCCACAAAAACTCAAAAATTAGCCATGAAAACTCAACAATTAGCCATGAAACCCAAAAATTAGTCAGAAATACTCGAAAATTAGCTAGAAAACCTCAAAAATTAACTAGAAAAACTCAGAAATCAGCTAGAAGAACTCAAAACTTAGCCATAAAAACCCTGAAATTAGCCATAAAACCCAAAAATTTGCCAGAAAAACTCGAAAATTAGCTTGAAAAACTCAGAAATTAGTCACAAAAACCCGAAAATTGTTAGAATAACTCAAAAATTAGCCATAAAAACTCAAAAAATAGCTATAAAACATAAGAAGTAGCTGGAAAAACTCAAAAATTAGCCATAAAAACTAAAAAATTAGCCAAAAAATACAAAAATTAGCCAGAAAAACTCGTAAATTAACTAGGAAAACTCAAAATTTAGCCATAAAACCCAAAAATTAGCTAGAAAAACTCAAAAGTTAGCTAAAAAAACTCGGAAATTAGCCACAAAAACTCAGAAATTAGCCATGAAAAACCAACAATTAGCCATGAAACCCGAAAATTAGCCAGAAAAACTCGAAAATTAACTAGAAAAACTCAAAATTTAGCCATAAAACCCAAAAATTAGCTAAAAAACTCAAAAATTAGCTAGAACACCCATAAAATTAGATAGAAAACCTCAAAAATTGGCTAGAAAAACCCAAAAATCAACTTTAAAATTAGTCATTAAACCCGAAAATTAGCAAGAAAAACTCGAAAATTAGCTAGAAAAACTCAGAAATTAGGTAGAAAAACTCAAAAATTAGCTTCAAAATCTCGAAATAAGCTATGAAACATGAAAATTAGCTGAAAAAACATAAAAATTAGCCACAAAAACTTAAAAATTAGCCATTAAACTCAAAAATTAGCAAGGAAAACAAAACGCGAAAATTAGATAGAGAATATTAAAAATTAGCTAGAAAAACTCAAGAATTAGCTAGAAAAACTCGGAAATTAGCCACAAAAACTCAAAAATTAGCCATGAAAACTCAACAATTAGCGATGAAACCCAAAAATTAATCAGAAATACTCGAAAATTAGCTAGAAAACCTCAAAAATTAGCTAGAAAAACTCAGAAATCAGCTAGGAGAACTCAAAACTTAGCCATAAAAACTCAGAAATTAGCCATGAAAATTCAAAAATTAGCCATAAAAACCCTAAAATTAGCCATAAAACCCAAAAATTAGCCAGAAAAACACGAAAATTGTTTAGAAAAACTCAAACATTAGCCAAAAAAACTCAAAAACTAGCCATAAAACCCAAAAATTAGCCAGAAAACCCCAAAATTTAGCTAGAAAAACTCAAAAATTAGCTAGAAAAACTCGAAAATTAGCTAGAAAAACTCAAGAGTTAGCTAAAAAAACTCGGAAATTAGCCACAAAAACTCAGAAATTAGCCATGAAAAACCAACAATTAGCCATGAAACCCGAAAATTAGCCATAAAAACCCAAAAATTAGCTATTAAATGCGTAAATTAGATAGAAAAACTCAAAAATTAGCCTCAAAACCCAAAAATTGTTGGAAAAACTCAAAAATTAGCTCTAAAAACTCAAAAAATAGCTATAAAACATGAAAATTAGCCATAAAAACTTAAAAATTAGCCATTAAACTCAAAAATTAGCTTCAAAATCTCGAAATAAGCTATAAAACATGGAAATTAGCTGAAAAAACATAAAAATTAGCCACAAAAACTTAAAAATTAGCCATTAAACTCAAAAATTAGCAAGGAAAACGCGAAAATTGGATAGAGAATATCAAAAATTAGCTAGAAAAACTCAAGAATTAGCTAGAAAAACTCGGAAATTAGCCACAAAAACTCAAAAATTAGCCATGAAAACTCAACAATTAGCGATGAAACCCAAAAATTAATCAGAAATACTCGAAAATTAGCTAGAAAACCTCAAAAATTAGCTAGAAAAACTCAGAAATCAGCTAGGAGAACTCAAAACTTAGCCATAAAAACTCAGAAATTAGCCATAAAAATTCAAGAATTAGCCATAAAAACCCTAAAATTAGCCATAAAACCCGAAAATTAGCCAGAAAAACCCAAAATTTAGCTAGAAAAACTCAAAAATTAGCTAGAAAAACTCGAAAATTAGCTAGAAAAACTCAAGAGTTAGCTAAAAAACTCGGAAATTAGCCACAAAAACTCGAAAATTAACTAGAAAAACTCAAAATTTAGCCATAAAACCCAAAAATTAGCTGGAAAAACTCAGAAATCAGCTAGAAAAACTCAAAACTTAGCCATAAAAACCCTGAAATTAGCCATAAAACCCAAAAATTAGCTTGAAAAACTCGAAAATTATCTTGAAAAACTCAGAAATTAGTCACAAAAACCCGAAAATTGTTAGAATAACTCAAAAATTAGCCATAAAAACTCAAAAAATAGCTATAAAACATAAGAAGTAGCTGGAAAAACTCAAAAATTAGCCATAAAAACTAAAAAATTAGCCAAAAAATACAAAAATTAGCCAGAAAAACTCGTAAATTAACTAGGAAAACTCAAAATTTAGCCATAAAACCCAAAAATTAGCCATAAAAACCCTAAAATTAGCCATAAAACCCAAAAATTTGTCAGAAAAACTCGAAAATTTGCTTGAAAAACTCAGAAATTGGCCACAAAAACCCAAAAATTGTTAGAAAAACTCAAAAATTAGCCATAAAAACCAAAAAATTAGCCATTAATCCCGAAAATTAGCGAGAAAATCTCGAAAATTAGCTATAAAAACCCGAAAATTAGCCATTAAACGCGAAAATTAGATAGAGAAACTCAAAAATTAGCTAGAAAAACTTGGAAATTAGCTAGAAAAACCCAAAAATTAGCCATAAAAACCAAAAATTAGCCATAAAACCCAAAAACTAGCTAAAGAAACTCAAGAATTAGCTAGAAAAACTCAGAAATTAGCTAGAAAAACCCAAAAATTAGCTAGAAAAACTCAAAAATTAGCCTCAAAACCCAAAAATTAGCCATAAAAACCCTAAAATTTCTAGAAAAACTCAAAAATTAGCTAGAAAAACTCAGAAATTAGCCATAAAAACTCAAGAATTAGCCGCAAAAACCCAACAAATATCCATAAAATCCCAAAAATGGCTGGAAAACTGAAAAATTGGCAGGGAAAACACAGAAAATGTCTATAAAACCCAGAAACTAGCCATAAAAATCCAAAAATTAGCCATAAAACCCGAAAATTAGCTAGAGAAACTCAAAAATTAGCTAGAAAAACTCAGAAATTAGCTATTAAAAACTCGAATAATAGCTATAAAACATAGAAATTAGCTAGAATAACCCAAAAATTAGCCATAAAAACTCAGAAATTAGCCATTAATCTCAAAAATTAGCAAGAAAAACTCGAAAATTAGCTAAAAGAACTCAGAAATTAGCCACAAAAACCTAACAATCAGCTAGAAAAACTCAAAAATTAGCTAGAAAACCCATAAAATTAGATAGAAAAACTCAAAAATTGGCTAGAAAAACCCAAAAATTAGCTTTAAAAACCCAAAAATTAGTTATAAAACCCAAAAATTAGCTGAAAAAACTCAACAATTGTTAGAAAAACTCAAAAAATAGCTATAAAACATGAAAATTAGCCATAAAAACTTGAAAATTAGCCATTAAACTCAAAAATTAGCAAGAAAAACTCAAAAATTAGCTTGAAAAACTCAGAAATTGGCCACAAAAACCCAAAAATTGTTGGAAAAACTCAAAAATTAGCTCTAAAAACTCAAAAAATAGCCATAAAACATGAAAATTAGCAATAAAAACTCAAAACTTAGTCAAAAAACCCAAAAATTAGCCATAAAAACTCAGAAATTAGCCATAAGAACCCAAAAATTAGCCATAAAACCCCCAAAATTAGCCATGAAATCCAAAAATTTGCTAGAAAATTTCAAAAGCTAGCTTGAAAAACTCAGAAATTAGCCACAAAAACCCAAAAATTGTTAGAAAAACCCAAAAATTTGCCAGAAAAACTTGAAAATTAGCTCGAAAAACTCAGAAGTTAGCCACAAAAACCCGAAAATTGTTAGAATAGCTCAAAAATTAGCCATAAAAATTCAAAAAATAGCTATAAAACATAAGAATTAGCTGGAAAAACTCAAAAATTAGCCATAAAAACTAAAAAATTAGCCATAAAATACAAAAATTAGCCAGAAAAACTCGTAAATTAACTAGGAAAACTCAAAATTTAGCCATAAAACCCAAAAATTAGCTAGAAAAACTCAAGAATTAGCTAAAAAAACTCGGAAATTAGCCACAAAAACTCAGAAATTAGCCATGAAAAACCAACAATTAGCCATGAAACCCGAAAATTAGCCAGAAAAACTCGAAAATTAACTAGAAAAACTCAAAATTTAGCCATAAAACTCAAAAATTAGCTGGAAAAACTCAAGAATTAGCTGGAAAAACTCGGAAATTAGCCACAAATACTCAAAAATTAGCCATGAAAACTCAACAACAACTCAGCAACTCAACAATTAGCCATGAAACCCAAAAATTAGTTAGAAAAACTCAAAAATTAGCCATAAAAACCCAAAAATCAGCCATTAAACGCGAAAATTAGATAGAGAAACTCAAAAATTAGCTAGAAAAACTCAAGAATTAGCTGGAAAAACTCGGAAATCAGCCACAAAAACTCAAAAATTAGCCATGAAAACTCAACAATTAGCCATGAAACCCAAAAATTAGTCAGAAATACTCGAAAATTAGCTAGAAAACCTCAAAAATTAACTAGAAAAACTCAGAAATCAGCTAGAAGAACTCAAAACTTAGCCATAAAAACCCTGAAATTAGCCATAAAACCCAAAAATTTGCCAGAAAAACTCGAAAATTAGCTTGAAAAACTCAGAAATTAGTCACAAAAACCCGAAAATTGTTAGAATAACTCAAAAATTAGCCATAAAAACTCAAAAAATAGCTATAAAACATAAGAAGTAGCTGGAAAAACTCAAAAATTAGCCATAAAAACTAAAAAATTAGCCAAAAAATACAAAAATTAGCCAGAAAAACTCGTAAATTAACTAGGAAAACTCAAAATTTAGCCATAAAACCCAAAAATTAGCTAGAAAAACTCAAAAGTTAGCTAAAAAAACTCGGAAATTAGCCACAAAAACTCAGAAATTAGCCATGAAAAACCAACAATTAGCCATGAAACCCGAAAATTAGCCAGAAAAACTCGAAAATTAACTAGAAAAACTCAAAATTTAGCCATAAAACCCAAAAATTAGCTAAAAAACTCAAAAATTAGCTAGAACACCCATAAAATTAGATAGAAAACCTCAAAAATTGGCTAGAAAAACCCAAAAATCAACTTTAAAATTAGTCATTAAACCCGAAAATTAGCAAGAAAAACTCGAAAATTAGCTAGAAAAACTCAGAAATTAGGTAGAAAAACTCAAAAATTAGCTTCAAAATCTCGAAATAAGCTATGAAACATGAAAATTAGCTGAAAAAACATAAAAATTAGCCACAAAAACTTAAAAATTAGCCATTAAACTCAAAAATTAGCAAGGAAAACAAAACGCGAAAATTAGATAGAGAATATTAAAAATTAGCTAGAAAAACTCAAGAATTAGCTAGAAAAACTCGGAAATTAGCCACAAAAACTCAAAAATTAGCCATGAAAACTCAACAATTAGCGATGAAACCCAAAAATTAATCAGAAATACTCGAAAATTAGCTAGAAAACCTCAAAAATTAGCTAGAAAAACTCAGAAATCAGCTAGGAGAACTCAAAACTTAGCCATAAAAACTCAGAAATTAGCCATGAAAATTCAAAAATTAGCCATAAAAACCCTAAAATTAGCCATAAAACCCAAAAATTAGCCAGAAAAACACGAAAATTGTTTAGAAAAACTCAAACATTAGCCAAAAAAACTCAAAAACTAGCCATAAAACCCAAAAATTAGCCAGAAAACCCCAAAATTTAGCTAGAAAAACTCAAAAATTAGCTAGAAAAACTCGAAAATTAGCTAGAAAAACTCAAGAGTTAGCTAAAAAAACTCGGAAATTAGCCACAAAAACTCAGAAATTAGCCATGAAAAACCAACAATTAGCCATGAAACCCGAAAATTAGCCATAAAAACCCAAAAATTAGCTATTAAATGCGTAAATTAGATAGAAAAACTCAAAAATTAGCCTCAAAACCCAAAAATTGTTGGAAAAACTCAAAAATTAGCTCTAAAAACTCAAAAAATAGCTATAAAACATGAAAATTAGCCATAAAAACTTAAAAATTAGCCATTAAACTCAAAAATTAGCTTCAAAATCTCGAAATAAGCTATAAAACATGGAAATTAGCTGAAAAAACATAAAAATTAGCCACAAAAACTTAAAAATTAGCCATTAAACTCAAAAATTAGCAAGGAAAACGCGAAAATTGGATAGAGAATATCAAAAATTAGCTAGAAAAACTCAAGAATTAGCTAGAAAAACTCGGAAATTAGCCACAAAAACTCAAAAATTAGCCATGAAAACTCAACAATTAGCGATGAAACCCAAAAATTAATCAGAAATACTCGAAAATTAGCTAGAAAACCTCAAAAATTAGCTAGAAAAACTCAGAAATCAGCTAGGAGAACTCAAAACTTAGCCATAAAAACTCAGAAATTAGCCATAAAAATTCAAGAATTAGCCATAAAAACCCTAAAATTAGCCATAAAACCCGAAAATTAGCCAGAAAAACCCAAAATTTAGCTAGAAAAACTCAAAAATTAGCTAGAAAAACTCGAAAATTAGCTAGAAAAACTCAAGAGTTAGCTAAAAAACTCGGAAATTAGCCACAAAAACTCGAAAATTAACTAGAAAAACTCAAAATTTAGCCATAAAACCCAAAAATTAGCTGGAAAAACTCAGAAATCAGCTAGAAAAACTCAAAACTTAGCCATAAAAACTCAGAAATTAGCCATAAGAACCCAAAAATTGGCCATAAAAACCCTAAAATTAGCCATAAAACCCAAAAATTTGTCAGAAAAACTCGAAAATTTGCTTGAAAAACTCAGAAATTGGCCACAAAAACCCAAAAATTGTTAGAAAAACCCTAAAATTAGCCATAAAACCCAAAAATTTGTCAGAAATACTCGAAAATTAGCTAGAAAACCTCAAAAATTAGCTAGAAAAACTCAGAAATCAGCTAGGAGAACTCAAAACTTAGCCATAAAAACTCAGAAATTAGCCATAAAAATTCAAGAATTAGCCATAAAAACCCTAAAATTAGCCATAAAACTCAAAAATTAGCTAGAAAAACTCAAGAATTAGCTAGAAAAACTCGGAAATTAGCCATAAAAACTAAAAAATCAGCCATAAAATACAAAAATCAGCCAGAAAAACTCGTAAATTAACTAGGAAAACTCAAAATTTAGCCATAAAACCCAAAAATTAGCTAGAAAAACCCAAAAGTTAGCTAAAAAAACTCGGAAATTAGCCACAAAAACTCAGAAATTAGCCATGAAAAACCAACAATTAGCCATGAAACCCGAAAATTAGCCAGAAAAACTCGAAAATTAACTAGAAAAACTCAAAATTTAGCCATAAAACCCAAAAATTAGCTAAAAAACTCAAAAATTAGCTAGAACACCCATAAAATTAAATAGAAAACCTCAAAAATTGGCTAGAAAAACCCAAAAATCAACTTTAAAATTAGTCATTAAACCCGAAAATTAGCAAGAAAAACTCGAAAATTAGCTAGAAAAACTTAGAAATTAGGTAGAAAAACTCAAAAATTAGCTTCAAAATCTCGAAATAAGCTATAAAACATGAAAATTAGGTGAAAAAACATAAAAATTAGCCACAAAAACTTAAAAATTAGCCATTAAACTCAAAAATTAGCAAGGAAAACAAAACGCGAAAATTAGATAGAGAATATTAAAAATTAGCTAGAAAAACTCAAGAATTAGCTAGAAAAACTCAAAAATTAGCCACAAAACCCAAAAATTGTTAGAAAAACTCAAAAATCAGCCATAAAAACCCAAAAATTAGCTATTAAACGCGTAAATTAGATAGAGAAACTCAAAAATTAGCTAGAAAAACTCAAGAATTAGCTGGAAAAACTCGGAAATTAGCCACAAAAACTCAAAAATTAGCCATGAAAACTCAATAACAACTCAGCAACTCAACAATTAGCCATGAAACCCAAAAATTAGTTAGAAAAACTCAAAAATTAGCCATAAAAACCCAAAAATTAGCCATTAAACGCGAAAATTAGATAGAGAAACTCAAAAATTAGCTAGAAAAACTCAAGAATTAGCTGGAAAAACTCGGAAATCAGCCACAAAAACTCAAAAATTAGCCATGAAAACTCAACAATTAGCCATGAAACCCAAAAATTAGTCAGAAATACTCGAAAATTAGCTAGAAAACCTCAAAAATTAACTAGAAAAACTCAGAAATCAGCTAGAAGAACTCAAAACTTAGCCATAAAAACCCTGAAATTAGCCATAAAACCCAAAAATTTGCCAGAAAAACTCGAAAATTAGCTTGAAAAACTCAGAAATTAGTCACAAAAACCCGAAAATTGTTAGAATAACTCAAAAATTAGCCATAAAAACTCAAAAAATAGCTATAAAACATAAGAAGTAGCTGGAAAAACTCAAAAATTAGCCATAAAAACTAAAAAATTAGCCAAAAAATACAGAAATTAGCCAGAAAAACTCGTAAATTAACTAGGAAAACTCAAAATTTAGCCATAAAACCCAAAAATTAGCTAGAAAAACTCAAAAGTTAGCTAAAAAAACTCGGAAATTAGCCACAAAAACTCAGAAATTAGCCATGAAAAACCAACAATTAGCCATGAAACCCGAAAATTAGCCAGAAAAACTCGAAAATTAACTAGAAAAACTCAAAATTTAGCCATAAAACCCAAAAATTAGCTAAAAAACTCAAAAATTAGCTAGAACACCCATAAAATTAGATAGAAAACCTCAAAAATTGGCTGGAAAAACCCAAAAATCAACTTTAAAATTAGTCATTAAACCCGAAAATTAGCAAGAAAAACTCGAAAATTAGCTAGAAAAACTCAGAAATTAGGTAGAAAAACTCAAAAATTAGCTTCAAAATCTCGAAATAAGCTATAAAACATGAAAATTAGCTGAAAAAACATAAAAATTAGCCACAAAAACTTAAAAATTAGCCATGAAAACTCAAAAATTAGCAAGGAAAACAAAACGCGAAAATTAGATAGAGAATATTAAAAATTAGCTAGAAAAACTCAAGAATTAGCTAGAAAAACTCGGAAATTAGCCACAAAAACTCAAAAATTAGCCATGAAAACTCAACAATTAGCGATGAAACCCAAAAATTAATCAGAAATACTCGAAAATTAGCTAGAAAACCTCAAAAATTAGCTAGAAAAACTCAGAAATCAGCTAGGAGAACTCAAAACTTAGCCATAAAAACTCAGAAATTAGCCATGAAAATTCAAAAATTAGCCATAAAAACCCTAAAATTAGCCATAAAACCCAAAAATTAGCCAGAAAAACTCGAAAATTGTTTAGAAAAACTCAAACATTAGCCAAAAAAACTCAAAAACTAGCCATAAAACCCAAAAATTAGCCAGAAAACCCCAAAATTTAGCTAGAAAAACTCAAAAATTAGCTAGAAAAACTCGAAAATTAGCTAGAAAAACTCAAGAGTTAGCTAAAAAAACTCGGAAATTAGCCACAAAAACTCAGAAATTAGCCATGAAAAACCAACAATTAGCCATGAAACCCGAAAATTAGCCATAAAAACCCAAAAATTAGCTATTAAACGCGTAAATTAGATAGAAAAACTCAAAAATTAGCCTCAAAACCCAAAAATTGTTGGAAAAACTCAAAAATTAGCTCTAAAAACTCAAAAAATAGCTATAAAACATGAAAATTAGCCATAAAAACTTAAAAATTAGCCATTAAACTCAAAAATTAGCTTCAAAATCTCGAAATAAGCTATAAAACATGGAAATTAGCTAAAAAAACATAAAAATTAGCCACAAAAACTTGAAAATTAGCCATAAAACCCAAAAATTAGCTAGAAAAACCCAAAAGTTAGCTAAAAAAACTCGGAAATTAGCCACAAAAACTCAGAAATTAGCCATGAAAAACCAACAATTAGCCATGAAACCCGAAAATTAGCCAGAAAAACTCGAAAATTAACTAGAAAAACTCAAAATTTAGCCATAAAACCCAAAAATTAGCTAAAAAACTCAAAAATTAGCTAGAACACCCATAAAATTAGATAGAAAACCTCAAAAATTGGCTAGAAAAACCCAAAAATCAACTTTAAAATTAGTCATTAAACCCGAAAATTAGCAAGAAAAACTCGAAAATTAGCTAGAAAAACTCAGAAATTAGGTAGAAAAACTCAAAAATTAGCTTCAAAATCTCGAAATAAGCTATAAAACATGAAAATTAGCTGAAAAAACATAAAAATTAGCCACAAAAACTTAAAAATTAGCCATTAAACTCAAAAATTAGCAAGGAAAACAAAACGCGAAAATTAGATAGAGAATATTAAAAATTAGCTAGAAAAACTCAAAAATTAGCTAGAAAAACTGAAAAATTAGCCACAAAACCCAAAAATTGTTAGAAAAACTCAAAAAATTGCTTTAAAAACTCAAAAAGTAGCTATAAAACATGAAAATTTTCCATAAAAACTTAAAAATTAGCCATTAGACTCAAAAATTAGAAAAACTCAGAAATTAGCTAGAAAAACCCAAGAATTAGCTAGAAAAACTCGGAAATCAGCCACAAAAACTCAAAAATTAGCCATGAAAACTCAACAATTAGCCATGAAACCCAAAAATTAGTTAGAAAAACTCAAAAATTAGCCATAAAAACCCAAAAATTAGCCATTAAACGCGAAAATTAGATAGAGAAACTCAAAAATTAGCTAGAAAAACTCAAGAATTAGCTAGAAAAACTCGGAAATTAGCCACAAAAACTCAAAAATTAGCCATGAAAACTCAACAATTAGCCATGAAACCCAAAAATTAGTCAGAAATACTCGAAAATTAGCTAGAAAACCTCAAAAATTAACTAGAAAAACTCAGAAATCAGCTAGAAGAACTCAAAACTTAGCCATAAAAACCCTGAAATTAGCCATAAAACCCAAAAATTTGCCAGAAAAACTCGAAAATTAGCTTGAAAAACTCAGAAATTAGCCACAAAAACCCGAAAATTGTTAGAATAACTCAAACATTAGCCATAAAAACTCAAAAAATAGCTATAAAACATGAGAATTAGCTGGAAAAACTCAAAAATTAGCCATAAAAACTAAAAAATTAGCCATAAAACCCAAAAATTAGCTAGAAAAACTCAAGAGTTAGCTAAAAAAACTCGGAAATTAGCCACAAAAACTCAGAAATTAGCCATGAAAAACCAACAATTAGCCATGAAACCCGAAAATTAGCCAGAAAAACTCGAAAACTAACTAGAAAAACTCAAAATTTAGCCATAAAACCCAAAAATTAGCTGGAAAAACTCAAGAATTAGCTGGAAAAACTCGGAAATTAGCCACAAAAACTCAAAAATTAGCCATGAAAACTCAACAACAACTCAGTAACTCAACAATTAGCCATGAAACCCAAAAATTAGTTAGAAAAACTCAAAAATTAGCCATAAAAACCCAAAAATTAGTCATTAAACGCGAAAATTAGATAGAGAAACTCAAAAATTAGCAAGAAAAACTCAAGAATTAGCTGGAAAAACTCGGAAATTAGCCACAAAAACTCAAAAATTAGCCATGAAAACTCAACAACAACTCAGCAACTCAACAATTAGCCATGAAACCCAAAAATTAGTTAGAAAAACTCAAAAATTACCCATAAAAACCCAAAAATCAGCCATTAAACGCGAAAATTAGATAGAGAAACTCAAAAATTAGCTAGAAAAACTCAAGAATTAGCTAGAAAAACTCGGAAATTAGCCACAAAAACCCAAAAATTAGCCATGAAAACTCAACAATTAGCCATGAAACCCAAAAATTAGTCAGAAATACTCGAAAATTAGCTAGAAAACCTCAAAAATTAACTAGAAAAACTCAGAAATCAGCTAGAAGAACTCAAAACTTAGCCATAAAAACCCTGAAATTAGCCATAAAAACCCTGAAATTAGCCATAAAAACTCGAAAATTAGCTTGAAAAACTTAGAAATTAGTCACAAAAACCCGAAAATTGTTAGAATAACTCCAAAAATTAGCCATAAAAACTCAAAAAATAGCTATAAAACATAAGAAGTAGCTGGAAAAACTCAAAAATTAGACATAAAAACTAAAAAATTAGCCAAAAAATACAAAAATTAGCCAGAAAAACTCGTAAATTAACTAGGAAAACTCAAAATTTAGCCATAAAACCCAAAAATTAGCTAGAAAAACTCAAAAGTTAGCTAAAAAAACTCGGAAATTAGCCACAAAAACTCAGAAATTAGCCATGAAAAACCAACAATTAGCCATGAAACCCGAAAATTAGCCAGAAAAACTCGAAAATTAACTAGAAAAACTCAAAATTTAGCCATAAATCCCAAAAATTAGCTAAAAAACTCAAAAATTAGCTAGAACACCCATAAAATTAGATAGAAAACCTCAAAAATTGGCTAGAAAAACCCAAAAATCAACTTTAAAATTAGTCATTAAACCCGAAAATTAGCAAGAAAAACTCGAAAATTAGCTAGAAAAACTCAGAAATTAGGTAGAAAAACTCAAAAATTAGCTTCAAAATCTCGAAATAAGCTATAAAACATGAAAATTAGCTGAAAAAACATAAAAATTAGCCACAAAAACTTAAAAATTAGCCATGAAAACTCAAAAATTAGCAAGGAAAACAAAACGCGAAAATTAGATAGAGAATATTAAAAATTAGCTAGAAAAACTCAAGAATTAGCTAGAAAAACTCGGAAATTAGAAACAAAAACTCAAAAATTAGCCATGAAAACTCAACAATTAGCGATGAAACCCAAAAATTAATCAGAAATACTCGAAAATTAGCTAGAAAACCTCAAAAATTAGCTAGAAAAACTCAGAAATCAGCTAGGAGAACTCAAAACTTAGCCATAAAAACTCAGAAATTAGCCATGAAAATTCAAAAATTAGCCATAAAAACCCTGAAATTAGCCATAAAACCCAAAAATTAGCCAGAAAAACTCGAAAATTGTTTAGAAAAACTCAAACATTAGCCAAAAAAACTCAAAAACTAGCCATAAAACCCAAAAATTAGCCAGAAAACCCCAAAATTTAGCTAGAAAAACTCAAAAATTAGCTAGAAAAACTCGAAAATTAGCTAGAAAAACTCAAGAGTTAGCTAAAAAAACTCGGAAATTAGCCACAAAAACTCAGAAATTAGCCATGAAAAACCAACAATTAGCCATGAAACCCAAAAATTAGCCATAAAAACCCAAAAATTAGCTATTAAACGCGTAAATTAGATAGAAAAACTCAAAGATTAGCCTCAAAACCCAAAAATTGTTGGAAAAACTCAAAAATTAGCTCTAAAAACTCAAAAAATAGCTATAAAACATGAAAATTAGCCATAAAAACTTAAAAATTAGCCATTAAACTCAAAAATTAGCTTCAAAATCTCGAAATAAGTTATAAAACATGGAAATTAGCTAAAAAAACATAAAAATTAGCCACAAAAACTTAAAAATTAGCCATTAAACTCAAAAATTAGCAAGGAAAACGCGAAAATTGGATAGAGAATATCAAAAATTAGCTAGAAAAACTCAAGAATTAGCTAGAAAAACTCGGAAATTAGCCAGAAAAACTCAAAAATTAGCCATGAAAACTCAACAATTAGCGATGAAACCCAAAAATTAATCAGAAATACTCGAAAATTAGCTAGAAAACCTCAAAAATTAGCTAGAAAAACTCAGAAATCAGCTAGGAGAACTCAAAACTTAGCCATAAAAACTCAGAAATTAGCCATGAAAATTCAAAAATTAGCCATAAAAACCCTAAAATTAGCCATAAAACCCAAAAATTAGCCAGAAAAACTCGAAAACTAACTAGAAAAACTCAAAATTTAGCCATAAAACCCAAAAATTAGCTGGAAAAACTCAAGAATTAGCTGGAAAAACTCGGAAATTAGCCACAAAAACTCAAAAATTAGCCATGAAAACTCAACAACAACTCAGTAACTCAACAATTAGCCATGAAACCCAAAAATTAGTTAGAAAAACTCAAAAATTAGCCATAAAAACCCAAAAATTAGTCATTAAACGCGAAAATTAGATAGAGAAACTCAAAAATTAGCAAGAAAAACTCAAGAATTAGCTGGAAAAACTCGGAAATTAGCCACAAAAACTCAAAAATTAGCCATGAAAACTCAACAACAACTCAGCAACTCAACAATTAGCCATGAAACCCAAAAATTAGTTAGAAAAACTCAAAAATTAGCCATAAAAACCCAAAAATCAGCCATTAAACGCGAAAATTAGATAGAGAAACTCAAAAATTAGCTAGAAAAACTCAAGAATTAGCTAGAAAAACTCGGAAATTAGCCACAAAAACCCAAAAATTAGCCATGAAAACTCAACAATTAGCCATGAAACCCAAAAATTAGTCAGAAATACTCGAAAATTAGCTAGAAAACCTCAAAAATTAACTAGAAAAACTCAGAAATCAGCTAGAAGAACTCAAAACTTAGCCATAAAAACCCTGAAATTAGCCATAAAACCCAAAAATTTGCCAGAAAAACTCGAAAATTAGCTTGAAAAACTCAGAAATTAGTCACAAAAACCCGAAAATTGTTAGAATAACTCAAAAATTAGCCATAAAAACTCAAAAAATATCTATAAAACATGAGAATTAGCTGGAAAAACTCAAAAATTAGCCATAAAAACTAAAAAATTAGCCATAAAACCCAAAAATTAGCTAGAAAAACTCAAGAGTTAGCTAAAAAAACTCGGAAATTAGCCACAAAAACTCAGAAGTTAGCCATGAAAAACCAACAATTAGCCATGAAACCCGAAAATTAGCCAGAAAAACTCGAAAACTAACTAGAAAAACTCAAAATTTAGCCATAAAACCCAAAAATTAGCTGGAAAAACTCAAGAATTAGCTGGAAAAACTCGGAAATTAGCCACAAAAACTCAAAAATTAGCCATGAAAACTCAACAACAACTCAGCAACTCATCAATTAGCCATGAAACCCAAAAATTAGTTAGAAAAACTCAAAAATTAGCCATAAAAACCCAAAAATTAGCCATTAAACGCGAAAATTAGATAGAGAAACTCAAAAATTAGCTAGAAAAACTCAAGAATTAGCTGGAAAAACTCGGAAATTAGCCACAAAAACTCAAAAATTAGCCATGAAAACTCAACAACAACTCAGCAACTCAACAATTAGCCATGAAACCCAAAAATTAGTTAGAAAAACTCAAAAATTAGCCATAAAAACCCAAAAATCAGCCATTAAACGCGAAAATTAGATAGAGAAACTCAAAAATTAGCTAGAAAAACTCAAGAATTAGCTAGAAAAACTCGGAAATTAGCCACAAAAACCCAAAAATTAGCCATGAAAACTCAACAATTAGCTATGAAACCCAAAAATTAGTCAGAAATACTCGAAAATTAGCTAGAAAACCTCAAAAATTAATTAGAAAAACTCAGAAATCAGCTAGAAGAACTCAAAACTTATCCATAAAAACCCTGAAATTAGCCATAAAAACCCTGAAATTAGCCATAAAAACTCGAAAATTAGCTTGAAAAACTCAGAAATTAGTCACAAAAACCCGAAAATTGTCAGAATAACTCCAAAAATTAGCCATAAAAACTCAAAAAATAGCTATAAAACATAAGAAGTAGCTGGAAAAACTCAAAAATTAGCCATAAAAACTAAAAAATTAGCTAGAAAAACTCGAAAATTAGCCAGAAAAACTCGTAAATTAACTAGGAAAACTCAAAATTTAGCCATAAAACCCAAAAATTAGCTAGAAAAACTCGGAAATTAGCCACAAAAACTCAGAAATTAGCCATGAAAAACCAACAATTAGCCATGAAACCCGAAAATTAGCCAGAAAAACTCGAAAATTAACTAGAAAAACTCAAAATTTAGCCATAAATCCCAAAAATTAGCTAAAAAACTCAAAAATTAGCTAGAACACCCATAAAATTAGATAGAAAACCTCAAAAATTGGCTAGAAAAACCCAAAAATCAACTTTAAAATTAGTCATTAAACCCGAAAATTAGCAAGAAAAACTCGAAAATTAGCTAGAAAAACTCAGAAATTAGGTAGAAAAACTCAAAAATTAGCTTCAAAATCTCGAAATAAGCTATAAAACATGAAAATTAGCTGAAAAAACATAAAAATTAGCCACAAAAACTTAAAAATTAGCCATGAAAACTCAAAAATTAGCAAGGAAAACAAAACGCGAAAATTAGATAGAGAATATTAAAAATTAGCTAGAAAAACTCAAGAATTAGCTAGAAAAACTCGGAAATTAGAAACAAAAACTCAAAAATTAGCCATGAAAACTCAACAATTAGCGATGAAACCCAAAAATTAATCAGAAATACTCGAAAATTAGCTAGAAAACCTCAAAAATTAGCTAGAAAAACTCAGAAATCAGCTAGGAGAACTCAAAACTTAGCCATAAAAACTCAGAAATTAGCCATGAAAATTCAAAAATTAGCCATAAAAACCCTGAAATTAGCCATAAAACCCAAAAATTAGCCAGAAAAACTCGAAAATTGTTTAGAAAAACTCAAACATTAGCCAAAAAAACTCAAAAACTAGCCATAAAACCCAAAAATTAGCCAGAAAACCCCAAAATTTAGCTAGAAAAACTCAAAAATTAGCTAGAAAAACTCGAAAATTAGCTAGAAAAACTCAAGAGTTAGCTAAAAAAACTCGGAAATTAGCCACAAAAACTCAGAAATTAGCCATGAAAAACCAACAATTAGCCATGAAACCCAAAAATTAGCCATAAAAACCCAAAAATTAGCTATTAAACGCGTAAATTAGATAGAAAAACTCAAAGATTAGCCTCAAAACCCAAAAATTGTTGGAAAAACTCAAAAATTAGCTCTAAAAACTCAAAAAATAGCTATAAAACATGAAAATTAGCCATAAAAACTTAAAAATTAGCCATTAAACTCAAAAATTAGCTTCAAAATCTCGAAATAAGCTATAAAACATGGAAATTAGCTAAAAAAACATAAAAATTAGCCACAAAAACTTGAAAATTAGCCATTAAACTCAAAAATTAGCAAGGAAAACGCGAAAATTGGATAGAGAATATCAAAAATTAGCTAGAAAAACTCAAGAATTAGCTAGAAAAACTCGGAAATTAGCCACAAAAACTCAAAAATTAGCCATGAAAACTCAACAATTAGCGATGAAACCCAAAAATTAATCAGAAATACTCGAAAATTAGCTAGAAAACCTCAAAAATTAGCTAGAAAAACTCAGAAATCAGCTAGGAGAACTCAAAACTTAGCCATAAAAACTCAGAAATTAGCCATGAAAATTCAAAAATTAGCCATAAAAACCCTAAAATTAGCCATAAAACCCAAAAATTAGCCAGAAAAACTCGAAAATTGTTTAGAAAAACTCAAACATTAGCCAAAAAAACTCAAAAACTAGCCATAAAACCCAAACATTAGCCAGAAAACCCCAAAATTTAGCTAGAAAAACTCAAAAATTAGCTAGAAAAACTCGAAAATTAGCTAGAAAAACTCAAGAGTTAGCTAAAAAAACTCGGAAATTAGCCACAAAAACTCAGAAATTAGCCATGAAAAACCAACAATTAGCCATGAAACCCGAAAATTAGCCATAAAAACCCAAAAATTAGCTATTAAACGCGTAAATTAGATAGAAAAACTCAAAGATCAGCCTCAAAACCCAAAAATTGTTGGAAAAACTCAAAAATTAGCTCTAAAAACTCAAAAAATAGCTATAAAACATGAAAATTAGCCATAAAAACTTAAAAATTAGCCATTAAACTCAAAAATTAGCTTCAAAATCTCGAAATAAGCTATAAAACATGGAAATTAGCTAAAAAAACATAAAAATTAGCCACAAAAACTTAAAAATTAGCCATTAAACTCAAAAATTAGCAAGGAAAACGCGAAAATTGGATAGAGAATATCAAAAATTAGCTAGAAAAACTCAAGAATTAGCTAGAAAAACTCGGAAATTAGCCACAAAAACTCAAAAATTAGCCATGAAAACTCAACAATTAGCGATGAAACCCAAAAATTAATCAGAAATACTCGAAAATTAGCTAGAAAACCTCAAAAATTAGCTAGAAAAACTCAGAAATCAGCTAGGAGAACTCAAAACTTAGCCATAAAAACTCAGAAATTAGCCATAAAAATTCAAGAATTAGCCATAAAAACCCTAAAATTAGCCATAAAACCCAAAAATTAGCCAGAAAAACCCAAAATTTAGCTAGAAAAACTCAAAAATTAGCTAGAAAAACTCGAAAATTAGCTAGAAAAACTCAAGAGTTAGCTAAAAAACTCGGAAATTAGCCACGAAAACTCGAAAATTAACTAGAAAAACTCAAAATTTAGCCATAAAACCCAAAAATTAGCTGGAAAAACTCAGAAATCAGCTAGAAAAACTCAAAACTTAGCCATAAAAACTCAGAAATTAGCCATAAGAACCCAAAAATTAGCCATAAAAACCCCAAAATTAGCCATAAAACCCAAATAATTGTCAGAAAAACTCGAAAATTTGCTTGAAAAACTCAGAAATTGGCCACAAAAACCCAAAAATTGTTAGAAAAACTCAAAAATTAGCCATAAAAACCAAAAAATAGCTATAAAACATGAGAATTAGCTGGAAAAACTCAAAAATTAGCCATAAAAACTAAAAAATTAGCCATAAAATACAAAAATTAGCCAGAAAAACTCGTAAATTAACTAGGAAAACTCAAAATTTAGCCATAAAACCCAAAAATTAGCTAGAAAAACTCAAGAGTTAGCTAAAAAAACTCGGAAATTAGCCACAAAAACTCAGAAATTAGCCATGAAAAACCAACAATTAGCCATGAAACCCGAAAATTAGCCAGAAAAACTCGAAAATTAACTAGAAAAGCTCAAAATTTAGCCATAAAACCCAAAAATTAGCTAAAAAAGTCAAAAATTAGCTAGAACACCCATAAAATTAGATAGAAAACCTCAAAAATTGGCTAGAAATACCCAAAAATCAACTTTAAAATTAGTCATTAAACCCGAAAATTAGCAAGAAAAACTCGAAAATTAGCTAGAAAAACTCAGAAATTAGGTAGAAAAACTCAAAAATTAGCTTCAAAATCTCGAAATAAGCTATAAAACATGAAAATTAGCTGAAAATTAGCCACAAAAACTTAAAAATAAGCCATTAAACTCAAAAATTAGCAAGGAAAACAAAACGCGAAAATTAGATAGAGAATATTAAAAATTAGCCATAAAAACTCAGAAATTAGCCATGAAAATTCAAAAATTAGCCATAAAAACCCTAAAATTAGCCATGAAACCCAAAAATTAGTCAGAAATACTCAAAAATTAGCTAGAAAACCTCAAAAATTAACTAGAAAAACTCAGAAATCAGCTAGAAGAACTCAAAACTTAGCCATAAAAACCCTGAAATTAGCCATAAAACCCAAAAATTTGCCAGAAAAACTCGAAAATTAGCTTGAAAAACTCAGAAATTAGTCACAAAAACCCGAAAATTGTTAGAATAACTCAAAAATTAGCCATAAAAACTCAAAAAATAGCTATAAAACATAAGAATTAGCTGGAAAAACTCAAAAATTAGCCATAAAAACTAAAAAATTAGCCATAAAATACAAAAATCAGCCAGAAAAACTCGTAAATTAACTAGGAAAACTCAAAATTTAGCCATAAAACCCAAAAAATTAGCTAGAAAAACCCAAAAGTTAGCTAAAAAAACTCGGAAATTAGCCACAAAAACTCAGAAATTAGCCATGAAAAACCAACAATTAGCCATGAAACCCGAAAATTAGCCAGAAAAACTCGAAAATTAACTAGAAAAACTCAAAATTTAGCCATAAAACCCAAAAATTAGCTAAAAAACTCAAAAATTAGCTAGAACACCCATAAAATTAGATAGAAAACCTCAAAAATTGGCTAGAAAAACCCAAAAATCAACTTTAAAATTAGTCATTAAACCCGAAAATTAGCAAGAAAAACTCGAAAATTAGCTAGAAAAACTCAGAAATTAGGTAGAGAAACTCGGAAATTAGCCACAAAAACTCAAAAATTAGCCATGAAAACTCGACAATTAGCGATGAAACCCAAAAATTTATCAGAAATACTCGAAAATTAGCTAGAAAACCTCAAAAATTAGCTAGAAAAACTCAGAAATCAGCTAGGAGAACTCAAAACTTAGCCATAAAAACCCTAAAATTAGCCATAAAACCCAAAAATTAGCCAGAAAAACTCGAAAATTGTTTAGAAAAACTCAAACATTAGCCAAAAAAACTCAAAAACTAGCCATAAAACCCAAAAATTAGCCAGAAAAACCCAAAATTTAGCTAGAAAAACTCAAAAATTAGCTAGAAAAACTCGAAAATTAGCTAGAAAAACTCGAAAATTAGCTAGAAAAACTCAAGAGTTAGCTAAAAAAACTCGGAAATTAGCCACAAAAACTCAGAAATTAGCCATGAAAAACCAACAATTAGCCATGAAACCCGAAAATTAGCCATAAAAACCCGAAAATTAGCTATTAAACGCGTAAATTAGATAGAAAAACTCAAAAATTAGCCTCAAAACCCAAAAATTGTTGGAAAAACTCAAAAATTAGCTCTAAAAACTCAAAAAATAGCTATAAAACATGAGAATTAGCCATAAAAACTTAAAAATTAGCCATTAAACTCAAAAATTAGCTTCAAACTCTCGAAATAAGCTATAAAACATGGAAATTAGCTAAAAAAACATAAAAATTAGCCACAAAAACTTAAAAATTAGCCATTAAACTCAAAAATAAGCAAGGAAAACGCGAAAATTAGATAGAGAATATCAAAAATTAGCTAGAAAAACTCAAGAATTAGCTAGAAAAACTCGGAAATTAGCCACAAAAACTCAAAAATTAGCCATGAAAACTCAACAATTAGCGATGAAACCCAAAAATTAATCAGAAATACTCGAAAATTAGCTAGAAAACCTCAAAAATTAGCTAGAAAAACTCAGAAATCAGCTAGGAGAACTCAAAACTTAGCCATAAAAACTCAGAAATTAGCCATAAAAATTCAAGAATTAGCCATAAAAACCCTAAAATTAGCCATAAAACCCAAAAATTAGCCAGAAAAACTCGAAAATTGTTTAGAAAAACTCAAACATTAGCCAAAAAAACTCAAAAACTAGCCATAAAACCCAAAAATTAGCCAGAAAAACCCAAAATTTAGCTAGAAAAACTCAAAAATTAGCTAGAAAAACTCGAAAATTAGCTAGAAAAACTCAAGAGTTAGCTAAAAAACTGGGAAATTAGCCACAAAAACTCGAAAATTAACTAGAAAAACTCAAAATTTAGCCATAAAACCCAAAAATTAGCTGGAAAAACTCAGCAATCAGCTAGAAAAACTCAAAACTTAGACATAAAAACTCAGAAATTAGCCATAAGAACTCAAAAATTAGCCTCAAAACCCAAAAATTAGCCATAAAAACCCTAAAATTAGCCATAAAACCCAAAAATTGTTAGAAAAACTCAAAAATTAACTTTAAAAACTAAAAAATTGCTATAAAACATGAAAATTAGCCATAAAAACTTAAAAATTAGCCATTAAACTCAAAAATTAGCAAAAAAAAACTCGAAAATCAGCTGGAAAAACTCAGAAATTAGCTAGAAAAACTCAAGAATCAGCTAGGAAAACTCGGAAATTAGCCACAAAAACCCGAAAATTGTTAGAAAAACTCAAAAATTAGCCATAAAAACCAAAAAATAGCTATAAAACATAAGAATTAGCTGGAAAAACTCAAAAATTAGCCATAAAAACTAAAAAATCAGCCATAAAATACAAAAATCAGCCCGAAAAACTCGTAAATTAACTAGGAAAACTCAAAATTTAGCCATAAAACCCAAAAATTAGCTAGAAAAACCCAAAAGTTAGCTAAAAAAACTCGGAAATTAGCCACAAAAACTCAGAAATCAGCCATGAAAAACCAACAATTAGCCATGAAACCCGAAAATTAGCCAGAAAAACTCGAAAATTAACTAGAAAAACTCAAAATTTAGCCATAAAACCCAAAAATTAGCTAAAAAACTCAAAAATTAGCTAGAACACCCATAAAATTAGATAGAAAACCTCAAAAATTGGCTAGAAAAACCCAAAAATCAACTTTAAAATTAGTCATTAAACCCGAAAATTGGCAAGGAAAACTCGAAAATTAGCTAGAAAAACTCAGAAATTAGGTAAAAAAACTCAAAAATTAGCTTCAAAATCTCGAAATAAGCTATAAAACATGAAAATTAGCTGAAAAAACATAAAAATTAGCCACAAAAACTTAAAAATTAGCCATTAAACTCAAAAATTAGCAAGGAAAACAAAACGCGAAAATTAGATAGAGAATATTAAAAATTAGCTAGAAAAACTCAAGAATTAGCTAGAAAAACTCGGAAATTAGCCACAAAAACTCAAAAATTAGCCATGAAAACTCAACAATTAGCGATGAAACCCAAAAATTAATCAGAAATACTCGAAAATTAGCTAGAAAACCTCAAAAATTAGCTAGAAAAACTCAGAAATCAGCTAGGAGAACTCAAAACTTAGCCATAAAAACTCAGAAATTAGCCATGAAAATTCAAAAATTAGCCATAAAAACCCTAAAATTAGCCATAAAACCCAAAAATTAGCCAGAAAAACTCGAAAATTGTTTAGAAAAACTCAAACATTAGCCAAAAAAACTCAAAAACTAGCCATAAAACCCAAAAATTAGCCAGAAAAACCCAAAATTTAGCTAGAAAAACTCAAAAATTAGCTAGAAAAACTCGAAAATTAGCTAGAAAAACTCGAAAATTAGCTAGAAAAACTCAAGAGTTAGCTAAAAAAACTCGGAAATTAGCCACAAAAACTCAGAAATTAGCCATGAAAAACCAACAATTAGCCATGAAACCCGAAAATTAGCCATAAAAACCCGAAAATTAGCTATTAAACTCGTAAATTAGATAGAAAAACTCAAAAATTAGCCTCAAAACCCAAAAATTGTTGTAAAAACTCAAAAATTAGCTCTAAAAACTCAAAAAATAGCTATAAAACATGAAAATTAGCCATAAAAACTTAAAAATTAGCCATTAAACTCAAAAATTAGCTTCAAAATCTCGAAATAAGCTATAAAACATGGAAATTAGCTAAAAAAACATAAAAATTAGCTACAAAAACTTAAAAATTAGCCATTAAACTCAAAAATTAGCAAGGAAAACGCGAAAATTAGATAGAGAATATCAAAAATTAGCTAGAAAAACTCAAGAATTAGCTAGAAAAACTCGGAAATTAGCCACAAAAACTCAAAAATTAGCCATGAAAACTCAACAATTAGCGATGAAACCCAAAAATTAATCAGAAATACTCGAAAATTAGCTAGAAAACCTCAAAAATTAGCTAGAAAAACTCAGAAATCAGCTAGGAGAACTCAAAACTTAGCCATAAAAACTCAGAAATTAGCCATAAAAATTCAAGAATTAGCCATAAAAACCCTAAAATTAGCCATAAAACCCAAAAATTAGCCAGAAAAACTCGAAAATTGTTTAGAAAAACTCAAACATTAGCCAAAAAAACTCAAAAACTAGCCATAAAACTCAAAAATTAGCCAGAAAAACCCAAAATTTAGCTAGAAAAACTCAAAAATTAGCTAGAAAAACTCGAAAATTAGCTAGAAAAACTCAAGAGTTAGCTAAAAAACTCGGAAATTAGCCACAAAAACTCGAAAATTAACTAGAAAAACTCAAAATTTAGCCATAAAACCCAAAAATTAGCTGGAAAAACTCAGAAATCAGCTAGAAAAACTCAAAACTTAGCCATAAAAACTCAGAAATTAGCCATAAGAACCCAAAAATTAGCCATAAAAATCCTAAAATTAGCCATAAAACCCAAAAATTTGTCAGAAAAACTCGAAAATTTGCTTGAAAAACTCAGAAATTGGTCACAAAAACCCAAAAATTGTTAGAAAAACTCAAAAATTAGCCATAAAAACCAAAAAATTAGCCATTAATCCCGAAAATTAGCGAGAAAATCTCGAAAATTAGCTATAAAAACCCGAAAATTAGCCATTAAACGCGAAAATTAGATAGAGAAACTCAAAAATTAGCTAGAAAAACTTGGAAATTAGCTAGAAAAACCCAAAAATTAGCCATAAAAACCAAAAATTAGCCATAAAACCCAAAAACTAGCTAAAGAAACTCAAGAATTAGCTAGAAAAACTCAGAAATTAGCTAGAAAAACCCAAAAATTAGCTAGAAAAACTCAAAAATTAGCCTCAAAACCCAAAAATTAGCCATAAAAACCCTAAAATTAGCCATAAAACCCAAAAATTGTTAGAAAAACTCAAAAATTAGCTTTAAAAACTCAAAAAATAGCTATAAAACATGGAAATTAGCCATAAAAACTTGAAAATTAGCCATTAAACTCAAAAATTAGCAAAAAAAACTCGAAAATCAGCTGTAAAAACTCAGAAATTAGCTAGAAAAACTCAAGAATCAGCTAGAAAAACTCGGAAATTAGCCACAAAAACCCGAAAATTGTTAGAAAAACTCAAAAATTAGCCACAAAAACCCTAAAATTAGCCATAAAAACCTAAGAATTAGCCACAAAAACCCACAATTAGCTAGAAAAACTCAAAAATTAGCCACAAAAACTCAAAAATTAGCCACAAAAACCCAAAAATGAGCCACAAAAACCAAAAATTTGCCAGAAAAACTCGAAAATCAGCTAGAAAAACTTAGAAATTAGCCACAAAAACCCAAAAATTGTTAGAAAAACCCAAAAATTAGCTATAAAAACCCGAACATTAGCTATACAACCCAAACTCTAGCTAGAAAAACTCAAAAATTAGCTATAAAAACCCAAAAATTGCTAGAAAACCCGAAAAGTAGCCATAAAAATCCAAAAATTAGCCATAAAACCCGAAAATTGTTACAAAAACTCAGAAATTAGCCATAACAACTCAAGAATTAGCCGCAAAAACCCAACAAATATCCATAAAATCCCAAAAATGGCTGGAAAACTGAAAAATTGGCAGGGAAAACACAGAAAATGTCTATAAAACCCAGAAACTAGCCATAAAAATCCAAAAATTAGCCATAAAACCCGAAAATTAGCTAGAGAAACTCAAAAATTAGCTAGAAAAACTCAGAAATTAGCTATTAAAAACTCGAATAATAGCTATAAAACATAGAAATTAGCTAGAATAACCCAAAAATTAGCCATAAAAACTCAGAAATTAGCCATTAATCTCAAAAATTAGCAAGAAAAACTCGAAAATTAGCTAGAAAAACTCAGAAATTAGCCACAAAAACCTAACAATCAGCTAGAAAAACTCAAAAATTAGCTAGAAAACCCATAAAATTAGATAGAAAAACTCAAAAATTGGCTAGAAAAACCCAAAAATTAGCTTTAAAAACCCAAAAATTAGTTATAAAACCCAAAAATTAGCTGAAAAAACTCAACAATTGTTAGAAAAACTCAAAAAATAGCTATAAAACATGAAAATTAGCCATAAAAACTTGAAAATTAGCCATTAAACTCAAAAATTAGCAAGAAAAACTCAAAAATTAGCTTGAAAAACTCAGAAATTGGCCACAAAAACCCAAAAATTGTTGGAAAAACTCAAAAATTAGCTCTAAAAACTCAAAAAATAGCTATAAAACATGAAAATTAGCAATAAAAACTCAAAATTTAGTCAAAAAACCCAAAAATTAGCCATAAAAACTCAGAAATTAGCCATAAGAACCCAAAAATTAGCCATAAAAACCCCAAAATTAGCCATGAAATCCAAAAATTTGCTAGAAAATTTCAAAAGCTAGCTTGAAAAACTCAGAAATTAGCCACAAAAACCCAAAAATTGTTAGAAAAACCCAAAAATTAGCTGGAAAAACTCAAGAATTAGCTGGAAAAACTCGGAAATTAGCCACAAAAACTCAAAAATTAGCCATGAAAACTCAACAACAACTCAACAACTCAACAATTAGCCATGAAACACAAAAATTTGCTAGGAAAATTCTAAAATTAGCTTGAAAAACTCAGAAATTGGCCACAAAAACCCAAAAATTGTTGGAAAAACTCAAAAATTAGCTCTAAAAACTCAAAAAATAGCTATAAAACATGAAAATTAGCAATAAAAACTCAAAATTTAGTCAAAAAAACCCAAAAATTAGCCATAAAAACTCAGAAATTAGCCATAAGAACCCAAAAATTAGCCATAAAAACCCCAAAATTAGCCATGAAATCCAAAAATTTGCTAGAAAATTTGAAAAGCTAGCTTGAAAAACTCAGAAGTTAGCCACAAAAACCCAAAAATTGTTAGAAAAACTCAAAAATTAGCCATAAAACCCAAAAATTTGCCAGAAAAACTTGAAAATTAGCTCGAAAAACTCAGAAGTTAGCCACAAAAACCCGAAAATTGTTAGAATAGCTCAAAAATTAGCCATAAAAATTCAAAAAATAGCTATAAAACATAAGAATTAGCTGGAAAAACTCAAAAATTAGCCATAAAAACTAAAAAATTAGCCATAAAATACAAAAATTAGCCAGAAAAACTCGTAAATTAACTAGAAAAACTCAAAATTTAGCCATAAAACCCAAAAATTAGCTGGAAAAACTCAAGAATTAGCTGGAAAAACTCGGAAATTAGCCACAAAAACTCAAAAATTAGCCATGAAAACTCAACAACAACTCAACAACTCAACAATTAGCCATGAAACACACAAATTTGCTAGGAAAATTCTAAAATTAGCTTGAAAAACTCAGAAATTAGCCATAAAAACCCAAAAATTAGCTATTTAACGCATTAAACGCGTAAATTAGATGGAGAAACTCAAAAATTAGATAGAAAAACTCAGAAATTAGCTAGAAAACCAAAAAATTAGCGAGAAAAACTCAAGAATTAGCTAGGAAAACTCGGAAATTAGCCACAAAAACTCAAAAATTAGCCATGAAAACTCAACAATTAGCCATGAAACCCAAAAATTTGTCAGAAAAACTCGAAAATTAGCTAGAAAACCTCGAACATTAGCTGGAAAAACTCAGAAATCAGCTGGAAAAACTCAAAACTTAGCCATAAAAACTCAGAAATTAGCCATAAAAACCCAAAAATTAGCCATTAAACGCGAAAATTAGATTGAGAAACTCAAGAATTAATTGGAAAAACTCAGAAATTAGCTAGAAAAACTCAAAAATTAGCTAGAAAAACTCAAGAATTAGCTAGAAAAACTTAGAAATTAGCCACAAAAACCCAAAAAATGTTAGAAAAACTCAAAAATTAGCCATAAAAACCCGAAAATTATCCATTAAACGCGAAAATTAGATAGAGAAACTCAAAAATTAGCCACAAAACTCAAAAATTGTTAGAAAAACTCAAAAATTAGCCATAAAAACCCAAAAATTAGCTATTAAAAGCGTAAATTAGATAGAGAAACTCAAAAATTAGCTATAAAAACTCAAAAATTAGCCATGAAAACTCAACAATTAGCCATGAAACCCAAAAATTATTCAGAAATACTCGAAAATTAGCTAGAAAACCTCAAAAATTAACTAGAAAAACTCAGAAATCAACTAGAATAACTCAAAAATTAGCTATAAAAACTCAAAAAATAGCTATAAAACATGAGAATTAGCTGGAAAAACTCAAAAATTAGCCATAAAAACTAAAAAATTAGCCATAAAACCCAAAAATTAGCTAGAAAAACTCAAGAGTTAGCTAAAAAAACTCGGAAATTAGCCACAAAAACTCAGTAATTAGCCATGAAAAACCAACAATTAGCCATGAAACCCGAAAATTAGCCAGAGAAACTCGAAAATTAACTAGAAAAACTCAAAATTTAGCCATAAAACCCAAAAATTAGCTGGAAAAACTCAAGAATTAGCTGGAAAAACTCGGAAATTAGCCACAAAAACTCAAAAATTAGCCATGAAAACTCAACAACAACTCAGCAACTCAACAATTAGCCATGAAACCCAAAAATTAGTTAGAAAAACTCAAAAATTAGCCATAAAAACCCAAAAATTAGCCATTAAACGCGAAAATTAGATAGAGAAACTCAAAAATTAGCTAGAAAAACTCAAGAATTAGCTGGAAAAACTCGGAAATTAGCCACAAAAACTCAAAAATTAGCCATGAAAACTCAACAACAACTCAGCAACTCAACAATTAGCCATGAAACATTAGCCAAAAAAACTCAAAAACTAGCCATAAAACCCAAAAATAGCCAGAAAAACCCAAAATTTAGCTAGAAAAACTCAAAAATCAGCTAGAAAAACTCGAAAATTAGCTAGAAAAACTCAAGAGTTAGCTAAAAAACTCGGAAATTAGCCACAAAAACTCAGAAATTAGTCATGAAAAACCAACAATTAGCCATGAAACTCGACAATTAGCCAGAAAAACTCGAAAATTAACTAGAAAAACTCAAAATTTAGCCATAAAACCCAAAAATTAGCTGGAAAAACTCAGAAATCAGCTAGAAAAACTCAAAACTTAGCCATAAAAACTCAGAAATTAACCATAAAAACCCAAAAATTAGCCATTAAACGCGAAAATTAGATTGAGAAACTCAGAAATTAGCTGGAAAAACTCAGAAATTAGCTAGAAAAACCCATAAATTAGCTAGAAAAACTCGGAAATTCTCCACAAAAACTCAAAAATTAGCCATGAAAACTCAACAATTAGCCATGAAACCCAAAAATTAGTCAGAAAACTCGAAAATTAGCTAGAAAACCTCGAAAATTAGCTAGAAAAACTCAGAAATCAGCTGGAAAAACTAGAAACTTAGCCATAAAAACTCAGAAATTAGCCATAAGAACCCAAAAATTAGCCATAAAAACCCTAAAATTAGCCATAAAACCCGAAAATTAGCGAGAAAATCTCGAAAATTAGCTATAAAAACCCGAAAATTAGCCATTAAACGCGAAAATTAGATAGAGAAACTCAAAATTTAGCTAGAAAAACTTGGAAATTAGCTAGAAAAACCCAAAAATTAGCCATAAAAACCGAAAAATTAGCCATTAAACTCAAAAATTAGCAAGAAAAACTCGGAAATTATATGGAAAAACTCAGAAATTAGCTAGAAAAACTCAAAAATCAGCCATAAAAACTAAAAATTAGCCATAAAATACAAAATTTAGCCAGAAAAACTCGAAAAATAACTAGGAAAACTCAAAATTTAGCCATAAAACCCATAAATTAGCTAGAAAAACTCAAGAATTAGCTAAAAAAACTCGGAAATTAGCCACAAAAACTCAGAAATTAGCCATGAAAACCCAACAATTAGCCGCCATGAAACCCGAAAATTAGCCAGATAAAACCCAAAAATTAGCTGGAAAAACTCAAGAATTAGCTGGAAAAACTCGGAAGTTAGCCACAAAAACTCAAAAATTAGCCATGAAAACTCAACAATTAGCCATGAAACCCAAAAATTTGCTAGAAAAATTTAAAAGCTAGCTTGAAAAACTCAGAAATTAGCCACAAAAACCCAAAAATTGTTAGAAACACTCAAAAATTAGCCATAAAAACCTAAGAATTAGCCACAAAAACCCAACAATTAGCTAGAAAAACTCAAAAATTAGCCACAAAAACT
Organism: Diorhabda elongata; assembly: GCA_026230145.1. NCBI lineage: Eukaryota > Metazoa > Arthropoda > Insecta > Coleoptera > Chrysomelidae > Diorhabda > Diorhabda elongata. The sequence continues at coordinate 593,986 of JAOVVJ010000025.1, forward strand.
CAAAAATTAGCCACAAAAACCCAAAAATGAGCCACAAAAACCCAAAAATTTGCCAGAAAAACTCGAAAATCAGCTAGAAAACTTAGAAATTAGCCACAAAAACCCAAAAATTGTTAGAAAAACCCAAAAATTAGCTATAAAAAGCCGAACATTAGCTATACAACCCAAAATCTAGCTAGAAAAACTCAAAAATTAGCTATAAAAACCCAAAAATTGCTAGAAAACCCGAAAAGTAGCCATAAAAATCCAAAAATTAGCCATAAAACCCGAAAATTGTTAGAAAAACTCAGAAATTAGCCATAAAAACTCAAGAATTAGCCGCAAAAACCCAACAAATATCCATAAAATCCCAAAAATGGCTGGAAAACTAAAAAATTGGCAGGGAAAACACAGAAAATGTCTATAAAACCCAGAAACTAGCCATAAAAATCCAAAAATTAGCCATAAAACCCGAAAATTAGCTAGAGAAACTCAAAAATTAGCTAGAAAAACTCAGAAATTAGCTATCAAAAACTCGAATAATAGCTATAAAACATAGAAATTAGCTAGAATAACTCAAAAATTAGCCATAAAAACTCAGAAATTAGCCATTAATCTCAAAAATTAGCAAGAAAAACTCGAAAATTAGCTAGAAAAACTCAGAAATTAGCCACAAAAACCTAATAATCAGCTAGAAAAACTCAAAAATTAGCTAGAAAACCCATAAAATTAGATAGAAAAACTCAAAAATTGGCTAGAAAAACCCAAAAATTAGCTTTAAAAACCCAAAAATCAGTTATAAAACCCAAAAATTAACTGAAAAAACTCAACAATTGTTTAGCCATAAAAACCCGAAAATTAGCTATAAAACTCAGAAACTAGCCAGAAAAACTCGAAAATTAGCTAGAAAAACTCAAAATTATGACATAAAACCCAAAAATTAGCTAGAAAAACTCAATAATTAGCTAGAAAGATTCGGAAATTAGCCACAAAAACTAAAAAATTAACCATAAAAACCCAAAAATTAGTCATAAAACCTGAAAAATTAGCCATAAAAACCCGAAAATTAGCTATAAAACCCAGAACTTAGCCAGAAAAACTCGAAAATTAGCTAGAAAAACTCAAATATTAGCCATGGAAACTCAAAAATTAACCACAAAAACCCAAAAATTAGCAATAGAACCCCAAAATATAGCTATAAAACCCATGAATTAGCAAGAAAAACTCAAAATCTAGCCGCAAAAACACAACAATTATCCATAAAAACCCAAAAATTGCTGGAAAACTGAAAAATTAGCAATGAAAACACAAAAACTAGCCATAAAAATCCAGAAATTAGCCATAAAACCCGAAAATTAGCTAGAGAAACTCAAAAATTAGCTAGAAAATCTCAGAAATTAGCTAGAAAAACCCAAAAATTAACTGGAAAAACTCAGAAATTAGCCACAAAACCCAAAAATTGTTAGAAAAACTCAGAAATTAGCTATTAAAAACTCGAATAATAGCTATAAAACATAGAAATTAGCTAGAATAACTCGAAAATTACCCATAAATACTCAGAAATTAGCCGCAAAAACCCAAAAGTTATCCATAAAAACACAGAAAATGTCTATAAAACCCAGAAACTAGCCATAAAAATCCAAAAATTAGCCATAAAACCCGAAAATCAGCTAGAGAAACTCAAAAATTAGCTAGAAAAACTCGAAAAAATGCTAGAAAAACCCAAAAATTGTTAGAAAAACTCAGAAGTTAGCTATTAAAAACTCGAATAATAGCTATAAAACATAAAAATTAGCTAGAAAAACTCGAAAATTAGCCATAAAAACTCAAAAATTAGCCATTAAACCCAAAAAGTAGCAAGAAAAACTCGAAAATTAGCTAGAAAAACCCAGAACTTAGCCATAAAACCCGAAAATTATCCAGAAAAACTCGAAAATTAGCCATAAAAACTCAGAAATCAGCGGCAAAAACCCAACAATTATCCATAAAAACCCAAAAATTGCTAAAAAACTAAAAAATTGGCAGGGGAAACACAGAAAATGTCTATAAAACTCAAATACTAGCCATAAAAATCCAAAAATTAGCCATAAAACCCGAAAGTTAGCTAGAGAAACTCAAAAATTAGCTATAAAAACTCAGAAATTGGCCACAAAAACCTAAAAATTGTTAGAAAAACTCAAAAATTAGCCATAAAAACCAAAAAATTAGCCATTAAACTCAAAAATTAGCAAGAAAAACTCGAAAATTAGCTAGAAAAACCCAAAAATTAGCTAGAAAAACTCAAAAATTAGCCTCAAAATCCAAAAATTGTTGGAAAAACTCAAAAATTAGCTCTAAAAACTCAAAACATAGCTATACAACATGAAAATTAGCCATAAAAACTCAAAATTTAGCAATAAAACCCAAAAATTAGCTAAAAAAACTCAAAAATTAGCCATGAAAACCCGAAAAATTGACCAAAAAACCCGAACATTAGCAAGTAGCAGGAAAAACTCGAAAATTAGCTAGAAAAACTCGAAAATTAGCCACAAAAACCCAAAAATTGTTGGAAAAACCCAAACATTTGCTATACAACCCAAAATCTAGCTAGAAAAACTAAAAAATTAGCCATAAAAATCTAAAAATTAGCCATAAAACCCGAGAATTAGTTAGAGAAACTCAAAAATTAGCTAGAAAAACTCAGAAACTAGCTAGAAAAACTCAAAAACTAACTATAAAAACTCAGAAATTAGCCACAAAACCCAAAAATTGGCCACAAAAACCCAGAACTTAGCCATAAAACCCGAAAATTATCCAGAAAAACTCGACGACAATTAGCCATAAAAACTCAGAAATTAGCCGCAAAAACCCAAAAATTATCCATGAAAATCCAAAAACTGCTAGAAAACTGAAAAATTGGCGGGAAAAACACAGAAAATGTCTATAAAACCCAAAAACTAGCCATAAAAATCCAAAAATTAGCCATAAAACACGAAAATTAGCTAGAGAAACTCAAAAATTAGCTAGAAAATTTCAGAAATTAGCTAGAAAAACCCAAAAATTAACTAGAAAAACTCAGAAATTGGCCACAAAAACCCAAAAATTGTTAGAAAAACTCAAAAATTAGCCATAAAAACCAAAAAATTAGCCATTAATCCCGAAAATTAGCGAGAAAATCTCGAAAATTAGCTATAAACACCCGAAAATTTTCCATTAAACGCGAAAATTAGATAGAGAAACTCAAAAATTAGCTAGAAAAACTTGGAAATTAGCTAGAAAAACCCAAAAATTAGCCGCAAAAACCCAACAAATACCCATAAAATCCCAAATATTGCTGGAAAACTAAAAAATTGGCAGGGAAAACACAAAAAATGTCTATAAAACCCAAATACTAGCCATAAAAATCCAAAAATTAGCCATAAAACCCGAAAATTAGCTAGAGAAACTCAAAAATTAGCTAGAAAAACTCAGAAATTAGCTATTAACAACTCGAATAATAGCTATAAAACATAGAAATTAGCTAGAATAACTCGAAAATTAGCCATAAAAACTCAGAAATTAGCCATTAATCTCAAAAATTAGCAAGAAAAACTCGAAAATTAGCTAGAAAAACTCAGAAATTAGCCACAAAAACCTAACAATCAGCTAGAAAAACTCAAAAATTAGCAAGAAAAACTCAAAAATTAGCTTGAAAAACTCAGAAATTGGCCACAAAAACCCAAAAATTGTTAGAAAAACTCAAAAATCAGCCATAAAAACCAAAAAATTGAACCCGAAAATAAGATAGAGAAACTCAAAAATTAGCAAGAAAAACTCGAAAATTAGCTAGAAAAACTCAGAAATTAGCCACAAAAACTCAACAATCAGCTAGAAAAACTCAACAATCAGCTAGAAAAACTCAAAAATTGGCTAGAAAACCCAAAAATTAGATAGAAAAACTCGGAAATTGGCTTGAAAACTCAAAAATTAGCCATAAAAACCCAAAAATTGTTGGAAAAACTCAAAAATTAGCTCTAAAAACTCAAAAAATAGCTATAAAACATGAAAATTAGCAATAAAAACTCAAAATTTAGCCATAAAACCCAAAAATTAGCCATAAAAACTCAGAAATTAGCCATAAGAACCCAAAAATTAGCCATAAAAACCCCAAAATTAACCATGAAATCCAAAAATTTGCTAGAAAATTTCAAAAGCTAGCTTGAAAAACTCAGAAATTAGCCACAAAATCCCAAAAATTGTTAGAAAAACTCAAAAATTAGCCATAAAAACCAGAAAATTAGCTATAAAAACCCTAAAATTAGCCATAAAACCCAAAAATTTGCCAGAAAAACTCGGAAATTAGCTTGAAAAACTCATATATTGGCCACAAAAATTTTGGGTTTTCCTGGCTAATTTTTGAGTTTTTCTTGCTAAATTTTGGGTTTTTCTGGCTAATTTTTGGGCTTTATGGCTAATTTTCAAGATTTATTGGCTAATTTTTGAGTTTTTCTGGCTAAATTTTGAGTTTCTCTGGCTAATTTTTGGGTTAAATGACTAATTTTTGGGTTTTTTTGGCTAATTTTTGAGTTTTTCTGGCTAAATTTTGGGTTTTTCTGGCTAATTTTTGGGTTTTGTGGCTAATTTTCGAGTTTTTCTAGCTAATTTTTGAGTTTTTTTGGCTAATTTTTGGGTTTTTCTGGTTAATTTTTGGGTTTTATGGCTAATTTTTGAATTTTTTTTGCTAATTTTTGAGTTTTTGAGTTTTTCTGGCTAATTTTTGAGTTTTATGGCTAATTTTTGAGTTTTTCTAACTAATTATTGGGTTTTATAGCTAATTCTTGTATTTTTGTGGCTAACTCTTGTATTTTTGTGGCTAATTTTTGAGTTTCTCTAGCTAATTTTTGGAATTTTATAGATAAATTCTGAGTTTTTCTAGCTAATTTTTGAGTTTTCTAGCTAAATTTTGGGTTTTTCTGGCTAATTTTTGGGTTCTATGGCTAATTTTTGCGATTTTTTGGCTAATTTTTGGGTTTTTCTAGCTAATTTTTGAGTTTTTCTAGCTAATTTTTGGGTTTTATGACTAGATTTCGAGTTTTTCTGGCTATAAAACCCAAAAATTAGCCAGAAAAACCCGAAATTTAGCCAGAAAAACTCAAAAATTAGCCATAAAACCCAAAAATTAGCCATAAAAACCCAAAAATTAGCTATAAAACGCGATAATTTTTGAGTTTTTCTGGCTGAATTTTGGGTTTTCCTGGCTAATTTTTGAGTTTTTCTTGCTAAATTTTGGGTTTTTCTGGCTAATTTTTGGGCTTTATGGCTAATTTTTAAGATTTATCGGCTGATTTTTGAGTTTTTCTGGCAAAATTTCGGGTTTTTCTGGCTAATTTTTGGGTTAAATGACTAATTTTTGGGTTTTTTGGCTAATTTTTGAGTTTTTCTGGCTAAATTTTGGGTTTTTCTGGTTAATTTTTGGGTTTTATGGCTAATTTTCGAGTTTTTCTAGCTAATTTTTGGGTTTTTCTGGCTAATTTTTGGGCTTTATGGCTAATTTTTAAGATTTATCGGCTGATTTTTGAGTTTTTCTGGCAAAATTTCGGGTTTTTCTGGCTAATTTTTGGGTTAAATGACTAATTTTTGGGTTTTTCTAGCTAATTTTTGAGTTTTTTTGGCTAATTTTTGGGTTTTTCTGGTTAATTTTTGGGTTTTATGGCTAATTTTTGAATTTTTTTTGCTAATTTTTGAGTTTTTGAGTTTTTCTGGCTAATTTTTGAGTTTTATGGCTAATTTTTGAGTTTTTCTAACTAATTATTGGGTTTTATAGCTAATTCTTGTATTTTTGTGGCTAACTCTTGTATTTTTGTGGCTAATTTTTGAGTTTCTCTAGCTAATTTTTGGAATTTTATAGATAAATTCTGAGTTTTTCTAGCTAATTTTTGAGTTTTCTAGCTAAATTTTGGGTTTTTCTGGCTAATTTTTGGGTTCTATGGCTAATTTTTGCGATTTTTTGGCTAATTTTTGGGTTTTTCTAGCTAATTTTTGAGTTTTTCTAGCTAATTTTTGGGTTTTATGACTAGATTTCGAGTTTTTCTGGCTATAAAACCCAAAAATTAGCCAGAAAAACCCGAAATTTAGCCAGAAAAACTCAAAAATTAGCCATAAAACCCAAAAATTAGCCATAAAAACCCAAAAATTAGCTATAAAACGCGATAATTTTTGAGTTTTTCTGGCTGAATTTTGGGTTTTCCTGGCTAATTTTTGAGTTTTTCTTGCTAAATTTTGGGTTTTTCTGGCTAATTTTTGGGCTTTATGGCTAATTTTTAAGATTTATCGGCTGATTTTTGAGTTTTTCTGGCAAAATTTCGGGTTTTTCTGGCTAATTTTTGGGTTAAATGACTAATTTTTGGGTTTTTTGGCTAATTTTTGAGTTTTTCTGGCTAAATTTTGGGTTTTTCTGGTTAATTTTTGGGTTTTATGGCTAATTTTCGAGTTTTTCTAGCTAATTTTTGGGTTTTTCTGGCTAATTTTTGGGCTTTATGGCTAATTTTTAAGATTTATCGGCTGATTTTTGAGTTTTTCTGGCAAAATTTCGGGTTTTTCTGGCTAATTTTTGGGTTAAATGACTAATTTTTGGGTTTTTTGGCTAATTTTTGAGTTTTTCTGGCTAAATTTTGGGTTTTTCTGGTTAATTTTTGGGTTTTATGGCTAATTTTCGAGTTTTTCTAGCTAATTTTTGAGTTTTTTTTGGCTAATTTTTGGGGTTTTCTGGTTAATTTTTGGGTTTTATGGCTAATTTTTGAATTTTTTTTGCTAATTTTTGAGTTTTTGTAGCTAATTTTTGAGTTTTTCTAGCTAAATTTTGGGTTTTTCTGGCTAATTTTTGGGTTCTATGGCTAATTTTTGAGATTTTTTGGCTAATTTTTGGGTTTTTCTAGCTAATTTTTGAGTTTTTCTAGCTAATTTTTGGGTTTTATGACTAGATTTCGAGTTTTTCCGAAAAATTAGTTAGAAAAACTCAAAGATTAGTCATAAAAACCCAAAAATTAGCCAAAAAAACCCAAAAATTAGCCAGAAAAACCCAAAATTTGGCTAGAAAAACTTTTTTGAGTTTTTATGGCAAATTTTTGGGTTTTTCCAGCTATCTTTCGCGCTTTATAGCTAATTTTTGGGTTTTTCCAGCTAATTTTTGAGTTTTTCTAGCTAAATTTTGTGTTTTTCTGGCAAATGTTTGGGTTTTATGGCTAATTTTTGAGATATTTTGGCAAATTTTTGAGTTTTTCTGGCTAAATTTTGGGTTTTTCTGGCTAATTTTTGGGTTTTATGGCTAATTTTTGAGTTTTTCTAGCTAATTTTCGAGTTTTTTGGCTAAGTTTTGGGTTTTTCTGGCTAATTTTTGGGTTTTATGGCTAATTTTTGAGTTTTTCTAGCTAATTTCTAAGGTTTTTTGGCTGATTTTTGGGTTTTTCTGGCTAATTTTTGAGTTTTTCTGGCTAAATTTTGGGTTTTTCTGGTTAATTTTTGGGTTTTATGGCTAATTTTCGAGTTTTTCTAGCTAATTTTTGGGTTTTTCTGGCTAATTTTTGGGCTTTATGGCTAATTTTTAAGATTTATCGGCTGATTTTTGAGTTTTTCTGGCAAAATTTCGGGTTTTTCTGGCTAATTTTTGGGTTAAATGACTAATTTTTGGGTTTTTCTAGCTAATTTTTGAGTTTTTTTGGCTAATTTTTGGGTTTTTCTGGTTAATTTTTGGGTTTTATGGCTAATTTTTGAATTTTTTTTGCTAATTTTTGAGTTTTTGAGTTTTTCTGGCTAATTTTTGAGTTTTATGGCTAATTTTTGAGTTTTTCTAACTAATTATTGGGTTTTATAGCTAATTCTTGTATTTTTGTGGCTAACTCTTGTATTTTTGTGGCTAATTTTTGAGTTTCTCTAGCTAATTTTTGGAATTTTATAGATAAATTCTGAGTTTTTCTAGCTAATTTTTGAGTTTTCTAGCTAAATTTTGGGTTTTTCTGGCTAATTTTTGGGTTCTATGGCTAATTTTTGCGATTTTTTGGCTAATTTTTGGGTTTTTCTAGCTAATTTTTGAGTTTTTCTAGCTAATTTTTGGGTTTTATGACTAGATTTCGAGTTTTTCTGGCTATAAAACCCAAAAATTAGCCAGAAAAACCCGAAATTTAGCCAGAAAAACTCAAAAATTAGCCATAAAACCCAAAAATTAGCCATAAAAACCCAAAAATTAGCTATAAAACGCGATAATTTTTGAGTTTTTCTGGCTGAATTTTGGGTTTTCCTGGCTAATTTTTGAGTTTTTCTTGCTAAATTTTGGGTTTTTCTGGCTAATTTTTGGGCTTTATGGCTAATTTTTAAGATTTATCGGCTGATTTTTGAGTTTTTCTGGCAAAATTTCGGGTTTTTCTGGCTAATTTTTGGGTTAAATGACTAATTTTTGGGTTTTTTGGCTAATTTTTGAGTTTTTCTGGCTAAATTTTGGGTTTTTCTGGTTAATTTTTGGGTTTTATGGCTAATTTTCGAGTTTTTCTAGCTAATTTTTGGGTTTTTCTGGCTAATTTTTGGGCTTTATGGCTAATTTTTAAGATTTATCGGCTGATTTTTGAGTTTTTCTGGCAAAATTTCGGGTTTTTCTGGCTAATTTTTGGGTTAAATGACTAATTTTTGGGTTTTTTGGCTAATTTTTGAGTTTTTCTGGCTAAATTTTGGGTTTTTCTGGTTAATTTTTGGGTTTTATGGCTAATTTTCGAGTTTTTCTAGCTAATTTTTGAGTTTTTTTTGGCTAATTTTTGGGGTTTTCTGGTTAATTTTTGGGTTTTATGGCTAATTTTTGAATTTTTTTTGCTAATTTTTGAGTTTTTGTAGCTAATTTTTGAGTTTTTCTAGCTAAATTTTGGGTTTTTCTGGCTAATTTTTGGGTTCTATGGCTAATTTTTGAGATTTTTTGGCTAATTTTTGGGTTTTTCTAGCTAATTTTTGAGTTTTTCTAGCTAATTTTTGGGTTTTATGACTAGATTTCGAGTTTTTCCGAAAAATTAGTTAGAAAAACTCAAAGATTAGTCATAAAAACCCAAAAATTAGCCAAAAAAACCCAAAAATTAGCCAGAAAAACCCAAAATTTGGCTAGAAAAACTTTTTTGAGTTTTTATGGCAAATTTTTGGGTTTTTCCAGCTATCTTTCGCGCTTTATAGCTAATTTTTGGGTTTTTCCAGCTAATTTTTGAGTTTTTCTAGCTAAATTTTGTGTTTTTCTGGCAAATGTTTGGGTTTTATGGCTAATTTTTGAGATATTTTGGCAAATTTTTGAGTTTTTCTGGCTAAATTTTGGGTTTTTCTGGCTAATTTTTGGGTTTTATGGCTAATTTTTGAGTTTTTCTAGCTAATTTTCGAGTTTTTTGGCTAAGTTTTGGGTTTTTCTGGCTAATTTTTGGGTTTTATGGCTAATTTTTGAGTTTTTCTAGCTAATTTCTAAGGTTTTTTGGCTGATTTTTGGGTTTTTCTGGCTAATTTTTGGGTTTTATAGCAAATTTTTGAGTTTTTTTGGCTAATTTTTGAGTTTTTCTAGCTAATTTTTGAGATTGTCTGGCTAGTTTTTGGGTTTTATGGCTGATTTTTGAGTTTTTCTAGCTAATTATTGAGTTTTTTTGGCTAATTTTTGGTTTTTTCTGGCTTATTTTTGGGTTTTATGGCTAATTTTTGAGTTTTTTTGGCTAATTTTTGAGTTTTTCCAGCTAATTTTCGAGTTTTTCTGGCTAATTCTTGGGTTTTATGGCTAATTTTTGAGTTTTTCTAGCTAATTCTTGGGTTTTATAGCTAATTCTTAACACGGTGTTTTTTTTCATCATTATTACTATCTTCATGAAACTTTCATATAACACACCTCGAACGGCTTCTACATACAAAACATCTCCATTCAATTTTCACAATTCATCTTTTTCGACAAATTCTTATATCCTACCAGCCAGAAGACAAACTAAACACGGTTTTATAGACACTAGCGCCCTCTGCCGGCCAAACGCCAAACTTAACACGGTTTTACAGACACTAGCGCCACCTGCCGGCCAGAAGACAAACTAAACATCTAATTTCATAATACTTGGGTTTTCATAATTATTACTATTTTCATACAACTTTTATATAACACACATCGGACGGCTTCTACATACAAAATATCTCCATTCAATTTTCGCAATTCATCTTTTTCGACAAGTTCTTATATCCTACCGGCCAGAAGACAAACTAAAACATCTCCATAAAAAATATAATTTCATAATACTTCATTTTCCATTAATATCATACAACTTCTATATAATACACCTCGTACGTTCGTATATCGAGCGGCGATCTAATGTCATAATAACACTTTCATATAATATACCTCGAACGACTTATACATAAAAAACATCTCCATTCAATTTTCAAATCTCATTTTTTGAGAAAAGTTCCTATATCGAGAGGAATATAGTTTCATAATACTTCATTTTTCATTATTATCGCTAATTTCATAAAACTTTTATATAATACACCTCGTATGTTCGTACATCGAGCGGCGATCTAATTTCATAATACTTTTTTTCCGTTATTGAGTTTTTCTGGCAAATTTTTGGGTTTTATGGCTAATTTTTTTATTTTTTCTAGCTAATTTTTTTTCTGGCTAATTTTTGGGTTTTTTAGCTACTTTCTGAGTTTTTCTGTGCGATTTTTGGGTTTTATGGCTAATTTTTGGGTTTTTCTGGCTATAAAACCCAAAAATTAGTTAGAAAAACTCAAAGATTAGCCATAAACACCCAAAAATTAGCCAGAAAACCCAAAATTTAGCTAGAAAAACTTTTTTGAGTTTTTATGGCTGATTTTTGAGTTTTTCTAGCTATCTTTCGCGTTTTATAGCTAATTTTTGGGTTTTTATGGCTAATTTTTGGGTTTTATGGCTAATTTTTGAGTTTTTCTGGCTAAATTTTGGGTTTTTCTGGCTAATTTTTGGGTTTTATTGCTAATTTTTGGGTTTGTCTGGCAAATTTTTGGGTTTTTCTGGCTAATTTTTAAGATTTATTGGCTAATTTTTGAGTTTTTCCGGCAAAATTTTGGGTTTTTCTGGCTAATTTTTGGGTTTTATGACTAATTTCTGGGTTTTTTTGGCTAATTTTTGAGTTTTTGTAGCTAATTTTTGAGTTTTTCTGGCTACTTTTTGGGTTTTTTGGCTAATTTTTGAGTTTTTCTAACTAATTCTTGGATTTTATCTTCGAATATTCATCCACTCTTCCTAGAGGCATCATTATGGGTGACCTCAACTCCAGGAATACCCTTTTTGGTGATACCACAACCAACCTAGCCGGCAGAACTCTCGCCGACTCTCTAATTTCTCTTCCCCTTTCTCGGATTAAAAACCGAAAGCCAACACTCGTAAGTCACCTGGGCTCTTCCATCGTCGACCACATAATCTGCACGGACAGATTAATTACCCTTATCGAGGACGAATGCTCTATAGGCGACCCAATCACCTCAGACCACGTTCCCTTATTGGTCAATACATCTTTTTTCAACCCAATAAAACCCCCTCCAACTAGCTTCACCTATCAGGACTTCAAAAATGCCGACTGGATCTCCTTCGCAAACCATATCAATACCAATTTACCCCAACCCACTATTCTTCGAACTACCGAAGAACTAGACAAATACGCGGAGGATTTCCAATTCCTCATTATCGATGCGCAAGACATCGCCGTCCCTCTTACCACCGTTCATACCAACTATATATCAATCTCTCAAAATATCCGATCCAAAATTCTTCAGAAAAGACAGTTATATAGGCTGTACATTAGAACTAGAGACCCAGCAGTCAAAACGCAATGGAACCGTCTCAACGCCCAAGTCAGGCTGGAAATCAATGCTGAAAAGCGGAGAAAGTGGGAGGCCGCCACTGCCGACTTGGACTATAGACGGGGTCGTGCGTTTTGGCAACAATTCTACAGACTAACTGGCCAACGAAAGTATGTAGAATCACACCTTGAAGTACAAGGACGAAAGTATTTCTCGCCCGAAGACAAAGCCACCGTCTTCAAAAACAGCTTACAAACTGTCTTTACTCCAACTGACAACCCCCATTTCTCACGGGACTTTGCCGATGAAACCCACTTCTTCACCCAAAACATAACCCTGAGACCCCACTGGATTACCCAACTAAATGAGAACGTTCCACTTCTCGCACCATTTACCGTGGATGTTGTTAGATCGGCTTGCCGAGCTGGGAAGAACTCCGCTCCCGGGCGGGACGGAATCTCAAGACAGGCATTAAAAAACCTGCCTGAGACAGCTCTCCCTAAGCTCTGCGGTCTATTTGACGCCTGCTTGGCTTTCTCTTACTTTCCTCAATGTTGGAAATCCGCCAACACGGTTCTCATTCCCAAACCCGGCAAAGACCCTTTCAATCCTGAATCTTACCGCCCTATTTCGCTCATCAGCGTCTTGGGTAAAGTCTTTGAACGTTTGATTAAAGACCGAATCTGGGACTTCTGTACAGAGCTTAATATTATTCCAAAACTCCAATTCGGATTCAGGCCCAAACACTCCACCCAAAACGCCATCACCAATCTTCAAACCATCTTGACCAAAGCGATGAACCAACACCAGTGTGCCTCCGTCATTTTCATGGATGTTCAGAAAGCTTTCGATCAAGTCTGGCATGCCGGACTTATTAGGAAACTTCTGACTATCCGCATGCCACCTCCCACTATAAAATTGATATATTCATATCTCACCAACCGCTCCATCAAAGTCAAAGTTGGTCATTGCCTTTCCGAATCTTTCACCCCACTTACTGGCGTTCCACAAGGCTCAATTCTGTCCCCATTACTCTATATAATCTATACGTATGACACTCGCGGATGACACCGCACTCATCGCCTACGCCCAAAACATGCGCTCCCTCAATATCAAATCCCAAAATATTCTGAATCAATTTTCGGATTGGTGCAGAAAATGGAGGGTTACTCTCAATTCTCAAAAAACTCAAGCCATCGCCTTCATACATCCCCAATCCGTGCGCAAACATCAACCTCAAAACCTCCACTTGAGACTTTGGGGAGAGGGGCTCGAAATCTGCAGAGAAGCCGTCTATCTGGGTGTGAAACTCACTCACACTCTCAATTGTACGGCCGATCTTTATGACACTCTGAACAGAGTACGGAAACGAGTCAGGCTCATCAAAGCTCTTGGTGGAAATTTCGTACGAACCCACCCCCTGACCCTACTTCATACGTATAAAACATACATCCGCCCTATTATCGAATATAGAGCAAACGCCTTTAGCACCTTGCCCGAATATCTAATCAAAAGACTCGTGACCTGCGAGCAGTCCATTCTTAGGTACTGCCAATACAAGTGTAGGTTTAGCCCTAGCAACACCGTTTATGTCAATACTGACATAACCCCCATTCCAAGCCGCCTAAATGACCTCCAAGCCCGATATGTGATTCGAACCATCGAATTTAATAATTTCGCTGCTAAAGAGACCCTCCTCAACCCCTGGACCAACAATATGCGGCCACTAGGTTCAAAACCCAAAAAAAAGCTCCCTTATCCGCCACTTCGACTACTAGCAACAGCATACGAGGATCTCCCGGAAACCTACCTCAATTTCCTCGATAGTTCCCCCGTATCAGTGAGATAAATTCCTACCCCCAACACCCACCCTCATTTTCATCCATCGTCGGAGGGCCTAAGCAAATCATATCAAATTTCCAAAAAAAAAAAAAAACTTCCATCCTAATTTTTCACAACGAATCACTCTCTCTCTCAGATTTATCTCCAGTTGCTTTCTTAGAGCGCTTCGAGAAGGTCGCAAGTACGGATTAAAGGACTGCTGTATAATCGGTCACTGTTTTATTTTAGAAAACACACCGGTAAACGCAGGGTCGCCTACTGCAATTAATATTCTCGCTGACAAAGAAACTCGTATTATTAGCGTATACCATTGCAAAAAATGCCCCTTTCGGGGCTTTGTTGCTCTACCTACCTGCCCTTTTCGGGGCTTTTTTTTATAATGAAATAAACCCTTTCGGGGGCAAGTGTTTCAAGAACCAACGTGAGTCCTAGGATCGGGTGAATATTATTTTCATTTTTATAAAACACTAACAGGCAATCAAAAGGGTCAGGAATTCTGTAACCGGGGAGGAAACTCCCTCCGGCAGTGAGTCCGCTGTCGGCTTTGATAGCCAACTCTTGTTAGGTACTAACAAAGGATTTCAATTTTCGAAATCTTTATTTCTTATCCTCTGACTCTATCGATTTTTTCCATTTTTTACACCCATTTCACTTTTGAAAATGCCCCGAGTACCCCGTTCCCCTATTCAAACCCGTAGTAAACCTGTATCCACCGTCGATGAATTCCCGCCTCTCCCAACCAACCCCAATTCTCCCTATGAGGAGGAAACCCAAGTTCGCAAAGCCAATGATTATATCAAACGGAAATCACTCGAGAATAATAGAAGCCCCTCACCAGCACCATCTGCGGATTCCTATGCATCTAGGGTCTCGCAGAAATCGTCCAACTCTATATCCCAGCGGGTTTCTTGTACCCAACAAGGCGCGATCCCCAAAACCAATATTCCCCCTCTAAGTTCCAAGTCAATCTCAATACTTCAAAAGCCAGAAAAAAATACCCAAAATAGCAATAAACCCCAAGCACCAACTCAAACCCAGACCCCCAGAACCCACCAACAACCCCAGACCCCCAGAACCCACCAACAATCCCAGACCCCCAGAACCCACCAACAATCCCAAACCCCCAGAACCCACCAAAAATCCCAAACCATCACCCAAACACTCAATTTGAGAAACCTCCCAACAAAATATAACTCACAGAGACAGCTCTACAATCTCCTCAATACGCAAGAGCTATTGAGAGGACAAATGAGCTTTCTCAAAGCTAACCCCAATGGAACCGCCCTCCTCAAAATTCCTTCCACGTTTCATCACGAAACGTTGGCAAGGAAAATCCGTTACGCCATAGGCGACGAGAAAATCGTCGTTATCCCGATAAACTCTCCGCAACGAGCCCAAAAACCCCTAACCACTAAAACCAAAAAAACCACCTTTTCTCTGGTCTGCAAGAATGTAGACCAATCTTACACCGAAGAAGAGTTCCTGGAGATCCTCTCTATCCTGAAATTCCCTGTCCTTAAAACTTGGAGAATCATAGCTAAATCCACAAATAAACCCACATCCATGTTCCGAATTATTACAGATTCCGAAACCGCCTACCATCACGCCCTAACCAAGGGTATAAACTTCCACGGGCTTTCGCACTTCTGCGAAGCCTCAAATTCAAACACCATACCCGCAGTCCCCAAATACTGCAACCGTTTCTCATCCACCGGCCACTCCGCAGACACCTGCAATGCCAAACCTATTTGTCCAACCTGTGGTGCTTCTGGTCACAAGCCAGAAAAATGCCCAAAAGCTAACTCCCCTACCTGTAAAAATTGCGGCGGACCTCACCCCGCCTTCCACCCCCGCTGTCCGAAAAGGATTGAAACTCCAAAAGCCCCCCAGGATACAGCCCCAGTCACCCTAGAAAAACCACAAACACCTTACGACCTGTCTACTGACACCAAAATCCTGATTGAAATCTTGGCAACAACTATAATGAATGCCATCCCTACTTCTCGGGCGCTAGTAGCCGAAACGCTACAACGCCTCATTCCCCCTTTTTACGGTTATAATTGTACCGTAAGCAGCGGCGTGGGTAACCGCATTCATTTCGCTTTCACCCAAAAATCAAACACGTCCCACTGAAAAAGTGTAGGTTTAGCCCTAGCAACGCCATTTATGACATAACCCCCATTCCAAGCCGCCTAAATGACCTCCAAGCCCCTTCTAATTGATTCGATCCATAGAATCAAGACTTCCGTTGCGAAAGGGACCCTCCTCATCCTTCCTCAATTTCCTCAATAATAGCTCCCATATCAATCAGATAAATTCCTACCCCCAACACCCACCCTCATTTTCATCCATCGTCGGAGTTGCAGGTTTTTCCAAAAAAAAAAAACCTTCCTTCTTAATTTTTCACAACGAATCTCTCTCTCTTTTTTTAGATTTATCTCATTCATTGTGTGTTTATCAAGCTGCTATAGCGGTTTAGTATATTGACATTTCTTGTATACTTACAAAAAAAAAAAAAAATAAGATGGCTCGTACTAAGCAAACGGCTAGAAAATCGACTGGAGGGAAAGCTCCTCGTAAACAATTAGCGACGAAAGCCGCCCGTAAAAGCGCACCAGCTACTGGTGGAGTAAAAAAACCTCATCGTTATAGGCCAGGTACTGTAGCTCTTCGTGAGATAAGACGTTATCAAAAGAGTACCGAATTACTTATTAGAAAATTGCCATTTCAACGATTGGTTCGTGAAATAGCACAAGATTTTAAAACAGATTTACGTTTTCAAAGTTCAGCGGTTATGGCTCTCCAGGAAGCTAGTGAGGCTTATTTGGTAGGTCTATTCGAAGATACTAATCTGTGTGCCATTCATGCTAAAAGAGTCACCATTATGCCCAAGGATATCCAATTGGCTAGAAGAATTCGCGGAGAACGAACATAAATACAAAAATTTTTTTTTTTTTATAAAATTACATTTTATCTATTTGATTATAATAGATTTTTTTGTTTTATATATATATATATATATATATATATATATATATATATATATATATATATATATATATATTGTAAGTAGAAACGGTTCTTTTCAGAACCACAAATAATTTAACATTTATGATATTAGTATAATATTTTGATATAAACATAGGATGTGATTGTTGATTGGATAAAGAAGACGCACGCCGCACACACACGCGCACGCACGCACACACACGCACACATACATACATACATACATACATACACGAGATAGAGAAAATTATTATTTTTAACTAACAAATTTTAGACAATATCGACATATAATAATTGAAAGTTTATAAAACACATTAGATCTACTATATCGTAGGTAGGTCGAGACAAATTTAGAAGGTGGTAACAACCTACATTACATCGATCGATGAAAATGTTACATATAACATAACATAACATATCAATTATTGTACCGAAATTCAAAAAATTCTTGTTTTATCAAAACAAACATTATTTGTTTCTTATTTTCTTCATAAATAAATGAAAAAATTGTGGCCCTGACAAGGGCCATTTGTTATTATTGTCGATTGTCGTCGTACCCATCATCAGTCCGATAATACTTCTCGATTGTTGTACTATCTTTCTGTCAGAAAAAAAATATTCTTTCTATTTCTTCTTTTTAGGAGCGGCGGCGGCGGCTTTTCTTGCTTTAGGAGAGGAGCTGCTAGCAGCTGCTTTCGAAGTTTTCGGTTTTGGTGCTTTCGGCTTTTTCGTGGGACTGCCTTTATTGGAATTTTTTGCTTTAGTAAAATTCTTCGTTTTCATTTCGGATGATGCGGCACTGGCTGTATTGGAAGCGGCGGCGGCGGCGGCGATGACTCCTCCTTTAACCGAAGATTTTTTGTCTGTTTTTTTTGGCAACTTTAACGCCTTTCTTATCAGTAATCGATGTTGTTGTCGTCGTCGTCGTCGAAGTTTTTAAGGAAGCCACTGCTGTACCTGTCGTTTTTTTGCCTTTATTAGATTTCTTAATACTTTTCGATTTATCCACTCCTCCTCCTCCTCCTGCAATAATAGCATTTCGTTTTGCTGCTGTTACAATTTTTTTGGATTTAGTTACGCCTGGAGTAGAAGCGGCTGTTTTCTTTTTCTTTTTGTCAATAGCATTCGTTTTAGCCAAAGTACCACCACTTGAAGTTGCCGAAGCTAACTTGAATGATCCAGAAGCTCCTTTACCTTTAGTTTGTACCAAAGATCCCGATACTACAGATGCTTTCAAATATTTTTTGATGATTGGCGCTACTTTTTCTGCATCAACTTTATAATTGGCAGCAATGTACTTTTTAATTGCTTGTAAAGATGAGCCTCCGCGTTCCTTTAAACCTTTGATCGCATTGTTTACCATTTCCGAAGTCGGTGGATGAGATGGTTTGGTCCTAGGATTTTTAGCTTTTTTTTCCTTTTTATTTATTGGAGACGACGAAACCTGCGGTGAATTAGACGCAGACGTTGCGGTTACAACCGAAGTTTGATTTTCTGTATCCGCCATAACTACTAACAACCTTGTGTGTTATTATATCGTCGATAAACTACACTAAACTGATATAAAAAAAAATATTGAATGTAGTTTTATATTTCGTTTTATAAAATTTCACCTCTCTATATTATATACTTAATAGTATAAAAGACTTTTAATTTTCCACGTGTAATGAGTTACAAGAGGAGTCATTCAAATAAAGCGGACGGAAAACTGAACGAACGAATAGAACTAAGTTAAAAAACGAACCTCATAAACCAAACCAACCTCAAAAACCTTGGTTTCTTCGAGATTTTCGAATCGAATGTAATGAAAAAAATTGACAAAGAACTAACTAAGGTATACTTCGAACTTTCGCCGAAGTTTTACTATAATTTAATGACTGCTAACAACGTTTGTTATTAAAAAAAACTACCACTTATAAATGGTTAAAAATTTATTTCCGTCGATGCTTAGCACTTTAGATATAATTTCGAAATTAAATAAAAGTCCTTCTTAAAATACAATGAAGGTAAAGAGAAACGTGTCTATTCACAATAATGACCAATATTTAAAAATATCAAAACGAATTGAAATAATACCGCAATTATCATTTGAACGGTGACATGTCTACCCTGACTTACGCGACACGTTTCTACTATATATGTTCGTAACTAATATATTATTATCAGTATTTTTCAATAACAATCTTCCGACATACTAAATATAAGAAAAATATCAAATTTCAATATTGGAACCCGCTTATATTTCATTTTAGATAATATTGAATGGTGGGTGGTGGTGGTGGTGGTAGTAGCAAATTATAATTATTATAATAGATTGATTGACTGATTATATTTTCTTCCAACGATCTAACTACTTCGCTCTATTCGCAACTATGTCTGTCTATTACACAATATTTCATATTTTATCCGACAATTTTTTTTTTACATTGTATAGTATATTATTTTAGGAAATGAAAATATTTTATTTAAAATTTCAAACCAATTTGAAAATAAAAAAAAAAGTGTTTTTAACAAAACTTCAAAGACGCCACAAAAACTACTTTAACAACGGCAACCGACCAACCGCTTTGTATGTTTTATCTTACCGGCGGTCGGGCTTTTTTTTGCCTTTAGCCGACAGTGAATTAGTATATGAAACTTTTTAAAACAAAAGCGACGTTAGAAAGTTTATATATATATATATATATATATATATATATATATCTATTGATTCGTTGATTTCTCTATTTTCTTTGGTTGAGATAGAAGAGATTCGAGATTCTCGTGTAACGTACTGTTAAATAAAAAAAAATAAATATATATATGTACGTACAACGGAAAAACATGGCCTTATAATATTAATACACAATAAATTCTTATTGATCTTAGAAGAGGATTTTTCAGTTAAGTGGAATATCATCTTTCGTCATATTTAATAGAATTCAATTGAATTAAAGTCTTTCGTTCGTTGTTATCATATATAAATAAAAAAAAGTAGTATTGTGGTTCTGAAAAGAACCGTTTTTTTTTGTTTGGTCGATGTTATTATTTAAGTAAATAAAATTGAAAATTTTCTGTCAATATAGTAGATATGTTATACTTATTATTTAGAACTAGTATATTTGGTAACTGCTTTAGTTCCTTCACTGACTGCGTGTTTTGCCAATTCTCCGGGAAGCAATAGTCTCACTGCAGTTTGAATTTCTCTACTTGTAATTGTTGAACGTTTATTATAATGAGCCAATCTGGATGCTTCGGCGGCGATACGTTCGAATATATCATTAACAAAACTATTCATTATACTCATAGCTTTACTCGATATACCGGTGTCAGGATGAACTTGCTTAAGTACTTTGTAAATGTAAATAGCATAACTTTCCTTCCTCCTCCTTTTTTTCTTTTTATCGGCTTTCGAAATATTCCTTTGAGCCTTTCCGGCTTTTTTCGCTGCCTTTCCGCTAGCTTTTGGTGGCATTATTTCTCTTGAAATAAAATAAAAACACTTGGATGACGTACCGTATTTATCGACGAAAAGTGGGTAAAATTAGCAGTTAACAGACACACACACACACATTTCCCTTGAGACGAGCCCGTCCTTCTAGGCATCCACCCCCGGATAAATCCACGAGTGGGTGCGAAGAAGAACATTCCAACCACCCCCTGTCAATTCCGACAGGTCCTCATCCTCTTTCGCGTCGCAGTTTCGCGCGTAGAATCCTTCCTCTCCCCTTAGTTCTATGGGAGATTCTGGGATGTCTATCTTTTTTTGTTAAGAGATTAGCCTGTTGGCTATATTCTCTTGGCTTCATAGTCTGGACGTCATAATGTATGTGTGTGTGTTTCGCGGCCTCGGGTAAACCTTTTCCGACCTACAACCGGTCGGAAAGATCTAATCCGAGTGGTCCTCCGCCTTCTCTATAGCTGTCCCCGATGTATAACTCTACACTTGCTTATGAAATGCGGAGTTACCGTGTCGGGGGGTGTCCTCTTGTGGGTTGTCTCTGAAAACCTAGGATTTTGGATAGAATTTTTTTTTTGTTTTTTATGATTTTTATGTTTTCTTTTGGTTTTTTGTTTTTTTTTATACTAACCTAAACTACTAACCTACCTTAACCTACATTACCTATCCATCCAGTTGTTTTCTGGGCCTCTTGTGTTTCTTGTAGTCTTCTTTGTTGTATCTTATGATTTCCCTCAATTCTTCGTTGGGGTGTGTTGCCAACTCCTCGAATAGCTTTATTGCCCTTTGGTCCATGATGTCTAATACTTTTTCGGGTCCCGTTTCTCCGTATATTTCCTCGCTACTTGTTGTCCAGTGAACATTTAGTGCTTGTCTCAGCGTTATGTTTTGTTGAGCCTGTAGTTTCTTTCTGTTTGTTTTGCAAGTATGTCCCCAGGCAACAGAGGCGTACGTAATAATCGGTATTATTATACTCCTGATAAATCTGAGCTTTGTTTCCGTCTTTAACTTGCTTTTTCTACCGATTAATCCGCATAGTCTTGCTCTCGCTTGTCTCACTTTGTCGACAGTATTTTTCACGTGTTCGTTGAAAGTGAGACTTTGGTCTAGCGTTACGCCTAGGTATTTGGCCTTTTTTGTCCACTGGATTTCTTCGTTGTTAATTTTTATTTTCCGGCCGGGTTGGTGGCTTCTTTTTTTCTTGAAGAGAACTGCTTGGCTTTTCTCGCAGTTGACTTGTATTTTCCATGTTTTGCACCATTCGTTAATCTCTTTTGCAGCGTTTTGGAGTCTGTTCGTGATGTTTTTCACCTTAACGCATCTCGTTGCTATTGCAGTGTCGTCCGCATATAGCGCTATCAAGGTGTTCTCCGTTTTCGGGATGTCTGCTGTGTATATGTTATACAGCATTGGTGATAGTACCGCTCCTTGCGGTACTCCCGCCTGCTGCTCTCCGACCTCCGATTTTTCGTTTGCGACCTTCACCTGAAACTTCCTGTCTTTGAGGTACGTGCTCAGGAGTTTTATGAGCGGTTTTGTGTATCCTGCCTCTTTCATCTTGTAAAGCAAGCCCTCGTGCCATACTCGGATTCTTTCTGGTTGAAACCTTGAGTAGTATATTCTACTAGTCTCAAGATTTGTTGTTCGGTGCTGTGGTTTTTCCTGAAGCCGAATTGTTCCTCTGGTATTGTATTTAATGTCTTTGTTTGTTCGTTCAGAATCCTCAGTATCACTCTCTCTGCGATTTTACTCATGGCAGGTAGCAAACTTATCGGTCTGTAGTTTTGGGGGAAAGTGGGGTCTTTCCCGGGTTTTCTCAGCATGATAATGTCTGCTTGTTTCCATCTCGATGGAAAGTGTTTTGTCTTCAACATGCCACTTATTATGTTCGAAAGGTATGCCATACCTTTTTTTGGCATGTTTTTCAGCGCTCTGTTCGTGATTCCGTCTATTCCCGGAGCCTTCCTTGCTGATGCGAACCTGAGTAGTTCTTTCACTTCCATCGGTGTTGCGAATCCTAGGGTTTCTTGATCGTCCTCGTCTTCTAGGTATTCGTTGATGTTTTCTTCTATCATGTCTGAGAGGTCCATATTTTCGTCGGGATGTTCGTTCAGTGTAAACTGAAGTGCCATCGTGTTTTTCAGCTCTTCTGCTTTCTCTTTGTCTGTATACGCCATCCCGTTGCTTCCGTGTATTGGGGGCATTGGTTTTCTTTCTTCTCTTAAGACTTTAGATATGTTCCATAATCCGGGTTTTTGCGGATCTAGTTCGTTTATCCTTCTGTTCCATTCCTCGCTTCTGTGCTCCTGTAGCTGTTCTTGAATTTCCTGTTTCATTTCCCTGACTCTCCTCCTTTCTTCTGGATTTTGTGTTCTTTGGGCTCTTCTAGCTATTCGGTTTTTCTCCCTAATCAGATTTCTCAGATCGTCGCTTATATTTTTGAATCTACCGTATTTGTCTGGTACGGTCATTGTGGTACTTCGTTCTATCGCTTCTGATAGTGCTTCTTCGAAGAAACAGACCTGTTCTTCTAGCATCTCCTTGCTTTTTATTCCCGTGATTGGTCCTAACAGCTGTCCTGTTAGCCTTCTGAATTTCTCCCAGTTAGTTTTTCTCACGGTTCTTCCTGCTTGTCTGTTGCCGATACCTATGGTGACGACGATTGGTGAATGAGCGTCGCCGCCGTCTATGGTCCGGATTTCTACAGGCATCGTCATGTCTCTCAACACGGCGATGTCTATAACCTCGGGCCTTCCTCCATTTGGTGGGTAGTGTGTCGGTCTTACTGGTCCTATCGCTTGATAGGATGGGTGATCTTCTATGATCTTCTCCAAATTTCTTCCTTGTCTGTTTCTTCTTGTGCTGTACCACGCAGGGGACTTGGCATTCAGATCTCCTATGATACTGCCTTTTTTACCATCTGGGAGTACTGCTAGCACGTCTTCCTCGTGTATTGTAGTCTCAGGCCTTACGTATGCTGATATTATTCTAATATCGCCGTATGATGTTTTAATGACTACTATTGTCGCCTCCATGCTAAGTAGTCCGTCCGGTGAATTTATTCGGTGTTGGCACAACTCTTTTTTTACTAAGATCGCTGTGTCTCCGGAGCGTCCGTTTATATCGTTTCTATAAACGTTGTAGCCTGGCCAGGTGAATCTGTGTGTGTCACCTGGCAATTTTGTTTCTTGTAGAGCGAAGATATCGTAATCTTCTTCCTCCAAGATCACTCCCATGGTGTTTTGGTTTGTTCGTAGTCCTCCTGTGTTCCACGAGCCGATCTTTATTTGACTAGGAAGGTTGTTTGTCATTTTATTTGACTTGTTGGGCTATTAATGTCGCTATGAGTGCCTGCATGTTCTGCAGCATACTCAATATCTCGCCCGTTCCTTGTTGTTTTGGAGGAATTGAAGCTGACGGCGTTTTCTTGGCCGTTTGGGCGTAGCTGACTCCTGGGATCGTGGTTTTTGTTGTTGGTTTTTCTGTTTCCTCTTTTTTGGGATTTTTCGGACACCCCTTGTAGTTGGCTGGGTGGTCTCCTGCGCAGTTTCTGCATTTCGGTTTCCCGGTCTTGCTCAGGGTGCAGTCCGCGGCCCTGTGTTCTCCTGCACATCTTACACAGCGCACGTCCATGTTGCACGTGCTCTGTCCGTGATGGAAACCTTGGCACCTGTAGCATTGTACAGGTCCGTCGTGTTTTTTCTGTTCTACCACACTTATTTTCGTGTGGCAGAGATATCTGAGGTTTTTGTATGCCTGCTCTTCTGCAGGCTCGATAACTACCATGTATATTGGTAGTAATTTCCTGGTGTTATCTTGATTTTTTTTTTGCGTATAGCTCGTCAGTTGCCATACTTTTTTCGGTTTCAATCCTACTTCCCTCAGCTCGGTTTCTACTTCCGGAGCTGGGGTGTTGACTGCTAGTCCTTTAATCACTAGCTTTCTTTCTTTTTCCTCTTTGAGTGCGTACGTGTACCACTCTATTTCTTTGTGCTCGCTCAGGAGCATCTTCATTTTATTGAAATCATCCACTGATTGCGTGGTGATCTTTCCAGTGTGGCTGCCCATTTTGCATTGGGCTTTGATATTTCTCTGTATCAGTCAGTATTTTTTTTTTGTTTTTCCTCTTCGTCTCTCTTTATTTTTTTTAGTTCTTCTTCTATTTCCTTTCCGTTTTCGTTGCTGTCGGTTTTATTTTCTATCGTAAGTTTGCTTTTCGCATTCTTACGTTTTCTTTTATTTTTCACTTGCGTGAAATCCTCTTCTTCCATTGGGCAGTCTTCGCTGCTTGAGTCCTCCATTACTATTGTCTGGCTCTCGCATTTCTTTTCACATGTTTTGTTTTCCGTTTGGGTTTGTCCTTTATTTTGGTTTTTTTCATTTTGCTCTAGCAGTTTTGTTAGTTTACTGCCCAGATTATCTACCATTTCGGTCAAGCTATCGATTTTTGTAAGTTGCATTTCAATTGTTTTTCTTAGGAGCTTGTTTTCTTCCTCCGTTTTTTTTTGTTCTTTGTTCCTTCGTTTCAAATCTTCTTCCAGCTTCTTGTTTGTCGCTTCGAGAATTTTCGTCTTCCTCTCTCTCGATGATCCCCTATCGTAGGGTTTTTCCCTACACTTAGGGTTTTCAGGCTCCATGTCTGTACTCACGTCTGTATTTCTCTTTTTTTTATAGATTCTCTAAAATTGCCTGAAATTTAAAAGTTAAATATTTGTCCGTACTAGTGTACGGAAACTTTAAATAGCGGAATTCTCCGCGCAATCAAATGCTTTATTATAAGACTTTCCTCATGCTAAGAAAATCTTAAAGCTTATAAAATAAATGTGCCTGACTGACACAACCTGCAATAAAAGTTTTATTTGGGTCTTACCCGCGTCCGCTTTCGTTTCACTGCACAGTCACAGATGTTCACTCACCGTGAACTCAACAGGACCGTAACCAGCCCAGTCTCGCAACTTAGCAGTGCCCAGTTAACAGCACTTATGTCGCTCTCTTTTATATCAACGTACGTAATTCTAATAGGCTCCGCCCTCCTACGTTTGCGCATTTGCTATAATTTCATTGGTAGGGCATGTTAATATAAATAGATAGGTCGAGTGTAATTTTTTTGTTTAATAGTTAGTTTCGTCGCATCGGTTGCTTCATAGTTTTCAAGTGACAAAGTTCTATTTTTTTTTTGTTTTGGAAAAAGAAAAATATATATATATATATAAAAAAAATGTCTGGGCGTGGTAAAGGTGGTAAAGTAAAGGAAAAGGCAAAATCTCGCTCAAACCGAGCTGGATTACAATTTCCTGTAGGACGTATACATCGTTTGTTGAGAAAAGGCAATTATGCAGAACGAGTCGGTGCCGGAGTTCCAGTATATTTGGCAGCTGTTATGGAATATTTGGCAGCCGAAGTACTCGAATTAGCAGGAAATGCTGTTAGAGATAACAAAAAGACCCGTATAATTCCAAGGCATTTACAATTAGCCATTAGAAACGATGAAGAATTGAATAAATTGTTGTCTGGAGTAACCATCGCACAAGGTGGTGTTCTTCCTAACATTCAAGCTGTACTTTTACCGAAAAAGGCAGAAAAGAAAGCTCAATTCCTTATTCATTATATTATATTTCTTTATTTTATCGAAATACATACATATTCATAAACCGGCCCTTTTAAGGGCGACAATTTTTTTTTCATATATATTTATAGAAAGAGATTATAATATAGATATATTATACACACACACACACACACACACACACACACACACACACACATATATATATATATATATATATATATATATATATATATTCGAGATTCGAGATTCTCGTGTAACGTACTGTTAAATAAAAAAAAATAAATAAATAAATGCCCTGATATATAAGAAAACTTATCATCTGTAATAACAACTGGAATTGTGGTTATGTGATTATTTTCAGCATCGTTAATAATAACGTTCGTACTAGAAATAAAAATTGTATATACTGAGATAAAGATAAATAAAAGTTCCTCTAATCGCTTATGTTCTTATCTATGTATGTATGTAGTATGTATCTATGTGTATATGTATGTGCGTATCAATAAATGCGAGGTTGTTCTTATATATAAGAGAACAAACTAATGTGTAATTTCTTTTATTATTTATTTTTTTTTTTTTTTCATATTCAAGCAAAATATGTTGTGGTTCTGAAAAGAACCGTTTTTTTTTTGTATATACATATGCTATGATCGAGGACATATTCTTCTACTTCACAATATGAAAATTGAAAATTAACCACCAAAACCATATAAAGTACGACCTTGACGTTTTAAAGCATAAACAACATCCATAGCCGTTACCGTTTTTCTCTTAGCATGTTCAGTATATGTTACGGCATCTCTAATAACATTTTCCAAAAACACTTTCAAAACTCCACGAGTTTCTTCGTAAATTAATCCCGATATACGTTTTATTCCTCCACGTCTAGCTAATCTTCTAATAGCAGGTTTGGTAATTCCTTGGATATTATCACGTAAAACTTTTCGGTGTCGTTTTGCACCCCCTTTTCCAAGTCCTTTACCACCTTTTCCACGACCGGTCATTATTTTTCTTTTATTTTGTTTTTTCTATATACCTAAAACAATCCGATGATAACTTCGAAAAGACTTCAAAATACTGACCTAAGAATTTTCCCTAATCTCTTTTATAATACCTATAGACTCCGCCCATTAGAAAAAGTACGCACCAATCCTAGATTAGTACTCCGTAATGTTGGACAAAGTTATAAAAGAAGGTCATAAATAGATTTATCTCTTTGCTTTCTTAGAGCGCTTCGGGGCTTTGTTGCTCTACCTATCTGCCCATTTCGGGGCTTTATTTTATAATGAAATAAACCCTTTCGGGGGCAGGTATGTCAAGAACTATCGCGAATCCTAGGATCAGCAGTTTCAGGTGAATTTTATTTTCATTTTCATAAAAACACTAACAGGCAATCAAAAGGGTCAGGAATTCTTTAACCGGGGAGGAAACTCCCTCCGGCAGTGAGTCCGCTGTCTGCTTTGATAGCCAACTCTTGTTAGGTACTAACAAAGGATTTCAATTTTCGAAATCCTTATTTCTCATCTCACTTGATCTGACTCTCTCGACCTTTTTATTTCACCCATTTCCCTTTTGAAAATGCCCCGAGTAGCCCGTTCCCCGATAAAAACCCGAAGCAAACCCGCCGATGAATTCCCACCACTCCCGATCAACTTCAATTCTCCCCTCGCAGAAATGGTCGCAGAACTATCGCGGTTCAGTCCACAACAAGTCATCCAAATGCGCAACGCCATTGATTTTATCGAAAGGAAATCACTCGAGAATAGTAGAACCCCCTCACCAGCACCATCTGCGGATTCCTATGCATCTAGGGTCTCGCAGAAATCGTCCAACTCTAAATCCCAACGGGTAGATTATACCCAACTAGGCGCCATCCCCAAAGCCAATTTTCCCCCTCTAAATTCCAAGTCAATCTCAATATCTCATAAACAAAAAAAAAATACCCAAAATACCACTAAAACCCAAGCACCCACTCAAACCCAAAAACCAAATAAAATCACCCAAAACACCACTAAACCCCAAGCACCCACTCAAACCCAGAGCCCCAGAACCCACCAACAACCCCAGATCCCCAGAACCCACCAACAATCCCAGACCCCTAGAACCCACCAACAATCCCAAACCATCACCCAAACACTCAATTTGAGAAACCTTCCAACTAAATATACCTCACAGAGAGAGCTCTACAATCTCCTCAACACGCAAGAGCTGTTGAGGGGACAAATGAGCTTTCTCAAAGCTAACCCCAATGGAACCGCCCTCCTCAAAATTCCTTCCACGTTTCATCACGAAACGTTGGCAAGGAAAATCCGTTACGCCATAGGCGACGAGAAAATCGTCGTAATCCCGATAAACTCTCCCCAACGAGCCCAAAAACCCCTAACCACTAAAACCAAAAAAACCACCTTTTCTCTGGTCTGCAAGAATGTACACCAATCTTACACCGAGGAGGAGTTCCGGGAGATCCTCTCTATCCTGAAATTCCCTGTCATTAAAACTTGGAGGATCATAGCTAGATCCACAAATAAACCCACATCCATGTTCCGAATTATTACAGATTCCGAAACCGCCTACCATCACGCCCTAACCAAGGGTATAAACTTCCACGGGCTTTCGCACTACTGCGAAGCCTCAAATTCAAACACCATACCCGCAGTCCCCAAATACTGCAATCGTTGCTCATCTACCGGCCACTCCGCAGACACCTGCAATGCCAAACCTATTTGTCCAGCCTGTGGTGCTTCTGGTCACAAGCCAAAAAAATGCCCAAAAGCTAACTCCCCTACCTGTAAAAATTGCGGTGGACCTCACCCCGCCTTCCACCCCCGCTGTCCGAAAAGGATTGAAACTAAGAAAGCCCCCCAGGATACAGCTCCAGTCACCCTAGAAAAACCTCAAACCCCTTACAACCTGTCTACTGACACCAAAATCCTGATTGAAATCTTGGCAACAACTATAATGAATGCCATCCCTACTTCTCGGGCGCTAGTAGCCGAAACGCTACAACGCCTCATTCCCCCTTTTTACGGTTATAATTGTACCGTAACCAGCGGCGTGGGTAACCGCATTCATTTCGCTTTCACCCAAAAACCAAACACGTCCCACTGAAAAAGTGTAGATATAGCCCTAGCAACACCATTTATGTCAATACTGACATAACCCCCATTTCAAGCCGCCTAAATAACCTCCAAGCCCCTTCTAATTGACTCGATCCATAGAATCAAGACTTCCGTTGCGAAAGGGACCCTCCTCATCCTTCCTCAATTTCCTCAATAGTAGCTCCCATATCAATCAGATAAATTCCTACCCCCAACAAACACCCTCATTTTCATCCATCGTCGGAGTTGCAGGTTTTCTGCGGTTTCCCTGCAACCTGAAGAACCGATTCTCCAGACAAATGTCCGACGATAGGGAATAATACAGCCGCAGCTGTACCCGCCCACCCCCAATTAGATTAAGAAAAAAACAAAAAATAAACAAAAAAAATATATAAAAAAAAAACCCAAAAAAAAATCTCAACAAAAAAAAAAGTAACTGCTCCGCTAGAAGCAGCCGAGCAAACACTTCCCAACAAAATATCCCCACACCCAGCCCTGCAGAGGAAAAAATTCCTATATCAGGGCCTAAGCAAATCATAACCAAATTACCAAAAAAAAAAAACCTTCCCTCCTAATTCATCACAACGAATCTCTCTCTCTTTTTTTAGATTTATCTCGAGTTTCTTTCTTAGAGCGCTACGAGAAGGTCGCAAGTACGGATTAAAGGACTACTGTATAATCGGTCACTGTTTCATTAGAAAACACACCGGTAAACGCAGGGTCGCCTACTGCGATTCAAACTCTCGCTGACAAAGAAAGTATTTAACAGCGTCGTAACAAAAAGCGTGAACAGTAACAGTTGCAAAAGTGCCCCTTTCGGGGCTTTGTTGCTTAACATATCTGCCCTTTTCGGGGCTTTTTTTTATATTGAAATAAAACCTCACGGGGGCAAGTGTTCAAGAAATAGCGCGAATCCTAGGATCAGCAGTTTCAGGTGAATATTATTTTCATTATCATAAAAACACTAACAGGCAATCAAAAGGGTCAGGAATTCTTTAACCGGGGAGGAAACTCCCTCCGGCAGTGAGTCCGCTGTCGGCTTTGATAGCCAACTCTCGTTAGGTACTAACAAAGGATTTCAATTTTCGAAATCCTTATTCCTTCATTCCACTTGATCTGACTCTATCGATCTTTTAATTCCACCCATTTCACTTTTGAAAATGCCACGAGTAGCCCGTTCCCCAATACAAACCCGAAGTAAACCAGTATCATCAGTCGACGAGTTCCCACCACTCCCGACCAACCCCAATTCTCTTCATAAGGAGAAAACCTTCGAAGAAATGTTTGCACAATTCACATAATACAGTCCACAGCAATTATTCCAAATGCAAAATGTCATACAAGTTATCCAACGTAAATCACTGGAAAAGAGCAGGAGCTTATCACCAGTACCATCCGTGGATTCCTATGCTTCTAGGGTCTCGCAGAAATCAGCCAGCTCTAAATCCAAGCAGGTTGATTACTCTCGACTAGGCGCTATTCCCAAAAAAAATATTCCCCCCCTAATTTCCAAGTCAATCTCAACACCTCAAAAGCCAAAAAAAATCACCCAAAATACCACTAAATCTCAAGCTCCAACACAAACCCAGCCCCCCAGAACCCATCAACAATCCCAAACCATCACCCAACAACAACCTAAACCTCACACCACAGCTCAATCTCCTCCACTTCAAACCCTCAATCTTAGAAACCACCCAACAAAATATACCTCACAGAGAGAGCTCTACAATCTCCTCAATACGCAAGAGCTATTGAGAGGACAAATGAGCTTTCTCAAAGCCAACCCCAATGGTACCGCCCTCCTCAAAATTCCTTCCACTTTTCATCACGAAACGTTGGCAAGGAAAATCCGTTACGCCATAGGCGACGAGAAAATCGTCGTTATCCCGATAAACTCTCCGCAACGAGTCCAAAAACCCCTAACCACTAAAACCAAAAAAACCACATTTTCTCTGGTCTGCAAGAATGTAGACCAATCTTACACCGAAGAAGAGTTCCTTCAGATCCTCTCTATCCTGAAATTCCCTGTCATTAAAACCTGGAGGATCATAGCTAGATCTACAAATAAACCCACATCCATGTTCCGAATTATTACAGATTACCAAGGGTATAAACTTCCACGGGCTTTCGCACTACTGCGAAGCCTCTAATTCAAACACCATAACCGCAGTCCCCAAATATTGCAACCGATGTTCATCTACCGGCCACTCCGCAGACACCTGCAACGTCAAACCCATTTGTCCAACCTGTGGTGCTTCTGGTCACAAGCCAGAAAAATGCCCAAAAGCTAACTCCCCTATCTGTAAAAATTGCGGTGGACCTCACCCCGCCTTCCATCCCCGCTGCCCGAAAAGGATTGAAACTCCGAAAGCCCCCCAGGATACAGCCCCAGTCACCCTGGAAAAACCTCAAACCCCTTATGACCTGTCTACTGACACGAAAATCCTGATTGAAATTTTGGCAACAACAATAATGAATGCCATCCCCACTTATCGGGCGCTAGTAGCCGAAACGCTACAACGCCTCATTCCCCCTTTTTACGGTTATAATTGTACCGTAACCAGCGGCGTGGGTAACCGCATTCATTTCGCTTTCATCCAAAAACCAAACACTTCCCACTGAAAAATAAAGTCCCATGGACTTTAAAATAGGGACCGTTAATTGCCAAGGTTTAGCCAGAAAACGACATCTACTGAAGCACTTATTGAGCTCTAACAATATCCAAATCTTATCTATAACCGACACCCTTTGCAAATTACCTCCAAGTTTCACTGGCTATACCACTTTCCAATTGGACAGAAATTCCTACTGTCACGGCAACGGACTTCTCGTCCGTAACGGACTCTCTTCGATACCCCATCCCCTACCCCCATTTCTGTCTCAACGGAACCTGGATTGCATAGCCATCGATATCTCGTGTAATAACGAGACTATCACTTTCATCTCTTATTACAAAAACCCACAACAATCACTTTCTCTTGACCTCCTCGAATATGCATCCACTCTTCCTAGAGCCATCATTATGGGTGACCTCAACTCCAGGAATACCCTTTTTGGTGATACCACAACCAACCTAGCCGGCAGACTTCTCGCCAACTCTCTAATTTCTCTTTCCCTTTCTCGGATTAAAAACCGAAATCCAACACTCGTAAGTCACCTGGGCTCTTCCATCGTCGACCACATAATGTGCACGGACAGATTAATTACCCTTATCGACGGCGAATGCTCTATAGGCTACCCAATCACCTCAGACCACGTTCCTTTATTGGTCAGTACATCTTTTTTCAACCCAATAAAACCCCCTCCAACTAGCTTCACCTATCGGGACTTCAAAAATGCCGACTGGACCTCCTTCGCAAACCATATCAATACCAATTTACCCCAACCCACTATTCTTCGGGCTACCGAAGAACTAGACAAATACGCGGAGGATTTCCAATCCCTCATTATCGATGCGCAAGACATCGCCGTCCCTCATACCACCGTTCACACCAACTATATATCAATCTCTCAAAATATCCGATCCAAAATTCGTCAGAAAAGACAGTTACACAGGCTGTACGTTAGAACTAGAGACCCAGCAGTCAAAACGCAATGGAACCGTCTCAACGCCCAAGTCAGGCTGGAAATCAATGCTGAAAAGCGGAGAAAGTGGGAGGCCGCCACTGCCGACTTGGACTATAGACGGGGTCGTGCGTTTTGGCAACAATTCTACAGACTAACTGGCCAACGAAAGCATGTAGAATCACACCTTGAAGTACAAGAACGAAAGTATTTTTCGCCCGAAGACAAAGCTACCGTCTTCAAAAACAGCTTACAAACTGTCTTTACTCCAACTGACAACCCCCATTTCTCACGGGACTTTGCCGATGAAACCCACTTCTTCACCCAAAACATAACTCTGAGCCCCCACTGGATTACCCAACTAAATGAGAACGTTCCACTTCTCGCACCATTTACCGCGGATGTTGTTAGATCGGCTTGCCGATCTGGGAAGAACTATGCTCCCGGGCGGGACGGAATCTCAAGACAGGCATTAAAAAACCTGCCTGAAACAGCTCTCCCTGAACTCTGCGGTCTATTTGACGCCTGCTTGGCTTTCTCTTACTTTCCTCAATGTTGGAAATCAGCCAACACGGTTCTCATTCCCAAACCCGGCAAAGACCCTTCCAATCCTGAATCCTACCGCCCTATTTCGCTCATCAGCATCTTGGGTAAAGTCTTTGAACGTTTGATTAAAGACAGAATCTGGGACTTCTGTACAGAGCTTAATATTATTCCAAAACTCCAATTCGGATTCAGGCCCAAACACTCCACCCAAAACGCCATCACCAATCTTCAAACCATCTTAACCAAAGCGATGAACCAACACCAGTGTGCCTCCGCCATTTTCATGGATGTTCAGAAAGCTTTCGACCAGGTCTGGCATGCCGGACTTATTAGGAAGCTTCTGACTATCCGCATGCCACCTCCTACTATAAAATTGATATATTCATATCTCACCAACCGCTCCATCAAGGTCAAAGTTGGTCATTGCCTTTCCGAATCTTTTACCCCACTTACTGGCGTTCCACAAGGCTCAATTCTGTCCCCACTACTCTATATAATCTATACGTATGACACTCCAATCCCACTGGACCCAACAGTGAAAATCCAAATGTACGCTGATGACACCGCACTCATCGCCTACGCCCAAAACATGCGCTCTCTCAATATCAAATCCCAAAATATTCTGAATCAATTTTCGGATTGGTGCAGAAAATGGAGGGTTACTCTCAATTCTCAAAAAACTCAAGCCATCGCCTTCATACATCCCCAATCCGTGCGCAAACATCAACCTCAAAACCTCCACTTGAGACTTTGGGGAGAGGGGCTCGAAATCCGCAGAGAAGCCGTCTATCTGGGAGTGAAATTCACTCACACTCTCAATTGGACGGCCGATCTGAATGACACTCTAAACAGAGTACGGAAACGAGTCAGGCTCATCAAAGCTCTTGGTGGAAATTTCGGACGAACCCACCCCCTGACCCTACTTCATACGTATAAAACATACATCCGCCCCATTATCGAATATAGAGCAAACGTCTTTAGCACTTTACCCGAATATCTGATCAAAAGACTCCTGACCTGCGAGCAGTCCATTCTTAGGTACTGCCAATGCAAGTGTAGGTTTAGCCCTAGCAACACCGTTTATGTCAATACTGACATAATCCTCATTCCAAGCCGCCTAAATGACCTCCAAGCCCGATATGTGATTCGAACCATCGAATCAAATAATTCCGCTGCTAAAGAGACCCTCCTCAACCCCTGGACCAACAATATGCGGCCACTAGGTTCAAAACCCAAAAAAAAGCTCCCTTATTCGCCTCTTCGACTGCTTGCAACAGCATACGAGGATCTCCCAGAAACCTACCTTAATTTCCTCGATAGTTCCCCCATATCAGTGAGATAAATTCCTACCCCCAACACATACCCTCATTGTCATTCATCGTCGGAGTTGCAGGTTTTCTGCGGTTTCCCTGCAACCTGGAGAACCGATTCTCCAGACAAATGTCCGACGATAGGGAATAATACAGCCGCAGCTGTACCCGCCCTTCCCCAATTAGATTAAGAAAAAACAAAAAATAAACAAAAAAAAAATATATATAAACCCCCCCCCCCAAAAAATAAAAAAGAAAAAAAATCTTGAACAAAAAAAAATGTAACTGCACCGCTAGAAGCAGCCGAGCAAACACTTCCCAACTAAATATCCCCACACCCAGCCCTGCACAGGAAAAAATTCCTATATCAGGGCCTAATGCAAATCATAACCAAATTACCAAAAAAAAAAACCTTGCTTCCTTATTTTTCACAACGAATCTCTCTCTCTCTCTCTTAGATTTATCTCCAGTTGCTTTCTTAGAGCGCTTCGAGAAGGTCGCAAGTACGGATTAAAGGACTGCTGTATAATCGGTCACTGTTTTATTTTAGAAAACACACCGGTAAACGCAGGGTCGCCTACTGCGATTAAAATTCTCGCTGACAAAGAAACTCCTATTATTAGCGTATACCATTGCAAAGAATGCCCCTTTCGGGGCTTTGTTGCTCTACCTACCTGCCCTTCTCTGGGCTTTTTTTATAATGAAATAAACCCTTTCGGGGGCAAGTGTTTCAAGAACCAACGTGAGTCCTAGGATCAGCCAGTTTCAGGTGAATATTATTTTCATTTTTATAAAACACTAACAGGCAATCGAAAGAGTCAGGAATTCTTTAACCGGGGAGGAAACTCCCTCCGGCAGTGAGTCCGCTGTCGGCTTTGATAGCCAACTCTTGTTAGGTACTAACAAAGGATTCCAATTTTCGAAATCCTTATTTCTTATCCTTACTTGATCTGACTCTATCGATCTTTTTATTCCACCCATTTCACTTTTGAAAATGCCACGAGTACCCCGTTCCCCCATTCAAACCCGAAGTAAACCTGTTTCCACCATTGATGAATTCCCCCCACTCCCAACCAACCCCAATTCTCCTTCTGAGGAGGAAACTTTTGCAGAAATGGTCGCAGAATTCTCGCGGTACAGTCCAAATTAAATCGCCCAAATGCGCGATGTCATTAATTATATCAAACGGAAATCACTCGAGAATAATAGAAGCCCCTCACCAGCACCATCTGCGGATTCCTATGCATCTAGGGTCTCGCAGAAATCGTCCAGCTCTAAATCCCAGCGGGTTTCTTGTACCCAACAAGGCGCGATCCCCAAAACCAATATTCCCCCTCTAAGTTCCAAGTCAACCTCAATACTTCAAAAGTCAAAAAAAAAATACCCAAAATACCACTAAGCCCCAAGCACCCACTCAAACCCAGAGCCCCAGAACCCACCAACAACCCCAGACCCCCAAAACCCACCAACAATCCCAGTCCCCCCGAACCCACCAACAATCCCAGACCCCCAGAACCCACCAACAATCCCAAACCATCACCCAAACACTCAATTTGAGAAACCTCCCAACAAAATATACCTCACAGAGAGAGCTCTACAATCTCCTCAGCACGCAAGAGCTTTTGAGGGGACAAATGAGCTTTCTCAAAGCTAACCCCAATGGAACCGCCCTCCTCAAAATTCCTTCCACGTTTCATCACGAAACGTTGGCAAGGACAATCCGTTACGCCATAGGCGACGAGAAAATCGTCGTAATCCCGTTAAACTCTCCGCAACGAGCCCAAAAACCCCTAACCACTAAAACCAAAAAAACCACCTTTTCTCTGGTCTGCAAGAATGTAGACCAATCTTACACCGAAGAAGAGTTCCTGGAGATCCTCTCTATCCTGAAATTCCCTGTCCTTAAAACTTGGAGAATCATAGCTAAATCCACAAATAAACCCACATCCATGTTCCGAATTATTACAGATTCCGAAACCGCCTACCATCACGCCCTAACCAAGGGTATAAACTTCCACGGGCTTACGCACTACTGCGAAGCCTCAAATTCAAACACCATACCCGCAGTCCCCAAATACTGCAACCGTTGCTCATCTACCGGCCACTCCGCAGACACCTGCAATGCCAAACCTATTTGTCCAACCTGTGGTGCTTCTGGTCACAAGCCAGAAAAATGCCCAAAAGCTAACTCCCCTACCTGTAAAAATTGCGGTGGACCTCACCCCGCCTTCCACCCCCGCTGTCCGAAAAGGATTGAAACTCCGAAAGCCCCCCAGGATACAGCCCCAGTCACCCTAGAAAAACCACAAACCCCTTACGACCTGTCTACTGACACCAAAATCCTGATTGAAATCTTGGCAACAACTATAATGAATGCCAACCCTACTTCTCGGGCGCTAGTAGCCGAAACGCTACAACGCCTCATTCCCCCTTTTTACGGTTATAATTGTACCGTAACCAGCGGCGTGGGTAACCGCATTCATTTCGCTTTCACCCAAAAACCAAACACGTCCCACTGAAAAAGTGTAGGTTTAGCCCTAGCAACGCCATTTATGTCAATACTGACATAACCCCCATTCCAAGCCGCCTAAATGACCTCCAAGCCCCTTCTAATTGATTCGATCCATAGAATCAAGACTTCCGTTGCGAAAGGGACCCTCCTCATCCTTCCTCAATTTCCTCAATAATAGCTCCCATATCAATCAGATAAATTCCTACCCCCAACACCCACCCTCATTTTCATCCATCGTCGGAGTTGCAGGTTTTCTGCGGTTTCCCTGCAACCTGGATAACCGATTCTCCAGACAAATGTCCGACGATAGGGAATAATACAGCCGCAGCTCTACCCGCCCACCCCCAATTAGATTAAGAAAAAACAAAAAATAAACAAAAAAAAATATATAAAAAAAAAACCCAAAAAAAATATATAAAAAAGAAAAAAAAAATCTTGAACAAAAAAAATATATGTAACTGCACCGCTAGAATCAGCCGAGCGAACACTTCCCAACTAAATATCCCCACACCCAGCTCTGCAGAGGAAAAAATTCCTATATCAGGGCCTAAGCAATTCATATCAAATTTCCAAAAAAAAAAACAACCTTCCTTCTTAATTTTTCACAACGAATCTCTCTCTCTTTTTTTAGATTTATCTCATTCATTGTGTGTTTATCAAGCTGCTATAGCGGTTTAGTATATTGACATTTCTTGTATACTTACAAAAAAAAAAAAAAATAAGATGGCTCGTACTAAGCAAACGGCTAGAAAATCGACTGGAGGGAAAGCTCCTCGTAAACAATTAGCGACGAAAGCCGCCCGTAAAAGCGCACCAGCTACTGGTGGAGTAAAAAAACCTCATCGTTATAGGCCAGGTACTGTAGCTCTTCGTGAGATAAGACGTTATCAAAAGAGTACCGAATTACTTATTAGAAAATTGCCATTTCAACGATTGGTTCGTGAAATAGCACAAGATTTTAAAACAGATTTACGTTTTCAAAGTTCAGCGGTTATGGCTCTCCAGGAAGCTAGTGAGGCTTATTTGGTAGGTCTATTCGAAGATACTAATCTGTGTGCCATTCATGCTAAAAGAGTCACCATTATGCCCAAGGATATCCAATTGGCTAGAAGAATTCGCGGAGAACGAGCATAAATACAAAAATTAATTTTTTTTTATAGAATTACATTTTATCTATTTGATTATAATAGATTTTTTGTTTTATATATATATATTGTAACTAAAAACGGTTCTTTTCAGAACCACAAATAATTTAACATTTATGATATTAGTATAATATTTTGATATAAACATAGGATGTGATTGTTGATTGGATAAAGAAGACGCACGCCGCACACACACGCGCACGCACGCACACACACGCACACATACATACATACATACATACATACACGAGATAGAGAAAATTATTATTTTTAACTAACAAATTTTAGACAATATCGACATATAATAATTGAAACTTTATAAAACACATTAGATCTACTATATCGTAGGTAGGTCGAGACAAATTTAGAAGGTGGTAACAACCTACATTACATCGATCGATGAAAATGTTACATATAACATAACATAACATATCAATTATTGAACCGAAATTCAAAAAATTCTTGTTTTATCAAAACAAACACTATTTATTTCTTATTTTCTTCATAAATAAATGAAAAAATTGTGGCCCTGACAAGGGCCATTTGTTATTATTGTCGATTGTCGTCGTACCCATCATCAGTCCGATAATACTTCTCGATTGTTGTACTATCTTTCTGTCAGAAAAAAAATATTCTTTTTATTTCTTCTTTTTAGGAGCGGCGGCGGCGGCTTTCCTTGCTTTAGGAGAGGAGCTGCTAGCAGCTGCTTTCGAAGTTTTCGGTTTTGGTGCTTTCGGCTTTTTCGTGGGACTGCCTCTATTGGATTTTTTTGCTTTAGTAGGATTCTTCGTTTTCATTTCGGATGATGCGGCACTGGCTGTATTGGAAGCGGCGGCGGCGGCGGCGGCGATGACTCCATTAACCGAAGATTTTTTGTCTGTTTTTTTGGCAACTTTAACGCCTTTCTTATCAGTAATCGATGTTGTTGTCGTCGTCGTCGTCGTCGAAGTTTTTAAGGAAGCCGCTGCTGTACCTGTCGTTTTTTTGCCTTTATTAGATTTCTTAATACTTTTCGATTTATCCACTCCTCCTCCTCCTCCTGCAATAATAGCATTTCGTTTTGCTGCTGTTACAATTTTTTTGGATTTAGTTACGCCTGGAGTAGAAGCGGCTGTTTTCTTTTTCTTTTTGTCAATAGCATTCGTTTTAGCCGAAGTACCACCAGTTGAAGTT
Organism: Diorhabda elongata; assembly: GCA_026230145.1. Lineage (NCBI taxonomy): Eukaryota > Metazoa > Arthropoda > Insecta > Coleoptera > Chrysomelidae > Diorhabda > Diorhabda elongata. The sequence continues at coordinate 632,959 of JAOVVJ010000025.1, forward strand.
GCCGAAGCTAACTTGAATGATCCGGAAGCTCCTTTACCTTTAGTTTGTACCAAAGATCCCGATACTACAGATGCTTTCAAATATTTTTTGATGAATGGCGCTACTTTTTCTGCATCAACTTTATAATTGGCAGCAATGTACTTTTTAATTGCTTGTAAAGATGAGCCTCCGCGTTCCTTTAAACCTTTGATCGCATTGTTCACCATTTCCGAAGTCGGTGGATGAGATGGTTTGGTCCTAGGATTTTTAGCTTTTTTTTCCTTTTTATTTATTGGAGACGACGAAACCTGCGGTGAATTAGACGCAGACGTTGCGGTTACAACCGAAGTTTGATTTTCTGTATCCGCCATAACTACTAACAACCTTGTGTGTTATTATATCGTCGATAAACTACACTAAACTGATATTAAAAAAAAATATTGAATGTAGTTTTATATTTCGTTTTATAAAATTTCACCTCTCTATATTATATACTTAATAGTATAAAAGACTTTCAATTTTCCGCGTGTAATGAGTTACAAGAGGAGTCATTCAAATAAAGCGGACGGAAGACTGAACGAACGAATAGAACTAAGTTAAAAAACGAACCTCATCATTCTCGAATCAGCTACTGAGGAGAGAACACGCGTTTAACGATTGTTTTGTAATCTGTATAGTGATATATTTTACGACCAGTATAAACCTCAAGCAAAGTGTACCCCCCCCCATAATTATTACTATTCAATATTATAGTTAATCTATTGGTCTAATTGAAAACCTACGCATAGATTTACTAAGTCTACCTTCGCCCCCCACCACGGGGACTACACCGTACCCCACCGAGTATACACGAAGGTTGAGGGAAAAAATACAAAAACTTAATGTGCAAAAACCAGAAATATTCTCTAGCGAAAATCTCAATATTGATAAAAATGTGCGTGTTAATAGAACAATAGTGTCAGTGAAAACGTCACCGAAAAGAAGATATAAAGGTACGTTAAAACATAAGACAATAACAAAAACTAATAAAATAAAAAGACTTACAAAAACCAACACACATAAAACGGTTCCTAAGATAAGTGTACGGGAATCTAGTCGTAGTTTTGATCCCGACGTTCCACGTCGCAGTGCCGATACTACAGATGAAAATTCACTGTCAAAATACTCTTCAGAAATCAATAGAATAAAAAAGAAAACTTCAGAATTAAAATTAAAAAACAAAAATTTCCTAAAACTAGTTTATATTGATGAAGACTTTTTGATTGAAGATAAAACAAATAAAACTGATAGTTTGGAAACGATAATTATTCCAAAACAGTGTTTAGAAACAATCGACGTATCATCGCTATCTAAATGTATTGAGTTGACCAACAACCAACCATCTAAAGCAAAGTGTTCAGAAGTTAACATCGAAAAGTGTCCAGAACAAATAAACAAAAACATTAACAAGTGTTCAGAAAACAAAAATATCACTTGCGATAGTGATATAATAGGGCTGAAGTCTTTCAACTCTGAGTTGTCAATTCCTGTGTGTAGAGGCAGTTCGGCCAATAATACCTCCACACCGGATAGATCATTAAACAAAGTAACACAAACAAAAGTACAAATGGAAGAAGATACTATAGGATCACAGCGCAGTGACTCATCAGAGGAAGACATAAGCCCAAAGAGATCGACAAACGTCCCTGAAACAACAACAATTCAAGCACAAATACAAAAACCTGCTAATCTCTCATGGGGGCAGGAAGTTGAAGACGCTGAGAATACTGGCGTCGGAATAACAACCGACAATTTCACGTCGCAATACGAGAAAATTCTTAAGAAAAATTCTAAAATAACTGCTAGAAAACTAAATATGTCTAGTGCGGAACAACAAAAAGTAGACATAAACGCAATCCAGACAATCACCACAAATGAACCCATGGACACTAGAGACGTCACACCACCGGGATTCGAAAAACCCAAAAAATGTGTATCTTTCAATAAAATACTGAGTCAGACAAACAAACAAGCCACAATCGAAACACACAACAATTACGATACGCTATCTGAACTCTCTGAAGACGAGAAACAAACTACATTCAAAACACAAAAGAAAAGGAAGAAAACTCACTTCAGAAAGTTCAATAACTCCGGTGTTACCAACGATGATGACGACACAGGCATCCAAGAGAATAAACGTACAAAAGCAGCCCCCAAAATCTCTAAGAAACTCACCGCATGCCCACCAATAGTAATTGACGGAAACGTTTCACACCACAGGCATATGGTAAACAGAATAACAGAAGAAGTCAAAAACCCATTCGAACTTAAGTACACAAACAATTCAACAATCGTATTCACCAAAGATGCTAGCGACTTTGAGAATTTGAAAAAAACACTGAAACGGGAAAAAATTCAATTTCACACCTACTCCAGACGAGAAGACAAAACACACGCATTCGTACTAAGAGGCCTAGCAGAAGGGCTACACATCATTGACATCCGAGAAGAGCTTGAAAAAATTCATAAAATTCAAATTAAGGACATTTATCGTATGACAACGAAGGGTCGCCCCCTTTATTTAGTTATTACAGACTCCAAAATTACTCTGGACTACCTGAATAAAACGGTAAGAGTAATCGAACACACAAGGGTTGTATGGGAACATAGAAGACAAAACAAACCAATCATACAATGCCACATCTGTCAGCTCTGGGGCCACGCTACCTCAAATTGCGGTAGAACGCCGAGATGCCTAAAATGCGCGGGGCAACATCTTACACCAGAATGTGTTAAAGAAAGATCGCTTCCTGTCCGGTGCGCCAACTGCAGAGGAGACCACCCTGCAAACGCAGAAATTTGTCCAGAATTCATAAAAAGGAAAATATGGCTTGAAGAAAAGAAATCAATCAATCTAAAATCCAAAACCACCACCACCACCACAAAATATATCCCAGCTCCTATTCCAACAAACAACCCATGGACAAAAAGAAACAACAATGAAGATTTTCCCAGCCTCCCATCCAAAAACATTCCCCAAACAACCCCCCAAAATGAACAGCCTCAAATACAATCAAAAACAACAAACGTTCAACCCAGACCACCCAACAACGATATAACCAAATTCACCGAGCTGAACAACATGTTCAAAGAACTTCACTCCTTGGTAAACTTGGATGAACTTAGCAGAGCCGTTGCTGATCTACTAGAGGAAATGAAGAAGGCAAACAATAAAATGGAGAAATTCACGATCTACAATAACTTTGTTACTAATATAGACAACTATGACATCTAGGCAGGTAGGTGGTAGAACAGTATTTCAAAAACGATTTAATCTTAAAATTATATTCTGTAATGTACGTGGAGTTTATAGCAAACTCCATCTCATCAGACATTTTCTCGACATTCACAAACCATATATTTTCTTTCTTATCGAGACACTTCTTAAACCAAATAAATCAATTAACTTTGGAAACCCAGAATATCGTCTCATTAGACAAGACCGCCCCGCCGATGCCAACGGTGGTGGTATCGCATTGTTAATCAAAAAAGGCATAAATTTCCAACTCTTGCAACAAAATAATACATCAATTGAGCATATCCCAATACTCTTAGATAATAAAATTAAAATAGTCGGTGTCTATAATCCTCCCGGTAATACGTTAAAAGAATTGGACTTTCACAATATCACAAAAACACACAACAAAGTTCTGATAGTAGGTGATCTCAATTGTCGACATCCACTGTGGGATCATTACGCTAAACTCCCTAATAAAAACGGAAATACTCTTTTGAAATTTTGTGACAATTCTGATTGTATTATATTCAATACTGATGAACCAACGCATTTTCCATACGCAAACTTCACTCCCAGCACACTCGACATAGCCATAGGGAAAAACATTAACAACATACACAAAATAAAAACACTAACAGACTTCAACTCCGATCACGATCCTGTCCTTATCCATCTGAAACTTTCACACAATATACATAACCCTGTCATTACAAAAACATACGATTACAACACTACAAGCTGGGTAAAATTTAGAAAACACATAAATGAAAACATCACAATAACAGACAAAATAGAAAATACACAACACTTAACAAAGATAATTGGAAATCTTCAAAATATTATCATCACAGCAAGAAATCAATCAACTATATTAAAACCAATAACCCAATTCCATAATACTCTCCCAGATCACATCATACAAACAATACACGAGAAAAACAAAATAAGGAGAAAATGGCAACAAACTAGGCACGATAACGATCATTCACCACTAAAACACTATCAACACACAATAAACAACTTGATAAAAGAACACAAAAACAACGAATGGTCCAATTTTTTGAACACCTTACAACCAGAAAACAACTCGCTATGGAAAATCGCGAAACGTCTCAGATTCAAACAAAATAAATTTAATAAAATTATTAGTAACGGACATACGTTTACTAATGAAATCGAAATAGCGGAAAAGTTCGGAGAGTATTTTCAAAACAACTTTATAAATTATTCACAACACACACAATACCATCAAAATATCACACAATCAGTTCATCAATACCTGAATTCATTAAACACTTTAAATACACAAAACTTAACAACTTGTACAGAAGTTTACAACACAATACAACAATTAAAAAATAAAACAGCCCCGGGATCAGACGGGATACCTAACATTTTACTCAAAAATATACCAAAAAAAGCAATAGTACAACTTACATACATAATAAATTTCATTATTAAAACTGGTCAATACCCGGATATGCTCAAGATTACCAACATCATACCAATAATCAAAGCTAACAAACAACCATGTTATGTGGATAGCTACAGACCAATTTCCCTACTGAATAATATAGCAAGGTAATTGATAAAATAATCCTTAAAAGATTACAAAATTTCATAGATAAACATAATACTATACCTTCCAAGCAATACGGATTCAGAAGCGGTCACAGCACAGTGGCTCAAATCATCAGAGTTTTAAATTATATTAGAGAAGGCTTCCAAAACAAAGAAAAGGCAATTATGGTCACTATCGACATACAGAAAGCATTTGACTCCGTATGGCCCGAGGGATTAGTTCAAAAATTAATCAAATTAGGTATACCAAGCTATTTGAATAAAATTTTAAATTCATACCTAACGAATCGTAAATTCTTCACTAAAATAGAAAATCACACAGCTGGACCATTTTCAATACAAGCTGGAGTACCACAAGGCTCTGTGTTATCTCCTTTGCTATATTCCATATTTATCCACGATCTACCAACTTCTCCGCAACTTCTTACCGCCATATATGCCGACGACACCTGTTTTGTATCGACAGCAAAGAATCCAGATCACGCATTAGACATCGCACAAAATCACATCAACACAAAAATTATACCATATTTACACGAACACAAATTAGCCATTAATGCATCCATTTATTACTCAGGAGAATAGCTAGAAAAAACTGCTCACTGCAATCTCAGCTATATGTAGATGGACACCTCATTACACCTAGTAACACCCTGAAATATTTGGGGTATACTGTACAAGGCAACACAAATGCAAAAGCACATATCATGCAACAAATACATAAAGCCAAGATTGCAATGGTCAAACTGTACCCACTCATATGCCGACACAGTAATCTCACAAGCCAAAACAAAATACTTATATACAAACAAATCATACGTCCAATACTCACATACGCAGCCCCAGTTTATTATAACGGCTCCAAACACAATTTCAACTCCCTGCAAGTGATACAGAACAAGTGTTTACGGATGGCGATAAAATATAATTGCGATCCCAAACTACCCAGAAACACGTGGTTACATAACAAAGCCGATATACCCACTATTAAAGACTTTATAAAAAAAATCTCTACAAATTTTTACAATTATTGTCTGGCAAACGATCTTCGTAAGAGCCTCAAAGACGCAAATCGCGCAGAAGACATCCGAGATAGTGGGTGTAGGCTTCTGCATGGGTCGCTAACCATATAACAAGGTTGTTCAACTCCAAACGTTTATTCATCACAAATGTATAGAATATTTCAAAATAATAATAATAATAATTAATATCAAATAAAACAACGTCAGTCATGTTGCTTTCTCGAAAAATATTCCCCCAGTCGATTTTGAAACTCTGTTTTTCAGCTGCTTTTCAGAGATAACCCAGTCGAAAGATGCTAGGAATCATAAACATATATTAGGGACAAAGTTATTTTTAGAGCGAAAATGTATGGATAATGTTGAAGAAACAAGGA